>JAQQAC010016209.1:5934434-6038134 GCA_029783875.1 Phataginus tricuspis | reverse complement strand
CATAATACCCTCTAGCTCCATCCATGTTGTTGCAAATGGTAGGATTTGTTTCTTTCTTATTGCTGCATAATATTCCATTTACACATAGGAATTTAATCTTCACAACAACTGAGTGAAGGAAATGTTATTAAACCCATTCTACAGTTAGAAAAACTAAGGCTGAGAAAGGAAAGAGACTCGCCATGGACACACAGCTAGTAAACGGGGGAGCAAGGATTTGATGCCCGGACTCAGTAATCACTGTACTATGCTTCTGCACCCTTTCCATTAGCCTCTATAAGTTGTTTGGGCACAAAAAAAAAGGTCAGTTTACATCGATTCAATCACATGGCACTGTGGAAGACACCTCTGGCGGAATGAGGGAAGTATAGGACCTGAAAATTAGAAACCCTGATGTTGATCCCTGGCTGGACCTCCACTTCTTGAGTTACTGTTTCCTTATCTCTAAAATGCCATCAGGAACTCCCGCCTCTTAGCAATGGTGGGAGGATCCCACGTGAACATGTAGGCAAGCCCCAAGTCCTGCGTAAAGTCTGAAGTGCCACGTAAATATCAGTTAATATTTGTCCACGTCCTGGATCTTCTCTATTTGTCTTTCCCCCATATGCCATATGGCATCCCAGTTCCAAAACAGGAAAAAGGAAAGGTGACGGCTGTGTGGCTCTAGAATATCTTTAACTTATGTGCAAAGGTACAGATTTATTTTTGAGTATGCAAGCATTTGTATAAACATTTTCCAGATCACTACATCTTCCTGGGTTGTAGGTCAGATATCTCTCTGACAGGAGGTCAGTGCCCACCCATGGGGCAGGAAAGTATTCAAAATAGATGCAGCCCATTCTCTAAGGTCTAGCCTCTGGCTAATTCTTTTCTGAGTTCTAAAATGCTGTGGCTATGTGCTCAGAAAAAAGAGTCTAGATTTTAGCATGGTTTTGGGTATGGGGGTTGTCCCTGCTGCATGCACCGCACTCCACATTAATAATGCCCCAGTTCATTTGGATAGATTTTCTATTTCTCCATGCTCAGAGGACTCTGCCCTCGTTACTGTTTGTCGTCTTCACTTTATGTTCACCCTCTTCCACAGACACATTTCCATTTCCATACATTTCTTGTGACCTCCACATTCCACTCAACCTGCTGGCACTTCACCAAGACATGCTTGAATCATTCCAAAGTCCATACAGTGCCATGATCGTCTCTGAGAATATTTGATGGGAGGTATAAAATTTTACTTAACCATTTTTTTTGTTCCCAAGATTCCTATGCTAATTCCTTCTGAAGGCAAATAGGAGGTAGTTCACAAGATGATGAGGCTCTGTGATACTCTTTTCACTAGACTGAAGGCTGTTAAGAACAGACATGTGCCCCTTTTAAAAATCAGTGCCAGAAAAGTCATAGTTAGATGGAATCTTAGAGGTCATCTATCCTCCCTTTCCACCCATCACTCCTCCAAGAAAGACAGGGTGTCCATGCCACCCTCACAGGATGTCTAACTGTGCAATTCCATCTGCTCAACTGCCCATTATCTCTGCTCCCTGGATCTCCACTCAACTATGTATTGAACCAAATGACGCCCTTCCCAACACACCAGGTTCTCTGCTATTCAAAGAAGCAAACACATTGCTTTTCCTCCTGACAAATATTGCTTCAATCAAGAGATGCTAGAATTAAAAGCGTTTAAGGAAATGTTTTACATTTAGCAGAAAATTGCTGTACTGTGAGGATGTATCCTAATATCTGTAATTAACCAATAGATATGAAAAGGGTGGATGAGACGGTGGAACTAGTTAGTGAACAGAAGTTAGGAAAATGACTTAGGGGGAAAACACAGACCCGAAACTAAAACTAGGGTTGCCAGATCAAACACAGGATGCCTGCTGGTTCCATTTGTGTTTCAGACAAACAGCAGATAATTTTTCGCTATCAGTATGTCGCCGGTATCGCATGTCTGTGTCTGCCACTGTTTCTCTCCTCCTCCTTCTAACTTTACCACTTACCAGTGTCCACACCTCCCCCCCACCCGCGCTGCCTCACACACGCGCGCACACACACACACACACATGCACGCACACACGCACACGCTCTCTGCCTGGGATTATACTTACCCTAAACAAGTGCTACTTTTAAACATTATTCATGGTTTATCTGAAGTTCATATGGAACCGAGTGGCTGTCTATGTACTTGGTAAACCCGGGAATTCTGGGTGAAATTCTCACTGACATGCCGAGAAAGGGTCTGACAGTCCTGGTCCCGGGCCTCCTCATTCACTCTTCGGGTCTGGGTCTTACTCATTCCGGGCGGGGCCTCTCTGTTTCGCATCGCACTGAGAGACGGTGTGATGGTAAAATGTGCCCGTGGCCTTCGAACCCAGGGTCACAACCTCCGCTTGCCCCCAGCCGCCCCTGGCTGTGTGTAGCCTGCCCCGAAACGTGCCCGCGCTTCTTCCCCGGGCCCCGACGCGGTGGGGAAGGTCGCAGGCGCCTCGGTGGCTCGTCAGCCGTGAGATGCCTGCGCTGCGACTGGGGCTGCGGGGCATGGAGGCGACCCCAGGCTCCCTACGTCGGCCCTCGGAGATTTGCCCTTCCCGCGGGGCAGCCCCAGGGGTCGGGGGCAGGCCGTCCCCGCGCCCAGCCGGGCCTGGTGGTGGCGCTGCACGGACCCTCCTGTGCAGCCCCTCCCCGTGTCTTCGCCGCTCTGGACCTCGCCTCCCTTTTGTTTGTTCCTCTCCCTCCCATTTCAGAGTGGCCTATTCTCTCCATAGTCCCTGAACAGAAATTGCCTCCCTCGGCCCCTTCCTACGTCTGCTCTGGGCACTCTGCCGCCGGTGGGTCGGCCCTTCCGACGGTGCCCTCTCCAGCACCCCTTCCCCTCGCTCTCTCCCTGCCCTGCCCTCTGTTACTCCTCTGCAGCGCTGCTGTCCGCCAGCCTGCCCCTCTTCTTCCTTGCTCCCTTCCTCCCACCTTCCCCCACCTTCTGCTCTCCCCCCTACCCTTGGTCACATGCATGCCCATGGTGCCACACTGCAGAGGTGGCATTTCGGAGACTGTGGCAGGGACTTCTTGCTGTATTTGTCCTTCCAGCATTGGCCATGGGCCACAGTGACGTGTTCAGCGTGGGGCTGGCCCAAATCTACACACCAAACCTGCTTAACTGAGCTGCAGGATACATCCAGAGGGCAGATGTACTGAAACAAAGTACAGATCCTTTTCCAGCTGCCTTTGAGCATTGTTAGGGCCTCACTGACAAGGGCCCTGCTGTGTGTATGATGCATTTGCTTGGTTCTGCAGAAACTAGTTTTGCAAGAATTCTGAGAAAATCTGTCAAATCACTCTTATCCCTGGAGCTTATGTTTGTCCCTAAGCATATTTTTGAAGAGATCAAAATAAGGTTTTCATAAGCTCTCTCCAAGTTCTTTGTTGAGAATGAAAAGCAATATTCTAAGACCCTTTATTTCCCAAATCTGGAGGGGAAATGCAGCCTATTTTAAAATAAGAATGTGCATATATATATTTGTGTATGTATATACAATGTGAATACAATAACTCTATACATGCACTTTCCTCAAAAATACATT
Source organism: Phataginus tricuspis (assembly GCA_029783875.1). Lineage (NCBI taxonomy): Eukaryota > Metazoa > Chordata > Mammalia > Pholidota > Manidae > Phataginus > Phataginus tricuspis. The sequence goes on along the minus strand of JAQQAC010016209.1, from coordinate 6,034,559 downwards.
TTACGTATATATAAACTATATCTGCATGTGAATCTATACTGTGCACATATACATACAAAGCCTCTAAAGCCTGTGGTTGTAGATAAATACCTTGATTATATGAAGAGAATGTTCAGGATGCAATTGTGAACCATGGTTAGAGATGAAAGAATGAAGAATCTGGGGCTCTCTGGTTTTATTTAAAGATGCTATGCCACTTCTTGGTTTGAGTTTAAATTAGGTTTAAGCATGTTCGTAAAAAAGATATCTTAAGTAGCTCTCACAAATAAGTGTAAAAGGAAATGAGTCCTAGCTCAAAGAAGCCTTTGGTAACAAGGAAAGAAAGACAGTTAGAATTCAAAGTTTTGAAAATTCAGAGTGTGAAATAGGAGGGGTTTTTGAGGGGTGGACGGGAAGGGTTGCTTTTAAAGGAACACTTCACAGTCTCTCTGTTTTCGAGTTTTTCTTTGGAAAGAGCAGAGAAACATTTTGCCCATGACATTTATAGGCCATGTTTTTTTTTTGTTCGGGACTCCAACCCCACCCCCCAAAGAGAACCAAAGATACAGTATGTTGGCAAAAGGAAAACTCAGAAATTGGACATCCTGGTTGTGAATGGGCTACCTCCACGTGTTGGCAGGTATTTTCTGCTTTCTGCCACATATCCAGTGGCTGAAAACAGTCTGGTGACCTTGAGAACAATATTCTGCCTCCATCATCAAACCCCAACATGGGTGAACAGCCATATCTTTGGTTCTCTTTGCTGGGTGGGGTTGGAGTTGGAGTCCTGAACAAAAAGGCATGGCTTATGAATATCATGGGCAAAATGTTTCTCTGCTCTTTCCAAAGAAAAACTCGAAAACAGAGAGACTGTGAAGTGTTCCTTTAAAAGCAACCCTTCCCGTCCACCCCTCAAAAACCCCTCCTGTTTCAAACTCAGCATGAGAGTAGTAATTAAACACAACAATTTTAGGTTAAGGGTATCATAGCTACCCCTTAACAACTGATTTTAGTTAATTTATAGCATTTACCCCATGGTAGAGGTTAGAAAGATAGGAGAAGGTAGGTACTATACCCTCACAATGTACCTCAAAAATCATATATGAGTTATCTGTAGTAATCCCTTGTATTTAAAGGCTGAATATTTTGAAGTTTGAAGAATAAGAAATTTAAACAGAACCTCAACTTGATACTCACCTATATATAAAATTCAACAAAAATTCCCTAACCTTGTTCCTGGAGAATAGACAATAGATTTTCTATTAGTATACCAATTCCTCGGTATACAGTACAAACATCAGGAGCAGGAGGTAGAGAAAGTATGTTTTGAATACAGGCCACTACCTCAGTGTGTGTTTCAAAACCCCTGATCTGTCTGATGGACTCTTCCTGGAAAACAGAGGGGAAGATATGCCAAATGAAAGTGGCCATGATTAGCAGTTGGTCCCTGAGCTTGCTGGGCTGAATTTCCGAGAGGCAGTGACTGACAAAACACTAACAAACTGTGTTGACTGCTGTAGCTTTGCAGTTAGTTTTAAAATAAAGTAGGATGGGTTCTCCAACTTGATTATTCTTTTAAAGATTGTTTGGCTTTTCTAGTTCCCTCGCATTTCCATACAAATGTTGGAATCAGCTTGTCCATTTCTACAAAACAGCCTTTGAGGCTTTTAGTTGGAATTGTATTGAATCTACAGCTCAACTCAAGGAGAATTGACATCTTAACGATATTGAATCTTCAAGCCATAATCATGGGGTATCTCTACATTTATTTCTACCTTTTTAAATTTCTCTCAGCAATATTTTATAGTTTTCAATCTAGGTCTTAGACATCCTTAGTTAAATCAATTCCCCAGTATTTTATCCTGCTGCAATTATATTAAAATACATTGATTTTTACATTAATCTTACATTCAGTAAACTTGTTCAGTGTAATTATTAGTTTGAGCAATTGTTTCATAGATTGCTCAGAATTTTTCACATAAACAATCATGAAATTTTTGAAAAAGGAGAGGATTACCTCCTTTTAAAACTATATCTTTTATTTACTTTTCTTGTTTTATTGCACTGGCTATAGTATCCAGTACAACATTGAATATCAGCAGTTAGAGCAGATATCCTTGCCTTATTCCTGCTCTTGAGAGAAAGTGTTCATTATTTCACAACAAAGTATGATGTGAACTGTAGATTTTTCTATAGATGCTCCTTATTAGGTTGACAAAATTGCCTTCAATTCCTAATTTACAGAGACTTTTATATCAATGAATGGACATTGACTTTAATAAAATTCCTTTTCTGCTTTTGTTGAAATGATCATATGGTTTGTCTCTTTTTGCTGTTAATGTGGTGAATTATATTGGCTGATTGATTTTGAATGTTAAACTAACCTTATATTCCTAGTTATGTTCTATTATGCTTTTTACATGTTGCTGGATTTGATTTGCTAACATTTAGTTAAAGGCTTTCATGTCTATCTTAATGACAGATGATGATTTGCGATTTCCTTTTTTATACTGTATTTGCTTTGTCACATTTTGTTATCAGATTTATGCCAGCTTCATAAAATGAGTTAGGAAAACATTTCTTCTGCCTCTATTTTCTGAAAGAGTTTGTGTAAAACTGGCAGTATTTCTTCTTTAAATGTATGGTAACATTCACTAGTAAAACTCTCTGGGCCTAGTGTTTCTTTTGGGGAAGAATTTTCATTTCAATTCAATTTCCTTAACAGATATAAGACTAATAAGATTCTCTGTTTATCTTGTGTCAGTTTTGGCAACTTGTATTTTTCTACAAAATTTGTCCCTTTCAAGCATGTTGTCAAAATCATTGGCATAAAATTGTTTATAATATTAGCCTTATTTCTTTGATGTCTGCAGAATATGTTATTTTCCCTTCCTTCTTTTTACCTTGGGTTCAATTTTCTCTTCTTTTCCTACCTACCCAAAGTGTAATTTTAGATAATTGACTTTAAACTTTTCTTCTTTTATAAACATTTAGCTCTACAAATCTGCCTCTACGTGGTATTTAGTTGCATTTCACAAATTTTGATATATTAAGCTTTTTTTCATTAAGTTCAAATTATTTTCTAAGTTCCCTTGTGATTTCTTGTCTTACTCATTGATTATTTAGTAGTGTGTTGTTTACTTTTCAAATGTTTGTGGCTTTTTAAAAGATCTGATTTTTTTGGTCTAGTTGTTTGAAAGTGTGCAATTATATGCATGGATTTGTCTTTGTCCTCTTAAGTTCTGGCAGCTTTTCTTCAGTTATTTGAAACTCTGTTATTAAGTACACACACATTTATTATTGTTATATCATCCTGATGATTTACCCTTTTGTCATTATGGAATGTTCCTCTTCTGGCAATATTCATTGCATATCTAATCTGACATTAACAGAGCCCTGCCAGTTTTCTTTTTTATATTGAGTATTTGCATGGTATAGCTTTACTATATTCCTACATTTAACCTGCTTGTGCTTTTATACTTAAAGTCTAGCTCTTCTACATGGCACATAATTAGTTCTCTTCTTTTTTGATCCATTTTGACACCCTGCCTCTTAATCAGAGTGCTTGGTCCCATTATATTTGATATAATAATTGACATTGTTAAGAGGAGGTCTACTACCCACCTATTTGTTTTCTTTTTGTTCCCTCTGCTTTAGATTCTTTCCTACTCCTTTATTGCCTTAAGACGAACAGAATAGTCACTAATAACTACACATATTCTTTTCATTTCAAATACTTTCAGGATTTAAATTCAGTATTTTTCCTGTGTATCTGTGCACTTGAGGCATCACATAAATCAAAATTATGTTAATCATATATGGATAACATAAATTTATTTATTTATTTATTTATTTATTTATTTATTTATTTATTTTTAGGAGAGCAAGGTACAGGCTTTTATTTAGAAATAAAGTGAGAGGAAAGAGCTCCTGGCTCACACCAGGAGGGGACAAGAGAGCCCCAAATTTATTTTTTTTAATTAAAGTATTATTGATATACAATCTTATGTTGGTTTCAAATATACAACACAGTGGTTCAACAGTTACCCATATTTTTTAATGGTTTAGTATGGTAACTATCTATTAACATAGGAAGATATTACAGGCCATTAACTGTATTCTCTGTACTGTACTACCATCCCCGTGACCAACCTATGTTGTGACTGTGAATTATTGTACTCCTTAATCCCTTTCCCTCTCCACCCCACCCTCCCCAATCCTTCTCCTTGGTAGCCACTAGTCCCTTCTCCATGTCTATGAGTCTACTGCTATTTTGTTCGTTGTGTTTTGCTTTGTTTTTATACTCCACAAATAAGTGAAATCATTTGGTATTTGTCTTTCTCTCCCTGGCTTATTTCCCTGAGCATAATACCCTCTGTCTCCATCCATGTTGTTGCAAATGGCAGGATTTCTTTTCTGTTCATGGCTGAATAATATTCCATTGTGTATATGTACCACATTCTTTACCCATTAACCTACTAATGAACACTTGGGAGCTTCCATATCTTGGCTATTGCAAATAGTACAGTGATAAACATAGGGGCAGATATGTCTTTTTGAATCAGGGATCTTGTTTTCTTCAGGTAAATTCCTAGGTGTGGAATTACTAGGTCTTATGGTATTTCTATTTTTAGTTTTTTGAGGAACCTCCAAATTGCTTTCCACAACGGTTGCACCAATTTACATTCCCACCAACAGTGTAGGAGGGTTCAACATAAATTTCTATATTAAAGGGTAGTCATAGTAATAGAGTATATTCAGATTTTAGCCAGATTTAAATCATCTAGATTCCAATAAGATGTGATTTCTTTTCTCAAGTATCTGATCTAAAAGGTTGGTTGGTCTGGGCATCATATGCTTTGATTTGATGCTTCTTACTTGTAAAAGCAAAGTAACCATTTTTGAGATTAGATTTCAATTTTTACATCTATACACTTATATTTCCTCTTATTCTTCCTGCCATATATAAAGCATGTCATTTAAATAATAAAAAATCAGGTGTCAAGGTTTGCATTTAAGTCTGCATTCTACCCTCACAGCAAATATATACTAGGCTATTTGTATTACATTTGGTTAAATGTAAAATGTAAGATCTTTTTAAATCTTTAGGAACACCTAGAGTCTCTGAAGTGCCGTTTCTAGAAATAAAAGAATTCCTACTGTATGATCTATTTTGATTGCCTTAAAGAGTTCATGTCCAATTTCTCCAACATTTAGAAGAAGTTGTGTTTTGAAGTTAACACCTTGAAATGAACAGTTACGTGATTTCAAAAATGTTCATTATTTTATTAATAATCACAGGTACCTTTTGACAAGCTGGGTTGGGATAGCACCTGGGTGAGGGTTCTGTAGCATAGCTCCATTTGCAAAATTAAAAAGTTAAACATTTAAGTTGTAAGTGAAAATTTTTTCCATTTCAGAAAGTCGCAATCTGACATATATTTGAATAGACATAATGATTGCTTTAATTTTTTTTCTAGTTTATTTTCCCTTTATACTCATGACTTGAAGAAGGATTAGCATTCAGTAGTCAAGGTTTAAGAATGTTCTGTTGATCCACCCAGGCAGATGTCATTTTGGAATTTAATTTGGTCAGCTTCTGGTTTAGCCAGACAAAGAGGGAGAGGAAGGTGATAGCATGCCCAGTGCTTGTTGTTGTTGGAAACGTGACCCTCCGCTTTTGAACGGTTCCCAGTTTGTCTGCAGGAGCAAGCCTCTATGACACAGGAGAGCAGTAAGAGAGGACAGTGAGTGAGCATGGATGACAGAAGTGTCTGTGCCACTCATTCATTAGGGACTCACAAAGGGGCATAGAAATTCTGGGCTTTTATGGGGATTGAGAGCTTCATATCAAATGTCTGTCGGGTAATTTAATTACATGGGCATGGTAGGAATGACACAGTGGTTACATTAATAAACTGAAGCATTAAAGAATAATAGGCCAGTTATTGCTGAATTATGGGAAACACGCTGCCTATTCATTCCTGGTGACATTAGAAGGGAAAAGGAGGGGGCTTCCTACTTTGCACTCGCAATGCATAAAGAAACAGTTTCTTGCCTCTCCAGACCTGTGGAAAACCTATGTACAGTGGAAGGTCCAAAGTCATGCCCAATAGTATAAATCTTGCTTTGTTTAACAGGCTTAAAATATCACAAGCTGTCTTTTTTTTATGGTGCTAAATAAAATTGACTTGGGCCAGACATAGTATTGAGCATGTGCTGCACAAATATCTCCAAATAGCCTTTCCAGCAGATCTCAGTCCTGATAATTCCCATTCATTGTCCTGGGCCTCTTGTTAATAGAATCCATTTTACACAGTCATAGGCTACTAGGTAGGTAGCTTAAAAGAAGTAGCCTATTATTTAACAGACACTAAAGTAATTTTTCATCTTCACTCATCCCTTTTGGCAGACTGGAAGAAAATGCCATTTTCCCTCCTGTAGGAGCAGGGGAAAAGGAACACACATTTTATTTCATATCATTTTTCAAGAAACGTTTATTGAACTGTGCCAACACTGTTGTAAGAACTGCAATGTGGAGATGGTGGGAAAGAGATAAATACCACTCAGTCCTTGATTTTAGATCCCGTAGAGGAATTCATGGCTTAGCAGCCAGACACCTAGTCCCACTTAACCCGTAAGATCTCTCTGCATACCTCCCATAGTCATCATCTTGTGACCTGAGTTTTCTGGGTCAAAATGTGTGTGTGTGTGTGTGTGTGTGTGTGTGTGTGCGTGTGTGTGTGTGTGTGTGTGTGTGTGCATCAATGATTTTTAAAGGCCCATTCCAACTCTAAAATTCTTTGAACCTATAAATTCTGAAAAATATATTTCCAGGAGAAAATTAAGATTTCACTTATACAAAACCCTATTAAAATATTCAGAGAATGGTCTAAAGAATCAGTATTCAGTAATACCAATTATATTTTGTGCTTTGGGGTTCCAGGAAAAATATTTGGGAATTCAACTGTGAACAGGTAAAATAATGGAATATGAGGGAGCAGATGGCTAAACCAGAGTGGGCAGATTTCGTGGGCAAAATACAAAGGTGAAGCATCCCTGCTAACACAGCAAGCAGCCCCTTTCCCAGGAGAGGCAGACAGTTTGCTCTCCCAGAAGTCACCCTTGCAAAGATTCCTTAGATCAGTGGTTCTCAGGTTGAGCAGGCAGCAGAACCCCATGGACAGCAACACAGATCACCAAGACCCAAGCTCAGAGTTCTGATTCTGTGGGACTGAGACGGAGCCCGAGAATCTGCATTTCTACCATCTCCCCTCCACCACGCTGCTGCTGGCCATGGACCACACCTGCAGAACCACCACTTTGGACAGAATGATGATGCTCTCCAGTCTTAAAAAAAAAAGTTGCAGAGTCCCCTCTACTTCAGCAGAACTAAGACAAATTTTTGTTTAATTTGGATGTACACATGGCTCTGATGAGCTAGTCCTTCATAATTGAAAAGGCAGGATTTAAAAATAGTAATGACGAAAAACAGCCTGAATCTTCACTGTGCCACATAATGACACATTACATAAGTGGAGATGTGACTGCAGACTTGGGTCTTTGCTTCAGCTCTTCTGAGCATTCCATTGGATCAAGAAAGTAGTCTTGTAACCTTTGCTAATGGTATTCCCTACAAGTCCTACTTGTCATGTGCTACGGGCACAGAAGAGGAATCCAGCTGTTGCCCACTGGTTCTTGTGTAGCCGCAGCTTCAGAAAGAGTTTAGTCAGCAGTTCCTGTCTCCCTGGCCCACACTAACCACAGTTTAGCCACCGAAAATGTGGGTCAGCGAGCTGCCAGAACGCCGAAGTGCAGTGGTTATAAGGGCCGACAGCGCGCAAGTTGGAAAGATGTGATGCCGCCATGGTTCTCAGGATGGGAAATGAGGGCGCAAGTAAGCTCTGCTGTTCTTGGACTCTGGTCTGTTATGCCACCCCTTTCTAAAGCCACTATCTGCCACTTACATGATTTTATTTTTCTCTCATAAATTCTGCCAGATGGTGGTTTCATGCAACCAGGCCTGGCTGTTGAAATTTAGTCAAATGTATCTTTATTATTCTGTTCTTTTCTCAGAGATAGAAACACTCCACTCAATTTTATATTACAGACTGAATTCCCGACCTTCCATCCTAACCTGACTCATAAACCCTATACTGTTGGAAACGCCACCACTTCTGGTCTGATTTTGTCACAAAGTACAAGTGAATACTTTGATTTAAATGTTTACTGTTTTTCCCTTACAGGGAATTCGATTTTTAGCTTCTTAAAATGAAAGGAGATTTCTATGAATTGTATTATATGGCACATGCCAAAATGATCAATCAGTAACAATTGATAAACGTTGCTTAGTTGATAGCCAGAGAGGATCTGCCTGCAGGCTCTGGCTCAGAGAGCTAGCGAGAAAGCAGGCGTACAGAGGCTGCGAGAAAACAATCTCAGAACATGTCATTTATCTATACCTTGTTTTCAGAGCTTTACCCACAGTCAGACGCTTAAAAATACATCGTGGGTTTTTTTTAACTTTGACCTTTTTCCATTAAGAATTAAGGAGGCTAAATTCTGGAAATATATAACATTTTATGAGCAACAGTTTTGAAACAGTGCAGGAAAGAAAAAAATATTTGAATACTCTGCAAAGTTCATTGGCTGTGTTACTTCTTTTGTGTAATATGTTCTTCTTTTTCTAAAGCTATTGACCCTGAGCATGGCCTGTGGTTATGTCCATTAATGGACAAAAATATTTTTAATTAACTATTATTTTATATTGAATATTTAACATGGCCAATATATCTGTAAAATATTTTTTAATTTGGCTATACACAGCTTTATCCCTATTGAGTAGAATGCATTTATAATTTTTACATCCCATCTTAGAGAATAGGAAAGTATTCTCTCCTTTCCTCAAAACCAAATCTCTTTTGAGCAGGGTGTTGTCTGGGAAGGCATTTGTGGAAGTTGAGAGAGATGCAGTCTGGACCTCTGGTTACAACAAATTATATCTTTGTGGCCTGGTTTTACTCACTGAGCTTCTTTAGGGTCCTGAATTGGCCACAGCTGGATTTCCAGAGAGGGGTTTGCATCCACAGTGTCACGGTGACATCATCTCTGGGAGAAAAAGGGTGCTACTTTTTTGGTAATACGATGATATGGCCGACCCATATCGTTGGGTGGGGAAGTGGGCCCTGAACCACTTACACAATGCTTCAGATTTTGAGCTCACAGCCACTGCCTCGTAACTGTGAGGAAAAACCTAAGAGAGCAACGCAACCCCCTTAGCAAAGAAGCCCCCAGCTGGTTTCGTCTGACATCTCCATGCGCTGAGAGGCACACAGATTGAACTCGTCCTCCCGTTTTTAAAAATTCAAACTACTTTCTCCATGGAAGACTGCACTTTATGAGTAGAAGAGCACTGGGACCCTATATTAAACCTCCAAAGTCAACTAAGGTGACTAAGAAAAAGAGTAAAACCACAAGGTGGACCAGATGGCACAAAGGAAGAGCTCGTCTATTTATTTTCCTTGTTTTTCTATTTTCCTGCAGAGAAATAAGTACTAAAGAAGCCATTTGAAAGTCCCAGCTCAAATGACACCCCATTCATGAGGCCTTTCAGGTTTTCTCAGCTGGAAATGCTCTTGCCGCCATCCTGTAACCCCCAGAGCACCCAGGCCTCTTCTACTGAATTGTTACATTTGGCTGCATGTTCTGATTGTCCTGGTATATGTCTTATCTCCTTTCTTAGACTCTAAGCTCCTTTAGCGTGAGCACCATACTTTAGACATCTCTGTGTTCCCTAGGAAGACCAGCATCTTCTCTGACACTCCTCAAAATGACACGCTGAATAAGCTTATGGACAGGACAGGCCAAATAATTTACAGAGCCAGGGGCAAAATGAAAACGCGGAGTCCTTGATTTAAAAATCACTAAGAATTTCACCATGGCAACAGCAGAGCATTAAACCAAGCTCAGGGCCCTTCAAAGCACAGGACCCTGCGTGACTGTGTGGATCGCACCCCCACGAAGCTGGCTTCAGATGTGTGAACGAATGCATGAGTCCAGCGGCCATTCAATTGACCAGCCAACGCCGTGGTTTTTGCTTGTCTAGTCATGGGTTGGGTTGGAAAAGAAACAACAAAAAGAAAAAAACCCACTAGCCAGGAGCCAAGGTTTTTGATTCCTTGAGGCAATTATACTTTGTCTCTTTTTTATGCATTAATTTAAACAGATGTTTTCTTAATTATCTCCTAGCTTATTAGACCCCATTAAAGATGGTCCAGCTGTTACAGGCTTTTTGCCAAAAGCTCAGTCAGCGTGCAGTGCACGACAGTGGTCTCCTTTCACTGCCCCTTAGTTATTTTGAACTGTTTTAAGAGTTATAGGTAGTTTAAATATTTCAACTGTGGATCTAGAACTGGTAAATGAGGTAAAAAAAAAAAACAACTATGCCTTTATGAAATACCACTGTTTTCCTGAACTTTCTCAGATGACTTAAAAAAAAATCATTTTCTGGCCTTACTATGTTTTCTAAGAGGCCTGAGAATGGCCAATGTGCTGTGTGGTTTTTGGGACAAATTCCTTTGATGATTTTTAAAGAGGAATCACAGAGGGTGGCGTGGGGCTGCACCTCGCAGTATCCTTCATTCTTGAATGTGGCCTGTTCATACAAGTCTGAGAGAGGGGAGCTCTACAAAAGGAAAACGGGAAGCAAAGTCCGCCCTGGAAAAATTCAGCCGCTAGAAATGTGGTCTTGTCCAGATAGTGAGAAAATAATTGTCTCCAGGTTTGATGAAGGGTTTATGGCACTAACATTTTAGGATGAAGTACAGCTGGTTTCAAATTCCACCGTCAACTCAGAATCAAGCTAATTTCATGTGGTTTGGGGTTTTGCAACTATTTTTTTGCAGAGTACTTCTCAGGACTTTTTGTTCCAGAAACACCCTTAAGCCCCCCCAACCCCAAAAATTTGTTTGCACTTCAGCCCCAGTAGAAAACTTAGTGGGCAGCATTACTGATTTTTCCCAGCAGAGGGCACCATTACACCTCCATCCGTTTGGGAGGTCCCCATAACTTCAGCAAACGCCTCAAACGTTCATTAGATCCCCAACCTGGACACACACTCTCTCTGATAAGTCGAGGAGGGGGGATACTAGCAAGAAAAAGACAGTTACGGTTTCCAGAGGCAGCAGCCACTGCAGTTCTAACGGGGGCGCTCAGTGTCAAAGGCAGCTACCAGGTCTCTCCTCGGAAAACTTAATTCTAAGACATAGTTTGCACTGGGTTTCGGGGTTTCTGACTGCCTAGCCACCCTTTTTCCTGTCCATTTTCTGAACTCGCCCTCCAGTCATCTCAGAAGTTCCTTTTCTGCTTAAATAATGACTAAATAATCAAAGTAGCACGAGGAGATACATTTGTTTTCCTGGCAAGGGCTGATATTCATTATCCCTGCAACTTAAATGACAGGATGCTTCTCTGCCAGGGAAGATAATTTTGCCGCTTTCGTGGTTGGTTGGTGGGGGAGAACAATTGACTTCATTCCTGTTTACCCTTGATTTTTGTCTTTCCCCTCTGGAATGGTCATTTGTGTCCTGGGGGACTACTTAAAGATTTGTCATCTCCAGTTGATTAATAATAAATAAGTGAATGTCCAGCTCATATAATAAATACTTAAAGGGATTGAGATTTCAAATTCACATTTGTTTATATAATTTCCTATATATTTATAATAACAGCATGTAGTTCAGTGGGTTAAGCTGGTGGGGCGGACCCTTTTACATGGCAAAAGAAAATATTAGAACTAGAAGGAGCTTTTGAGAAATTTATATCCTGTCTCCCAACTCTGGACAAGAAGCATCATCTATGATGTGGTTTTTATGCAGCAATATGCTTACTTTTAAAATTATACTTGGCATTGGATTACATCAAAATGTTTTTTCTCACCATGCATTTACTCAGATGTATAAGGAGACGGCCAGAGGACTGTGTGGGTGGTAATTTGAAAATATTTCTATACATAATCCCCAAAATAGCAGGCCTGTGCCCTACAGAAGGAAGTATTCTCTTTTCAGTGCAAAACTACAGATTTGGCTTTAATTTTCCAAAAGATAGGCTTTTAGATTTAATCTCCTTTGCCCAAAAAAGCAGTTGTTGTTTTTGCTAGCATCATTTGTTAAGGAAGTTTTTTGGCTTCACAGTCCTTATGTTCCAAGTGGAACTTTGTATGAGGGGAAATGTGATCCTATATTTTAGACAAAGAATGACCATGGGAAATATTTGCTTATTGATTGGTGTTGCTGAGACATTAGCAAAGACTGCTGTATCTTTAGATCTGATAATCCAGAAACTTACAAAATTATACTTTCTATGAATTTGTCTCTGAGTTTGAAAAATACAAACTTTTTACATCTGCTGTTACTTAGTCCTGTGGTATTGAATTAATGAATCTATAATTCACACTGTAAAGCATTGTCCTTTAGTTCTGATTACAGAGAAGTCTATCCATTCACATGCACACATATGTATGGAAAATGTCTATTTAACACAAGAACACCTCTTAACACCAACTTCATTTCTGAGAAAAGATCAACTTTCTAATGCTCGCCAATTAAGTTATTTCTTTAAAAATTGCAATATATACAGTATACAAAAGACAATACTATGTTTTGACTAGACTGAAACTAGCCCAATAAGCACTTTTTGAAATTATCATATTTTAATGATGGAATTTCATTTTATTTAAGCAAAGCATGGCATTCTATCTATGATCACTCATTGCTTTAGTAGTTATGTTTTTTTTCCTGTTGTCTGATGATATTGTTCCCTTATGTTAACATCTTGACAGGCTTCTTGGATATAAAATCTTTTCAAGCCCTACCAGACAGGGCTTCATTTCCATTCTCTTTTCATTATGTTTGGAGTGTCATAAATGAGGCTATTGGCATGTTACATGTGACTTACTTTTATCCATGGCTATTGGGAACTATGAGCTACAGTTAAATAAGCAATACCCTTGAAACACAAACCATGTTAGAATGTTCCGGATTTGATTAACAAAAATAGATTGCTCACGAATGTTAAAGAGACTGTGCCAGTTCCACACAAGATCAGCAGCTGTCAAAGATGAATCTGTGGTACTTTTAGAAGAGGAATTCTTGATTTGGGCATGAAGGCCGTATGAGCTGTCTGGATTTCCGGACTCAAGAGCCACGTCCCTTAGGGCTTGAAATTACAGGATCTCCGACCCTCCTCCATGCAGCCTGGACCCGGCTGCAGTTTCAGCTGGTGAATGTTCCTGGTAGTGTGGGTGCTCAAGGACTGACACAAAAGGACGCTCTCCCCTCCCCCTTTCATTGCATTTTTCTTTTTCTTTTAAGAGTAGTCTTTTCAAAATGCAAAGAGAAAGCAACTTGCTATGGAGTTCATAAGAGGAAATCCTGCCCGAGCATAGCATTCCAAGCATTCTAAGTACAGTGGTGCCCCTGGGAAGAAAAGATGATTAAACCAGGGCAGTGCTGTAATAGTAACTGGAAACAGGGCGTTTTCTTTCTTCTGTGTTCTGGATCCCATTGTCACAGGGCATGAAAATGCCAACAGGAATGATAATGTTTTCTCAAAGCTTGAATGAGATGAATGCAGAGTTGGTCGGAAGAATTAAATATTTATTGCCTTCTTTATCATGAACAGATGGAACGTGCCCAGGACATTTGATCAAGAGAGGGCACTCCATTACCCCTTGCGTGACCCTTACTAAATAGCAACAGTTTGGTTCTAAAGATCTCTGGACCACCTCAGCTAATGGGCTTTAAGTCTGCATACCCGTGAGATCACGGGATGCACTGGAAACAAGGTTGTAAGTGACGATCCCAATTCAGATTTTATATGTTTAATTTCAGTTGTTTAGGTTAAGGGCATATCTTGATTTGCTCTTGAGTAACACAAACTTAGAGCTTCCTTAAGAAAGGAAGAAATGGTGTTTCCCTCTCTCCATCATTTTTTTAGCTAAAGCAATGGCTTTGAATGGGCGTATTATCAGCATCACGTGGAAGACTCGGTCAAGCCCAGTGAGCCCACTGCCAGAGTTTCTGATTCAGTCAGGTCCAGGGTGGGCCCTCGGGAGCACACGTTCAGAACCACCGAGCTGCAGTGTTCTTTCAAGGCCTGTGGAAAATGTGGGCTGCTCTGAAGGAATTACTTTCAATAGGAACCCTCCTTAACCCTGCATCTGATAATTAGAATGAGTTTACAAAGGAGAACAGACAAGCTTCTCATGACTTTTTCTAGAACCCAAAGCTGTATGTAGTGGTTCCTTTGAGAGAAAAGGCACATTTCTCATTAATCCTCTTCATACTTTCTTTCATCAACCACTATCCTTAAGAAGAGCCTGTGTGTTTCGCAGGCATTGGCTCTCCGTGGAAGTTTCCTGATAGGAAAATGAAGACTTCTACCGATAATCTAGGCTAGAGTTGAATCTTAGAATCTCATGTTGTCACAGCTGATGATGCTTGAAATCATTACTCAAATGTCAACTTTGAGTCCAAGAAACTGAATTTGAAGTACATTAACAGGATTTCTCAAGCTTAGCACTGTTGGCATTTAGGGCCAGCAATCTTTGGTGTGGCAGGTTGTCCTGGGTACTCTAGGACGTTGAGCACCGTCCTTATCTCTATTCCCTAGCTGCCACTAGATCTCCACCAACTGTGACAACGTCAAATGTTCCAAACATGGTCAAACATCCCCTGCAGGGCAAAATCACCCCTGGTTGAGCACTACTACATTAAATCCTTCACAAGGTCACTGAAATGTAGAAAAGAATTACAAGTTACATACATGAGAACATGCTACCGTAACTCACGGGAACATTTCACTTTCAGCATTTGGCCAGTGCAAAGCTTCCCACACTGTCTATCATATCTTGACCCTTTGCCTCATCAACTTGATGATCTTACCATTTGCTCCTTCTCTTTCTGTCCAAGAGGGGAAATACATGAAAAGAGAAGAAAACCACAATTTAAATACAGTGTAATTTTACTTGGGACCACTTGAAAGAGGCATGGCCAGAACTCCTGAGCCCCTAATATCGTATATGGGATCAATATGGCTGGCAGTGTTTTAATCATATTTCACGTCATGTATACCTTGACGTGTTTTATTAATTAATGATTGTTGGAGTAGTTTGTTTAACTTTAGTAGTCACTGTAAAAGCCCAAATATTACAGGGCTTGAAAGAGGTCCATTATTGAGTTGAACCTTATCAGACCATTCTGGGGCTCGGGTGAGCTCTGAAGTTCCTCTCATTAATTTAAAAGCCATTTGGGAGCTTTCTGTTTACAACAGTACAGAAAACTGTCGTTAATTGACTATCACTGTCCTTGACAAGACTATTGTTCATCCTGGCTTCTTAGAGCATCATGAAAATAGCTCATTAATATAATAGAGAGTCTCACATAAGGGAAGCAGGGTACTGGAAGTTCCCTCAGAATAACCCATGTATTCTTTTCTCCACTGCTTTGGACCTGGGGCTGGGGGAGAGGGGTGTGGGGAGGAGGCCCCACAGAACCATTATTGGAAAGGAGAGAAGAAGTGCTACATAATGAGCATAGCAGTCAGCCTGAAGATGGGACATGACTGCTTTCTGCCTCCCCCAGTTAGGGTGACAGTATTTCCAGAGCAGAATCAAGAAGCATGATCTGACACAGAATTTGTGTTGCTTCCAGATGTGAAAAGCATCTGGGAAAGAGAGATTAGAAGTCGACGTGTTGGAATTTTCCAAGATATTTACATGAGACGAAACACAAGGAGACTAGAGAACATACAAAAGCATTAGTCTCCCACACACGTCGGCTAATGTGATTGGAGACTTTGTGTCTGATACCTGAGCATGGTAGGTGATTGATCAACACTTATCGGAGGCAGGAAGGAGAGGAGGAAAGAAAGAAGGACGCTGGGAAATATGTCCTGGTCTGCCCCAAAGTAGAGAATGGCCTGGCTGAAAACTCTTAAACAAACTAAAAACTCTCAAATGGTTGGTGGGATTGCAAAGAAACACAAGTTTTAAGGAATGTACTCCATTATCTGTATGAAAATCTCCACAAAAAAATGATATCCTATTACCAGTGAATCCTATTCTAGGAATTTATCCTAAGGAAATAATTGGACGAATCTGCTAATGTGAGTATAAAGAGATGTTAATAACAATGTATATCAGAGCCAAAACGTAAACAATCTAAAGGACTAAAAAATGTGGATTGATTGAAATAATGTGTGATACATTCAGACAGTAGAATATTATATAACAGTTTAAATATTAAAAAGGCAGATTATTCAGTCCTATATATAAAATAATACCACTTAAAATATATATTACATTGTATTATATTCTACCTTCTATACATGGGAAAAACTCTGGAAGTTTACACAATTGTTCCAGCAGCTGCCTTTGGCAGGTGGTCTAGCTCATAAGTTGTTTTGATTCACTTCCCTGGATTTTCTAATAGTTCAACAATGACCATGAATTACTTGAGTAATTTTAAAAGAAGAAAAAGCATTCAGTGTGTATCCACCTCATCCATTTATTCTGATCACTCACTGGTTCATAAGGGACTCATGCATTTGTTAGACATGACATCTCACTGTACACAGGTTTTTGTTCTAAAGATGTAATTGTTGCCCAGTAACTAATATACATATTAATTTAGGTAACTTATTAACTACATGATTATGTGATTTATGTAACATTAATTAGTACAATACAATACAAGTTTATCACTCTAGAAGAAGAAACGTTTGACTGTGTGTTATTTTAGTACAGATTCTGGGCAATATAAAGTCGATGGATGCAGAAATTCGTCATGCATTTCCACAGAGACACAAATAATGGATTCCTGCCTTCTTCTAAACTGTCCAGCAGAAAATACTAGCTCTGGTAGCAACCTAGACCCTTTATTAGCGTACGGCCTTGGCCGCCTCCTGAATTTCCTGCCTTAGGAATTCTGTCATTGCCACTGATGAGCTCCCACACCTGTGATAACAATTGATTGTGACGATTGGGCCGCCACGTAACTTCTTTCCCCGAGGACTCCAGAAAGAATCTTCCCCAATGGTTAGACCCATAAATTCGGGACCGTTATATTGAGCTGTCTCATTTAGAAGTGAATAATCACTTAAAAAAAAAGAAAGGAAGGAAGAATCTGCTGTCTCCCTCTCTCCCTCCACATCCCACCCACACTCCCTCCTCCAACCTTCTCCAGACTTTCGGACTTCTTCACTTCCTTTCCTGAAGTTTGTCTTTTGAATCAAAATCCTCATCGCAGCTAAAGATGAGTACACTAAGTCAGCCAAAATAAGAAGCTGTTACGTAGCTCTTATAACCTGTCACAAGAGGATTACAGCTTCCAAAATGTCATGCCATCCAGAAACGTACAGGATTCAGAAGAAAGGACCCAGTGATAGTTAATAAATAACATGTGAATTCTGTACCATGTAAGTGAATCCACTTGTATAAATTTGGACTCGAGTTTAAACTGTGGTGGGTGGTGACGATGATGGCGCTCAGGATTTGCTAACTGCCTCTGGCTGCCTCCGCTCAAATAATTTTCCTCCACCTTCAGAAACTTGTCAAATCAACAAATTCTTTCTGAGACAAATGAGCCAGAAAGGGCAAAACTCGCGCAACCCGCCTGAAGCCTGCTGTTTGTCACTCCCAGATGTTAAAAGACTTGGAACTCTCTGATATCAACCCTGCAGTTCTGCACACAGGATCCTTCTAATAGTGGAAAAGGATACCATCAGCCCACAGCGGCGTTTCCTTTGTGAAGCCAGTGACTGATCTATGATTTGGGTTTTTGCTATTATTGCAAGTTGGCACGATCAATCACCTAATTGTTGAACAATGTCAGTTTTTAGGTTAAAAACTCACATCTAAGAGTGTTAGAGGTCAGAATAGTGGCGATTTTGAGTTCCCTCAAAATAATACCCTTTGAATTATTTTACTCCGTTGTTTCCCCATCCAATTTATTGCAGGGTTTCTCAGCAGGACATACTTTATACAAAGGATATGTCCCTAGAAAGCTTAACCTGAAGAAATTGACATTTTGCCAGTCAAAAATGGTCGGATATTGACAATTTCATAGTGTTCAACTGAAATGTGTGAAAATAATTTTTATTGAACCACAATGTTTTTCATTGGCTCCAGGGAAAAGTCACTATTTAAATACATTTTATAGTGAATGTCAGGGTAAAATGTGGAATCTCTTTGTAAATTTAACAGCGACAATGAATTTATCCCTCTGGTTCTATCTTCTGTTTACTTCAAGCAGGGCATACCTGTCGCCTGAGAAATAACTAAGTGGAGAAAAGCAAAGCCAGTGTCTGGCCCTCTGTTTAAAGTGAGGCTTGCAGCTTCTCACTCTCCCAACACCCCTAGGATGACCCTGGAGAAGTCAGTCCCTTTCATTGCACTTTCTTTTGCTTTTTCCCAGGAATTCCTTTTTTCTCTCTAATAGGAGTCAAGTGGCCTAAGGAGAAATTAACTGATGTGTGGTTTAGATCAGAGACCCTAGTTTCCCTTCATTTCCTTTTTTCTCCCTGTTAACTAGCCTCTTCCATGCCAAACCTCCATCAAGCCTAGAAGGGACCAATTTCTATCCCAAATTATGCAGAATGCACCCTGACTACCTAAGTGTAGGAATTATTTTGTTGCCACTCAATTACTTCATTTTTTATCTAACTGGTTAAAGAGACATGACTTTTTTTATCCATGTCTGAGCCACCAGCCCACATTTCACTCCCCTAAAATAATCTTACTTTCATAGAATATACATTTTAAATAGCCAATGAATGTTAATATCTTGGCATAGAATGCCCAGGTGTTCATTTTTATGATTTGAATAAATACTAGAAAAACATAACTTAAGTTATTCATCTATATCAGGAAAATGACCAGATAATTTCTACTAACCATTTTCCTGTTAGCTGACTTATGATTATATCCCTTTATTCACTAGTAAGGTCTTGACATTGAAAGGTTCATTCACACAGCTCTAGCGATACAGTGCCTTTATTTAAACCACACTTGACTGATGGTATGTAAATCTCCCCCAAACCATATTGATTCCACAAAGGGAATATTAAATGCTAAATAACATCACAGATTGGAAGCAGTCCTGTTTCTGCCTTCATTTTTGATGTAATCAAAAATGATGACATTGTAGCTAGCTTATTTTTTTTTTTTTGCTTATTTTTTTTATGATTTATTTTGGTATCTTTAACCTACAATTACATGTGCAATATTATAAACTACCCCCTTCATCAGGTCCCACCCACCCACCCTATTACAGTCACTGTCCATCAGCGTAGTGAGATGAGAATCACTACTTGTCTTCTCTGAGTTGTACAGCCCTCCCCGTGCCCCCCCTACCTTACGTCTGCTAATCGTAATGTCCCTTTTACCCTCTTATCCCTCTCTTCCCACCCTTCTTCCCCAGTCCCTTTCCCTTTGGTAACTATTAGTCCGTTCTTGGGTTCTGTGAGTGCTGCTGTTTTGTTCCTTCAGTTTTTTTCTTTGTTCTTATACTCCACATATGAGTGAGATCATTTGATACTTGTCTTTATCGGCTTGGCTTATTTCACTGAGCATAATACCCTCTAACTCCATCCATGTTGTTGCAAATGGTAGGATTTGTTTCCTTCTTATGGCTGAATAATATTCCATTGTGTATATGTACCACCTCTTCTTTATCCATTCATCTACTGATGGACACTTAGGTTGCTTCCATTTCTTGGCTATTGTAAATAGTGCTGCAATAAACATAGGGATGCATATGTCTTTTTGAAACTGGGCTGCTGCATTCTTAGGGTAAATTCCTAGGAGTGGAATTCCTGGGTCAAATGGTATTGCTATTTTGAGTTTTTTGAGGAACCTCCATACTGCTTTCCACAATGGTTGAACTAATTTGCATTCCCACCAGCAGTGTAGGAGGGTTCCCTTTTCTCCACATCCTCACCAACATTTGTTGTTGTTTGTGTTTTGGATGTTGGCCATCCTCACTGGTGTGAGGTGATATCTCATTGTGGTTTTAATCTGCATTTCTCTGATGATTAGCGATGTGGAGCATCTTTTCATGTGCCTGTTGGCCATCTGAATTTCTTCTTTAGAGAAGTGTCTATTCATGTCCTGTGCCCATTTCTTAATTGGATTATTTGCTTTTTGTTTGTTAAGGTGCGTGAGTTCTTTGTATATTTTGGATGTCAACCCCTTATCAGATACATCGTTTATGAATATATTTTCCCATACTGTAGGATGTCTTTTGTTCTACTGATGGTGTCCTTTGCTGTACAGAAGCTTTTGAACTTGATATAGTCCCATTTGTTCATTTTTGCTTTAGTTTCCCTTGCCCGGGGGGATATGTTCATGAAGAAGTCACTCATGTTTATGTCCAAGAGATTTTTGCCTATGTTTTTTTCTAAGAGTTTTATGGTTTCATGACTTACATTCAGGTCTTTGATCCACCTTGAGTTTACCTTTGTGTATGGGGTTAGACAGTAGTCCAGTTTCATTCTCTTACATGTAGCTGTCCAATTTTTCCAACACCAGCTGCTGAAGAGGCTGTCATCTCCCTATTGTATATCCAAGGCTCCTTTATCAAATATTAATTGGCCGTATGTGTTTGGGTTAATGTTTGGATTTTCTATTCTGTTCCACTGGTCTGTGGGTCTGTTTTTGTGCCAGTACCAAATTGTCTTGATTACTGTGGCTTTGTAGTAGAGCTTGAAGTCAGGGAGCGTAATTCCCTCTGTTTGATTCCTCCTTCTCAGGATTGCTTTGGCTATTCGGGGTCTTTTCTGGTTCCATATGAATTTTAGAATTATTTGTTCCAGTTCATTGAAGAAAGCTGTTGGTAGTTTGATGGGGATTGCATTGAATCTGTAGATTGCTTTAGGTAGGATAGCCATTTTGACAATATTTATTCTTCCTAGCCAAGAGCATGGGATGCATTTCCATTTGTTAGTGTCTTCCTTAATTTCTCCTAGGAGTGTCTTGTAGTTTTCAGAGTACAGGTCTTTCACTTCCTTCGTTAGTTTTATTCCTAGGTATTTTATTCTTTTAGATGGAATTGTTTTTCTGATTTCTCTTTCTGTTAGCTCATCATTAGTGTATAGGAAAGCAACAGATTTCTGTGTGTTAATTTTATATCCTGCAACTTTGCTGAATTCAGGTATTAGTTCTAGTAGTTTTGGGGTGGAGTCTTTAGGGTTTTTTATATACAGTATCATGTCATCTGCAAATAGTGACAATTTGACTTCTTCTTTACCAATCTGGATGCCTTGTATGTCTTTGCTTTGTCTGATTGCTGTGGCTAGGAACTCCAGTACTATGTTGAATAACAGTGGAAAGAGTGGGCGCCCCTGTCTTGTTCCCGATCTTAGATGAAAAGCTTTCAGCTTCTCGCTATTAAGTATGATGTTAGCTGTGGGTTTGTCATATATAGCCTTTATGATGTTGAGGTACTTGCCATCTATACCCATTCTGTTGAGAGTTTTAATCATGAATGAATGCTGAATTTTGTCAAATGCTTTTTCAGCATCTATGGAGATGGTCATGTGGTTTTTGTTCTTCTTTTTGTTGATGTGGTGGATGATGTTGATGGATTTTCGAATGTTGTACCATCCTTGCATCCCTGGGATGAATCCCACTTGATCATGGTGTATGATCCTCTTGATGTATTTTTGAATTCAGTTTGCTAATATTTTGTTGAGTATTTTTGCATCTACATTCATCAGGGATATTGGTCTGTAATTTTCTTTTTTAGTGAGGTCTTTGCCCGGTTTTGGGATTAGAGTGATGCTGGCTTCATAGAAAGAGTTTGGAAGTATTCCCTCCTCTTCTATTTTTTGGAAAACTTTCAGAAGAATGGGTGTTATTTCTTCTCTATATGTCTGGTAGAATTCAGAGGTGAATCCATCAGGTCCGGGGGTTTTGTTCTTGGGTAGTTTTTTGATTACCGATTCAATTTCGTTGCTGGTGATTGGTCTGTTTAGTTTTTCTGTTTCCTGCTTGGTGAGTCTTGGAAGGCTTTTTTTTTCTAAGAAGTTGTCCATTTCTTCTAGGTTTTGGGGCTTGTTAGCATATAGATGCTCGTAGTATTGTCTTATAATTCTTTGTATTTCTGTGGGGTCTGTCGTTATTTTTCCTTTCTCATTTCTGATTCTGTTTATGTGTGTGTATTCTCTTTTTCTCTTAATGAGTCTGGCTAGGGGTTTATCTATTTTGTTTATTTTTTCAAAGAAACAGCTCTTGGTTTCATTGATTTTTTCTATTGTTTTATTCTTCTCAATTTTATTTATTTCTTCTCTGATCTTTATTATGTCTCTCCTTCTGGTGACTTTGGGCCTCATTTGTTCTTCTTTTTCCAATTTCAATAATTGTGTCTTTAGACTGTTCATTTGGGAATGTTCTTCCTTCTTTAAATAGTCCTGGATTGCAATATACTTTCCTCTTAGAACTGCCTTTGCTGCATCCCACAGAAGTTGTGGATTCGTGTTGCTCTTGTCATTAGTCTCCATATATTCTTTGATTTCTGTTTTGATTTGGTCATTAACCTATTGATTAATTAGGAGAATGTTGTTAAGTCTCCATGTATTTGTGAGCCTTTTTGTTTTCTTTCTAAAATTTATTTCTAGTTTTATACCTGTGTGATCTACGAAGATCGTTGGTAGAATTTCAATATTTTTGACTTTACTGAAGTTCGTTTTGTGGCCTAGTATGTGGTCTATTCTGGAAAATGTTCCATGTGCACTTGAGAAGAATGTGTATCCTGCTGCTTTTGGGTGCAGAGTTCTGTAGATATCTGTTAGGTCCATCTGTTGTAGTGTGTTGTTCCGTGCCTCTGTGTCTTTACTTATCCTCTGCCTGGTTGATCTATCCTTTGGAGTGAGTGGTGTGTTAAAGTCTCCTAAAATAATTGCATTGCTGTCTATTTCCTCCTTCACTTGTTAGTATTTGTTTCACATCTGCTGACGCTCCTGTGTTGGGTGCATATATATTTATAATGGCTATATCTTCTTGTTGGACTGACCCCTTTATCATTATGTAATGTCCTTCTTTATCTCTTGCTACTTTCTTCGTTTTGAAGTCTATTTTATCTGATACAAGTACTGCAACACCTGCTTTTTTCTCTTTGTTGTTTGCAGGAAATATCTTTTTCCATCCCTTCACCTTTATTCTGTGTATATCTTTGGGTTTGAGGTGAGTGTCTTGTAAGCAGTATATAGATGGGTCCTGCTTTTTTATCCACTCTGATACTCTGTGTCTTTTGATTGGTGCATTCAGTCCGTTTACATTTAGGGTGATTATTGATAGATATGTACTTATTGCCATTGCTGGCTTTAGATTCGTGGTTACCAAAGGTTCAAGGGTTGCTTCTTTACTATCTAAGAATCTAACTTAACTTTCTTGTTAAGTTATTGTGAATGCCGTCTGATGTTTCTTTATCTCTCCCTTCTTTTTCTTCCTTCTCCTTTCTTTATATATTAGGTGTTTTATTCTTTGCCTTTAGTTGGTATTTGGATGGTCTGCTTTCTTTGCTATGATTTTATTTTCTCTGGTGACATCTTTTTAGCCTTAGGGGTATTTCCCTCTAGAGCAGTCCGTTTAAGATATCCTGTAGTGATGGTTTATGGGAGGCAAACTCTCTCAACTTTCTTTTGTCTTGAAATTGTTTAATCCCTCCGTCATATTTAAATGATAATCGTGCTGGATACAATATTCTTGGTTTGAGGCCCTTCTGTTTCATTATGTTAAATATATCATGCCATTCTCTTCTGGCCTGTAAGGTTTCTGTTGAGAAGTCTGATGACAGTCTGATGGGTTTTCCTTTGTAGGTGATCTTTTTTCTCTCTCTAGCTGCCTTTAATACTCTGTCTTTATCTTTGATCTTTGCCATCTTAATTATTATGTGTCTTGGTGTTGTCTTCCTTGGGTCCCTTGTGTTGGGAGATCTGTGGGCTTCCGTGGACTGCGAGACCATTTCCTTCCCCAGTGTGGGAAAGTTTTCGGCAATTATTTCTTCAAAGACACTTTCTATCCCTTTTTCTCTCTCTTCTTCCTCTGGTACTCCTATAATGCGAATATTGCTCCGTTTGGATTGGTCACACAGTTCTCTTAATATTCTTTCATTCTTATAGATCCTTTTATCTCTCTCTGCCTCAGCTTCTTTGTATTCCTGTTCCCTGTCTTGTAATTTCTTGGTCATGTCTTGAACCTGATTCATTCTGCTGTTAAGCCCATCGATGGCTTGTCTCATTTCTGCTTTGTCTTTCCTCATTTCCTCCCTCAGCTCTTGCACATTTTTCTGTAGATCCGTCAGCATGGCTATGACTTTTATTCTGAATTCTTTTTCAGGAAGACTGTGCATGTCCATTCCTTCAGTTTCTCTCTCTGGGGTGGTGTTTCTCTGAAGCTTTGTCTGTATCATATTCTTCTGTCTTCTCATGACTATAGAATTGGTTGTTGGTAGTTGTCACGTATGTCAGCTGGGCTCTTTATGAGTTTAAAAAGGAAAGAGAACAGAGGAGAGAAAAAAAAAAAGAAAAAAATTCTACTACTAATAAAAAAAAGTAAAAAGAGAGAGCGAAGAAGGAAAAGAAAGGAAAGAAAAAGAAAAAGCAGCAACACCTAAAAGAAAAAAAAAAAACGCCCACCGGGAGTGGTTTCTGTGTGAATGCTGTAGGTGGCACTGTTGCTCCACTATTCCAGAGCCGTGGTTGCGCCGCTCCACATGGCCCTTTAAAGCTGTGGCCGGGATGAGAATGAATGGAAGGCTGTTGAGCTCTGTGGGAGTCCTAATTATGGTTACCCTTTCCCAGTCGCCAGCTATGGGGTCCGACACTCCCCAGGACTCCCAGCCTGCTGGGCTGAGTGTGCCAAGGCGATGAGGTTCTCTGCTGGACTCCCGTCTCTTTAAGACCGCTGAAAAACAAAGCACGCGCTTTTCTCCTTTTTCTTTTTTTCTCTCTTCTCCTTCCCTGAGCCCGCCGCGAGCAAGCAGGCATGTTCCTGCTGAGTCCGTGCGCCCTCCGTCTCTCCAATCTCTGCCACACCGCGCTTTGTGCGCCCGCATTCCCGGGGCCGGTCCAGGGCTGGTTATCTCCTGGGCCTGCACTTCCACTCCCTCCCGGCTCTGATTCCTCTCCTCCCGCCGGTGCGCTGGGGTGGGGGAGTGCTCGGGTTCTGCCGGGTAGCGGTTCGCGGTTCCGTTTCTTACCCGCCTTGCCCGCTGCCGAGTCCTCTCAGGTGTGTCTGCACTGTGTGCGCTTTCCTGTTTGTTCTGGTCTCTCTTTTAGGAACAGTTGCGTTTGCTGTGTTTTCGTGGGTAAATATAATGTTGGGAGGAAAATTCTGTCGCTCTGTTCACGCCGCCATCTTCCCAGAACTCTAGCTAGCTTATTTTTAATAACTCACACGTTGAGAGCAAAAGAAAATATTACAGCATTGTTGGGGGACATAAACTTGTACTGCATAGGACATTCACCTTTTCTTAATGAAATGATAATGGATTGACCACATCA
Source organism: Phataginus tricuspis (assembly GCA_029783875.1). Classification (NCBI taxonomy): domain Eukaryota; kingdom Metazoa; phylum Chordata; class Mammalia; order Pholidota; family Manidae; genus Phataginus; species Phataginus tricuspis. The sequence goes on along the minus strand of JAQQAC010016209.1, from coordinate 6,009,020 downwards.
GGATGTCTGCCAGAGATTAAGAATGTGTCTGTTCATAATGGAGCTGTAAATTAGCATTCTCCAGATAACATATACGTGCATAGCACAAAGTCTTTGGGAAGAATGTAGTTCACACATCTTCCATTAGTCCTCACCAAATCTTTACAGAGTACACAATATCCTGATTTTATAAACCAGACACTTAGACAATATATAGCTCTTGGACAATGAAGATGACTTTGACCATATCGGCAAAGTCTGGCTATACGTTCACACACTTCTCCTTTCCCTCCTGGACACATAGCTGGACTCCATGTCCTAGCCTCCCTTGTAATTAGCAGGAGTCATGTAACTGAGTTCTTATCAGTGGAACATCAAAATTCTGGTCACAGTCTGGAAAAGCCTCTATTGCAATCCACACACTCTCTCTTCCCCCCTTTAAGTGGTGAAGGTGAAAACTCCAAATACCTAAAGGAAAGCAGAGCCTTAAGTTGTCAAAACCTGGGTCCCCGAGTCTCAGTGACCTGAAAGACCAGGACTGTCCATGTGGGCCTGTTGTGTAATTTCCAATTGCAACAGTTCTCTACTAGGACTAATACCACCAGTGATCTGGAAATACCGTGCTGAACCTCGAAATGTTGGCCCGAGCTACCTTTGATGCTACCTCCCCAAATTCCACAGTTTCCTCACCCACCCAGTTATAGAACTATAATTAGCCCCAACTATATGTCAATATGTCTTTATATCCCTTCCATATGACTTTTGAAAGCATAGTAAGTTTTTGTATACCTGTTTCAGGTATGTTGACTAAAAGGCATATTTCTATACAGCAAATTTGATTGACTTTCTTTTCCAAACGAGAGAGAGTTCCACCAAGGCATCTTTCAATAGAATAATGTGAAACCTTTCGGTAAGGTGGTGCAATTGGGCTCTACATTATGGCACATGATTCAGTTTTTTTGTTTTCTTAAAGAGAAATTGTGTATCTTAGAAGAGCCCCTGGCTCAGCAGGAGTTCCCTGACTCCTTAAGCACAAGACACTTCGTATTGTATTCACAAGAGTGGTGGTTCTGATCCAAGGTGATTTCCTCCCCTGAAGAGATTTGGTAGTGTCTGGAGGCATATTTGATTGTCACAACTTGGGCAGAGGTGCTCTTGGCATGTAGGGGATGGAGGCCAGGGATGTGCCCCAACATCCTACAGTGCACAGGACAGGCCCTCCGGCAGGAGACAACTGCCAGGCTCCAAATGCCCACAGCCCTGAAGGCCAAAACCCCTGGGCTAGGTCGTGAGCTCCATGAGGGTCGGGGCCATGCTAGGCTGACTCATCATTGCATCATCAGCAATTTGTCAACTGCCAGAAACAGTAAGTGCTTAGTACTATTTATTCATGATAACTGGACTCTGACCCTCCCAATCAGCACATCAGCTGGTGGGGCCACACTTGGCTGGTGGGTAAAGCAGAATGTGCAGTAAGACCTTAGCTCTGTTGCTCAGCAGGAATGTGTTCTTGAGCAAGTTACTCCACGTTTCTAGGTCTCATTCTCCTTATCTATAAATTGGGTTGGCACTAGATATACTAACAACGCCAGCTTCGCAGAGTTGTGATTAAATGAGATGAAGAATGTAGAATGCTCAGTGAGTGTAACGACTGAAGTGCCCTCAGTAAAGATTAGGTGTATTATTATTAAGAGGAAAGGAACCCTGTTCTTTGGGTTTTTATCATGTGCCAGGTACAGAGTTAAGGATGCACATCATCTCATTTCATCTTCTTGACGACATCAAGGGAGTAGGACTTTTTGTTTCCATTTCACGGAAGAGGAAACAAGGATTTAGAGATGTCAGGCAACCTGCCAAGATCACACAGCTATTGAGAGGCACAATGTGAGGATCATAGGACCCCAAAGCCCTGATTCTCTCCATTACAACACACTGGCTTCTTTGCAAAACTCCTGAAGCTTCACCATCTTCTGTAAAATCAAAAGGTGTGAGGGTGATACCTTTCGGCTTTACAAAGCTCTTTTATGTGGTATTGACAATGTTTATTGAGCTAGGTGGTAATAGCCCACTTCCCCGACCTTGCAGCTAATGTATAATGTACTCTGGCCAACACACCGCGGTTGGAGAATTGCGGGTCCATTTAGTATTGCATCATTCCTTAACAAAGATGCAAATATCAGATTTACTAGAAAGGAGAAATACCTATATTCTTCTGTAATGTGCATGCCATATTTTCTCTACAGGATTCTAGGCTGCTTATAAACATGCACTACACTGTTTCTTTCATGGTAATACCTGATTGAATGCCCCTGCCAAAGGTATTATAGATTTCTCTCAGTAAACGTAGCTATACTGCCTGGCAGAAACCAAGGTTTCATAGATACAGTTTTCACAGTTGTTTCCATTTTTAAGATGCAGAGGAGTCACCCCAGAGTGCTATAAAATTTACAGTGACTTCATAATAACAAGGGGATTTAATAAAGTCTCAAATTTCCTGTTAAAGCTTATCCAACATCCATCTAATGCTTAACAGGGTTTAGCAAATTAAATTTAATAATGTTTCAAAAATCAAAAAGAAAAGAAAATCATAGAAGAAAAGAGACTAAGTGATTATAATTTTTCTCTTTTTTCTTCCTCTCATTTTTCGAGTTTGTTATTTCTCAACTCATCTCTTTGTTCAGTAGGATTTGTCAGTACAACGGCATTTGGATTGCTTTGTAACTTCTATTGATATTCACATGCTGGGTCAGCCTGGCAGAGCTTTTCTGGCTTCACAAAAGCAAAGCACAACCACCTTTGGAAGGTTCTGGGGCTCTTAAAGGCTAGAGAGGCAGAGTTCCTGGTGAGGAGAGTGATGGGAGGTCACTGGGAGTGTGGCCGGCGGCAAGGCAGTAGTCCTCGGGCTCTCACTGGGCTGTTTTCCTTTAGAAAACAATTCACAGGAAAATTTCAACCTGCTAATGAGATAAATCAAGCTTAGAGCTAAATGTACCTCTAAAATGTCACAATAAAGTAGAAGAACTAAAGTAGAAACAGGAGAGACTTTGTACCACTTCAGAAAGTGAGATGACAGGCAGAAAGGTTACGGTGCCTAATGGACAAGGCCCAGGGTAGAGAAAGGGTTCAGATAAGTATCCCTATAGGCACTGCTTTTGAAGCGTGCATGTACATCTTTCCTATGAAACCATCACCACTGGTCTGGTGTGACAGGCAGTAACTGGTCTAGCAACAAAAATTTTATTGTAACAGCTCTCCAAAATGTATTTAAGAGATGTTTTGGCAATAGATTTGCTTTAGTGATTTATATTAAGATAAATCTCATCCCCCTTCAACAGGCCTTGGAAATGAAATGAACCTGACATTTAGTCTTTATGAACTGATTTTAAAAGAAAAGAAACTATTTTGAACCCTCCAAAGGGAAAGAAGAAATCATTAGAACAATGTTTATCTTATTTGAAGCTCTTCCCCTCCCCTCCCTCCCTCTCTCCTCTTCTCTCTTCTCTCCTGTTATCTTCTCCGTCCTGCCCTCTCTCTCTCCCGTCCTCCCTCAAAGGTGAGAATGGTTGGGGTATTTGGTGTAGGACGGAATAAAGGAATTCTAAGTAATTGTCCCTGACCAGCTTTCTCCAAGGGAGTTACTCCAGATGTCCATACACACTGGGGCCGTGATCACATAAATTGATGAAGCCCTTGAACAAAGGGATACAGGTGTCTTTACACAGGACTTCTCAGAGACTTTATGATGGCAAACTTTCTTGGTCTCATGACATCCTTAATAGTGGGCATCTTGTGGAAACGTACTTTAGAAGCAGCTACATTTGGCAAAACTTGTTTCTACCCTTCAGAGACCTCTTTACTTACATGGAGTCCAGACACTGAGGGTGCCTGATCATTGTGCCAGAAATAGAAATGTAATTATCAATAAACAAGCACATCATATTTCAATGGAGTTAACTCTTAAAATATATAATTTTATAGAGAGGGAATATTCCTTTTAGTTAGATTCAGTGTATCACATTTGTAACTCAGAAAAAGGAAAATTAAGATTTGATAACACACACACATATATAACATTAATGTTATGTCAAGCTTTAAAAATTAGTTTTACAGTATTAAGTTCTCTGCACATTTAATGTTCTGAGGGCACCACTCTTTAGTAAACTTTATAGGACACTTAAACTTAACAGTTGAGACTGGTAGCCAGAAAATACAATGAACAAGTTGAATGTAAAATGGTGTCACATCTTTTGGAAAGAGTTGAGAAGGCCCAGACCTAGGCGTCAGAGTCCTTGCTGGATCGTTCATTCATTCAACAGATATTAATGAGGCTTCTGCATGCCAAGCACCCGTGTACATGCCAGGGATAGAGTGCTCAACAGAAGGAAGAAAAAAAATGAGTGCGCTGTTGGAATTTATATCTTGAGTAAGGGAATCTTAAAAATAAATGGGCCTGCTCCGTAATGATTAGAAGGTGGTCAGTGTAGTAAAGGAAAATAGAACAAGGAAGGGGTTTGGAGGAGGCTGGTATTTTAAATTAGGACACCAGGGAAGGCGTCGTGGAAAGGGGACAATGGAGGAGGCCTAAAGGAAAGTGGGAGAGGGAGCTGATGTCTGGGGGAAGACGGTTCCGAAGTATCACTTACCACGTCTATTACATTGGGCAGGTTACATCTCCTACTTGAATCTGTGTCTTCATCTTTATGATTGCAAAAGTTGTGCCAAAACTTGAATTTATTCTGGGTGACCCAATGAGGTAAGGTATGTGAAACCTTTACCTGACCTGTAGTAGGGACTATATATTACTATCACCATCACCATCAATCACCATTATACCACTGATCACGATGCCCCACCCTGCTGAGGTTGTCCCTTAGGATCTAGGGAAACTGGGCTGAACGTGGGATGGGACCAGAGAATCCCAACTCCCTTTTCCCTCCCCCCACGCCCTCACAGACCCAGACAACCATCTCCTGGTTGCAAACCTCAGAGCTCTTTCGCCGTGTAAGTTGGGAAGATTCTGAAGCATTTGCAGAGTCAGCAGACAGGGATCTTTGGGAACCTAGGTTCCCTTGGATGTGACAGGGATTTCCCAGTTGGGACTCTTTCTCCCTCACAGTCATTAGTCCCAAGGTGAAGGCCAGTAGTGGCCGTGGAAGGAGTCAAGGTTGAGCCGGAAAGGTTAAAGTGTCCTGGTATTTTCTTGTCTGCTTAGTGAGCTAAACTGTGCAAAAACAAGTAAGTGCTTGAATTGGAGGGGATTCTGAAGGTGGCATTCTCCAGGCACTGTTTCCTCCCCCGCAGTCTGCCCTTTCTTCCTCCCCTCCTCCCATCGCCTTTCCTCCTCTTTCCCTTCCCTTCTTTCTTTCCACCCTTTTGTGACATTTACTGAACACCAAGTGCGTGTGAAGCTCTCTCCTGGACCCCAAGGACACACATATGACGAGACCATAGCCCTGGGCTGCCCAGTCCAGAGGCAGAGCTGTTGCACCTGTGAGGACAGCCTAAGGCAAGTGGCCACTAGAGAAAGGCAACCGCAAAGGAGGCCTCTTACTGCACCCCAAGGAAGAAGAGCAAGGGTGCCGGTGAGAAAGAGGAGCAGGACTTCCAGAGAAGGCAACAGCATGCGTGAATCTGGAAGGGCGGACTTCCCCAGAAAGGGGGAGGAACGTGAGGTCAGGCACGGGTGCTTACAGCGCTCAAGGCAGAAGGGCCAGCCAAGGTGTGAAGGTAAAAGTCAGTGCAAGGTGGTGTGTGCGCGCGCGCGTGCACACTGGAGGGGGGAGAGCGCACTATAAGCAACTTGGTGTCATCGCAACATAAAGAAAGAAACAGCAAGTGGCATTGGTTTTCATGCTGGTCATGATGGATATTTGAGAAGCATAGGCACTCCACAAACTACTCAGTCTTAGATCCAAAACGAATGTACAGTACATCATTTATAAAAAGTGATAAGCTCTCTATATCAGTTATCTAACAGGAAACTCCTCCCAATTTTGCCACCTGTTAAAAAAAAAAGTTTATGGTAATTCAGAAAACAATTGATGTTACATGGGCCAGAGTTACTGAATGAAAACTCAAAGGCAAAGTTAGAGAAACTACCCACTGTATTTTTTTCCCTTAGTTTCCTGTTGAAAAATGGAAGAATGAAGAATGTGTATTAGTCAACTAGGTCCAAATCAGTCTAAACCTCTGACGAATCTGAATGAAGATCTGAGTCTTCTGAGGTTTTGGCCTCATGATACTACCAAAGTTTGGCCTGAGCTTTCATTTAGGCTGGGGTTGGGGGGAGCCTTGGGTGCATTTCTCAGCATTTCAAAGCCTCTCTGTCTTCATTTTTCGTAAAACAGCTTTGTTGACATATAACTTGCATACCATAATAATTGTAGGTGTATAATTTAGGAAATTTACAGAGTTGGGTAATCTTCACAATCCAGTTTCAGAACATTTCTGTCACTGGTAAAGATCCCATTTGCCCACTGACAGTAACTTCCTGTTCCCACCCCCAGCCTCTGGCAAGGGCTACTCTACTTCCTGTTTCTATAGATTTGCCTTTTGTGACCATTTCCTATCAATGGAGTCATATGATATGCGGTTCTTTGTAGCTGGCCTCTTTCATGCAGCCTAATGTTTTCAACATTCATCCATGTTGTTGTACGTATCAGTAGGTCATTCCTTCTTATGGTTGAATACTATTCCATTGCATAGATACACCACATTTTATTTATTCATCACAAGTTGATAGACATTTATATTGTTTCCACTTTTTGGTCTTCCTTATTTTAAAATGAGAAAATTGTATTAGAAGAGAGGACTCAAAACACCTCTAAAATTCTTAGGCCACATCTTGTTTTATTTTGTGAATTGCCCATCACCTCTATTTTGTGTTGCAAAAAGGATGTATTAAACATTGTTTTTGATGGCTAACAAAACTGACTCTAGAAAAAAGGAACTTACGACTATCTCCTTATGTTTTGCTGTTAATTAGTGAGATCATATATACTGGTAGCTAAATATCACATTTAATTGTGTGGACATTGCAAATTGTACCATTTTAGCAAGAAATGGTAATGGTACTTAAAGATTAAAATGCTGATGGTGTGGTTTTTGTTTACCTTTCCTTCTTGATTCTCAGTATACTTTGTGCTTGCTCCAAGAATCCTACTGTCATGATAAATTGTCAACTAAAATGTATTTGTGCCACTAAATTGTGTGGTTCATTGTATTTGTCAACTTGGGCTGCCATAACAAAATACCATGAACTGAATGACTTAACAGAAATTTACTTTCTCACAGTTCTGGAAAGCTTGGAAGTCCAAGATCAAGGTGCTAGTCAATTTGGTTTCTAGTGAGAGCTCTCTTCCTGGCTTGTCGACTGCCGCCTTCTCATCATGTCCTCATGTGGCCTTTCCTCAGTGCATGCACTCAGAGAGAGCAAGATCCCTGGTGTCTCTTCTTATAAGGACACTAATCCTACTGGGTCAGGGCCCCATCCTTATGACCTCACTTAACCATAATTACCTCCATAAAGGCTCTATCTTTAAATACAGCTAGGCGTTAAGGCTTCAATGTATGAATTTTGGGGAACACAAACATTCATTCCATAGCATTCATTAACTGCAGAAAAGAGTAAACTGCCCAACAGAAATTTTAATAACCATAAATGAACTTTTCTGGTGGAATGTTGGGAAATAATTTATATTGGTGCAAACCTAAGTTTGCCTTCAAAAATATACAAAGGTATTTATTCAACTTAGTCATATATTCTGAAAATAGTGTGCATTTAAAGGCAATAACATAATTAAAATAAATCTTGATACATGATTATATATATGTATATATGACTTAAATTATTTAAAAGAAATTTTCAGAAGTTTTATTTAAAAGAAGTGGATCTTCTTCACTTTAAATAACAAAACTGTGCATCAGACTCGGTTTGAAAAAATGTATCTTTCAAACAGATTCTCCACAATTTTTGGAGACATACTATAATAAACATTCTTTTCAGAAAAACAATTTCAGCCTAGGACTCTTGACAGCTTCATTTTCAAGCCAGTCAGCTAGGATGAAAATTGAGCTGCCCAAAGAGAGTTGGCAAAATAGTTTACTTGCTGTAATTAAAAAAGGGGAAATTTCTAAACCACAGTCGTCTTCAGTGCTAATGTGAACAACCAAATGTTATTTCCAGTGGATTTTTTTATTTCCTCATTCTTGGCAAGTTGGTACAGCTTCATGCAGTTGGGAAGCAGGAAGATTTTCCATGAGATGGAAATGTTCCTTGTGTAAAACACATAGTGGTATAATTATACTACACATTCATTGCACACATTCAGTGCAGAAACCCAAGTTTCAATAATTTCAAATTTGAACACTTAAGCTTTACACCTTTAATTTTAAAAAATCATAGCAACTATGTACTCCTGGCAGAATATTTCATGTGGTCAATGTTATTTACTTATACAATTGGAAAATGACTTGATTGCAACCATGTTGAAAATCTTTACCAAAGTCTGAGCTCTTCTTACATTGGATTTTTCTTTATGCAAATGGGTGACTTCATTTTGTGATTTTATTTGGCTCTGCTCAATGACACAATCTGGCCTAGGAGACATACTGGGCAGATCTTGATAGCAGAAAAAGCAAATACAAGGATTTGGATTACAGATCCTTGCAGATGCACTGCTGTAATACACAATCAGTGTCCATTGGGCTACAATACTAAAGTTAGTATATCACCTAGGTATTGGGCACACAAATAAGTAAGTTTCTATCTGTTTTACTTTCTGTAAGTTCCAGGTGTTTTACTTTCTATCTGCTGCTGCATCTTCTCTACTTTCCACTTCTTCTTTAAATGAAACATGTATAAAATCTGAGCTCTGCAAGGGAACTTTTCCAATTGCTCCATTTCTAATGTACCAATCACAACATGGTCTCATTGTGTATGTGGGAAGAAACAATGGGGGCTGCAGGGGAAGCTGGGAAACTGGGGGAGGCCAGCTCCCTATTTTGTCCACCTAAGCATGCTAAAGGGGTGTTTGGGCAGACATTGGCCACTGCCTATTGTGTGTATGTCAAAGCCTTACAGGAAGACGAAAATGCCTTTTGAATGGCTTTACCATTTTTGCGCGTCTCCATGGGTCCTATTTACCAGCCTCGAGATGCAGATGGAAGTAAAATCTTAAATGTGTTCTGGCTGAGATGTAAGGGCTAAGGAGGGGATAACACTTCAGCACTAATGGGATTCACACTTTGTTAGAAAATACCCTTGTTACTCTAACCTTTGCTTGCATCAGTAGCGGCCGCTTCAGAGTATTTGCTTTTCTTCTTGCCTGTGAGGTTATATTAATTTCTTTTTCCAGCTTGATGGTCTGCCTGTTCAAGATTTTACATTTAAAAAAAATGAGTTTTCAGCACTACATTCTCAATGATTTGTGTTCAGGCTTGCAAATCACTCTTTATTGTCCAATGAAATATCTTTTTTTGTCTTCGTAATTTCAAAGATGTTTGTATATGGCATTAAAAAATAATGCTAAAGTCTACAAATTCATTTTTCCTACTGATGTTGGAAAAGAACATTACCATTGCATCTGCAGACTTCCCATCATCATAGAGTAACAATGACTTGGGTTTTTTTCAATCATTTAGCCAAAAATATTGATTTTCCTTTTTATAAATAATTAACTTGTATTGAAGTATGGTTGATATACAATATTATATTTGTTTCAAGTAGACAATATAGTAGTTCAACAGTTATCTACATTATTAGATGCTCACCCCAACTAGTGTAGCCAACATAGAAAGATGTTACTGAACTATTGACCATATTCTCTATGCTGTACTTTCATCCTCGTGACTACTTTATACTATGATTGAGATTTTGTGATTCTCCTTTAACTCTGTCTTTTCTTAAGAGATCTCAAAGCTGCCTCCCTGTTTTCTTACCCTGCCAATATGTAGGATTTTGCCCCTTAATCTATTCTTTGAAATCCCACTTTCCTGAATGTAAAGAAGTTTTAAAAAGTTCTTTTTATGCCATTTGAAGTACTCATATTTTCCACAGTCCATGAGATATAAAATATATTAAATATAAGGAAAATTATAACAGTTTTTTGATACATCATAGGATAAAGTTACCTTTCAGCTGCATTACAGTAGACCTTGATTAAAATATGGAGCTAGCTACTTTACCTAATCTACATAAAATTCTCTATCTAAAAACTGCCTGCTAAGTGAAAAGATGCTATGGTTAGGCAGTTCTTTAACATAGTCAAAGAGTATATTGTGGTCTCTTGAATTAAATAACAGACTCTGTGATGTCCAGAGATCTATTTGCTTCACAAAGACTGAGTGTGGCATTGCCAATAAGCCCAACATAATTCTTCAGGAGGAAGGGGCAGACCTGGGGAACTGCTCTGGGGAAAGACCAGCCACACCCATCAAAACAGGGTTGTGCTACAGAAAACAAATGATGGGTCCAGCGTGAGCCTCCGAGCCTCAAAGTTCTAAGCTGCAGCCTTCAGTTTGCAATGGAGCTGCCTCTCAAAAGGGGAACTTTTTGTAGGGGGCTAGGGGGAGGGTTGTCCAGGGTTTTACTTATATAGTAACAGTCAAAACCGGCAAGGCCAGCTGGTGGAATAAGAGTGTTGGTTAAGTTTTTTCAGATAGGAGACATCAGTCCCACATATTTGCGCAATTGTAGCATGACCTGTTGATTTGGTCCATTCTACGTCCACATTGGGGACCTCTTCAAGGTGCCAAGGTGCAGTCAGGGAGGGAAAGAAGCTTTTTCCTCTACCCTCTTAGATTCAGTGACAGAAACTATGCAAAACAAACTGACAAAAGACAGGTTAACAGGTGAAAAAGGGTTATTTAACATGTATAAGGGGACCTTCACATAAATGAACTGAAAACCCTAAAGAGGCCATCTTACCTGGAGGCTTACATACTATTTTAACAAAGGTCTATAAATTTGTGAAGAAGTGAAAGACAACAGAAAAGGGTTTTAGGCTTCTAGGTACAGTAAATTGTGAGAAGGTAAATATATGGGGAAAAATAACAGCAGATAAGGATTATTTCAGTAAGACTTGTTGAAACAGATTTCAGTCAGTGCCATCTTCAGTAATAAGAGTTGTCTCCTCTTCCAAGTGTGGGAGAGTGGAGAGGGGACACCTTCACAAAGGATAATTTATGTCCTGCCTTTAGGCTGAGAGGAGAGGGTAAAGAGCTGTTTGTGTCTGCTGTTTCTCAGTTGCCTTTAGCTCCAAATAATCATTATGCATAAGTGACATAATTTGATAGCATATTCTGAACCCCTTCAATGGGTATATGACTGCAGAAGTGAGAAGTGGGGAGACTGAGGATGTTGATCCCTTCATTATAAAATGGCACCCCATTACCCTTTCTGAATCACTGTTAGTACAACATTCAGAAGAGGAGACCCATATAAATTCAGTCTATCTTACTATTAATCTGTATGTTCTACCCAGAATTGTGTTCTTGTCAAGACATAAGCTGTATTTAAATGAGATTTGTTTTTGAAAAACCAAGGTGGGCTTCTGTTTACATTTTATTTCATTCAAGGGTGAGCACAGATTGTGTTATGAGACTACCTCATTTCTCTTTCTTTTGGATGGTTCGGAGGATGGGGGCAGGACTCACCACATCAGAATATATCAGTATGTGGCCAGAGCCTCCCCAGTAAATGGTTCTTCCAGACTGAGGGTCATAGCTTGATAGAAAACATGGCCCCTCCATCACTGTCCAACTTATTAGAAATATTTTAGAAACACACATATCAAAGTAAGTACCATAGCATTTAGGGTTAAGAAACAACTGGGAACATCCACTTTGAACATCAATATTTTGAAGTCCATGTCTCTGTAAATAGTGTATTTTAAGAAATTGCATCAGTGGTTCTTAAGGGGAGGAGAAAGGTGATTCTGCCCTCTAGGGGACCTTTGGCAAAATCTGGAGATGTTTTGGCTGTTACAACTGGACTGTGGGGGGACGCTACTGGCATTTGGTGAGTAGAGTCCAAGGATGCTTCTACACATCCCGCAATGCACAGATAGCCCACAGCAGAGAATGATCCAGCCCCCAATGGCAATGGTGCCATAATGGAGAAAGCCTGCTGCCATCACTGCACACCATATGTCCACAGTGTGCACCCGCCCCCTGCCTCCCAAACACGGCTCCAAAAACAAACCAACACCACAGGATACCCGCAGACACCACGCCAGATATTTAGAAAGAGACCGAAGCCTTCCATCAATTCATAAGTCTTGTGTGTTTTTAAACAAACACACTGAATCATTGGCAAAGATATTTGAGATTTTCTTTTTTATTGGACTCAAAGTGGATTTTTCATGGAAAAGAGAAGTCATCAGTGATGAGTGCACATGGGGAGTTCTGTCTAAATAGTCTCCCTTATCTCTTATTTTGAAAGCTACTGCTGAGGCCATTCTCATCCCCCAATGACCCTGTTCCAAGATTCTTTTGGTTTCTCTCAGCATTTCTTTTGGTTTTGTTTGGACTTGTAATTTGAGTTTAGGGAATGTCCCCTGAGGTGTCCGGGATCCAGTCCTTTGAATGTTGATCCTTGGATGTATCATTAAAGAGCCATTAAGAGCTGGCGTGGTGTCCCTTTGTAGAATAAAGTCAGCATTTTCACCCGCTGAGAGTAACCCTGTTAATCCATTGTTTCTATTTCTTGGAGGAAGTAGCAGGTTTTTGTAACTGAAAGGCAAAACCTCCTGGTCTGAAATAAATGGAGTCTCCAATCTTCCAATTCGTTTATAAATTGGATAAAGGATATTGGGAACCCAGGAGTGTCCTAGTACCCTACGTTTCTTGAAATGGAGGGAGAGGGTAGCAAATGTGAAAAGAGTAAAGGTAGATGGGAATTGTTCTATAATGATTTTTTTTTATTAAGGTATCATTAATATACATTCTTATGAAGGTTTCACAAGAAAAACAATATGGTTACTACATTCACCCTTATTATCGAGTCCCCCCCATGCTTCATTGCAGTCACTGTCCATCAGTGTAGTAAGATACCACAGAGTCCTATTTGTCTTCTCTGAGCTACACTGTCTTTCCCGTGACCCCACACACACCATGTGCACCAATCATGATACCCCACAACCCCCTCCTAGTAATGACTTCTTAAAAAAATGTTTTCAGAAAAACACTTGGGTTGATTATGGACAAAGGTCAGCCTCCTGTTTGTTCCAGGCAACCCAATTATGAGCCAAGATGCAGTTGGGTGAAATTGTTGATACAGTTATTTTTGGATACATCAAAGTTATTTTTGGGTACATCATTGTCCTACAAACAAAACCTAACCTAGCTTTCCAGACCCTCCCTTGTCTAGAGCAGCAATGTCCAACAGAAATATTATGCAAGCCGCATGTATAATTAAAAATTTTCAGGTTGCAAAATTAAAGAAAAATTAATAAAATTAATTGTAATAATATATTTTATGTAACACAATATATCCAGGTTATTATCATTTTAACATGTAATGGATTTTTTTAAATTATTAATCAGATATTTTACATTCTTTTTTCATCCTAAGTTTTTGAACTCTGGTGTGTGCTTTTACATGTATGGCACATCTCAATCAGACTGGCTACATTCCATGTGAGCCATAGTCACATGATTCTGGCGGCTATCATACTGGACAGCACAGTGTAGCCTCTGCCTATTTCTCCAACTCCATCTATTGTTTCATTCTCCCTGGTAAAATTCAAATTCCTTCCTTGGTGAGTTTCTTTTAATTCTGTCACCCTCAGTGTTGTTCTCTCTTATTTCTTGGTCTTTGTACAAGTCTCTCCCTGAAACACTCTCCGCCATCCCTCCCACCCTACCTGGTTAATTCCTCCTTAACTCTTCACAGTGTTGATTCTTCTGGAAAAAAAACAACTGTGGTACCTGTCTTAGGTTCAGTGACTGGGGGCCTGCAAATGTAAACTGACAAAAGACAGATTTCAAAGAGAATGGACAGAGTTTATTTATATGTGCAATGCACATACACCCAGAAGGGCTTGGTGATGAGTGACTCAAAGGAGTGGTGAGAATTTAGACCTTATATACCTAACTGAGCAGGGGAAATGGGATGGGGAGAAAAGACTTCCATAGGAAGGACAAGCAGGTTTCTTCAGCAAGTCAAATGGATTTTTAGGAGAACAAATGAAAGATTTGAGAAGTGTATGATGATGTTTTCTTAGGCCACTGCCAGTAGTCTTTCTGTCTTCTTCATGACCAAGAAACTCCCCCTGGAGAGGGAACTGATGGTAGGTTTACTCTTGGTCTCTCTCCTAGGAGTAGAAGCCTCCCTGAAGAGGGTTATGGCAGTCTGCATTTCTCAAGAGCTGCTGCTTCTACTCAGATGCTTTTAGTCAGGGAGCTTTGCACCAGGTGAATCTCAAATGGCTTTATTGCCGAGCAGCTGCGTCTGGGGAGGTCTCTCCCTGCTCACTAGGCGAAGCACCAGGGAAAACCTCAACCTGGACGGGGGAGGGTTCTTGACTCTGGGCGAGAAAGAATTCTCGAGCGGGTCAGACGAGTGTAGGTAAGGAAGGAATTCACTAAAGCAAGAGCAGCATTAAAGGAATGGCAGCTGCCTTGCAGGCAGCAGAGAACAGGAAAGTGCAAGGGAAAGAGGGAAAGTTCTCGGCCTAGGACAGGCTCCCTTGCCCGCTCCTGAAGCCAGGCTCACCTGGCATCCTGTGTCCACTTGGATCTGCACAGCATGGGGACTGGCCCCTACCACCCCAGGATTTGGGGGAGAAACGGAGCACAGGATGGCGTGAGATCATGTTCTGAGAACTTCCCAAAGAAAGGAGATTTGCAGGCAGGCGACTAAGAGCAGCTTGCACAGCAGCAGTTCCGTCCAGGTCACCCAGGCGATGGAAACACGAAGGCCCAAATCTGAGCTCTTAGCAGCCCCTTCCTACTTATTAGGAGTAAAGCGGAGACAGAGTGAAGACTTGGAAATAAAATGAAACAGTAAAGAGACAAGCGGCAATAATTTGAGCAGTGAGAAAGCTTTATTTGAAAGTACACACTTGAAGAAAGGAAAGTGCAGGCATCCTCAGAAAGGAGGCCCACCGAGAGATTGGGGATTCTGTCTTTTAAGGCTTTCATGAAAGGGGCAAAGGGCAGAGGTGGGTTGTTGATGTAAGATGGGCATAGGCTTGACCTGTGGTCTCAAGGAGCTTATCTCTGGTGAGAGACACCATGTCTCCTTTCCTGTATTATCCATCCTCCAGCTAATTCTGCTAAATAAACCCAACACAAGGGATTTATTTATCCTGTTCTTCTCTAAGATACTGGTTACGCTCAAGCAGTGGGGCATACCAGTTAAGACTGTCTGCCCTGCCTTAAGGTAGGCTGTTGGGCTATTGTCTGATTACCAAAGAATATGTTAGGAATCTTACTTCTCAACTCTCTGCTTTTTAAAATGGAATCTTAGCCTTAAGATGGGGTCCCTCCTGTTCTTACTATACTGTTTATATCTTAGCATTTTTCATCATAGGCAGGAAAATTTAATCATGATGCTTATCCCAGGTACCCCCCCACCTCATCTTCAGCTTAAAATAGTCTTTATTCCAACACTGGGTTGCAAGTGGGTGTCCACAGAACCATAGAAGAGGTTAGCTTGTGCTACTCCATGCTCCAATGCTACTTGTACCTCACATTCCATAGTTCTCATTCACTTTATGATCCCCTCAAGCTTAGTGTTTTTCTTCCCCAATAGACCACATCCCCTGGGAAGGCAGGAGCAGGTCTACATTTGCTGTGTATTAATGTGAATTCATCACTGGGGACAGTGGACTGGCGCATAATTGACACTTGATAAATATTTGTAGACTGAATCAACCAAATATAAATACTCTTGAAGAAGAGGAAAAATATCTTTTTCTTTTACCCTTCTAAGTACTCGGCTGTTCAGAGGTTGTTGCAGAACTTGATAAATTTACTAAAAGTCATCTAGATGGATGAATTTTATGGTATATAAATTATATCTCAATAATGTTGTTAAAGGTTAAAAATAATGACCCTTTAAAAGAGACATGATGTGAAAATGTGTACATATCCAGTATGAACTCAACTAGTTGAGTGTTATCTCTACCTATCATCTATCTATGTATGTATAAATATGGGTATCAAACTATTATTGGTGGTTATCACTTCATTTTTGAATTATAGGTGACTTTTTTAGGTTTTTAATATCCAAATTTTCTGCATTGAGCATTTATTACTGAAAGCAATAAACTCACAAACTTAACAAAAAATGTTTTTTAGAAAGATGAAGTGCAATTCTTTTGCAGAGAATATCCTGGCCTTCCAGAAAGTCTGGACCTTGGTACTCCACATTCCTACAGCCCACATCCCGTCCTCTCATAGCAGACTTGCTTGCGAGAGATTAAATTTATGATTGAATGATTGGCTTTGGGGATTAATAAAGTCTACATGTATGTGTGTATGTGTGTGTGTGCATATGATTCAAGTAAATAATGATCCAATTCCAAAGAGGAGTACCAGAGACCATAGCTTACAGAAACAAGAGGAACTGTGCTTATTCAGGATGTTAAAGATTTTGTCATTAAGCATTGACAGTGGAACTCTTCTTATTTCTAGTGAATGAGGGCTGAGTTCATCCATGCATTCTGTCAGAAGAATGACCTTTCAAGGGTAGCAGTAAGAGCTCTAGCATCAAGTTCTAGAGATTTCATTTGGAGTCAAGGAAAAGGAAATGACTACAGTTGAATACAAACACAAAAAAGTTCACTAAATTATTGTTAAACCAGTTTACTAATTTGGCTAAAAGTATATTGTCCTTCTAGTGTCACACAAATTACTTTTGTTATATCAGATTGTTTGTTTAATCCGGCTTTATCCAATACCCCATATCGGACATTCTGGCCATGGCTGTCTTACCACAAGAGGAAATTCTACATTCAAATTTGTCTGTGTATCATTCTTTCCATCTCAGTTAAACAGCATTTTCAAAGCATTTGCTGTATAAGAAGTTAACAATTTTGCTTTTGAAAATAAGTTGTATTTTTCAAATATTTTAAAAAATATTAATGTTCAGGAAAAAGGTGATGATAGTGTGACAGTACATTAATGCATACCACAATTTTTCTTTTCTGATATCCTGGTTCCCATTGAACTACATCCTAATATTTTGGTGATTAATATGTGAATTTATTGTTATTCTCACCCATGATGAATTTGGAGACAAATTATATTTATTTTCATGATATAATATATTATATTTTAATATATCATTTTATATATCATTTTTAATATATTATTTTAATATATCATTATTTTAATATAATGTATATATATATTCTATTTTTAAAATTTTATCTTATGTTGCTGGTGCTCTTTTATAATGACAAGTGAAAAAGAAATTTCTTATTTTTACATCCCTTAGATGCATCAATTAAATGCTTACAGATAGCTAAACAATAATTCTTCCGAAAAGCAGAAAAAGGAAAAAGTGCTTTGCCAGGGAGCATTTCATTTAGCTTTCAATTATCTAAAAAAAAAAAATTAGGTCAACCTTTCTGACAATCAACTCAGAGTATTGTCCCCTGAGGTTCAATTTGAAATACCTTTTAATTTTCTATGAACATTCATTATAAGAATATTATAAACTCACTATCTTAAAAAAATTAAATTGCAATCCCATCACAGAAATATAACCCATGTTCACATTTTGGCTTAGCATCTTTTAGAATATTTTCAATATAGACACAAACATAAGACATAATTTAGTTCTGTACAAAGATTTATTCAACAAATGTTTGTTGTCTATCATGTGCCATATTATTTCTACTCAATGGCACCATATTGGCTACTCTGTCAACTCAGCATTCACTATCATTTGAGTGTCCTTCCATGTCAAAAAATTTGGATCTGCCATATCATTTTAATGACTGCAGAAGTATAACAGATTGTACTTTCCAAAATGGCAGCAGCAACCTTTCCATTCACCAAACCTCCTTCCTTCAATTTCTGAACCTTGTCATGCCCACCAAGAGGTAGAATCTATGTCCGTTTACCCTGAACCTGGGTGAAATTTTACCACCACCTCAGTCCACCACAAGCGATACCATATGACTTCCGAGAGAGACTGTAAAAGGTGATCCAGCTTCTGCCTCGTCCCCTCTTGGGACACTCATCCTTGGAACGCAGCCACTGTGTTGTGAGGAAGCCCATACCGCATAGAAGAGGCTTTGTGTAGATGTTCTAGCCAACAGCCCCAGCTAAGGGCCGAGGCACAGTCCGCATCAACTGCCAGCCCTGGGACGATTGAGCCAGATGACTTCAGCCTCCAGCCCCCGAGCCAAGTAGAGCAGTAGCAGTCCACGCTGAGCCCTCCCCAAATCACACGTTTGTCAGCAAAATGCATGTGGCTTGGTTGAAGCCATTAGGTTTCCAGGCGGTTTGTTACACAGTAGCAGATGACAGGAAAAGCAGTATTCTTTTGAATGACCATGCCACAGCTTTGGTATCTAATTCCTTACCTTTGGGCATTTCTACTGTTACTACTGTTTTGATGATGTTGTTCTGCGAAGGTAAACATCACCTGTATATATATCTCTAAACACAATGGTATGTATAGCATTATTTCCTCAATATCATTTCCCCAAAATAGAAATACAGGTCAAATGATATGCCTATTTTAAGTGATTCTGATGCAAGCTTGAGACAATTCAGTTTAATGTAGTTTACAGGCTCACAGATATGTATGGTTTAGAAATAATTAAATTTGAAATACTTTGGCAAAATCATTCACTAGAAATTAAAAACTAAAATGGAAAGATCATTGAATATAGGAAAAATCACTGATATTTCTATCAAAGAGAAGTTCTGGCTTTTAAGTTAAAGATAATATATTCAAATATGCAAGAAAACAGGATTATGCAAACATGAGTTTTGACAGTATGAATTTCTAGAATCTAATTATATATTTATCACATGTAGTCCCCAGATGGGTCCCAAATACACTTCGTCACTTAATATACCACACTTCATAGTAAGATTATTAGGTGCATTTTAACTGCTAGAATTTACAGATAATCTCAAGTCTAAAATTTCTAGAGCTTTCTGAGGATCAAATAATTCTACTGCAATCTGCAGGCCTTGTCCTGAGTAGGGTTTTACTTCTGAGTCTGTATTGTCAGATGACCAGACACAGTGGCTTGACTGATTTTGGACAGCAGATAAGAGCTGAGAATTACCATGTGACCACAGCCAAAATAATAATTACTGAAAAATGTTAAGTGGAAATAAGTTTAAAGGCAACGCTTTTATGTTAAATGCTGCAAATTTGTAAAGTGTCATGGCTGTTCTAATATCACTTCTCTTTACTAATAACATGTGGGTATTACCTGTCATCTTCTAATATAATAATATTAATAATAATATCTTGGGTTGGAATCGTAGCTTAGAGTTTACTAGGGGCTTCCATATTTGTTTTCATTGTTTTATTTAATCTTATAACAATGCCAAAGAGTCATCACTTTGTAGATAATGAACACAAGCAGAGAAGTTAAGGATTCACACAGAGACAACCAGGACTTGAACACAAGTATTCCGATTTTCACTTAACATCTTTTAAAGTAGAAACCAGGGACATCTACCCCATCTTCAGAAGACTGTCTCTTGCCTTATGCTAAAACTCATCACACAGAGTAGGGGTCAGCACATATTTCTGTAAAGGGCCAAATAGTAAACATTTTTGCTTTGTGGGCCATGCAGCCCCCTTACTGCAACCACCCAGTCTACCACTGTAGCATGAAAGCAACAGGGACAGTACATAATGAATGGGTGTGGCTGTGTTCTAGTAAAACATTTTTTATGAAAATAGGCAGAGGGCCTTTTTGATTTGCAAATCCCTGACTTAAAAGAATGAGTAAACACAGAGGAATCTCATGTCCATTTCTGCCCTTTCCATCCCCTTCACTCGCTCTGCCTACAAGAAACTCTTTTTATTAGGTTCTTCTTTATCTTTCCAGAGTTCATTGTTTTTGCAAATGCAGGCGCAGGCATACATAGGCTTTTAGTCCCCCTCTCACCCACACCCTCCTCTGCCCTCAGTTCCTATCACTGGGGCATTCATCCAGAGGAGTGCAGAGAGAGGTAACATTCCTTTCTGTAGTCACATAGGACTTTGCTGTGCAGACCTGCTACAGATTAATCTACTGTGGGCATTTGTGGTGTTTTCATTGTTTCGCTTGAACTTGTGACATTTTACACTTATACTGGTGGCTCTATGGAGTAGATGCCTGGAAGTGCTACTGCTGGATGGAAGGGCACACACGTGTGTAAGTGTTGTCACTTACTGCTAAGTCCCCTCCATATTTGTGGCTGTTATTTTGTACTCCTACCTCTGTTTCCTGACAGCCTCACCTGTGGCCTCTGGGGCTAAGCCTTTGGATTTCATCCACTCTCTTAGGCAAGAAATTATATCATCATGTAGTTTTAGTTTACATTTATTTTACTGCAAGTGAGGAAGAAGTTTAAGGACATACGTTTAAGGACAAAGTATATATACATATGTCTCCTCCGTTTCATAACTTTGCCCCTTTTTCTTTTGGGTAGTAGGTTTTTCCCTTCAAGGTGTAGGCCCTCGTTAAACACAAAGATTGGCCCTTTGTCCCAGTTCATCATTTCTTTTGACTTGGCTAATGCTGTTTTCTGCCAAGCAAAAGTCATTGATTTTTATGTAGGTAGACTGACCGATCATTCCTAGATAAATAGTTATAGATAGAGCTATAGATGCCACAGATAGAGATAAGCAACATAAATAGATAGGTGTAGGTGTAGATAGAGATATCTTCTGGGTTTTTTATTCTCCTTGTGCAGAGCATCTGAAATTTAAGTGGGTGAAAGGATTAAAGGTGCTGATGAAAGTCATGGATAGAGAGCTTTTATTTGCAGATGAGTTTGTAGTGCAAGTGCAAATGGATTTACCAACTATTAATTTAAATGTTAAGACTGGCCACATGTACTGGCACAGAGAACGACTAAGACACAGAATAGAGCGAAATGGTCAAGCTTAATTCCAGGGCTGTATAGTAGTTGATAATGAGAAAAAGGAAAATTTTTTATAATCCAGAAAAAGGTGATGTTAAATGCATTCCAGTTACATGGGAAAGTCTTTATATAGACACTTTAAATATCTTTGGAGTTGCTTACATCTAATTTTAATGCAAAATCTCTTAAATGGCGTGTGACAGAAAGACATCAGGATCCTTGTGCAAGTGTTTAGTAAGTGGTATAAAAAACAAACGAGAGGTTCCTTTTGGGGCTTACTGTTTTGTTGTCCAGTGATAAACTTGTAGAACACAAGGTTCTGTGCCTGGGTTTTATTCTGTGTGCATTCTCCACCTAGTGCATGCATATCTTGTCCTACTTCCATTACCCCAGCAAAAGGAAATCAGAAAATTGAAGCTAAGAAGGTCAGAGAAGTTACAGCATTTGCTATGCACCCCAGACTCATTTTTGCCATTGAGATGGCCTTGTCCCCGAGCAGAGGCAATTTTCTTTCCAGGGAGGAGAAGGCTGGATGGCGGCCTGGGGTGGGGGGTACAGACAGACCGTGATGTCACAGATTGCATTGTCTCTTGGGAAACTCATCCATCAAGCCGTCACCTCTGATTCTATGCAGGGTCACTACAGAAAGAGGCAGCTTGCCCCAGTTTGGGCATTTCAGAGTGTCAGTATGTAGTAGAGCGGGTGGTGTGAAGTTGATTCATTTTGTTTCAAAGGCCCAGATGTCATGCTGCCAAGCTCTGCAACATCTCCTTAGAAATAAGGGCTCCAATGCAAACAGCCCTCAGTGCAAAACACAGAGCTGTGCCATCTGCTTGTCTCCTCTCTGATTTATTCGTTCTGGGTTTTAAATGACATAATAGAAAGGTGAGTCTTCTTTTTAAAGCCTTGACGGGAAAGGGGGGAATTCCAGATTGACAAAAGCATGTCTGAAATATATGTAAGATATTTGTCTCAAGTTAGAAAGGGATTTGGATTTATAAGGTATGAATATTGTTGTGAAATACAAGGTTGAACCCTGTCCTCTGGGAAGAGAAGGTAAACTTTAGGCTTTAAAAAAGGTCATGCCTTACAACTTAGCAATTTACTTTTCTTTTTTAAAACATGAATTTTGTTAGAAACAGTAATTTCCAGAATCTTTGATAGAACATGTAGATCCACATTTTCATATTTGATATTCTGCCTTTTCTTGGTGTTTTCAACTCATTTTCAATTTGGGGATAAATTAAAAACAAACAAGGGAGCAAGAGGTACAGATTCCAATTATAACAGAAAGTCCCTGGGATGAAAAGTACACACAGGAAATACAGCTAATAATATTGTAATAACCCTGTATGGTGACAGATGGTGACTCTACTTATGGGGGGAGGGGGGACGCTTGGTCATGTGTAGAAGTGTCAGTTCTCTGCGTTGCACACCTGAAACCAGTGTAATATTGTATGTCAATTACACTTCAATTTAAAAAAAACAAAAACAAAAAACGAACAGCTGCTATAAATTGTCAAGGGCTCTTAAAGTGCCAGGCAAATTTGAGCAGCTTCTAGCTGGTTTCTGAGCAACTTGTTTGTGTCCTGGGAGGGCCTATGAAGGGGTCTGGGCCTCAGGTGAAGTTTTAGGCCGAGAGATGCCACGGGCGATGGGAGGTATGGAGAGAGCAGGAGGCACCTCTAGGCGCCCTGCCAGGAAGCCGCCCCCCACCCCGGGCCTGGCACTTGGTGTGGTGTGGCTGAGGAGTGCGGAGGCCGCGGGATGCCTCTCCCGGGCCTGGCCTCCTCCCGGCAAGGCCAGCCAGCCCCCCGCCCCCCTTGTTCCCCCGGAGAGGCGCTTCTGCACAAGGCATTTGGGGTGTGTGCCGCTTCTCCTTGGGAGGGGATTAGAGGATAGGAGAGTGCTTTGTGAGGAAAATCGTGGGAGAGGTTGCTGGGGAGAGACTAAGCCGAGGGAAGGGAGCCTTCAGCCTTCCTGGTGCCCTCGGTGGAGGGACTCTGGGAAAGCCAAGTGCCTGGCCTAGGGCTGCCGGGGACGTTTTCTGTCGTCTGCGCAGGAGATAACTGGTAAGGCTCATTTTCTTCCTACTGCTCTGGGACGCCGCTCTAATTGCTGTATTAGAGAGCCGGGCTTGGAAGGAAGGGAAATTGGTTAGCCATTATGGGAACATCCTGCATTGTCTCTGCCTAATGTATGAGGAAGGCGCTGTTTCCTGCACAAAGGGCTGGTGGCCATAGCGTAATTTTACTTTTCCCAAACTTGATCAGCATCACTTTGGAGCAACTGACTTAAACAAAACATGTGCACCGACAGAAAGAAGCTGTCCTCCACAGAGGAATACACGTAGTGATAGGGTGAGCATGTTTGTCTACCTGAGATCCATTTGGAAGTACTACTGTCTGGGACGGGGCGGGAGGGGGGAGGGGGCGGGAATCAGGGCTTTCTGGACGATTCCAAATTGATGTGTTTCCTGCCACAGTGCCTGGTTCACCTGTTTTGTAACTAGCTCTGTGCAGACCAAAACCACTGCTGATAAACCAAGTGTCCCAATAATAAGTTCCAGACAGTGAGATAAGGGGAGAGTGAGTGGGCCTACTGAAAAGAGGAAAACTGATTTTGAGTTAGTCCTGAAGAAGTTTGTAGTATATTATCTGTTACTCAGCCAGAATTATCTGTTACTCAGCCAGTGTTCTAATTGGAAAGAAGTGAGGAAGATGTCCCAGCATCAGAAAGAATAGGTACCAAGTGTCCTTCAGCATCTTCAAGGAATCAGCGTGCTCAGCACAGCCTTATTTGGCAAAGGTTACCTCTACTCCCTAATTCCATTCTGTTATTCTTAGAATTGATTTTGGTATTTGGCATTTGTGTGTGTGTGTGTGTGTGTGTGTGTGTGTGTGTGTACACATACATACATACATATATCCTTTTATTATATCCTGGGAAACTTGAGGCTGAGTGATTTAGAAATACATTAATTCAGTCTGAGGCAAATTATCCCTCAAGCACACTACCCAAGTCCTTCTGAGTTGGAGTGTGTGTGGAGAAGACAGAAGCGACAGACAGCTGTTGTCTCCATGATGGACAAGTGCAGAAGCCTGCCCTCGGAGCTGAGAACCAAATTCCTGCAAACCCTGCCAGCACCTCCCCCAGCGCACAGGAGGGAGTGGTCATCTTTGTTGGGGTTGTTGTTTTTCCCTGAGAAAGTTTGGATGCTGCGGAACGTAGCTGGGCCTCGGCATTTTTTCCCCTTCTCATTAAAATAAAACTGAGAGCCTTGCTCCCTGCGAAGTTCTGAGGGCGGATGTTTAGTTTCTAAAGTCAACATATACCAAATCCTACACTTACCGGTCCAGTTGCATCTGCGCATCACGAAAACAGTGAGCAGTACAATGGTTCAGCACCAGCTAATTACCCAGGTCTGCAACTTTTTCTTCAACTAACATTAGGCCGTTTTTTCTGCTTAATTCTGTAGCCTTAAGATGACCTGATTATTTGAATATTCAAAAATTGAAAATGTGACATTTACTTCATTCGTAACAACCCGGTTTTTAAAAAAGTATATAACTATTTAAATTCTCTTTGCATGCATATGAATAAGAACGCCTGAGAAAATATATGCTCTTTCTTTAAAATGAGCTAATTATTTGGCTGCTGTATCCTTTACAAAAAAATGAAAGCCAGTTCCCTTTCAATTTCACTTTTCATTCTTCTTCAACTGAAAATTAGCATTTCAACCAAACGGCTTTATCTTTCCCTTTAGGAATTGCTCACGGAATGCAGGCCGTTAATTTGGGGGTCCTGAGTGTGAAGTAACAGTTAATCACTTTATCTGTGAACTCTGAAGGACACCTGGGAGGTTTTCAAGTTTTGACCAACGTTACTTACTATTCTCTGCTGCATGCTCAGTCCAGTTTCAAAGACTATTTACCTTCATAATATGTGAGCTGGACAGCATCAAGTTTATTAGAATTGATTTTCTTTGCAGGTTTGTCTTTTAAAATACTTTTGCTGGTCATTTTTCACTACCACCTTCTGAGATTTTCATTCATCTGGCATATATTTATTGAGTGCCTGGGTGTCACTCGTGTGGCCCATGTTTGCTGTTAGAGATGAAAACTCTACTTGGGTGGGGCTCCTTGAAGAGGTGGCCGAGGCTAGAAGGGAAAAGACCAACTTTTGCCGGTCTAACAATCGTTTGTATGTTCACATGGCTCAGTTGTGAATGGGCTTTCAGCAACAACAGAAAATGTTCATTTTTCTGAATTATTAATATGTTAAAATATATTACCGGCTACTTAGAACCTGGGAGTTGAGTTGATCAATAATCATCTCTCATTGCACAAGACCTGCTGTGTGTTAGTCTCTGGGCATTTAAATAATTCAAAAGTAAGATTTCTCAGGAATTAATCTGGCCATTGCCCAAGTTTGGGAAAAAATGGACCAAAACGTTAGCAAACTTGATCTTTACAGCTTATAAATGACTTCCTTCTCATTTTTTGCCTTGATATATTAGTGTTTTCTGTTAGACGGTTTTCATCAAATGTGTTTCTTTTTTTAATGATATATGAGAGTAATGCACACAGTTTATAATGTCAGTAGGAAAGGGCATCATGGGAAAGAAATGAACATTTCTTGAATCCACCATGTAGCAGACACTGTCCTGGCCTCATCACAGGCATGTTATCATTTCATCTCCTCAACGATGCTGCAAAAATACATATTATTGTGCTCCTTTTAAAGATGAGGACACTGAGGCCCAGAGACTTTAAGAATGAGACCATGTCCTACAACTACTAAGGTAGCAAATGCAGATCTGTCCCCTGCTCTGCAAAAGCACTTTTTAGCCACTTCCATTTGCTCTCTTAACACCCTCTGTTTCTCTTCCCAGATCCCATAGCAATTGAAAATTCCCTACAGCTTATCTTAATACTTCCAGAGAATCTCCCTTGACAGTTTCAGCCTTTTCCCTGACTTCCTTTATGAGCTGATGGCCAACATATGTAAGCAGGGATTGGACAGGTGCTGTACATGTTTATGTGTAAAAACTGCTTTTGAGACGTCGAAACAACACAGATTAAAATTTGGAATGTGGCAAATGAGATTTGTGTGGTTAGGGAAGAGAAGTAAATTGGGTTTGCTTTTGGGCCACATTTTCACCATCTGTCTAGTACGGGACCCCAGCCTGTGAGCAGGCCGGGATGCGATTACATCTCCTCCTCTACTTGTATAGAGATGTGAGTTCCCGTTCCTGCTCCGCCTAACTTCCTGCCTCCAGCAGGGAAGCAGAACAGGATGGGCTTGTAGAAACCTGGGGAATACATCCCCTGTGCCCTTTGAAAGCTACTCGTTGACAGAAAGGAAACAATGGCGTGCCATTAATAAGAGAGATTTCTATGTACTGATGCACTAGTCCAGCCCATTCCTAGTATAGCTGTTGAGTGACCCCAACACGTTTAGTCTGTCCAGCACTGTCTGTCCAGGTGCCTTGTGTATTGGTTTCCTATCACTGCTGTGACAAATTACCATGAGTTTAGTGTCTTAAAACAAGCAAATTCTTCCAGCCCTGGAGGTCTGAAGCCCAAAGTTAGTCTTAACCCGGTTGTGGGCAGGGCTGCGTTCCTTCTGGAGGCTCCAGGGCAGAGATTTTCTGGCAGAATTCCTTGCTTTTCCAGCTTCTAGAGGCCACCGGCACTCGCTGGGTCACCGTCCCCACATCACTCTGACCTCTGCTTCTTTCATCCTGGCTCTGGCTCTGACTCTGACTCTCCCATGTCGTCTTTCCCTTATAAGGACCTTTGTCAGGCCACTGGCCCCCCCAGGCTAATTCAGGGAACTCTCCCCATCCCCTGTCCGAAACCCCACGTAACAGCCAAGAAAGCCCCTTTTGCCATGTAACGTAACATGGTCACCAGTTTGGAGTATTAAAACATGGACATATTCAAGGGACCATTTTTCTGACCTCCATGCCTTTTTTGTATGTCTTTATAGCTACATGATATTTATTCCTTCCATGAGCTTGTAGGCAGCGGGGAGCCATGGGGGCTTTCACGTGGAGGGGTGAGATCTTCCAGTTTCTGTGTTGTGAGATCATTACAGTTTCCCCCTCACAGAGAGAACCCTATGGAAATGGAGGCCCAGCTAGGATGCAAAGTGGAATGCAGGGGAGAGGAGTTGAGAACCTGACCTGTGCCAGAGTCTGCAGAGGAGGGGACGGGAGGCGTTTGAGAAATGTTAAAAAGCGCATTGGCGGGACAGCTGAGAGGAAAGAGTCTGTGGCTTGGATACGTTGGATGGATGATGGGGAGGTAGAGAGGCCCGTGGCTCTGAGAAGATGTGTGTGTATTGCACTGGGAGCTGCAGATTCAATGGTTGCCAGAAACACCCCTTTGCTCACGTGGCTCAAAAGGTTCAAGCAATTTGCACGGGGAGGGAGGGGATTTGAAGCCAAGTAGTCTGGCTCCAGGGTCCATGGTTTTCATTCTGACACTCCACTGCCTCGCTTAACCACCAAGTATAATTTCATGGGATATTTAGTATGAGCACTATAGGTACACTTCCGTGGGAGAGCCGCGGGGAGAGCCATTAGTGCTATCAAGATGGTCTGTGAATTTTTCTGAGGCAAATTGCTACAGACTCCTGGCCATTG
This sequence comes from Phataginus tricuspis, assembly GCA_029783875.1. NCBI lineage: Eukaryota > Metazoa > Chordata > Mammalia > Pholidota > Manidae > Phataginus > Phataginus tricuspis. Next base: position 5,981,332 of record JAQQAC010016209.1, on the reverse strand, counting down.
GGAGCATGGGATTCATGGTAAAATGTTTGTATGGAGCACTGGACTGGGCATAAGGGCAAAAGTAAAAAAGATCTTATTTCCCTGTGTCTAAGAATTTATATGCACCCTGAGAAAACCATACTGCAATCATGAAAAATAGATGATCCACAACAAAATGGTTGCCAGTCTCTGAATAAATCTGAAGTGAGGATATAGTCCTTTTCTGAGGGGAGCGAGAAAGAGCAAGGCAAGGAGTAGGTCAGAATGGCCGGGCACAGGGGTGCTGCGAGCATCCCTCACAGGGCTCAGCACGCTGTGCGCTTTCAGTACATCCTCCCGCGCGAGCCGTGCGACAATGCAATAAAACTCCCTCTGCCTTCTGGAGGCAGATATCCAGGCTAGTTAAGGAGCTTGCCGGAGGTCATGACTCTATGACTGGCAGAGTAAAATGGCAGTCCCAGGATCTCGCTTCTCACTCAGCTACTTGTGTGCTGGAAGGATGTGGTCGCAGTACACCAGACAGAACCACCTTTAGGTAAAATTTTTAAATGCTTCAGGAATCCTAAAATGATGTTTACATTTTTCAAGGTCCTGGTGTCTTGATATGGTTGTTCTTCAGGATTATTATCATTGACTAGTCTGTTCAGTGGAGCTGTCCTGTGTGTGTGAGGATTTGAGTAACTTTCAATGAAGGTGGTCTTTAAAAGAAAAATCCTTTCCAAGGAAGATATATATAAACTTCTTTTTAATCTTCTTGAAACTATTCTATAATCTTTGTAGAAGTGATAATGTGAAGTGATAGAACATGTGCCTATGGGCTCTAAAAATATAGAGAGAGTAATCATTAGGTCACAAATACCAAGAGGTATTATTGATAGGAATGTGGTGCCTTTTTTTGTTCTCGTATAGCTAGATCACCAAGAAGATAGGAGACCTTGCCCTTTAATTTGCTCCTTAACTTATGTAACAGAAAATTTTCGGTTTTTTTTAACCTTTTCTACTAGACATTTATTTAACAATTAGTTGGTATCCATTGTGTGTTGGGCACACTGCTGGTTTCATTTGTTCCTTGCAGTTCTTGTTAGGAAGACTTCCTCTGTAAGTGGAGGTAGGAAAGTCTCAGAGAATGGCATGGCCAGACTTGAACTCCTGGCTTCTGCCCCTTAGCCCAGAAGACTTGCTTGCATGCCCTTCAATCTACTTAGCTAAGGTGGATGCTCAAAGTCACTGGAGAAGGTCTCCATGATATTTCTCCATCTTGGACAGCACACCAGGGGAGTTTGGTTATATCCCCACAACCAAAGGTAGACACATTTTGGGAACCGATATTCGTATTTATCAAGATCATCTGCAGCTTGCTTTAATGGGAGAGGCTTTCAAAGCCCATTAGTTGAAAAGCTAACAATTCTCTCCAACTGTATAACTTGCTTCAAAATGAGAGTTCCAAAAACTGTGAGATTTACCCAATAGCCTCCTAGCCAATAGCTGAGAGATTTACATTTGAGATGACATCTGTTCAGGCTTACACTCTGCTTGCATATGTGTTGGCAAAACACTTTCTGTGAACTTTCCAGATGTTCTAAACCCCACGTTGACCTCTCTCAAGACTCATGACAAGAAGGGGACTGAACTAGAATTACTATCCCAGAGTATCTGACCCTGGGCTCAATGCTTCGAGTAGGTCACGATTAATTTTAATAGTAAATAATATATAATTGCTGACAGGTGCCTTTGGACATTGGGAAATGGTATTTAAAATAATGTTTTCAGTGATATATTGCCTACAGGAAGATGTTATCATGCAAGCTTAATAGCAATGCTTGACAGTGAGAGCTCAGTATCACATTGAGCTTTTCTCATCCACTGTCCAGGAGTCAAACATTTCCTACTGTGTCTTGCATTTTTAAGACTAATGAAAAAGAAAGCTAAAATACACAATTGAAACCTAATGAATACAGTTATCAATATGCCAATAAGATCTGCAAAGACAAATAGCCTGAGCCCTCAATTAAAAATGTTCTTATTCAGTGAGTTTCCAAGATAAAGTTCAGATATTCTCAGGTCACAATAACACTGCATTATTCTTCCCTGTAGTTCTGTACAACAAGGATAAGTTGACGCTTTATTTTCACTAATTCAAATTAAGGTGGTCAAAAAATTTAATCTCCATATACATGTGTAACTTCAGATATACGGGGGATTGATTCTACTGCCAACACAAGCTTACTCACTGAATTGTCCTTGGTAATACCTATCCTCTTACCACGTAGCAGCAAGAGCCAGCATTCTAAAGTTTCTTCTAAGTGAAAGTAAATCGTCCATCTGTGTTATGCGAACTTTCCCTCATTAGTAATGCACTGTAAGGACCCAAGAAAAGTGTGGGAAATTGGCTCCTAATTGGGACATAATAGGCATATGAGTCTTATATTTTCATAACAAAACTGTCCTAAATTAAAATAAAAATGATATGCAAATGAGATTTGTTTAAATGTGGGCAGAAGGGCTGTAAAGATATCAGTATGTATTAGAACACCATGAATAATTTATTTTATGATGTAAAACCTAATAAAGATTTAATGATCACCCATATGCCTTTAAAACTGTGAGAAATAGCAATATGGTGGGCCAAATATAGGCAGCTATTACAACTCCGTCGAAAAATGTTTCTAACTCTTTCTGTGTTAGTTACTTTCTGGAAAGGGTGCACACAGGACGATGCAATAAGTGGTTGCAAAGAAACTTCCGTCCCATTCAATGAATTCCAGAGCTCAAGCTGCTTTGCTCTGAAACCCTGAAACACACTCTCCTGCTTCAGAACTAGGCTAACCATGTTCTAATTCATAAATTCAATGACTTCAATATCATAGAAGAATTTCAGTGAAGAAAAACTGTATTTTAGGGGCTTAATTTCCTACAGAGATTGTTGGCCCGTTGCTTTTAATTCCATTTGAATGCATGCAACAGAGTAGCTGAGTTCAATCCTTAGCATCTTGGTTATTTCTCGTGGATGAGTTCCAGTTCTTTTGGTGATAGAACTAAAAGCTCCCAAGATGCTGGGTATCAGCAATGAAACAATTCGTCTGTGAGAAGCGTTGGGGAAATTACTCAGGCAGTGAGCTAATCATTGTCATTCCCATCCCCTCCTCAAACGTTCCATCTCTGAAACAACTCCGCCACCCATCCCTGTTCGTGGTGTTCTTATTAAAGGTGTAAAATTTCATAAACCTTTGGTAAAACATTATGAATTCTCTCTCTGTGCCATACAACTGGTATTTTTTTCCAGACGTGTATTTCCATAATTAAACATCCTAAAATACAAATCCCATTATTATTTGTTATGTCTAGTCAGTAATTAGACCTCAGCTGGTAGGGCAATTTCAGAACAGAGTTTACCAATTTACATACTAATCCAGCAGAGTCTGGTGGGACATGATTAGCATAGATTCAGTCAACATCTTAATTAGACCTAATCCCAGCATGCACTCCGAGGTGCCTTACCCCCACCCCCACCCCGTGGGTCTTGTTTAGCTGACTTTTTCTTCTTCAGCAAATTCCCACTCTTCAAAAGGTATTTGCCAGTGCTCTTTTTCACAATGAAATGGGTCAGGCAAGCCATTTTGTGTAAAGCCTTAGAAAAGTGAGAAATTGGGGTGGGCAAATGATGACTACAGGAGTCTGAAGTAAACCCAAGTCCCAGAGTGTGATCTAGAATATTAGAATATACCCATTCCTGCACCCTGCCACACCACCCACCCCTCCACGCACGGCCAGCAGCAAGATCTGGAAGCCATTGCAAACACATGAGAATCTTACCTATTTTCTAAGACACTAGACAAGGGCGTTCCTTATCCCCATCCACCATCAGGAGTCCCTTTCACTGTCTACCATCTCTCATGTCAGCAAAGGCCTTATACTTAACGGACATCCACGGTGTTGCAGAGTTAAGTCTCTTGCCTCTCTGTCCATCCACAGTGGAAGTGGAGAACAGGTGGCCACGTCACCTATGGGAAGCCCTTGGTGGAGCTGAGGACCATAGCTACATTAGCTCCCTAACCTTCTCTCCTCCAGGGCGAATGTTTCCAGCACCCTGACTCTTCCTCTCAGGTTCCTTTTCTTTGATCTTTGTGACTTTCCCCTGGACTCTTTCCAAGCTCTCCACACCCTTCTTTAATTGTGAAGCTCAGAACTGGGCAGAGTACCTTTGGAATAGTTTGAATGGCCAGATATAGCCTCAGGACAGGAATCTAATACTTTAGTGTGCCTCCATATTCAACTTGGCTTCCATAACCAGGGCTTGCTGTCAGTTAACTGGCTAACTTTGTGTATTCCCCTCCCATATTTTTAAAAATTTGATTTTTTATTTGTGTGCTACCCTGTAACCCAAAGGGGATTTCTTCTGTTTGCTTTGTAATATTTTATTGCAGTTTATCAATGGCACTTTGAGTTTCAATTTCAATTTGCGAAACTGTAAACCACTGGTAACTCCTGCTGAGGTTTGAAGTTGTTTGCAAACTCCGCTTGGGCATTACCAATGAATCATTGCACAAAGGGCATGAAGACCTCAGTGGCAACTGGGACAATCCCAGAATGTCACTTGCTAACACCTTCAACCCAAGGATTCATCTCTTGCTTTTTGGCTCTCTGCCACCCTTCCCACCTTTTGACCTTTGTCTCATGACATACTCCTTCCCTATTTCACTCTCTTTTCTTTTTACTCATTCCTTCTTCCTCTTCCTCTCTTCCATTTTCACTCAACACCTTCCAGCCATCCCTGTTTAGACTGTCCCCCAGCCAAAACTTTGTCTGGTTGTCGTGTTTGGAAGTGACACAGCGGGAGACAGGGAGTGAGAGAAATGTCCCACACAATTTTCCCTTCGAACTTTGTACTGGCTTCTCAGAAATACAGCCACATAAGTCACAGATAAGAGAGAGTCAGAAGCATAGGCTGTGGATATTGTAAGACTCAAAGTGAAGAAAACATGGCCACTCGAGCCTGGCAGTGTCAGCCCAGGAAACGTCTGCATCCCTTTCCTAGCACACAGCTTTCTGGCCACACAGAAAAGGCTGGCCAGAGTGAGGCTGTGTTTGTGCACGGAAGAACCAGTTTAATTCACAGATGATAGACACTTACTTGATTTGTCAGGGGCCAAGCATGCATTTTAAATTCCGGAAGGCGTCCCAGCTTGCCTTAAAAGCCAGGGTCTGCATTGATCCCTGTATAGAAACTTAAGAATCCTTGAGATCATAAAATGTTTATTCATATATGAATATATATCTTTGGAGATTTTTTAAGTTGTGTGTCTGTGAGCAAGAAGCAGGTATGAGCATTTTTGCATGGACATCTTTGTGGCCAAAAACATATCTTGCTATCGAGAACTATAAAACTATAAAACCAGTTCAGATATCCCCTGGTTCCTCAGGGGTTACTGATGGAAGAGCAAATGCCTACCTTGGGAGTTTCCGTCTGACTGGTTGGGTGGTTTGGTTTGTTTTTAGTTTTTGTATGGCCACTTGAATTTTTTGTATGTGTATATTTGTTGAAACCTAAAATTTTACATTTCCTCACCAAAAGGTGGTTCACTTCTGGATGTAGAACTGATAAACATATCCTTAGGTTCCCACTCTAATTCTTGATCGCTTTTCTGAAGTCATGGTGAGGCAAGTACACCCTCCCACCATCCAACTGGCCAGACCCAGAGTGTGTGAGAAAAGGGACTTTGGCGTTTTCTAATTACTGTAAATGACAGGAGCCGTCAGAGTGACTTTGTCAGCTCAGGTTAAGAAAAGGAATTATGGGTGGGAGTGTAAAATGGTGTAGCTACTTTGGAAACAGTCTGGCAGTGCCTCAAAAAGTTCAATATAAAGTTACCGTATGACTCGGCAATTCAACTTCTAGGTGTAGACCCAAGAGAAATGTAAACATTTGTCCACACAAAACTTGTAACATATGATGTGCATAACAGCACCATCCATAATAGCCCCAGAGTGGAAACAACCCTGATGTCCATCCTCAATAAAGGGATAAATAAAATGTAGTATATCCATACAATGGAATATTACCAGCAATAAAAAAGAATGAAGTACCAGTCCATGCTACATTACGCTGACTAAAAGTAGCCAGTCGCACAGGACCACATTTTGTAGGTTTCCATTTGCATGAAATGCCCAGATGAAGTAAATCCATGGGAACCGGAAGTAGACTGGTGGTTGTTGGGTGGGGGAAATAGGGAGTGATTGCCCAACAATACAAGCTTTCTTTTATTGGAGGTGTTCTAAAATTTGATTGTGGTGATAGTTGCACAGCTCTGTGAATATACAAATAAAATGTTAACTTGTACACAGGAAATGAGTGAATTATATGGTATGTGAGTTCTATGTCAATGAAACTACTTTTAAAAAAAACAGAAAAGCCATTAGGATACAGAGTCCCGTGTTCCCAGGTCATTCACAAAATGCCTTTATTTGTTACAGTTTAAAGAGATAGAACTAATTCCTGTTATCACTTTAATTAAACAATTTTTCCAAGTGGCACTATTGGAGGTATCAAACGAGACCATTTAAGCCCATTAGCATGCCTGTAAGAGTAAGCCAAAGTCTGGACCTCTTAGGAAGTTAGCTGCCCATTTTCTCAGTGAGAATAATGATAGCAACCTCTAGCAAGTTCACAGAACTTGTGTGATGAAATGAGATCATCATGGCCCCTTAAAGAATACCATGGAAATGCAAAGACTTCTTATTACCTAACCAGCAGTGTGTATTATAAATGTCAAATACATGTATGTTTAATATGTTAATACTTAGGTTGAATTAGGCGATTCCTATGGTCCCCTTGATCTTGACATTGTATGATTGCATACCTCCTCCTACACACACACACAAAAACATAGATATAATCTGGGTTTGTGATATGTTTTTTATTCCTTTTTTTACGTGAACTTTGCTAATGAGGGGGAGGAAATGGAAAGCTGATTTTAACCTCCAAGTTTTTCCAAAGAGAACAAGACTGTTAAAGAAAGTGAGAGATGCAGTGACCCAGCCAGGTGTGTGGAAATTGTAAATACTGTTCTCTTAACTACCTACCGGAAGAGCATGTGAAGCAGTAGAAGTAAATAGATCTCTCATTTAAAACTGCTTTCAGAACTTTTTCTGAATTAAAAATGTGGGGTAAATAAAATTTTTGATGAGCAAGTTAACTTATTTTCCCAAAACCCCTTTGACTCCAGATGCTAACACGAGTGCAGGGAATAACATGGCATATGGCTCTGTACTTGTGATTATCTGGGCTCTTCTGAGACAGCGCATTCCCTACAAGTCGGAAAAATCATTTTTATTCTGTACCAAAATAGATTTTTGCTGTAACTTTTTTGTATTTTGAAATAGTTTAAGCCACACAAGAGGTTGCAAAACTAGTACACAAGAGATCCTGTGTGCCTTTCCTGCAGCTTCCCCCAGAGAGAGCATCCATCATAAGTGCATGTAATGTCGAGATCTGGAAACACTGACACAGTACTATCAAAAATCGATTTTCATAGCTCTGTAATTTCCCTCAGAAATTGGGCTACAAATTATCACAGCTTCTTAAGTCTCAAGTGTCATAATTGAAACTGTTTTCACTGGATCAAGCTTTTATTATTAAAGGGTGTCATTTGATTCTCCAAGTAAACAAATATTGCCCTAAGTGTTGCTTTTTTAATTAAAGTGTTGAAAGCCAGATAATACTGCATTTTAGCTTCCATTTGTATCCAAAAATACTAATAAGCTCCATTTCAAAATATATTACTATTTTTTTAACTCTGCATTGCTTTCAAACAACACGTAGATCATTAAATTAGATTCTCATTGTTCCCTCAGAGGTGCCAGGCAGTATTAAAATGTATTCTGCATATTTTGTTTCAGTAATTATCTCTAATCAGTGTGAATTGATGCTGTAGTAAAATACCTAATTAAAAACACATATTTGAGATATAAGTGGGGGAAAAAAAGAAACTCCTACTTTACTTCTAAGTGACAGAAACTGATAGAAAGTTGAAATATTAGGCAAGACCCAGCAGCCTGGAAACAAAAATGTGTTAGGAGGTAGAGAATGTGAAATCTCTCTAGAAATATCCTGGCCTTAAAACAAAAGCAAGGGCCTCGTCATTGTGTATTCTTTTTCCCCTGCAGAATCGATTCTGAAAGATGTGGAGATCCCATAAATGTCTCCAAAGACCAGTTCACAGCACCCAGGGAGTGAGGCTTTCTGAAAGAAATGCCTTCCCCTGCTCCGTGAATGGCATGTGTCAAGGGGGAAAGCCCCCAGCGCTGTGCTGATTGAGCAGGGGCTGCTGTGGGCCCTTTCCTTTGTGTCCTGATCATTTACATGACTTAAACACAACAATGTGCTCCCTAGTCAATAAAACAAGACGCTTTGCCATAGCAACAGTTGCAGAATGTGGCACAGCCTCCGTGCTGTCCCTGAGAGACAGAAAAGTACCATAAAGAAACGTTCCTTGTGAATATGTTCCTAGAGTTCTTTATTCCACTGGTGCTCGTTTCAGATTCCACTGGGCTGAGGTCTCACTGCCTCAGCCCACCTTTCCGTTGCTCTGTGAGAACGAGGTTTGTGTGGAGGCGGCGCATGGGACTGGGGCAGGGGCGGAGGGATGCACGCTCCGCTCGGATGGAAATGGAATTCTGCAGTACACTCGCCCGAGACCTCCGTGCTTTTCAGGAAACCGTGTGCAGCTCAGGAAGGTAACATATCCATCCCTAAGTCATTGCTGGTTTCCTTGAAGACATGTAATAAATGGCTCTGTGGTGTTTGCCCTTTTCACTTCCTTCTGTCACACATCAACATGTGTATATTAATGCAACACACTTGAGAGAGTCACACGGAGGTGAACTCCACACTCAAGGCTGTTGTCCAAAAGACACAGCACACAGGTTATCAGAGCTGTAATTAAGGGCCCATATTTTCCTCTTCTGTTAAGGTCATTTCCTGGCAAGATAAAATTTTCCTGTTAAGAATGTCCCCCGTCTCTTTTTGTTTTAAAGCAATAGTACTTGCTATGAGTTTGAACCTAAGGCAGTTGTTCTGGTAAAAATTTCACAGATAAGGTAGATCAGAAAGGAAAACCAGGTAAAGAATTTTAATAATCAGTGGTAACAGTTGAATGTATTTTTGCTGTGAAATATGCAGTGGGGTTTACCTTTAGGAGTTAGAGGGCTTTATCATTTGTGGGTTCGGGGAGTAAGGGGGAAATTCTTTCCCTTGAGACATTTGTGCTTCTGCTGGAAGATGGGCCTTTGATGGCATATGTGCCTTCTCCCTTTTCCTTGTCTCTGTTCCTCTTCACTGGTTTCTGGGAAGTAGCCATCCCTTAATACTGGAGCTGCTCCTAGTGACAGATGAGATGCTGAATCTGGGCACCTGACTCCATGGTAGTCTATAAATTAGTTATGAGCTGGTAATAAAAAATCCAAAATGTCTCTGCTTCTCCAGAGCCACAGACCCCAGGGGTCACCAAGCAATGAAAGATCAAACTGGACTCACCAGTAAAGACAATTAATAATTCACACACACCAGCATTTGACATCGGTGCAATTTCAGTCAGGAGATCCTTTGTTTCCCCCAAGCTCCACCGGCTGGTGCTCTGCGGACTACATTGGGTGCACCCTTGTTGAGGCCAAAGGGTGCTCAACAGACAGAGAGTGAGTGATAAAAGGTGAGCTTTGAGGGTCAGATTTTATGCCCACGTTTATGTCTTAAAGAAAGCAGTGTTGGATATTACAGTAATATTTGAAGGAGTTTTGGAAACACAAAGATGGTGTGTAGGTGCAGAGTGGAGGGGATGGGGAGCGGGTAAGCGATTACAGCTCTCTTATGCCAGGCCGATGAAGGCAAATTAATTTAACCAGAGCAGAGAGAAGTCTCGAGGGAGAGGGCCTTCCAACTAAAATCCCACTGGAGAAACTTCAGCCACACCAGAGGGGGGGGTGGCTCCAATTCATGTCTCTTGGATACTCTGCCGTCGTCTAAGATGATTTCTTGAGCACAGCAAGACAGGTGAGTTTTATTGCGGGAAGTTCTGGCTCTATATCGTGGTCATTTATGCATTACATTGTGCAGTGTGAGAATAGGGATGCCTCTAATATTTAAGCTACTTAAAAGGATGAGCAGGTTTGATTCTTTCTTGAGCCTAGAGGAGTAATTATTTTTATTTTGGAAGTTCTCTAATTTTCAACACTTTTTACAGTTGAAGGGCTGCTGTGTGAATGCTGTGGATTTGGTGCACCCCTGCTGAACAATAGGAAAGTTTCATTAAGCTGAGCAAAGGGTAATTTTGAAGCAGTTCTAATATGTTTCCTATTAAGTAAAGAGATTTGATTCCCTATCCTCCCTTTCGTGCTTGGAGAATCTCAGAACTCTTGACAAAGCAATGACTGCACGACCGGCTTCAATCAAAGGTAGTCCACTTCAGATGGTCCAAATTGCCTCCCGGATGCCAACATTACTTTTTTCCTTAGGGAGATCATCATTCAGAACTATCAAGAATGTTTCCCCTCTTTGATAGAAGACCGGGTCATAGATTTATATAGGGTCTTTCCCCAATCAGTTCAAACACCTTGATTGCTGACTGTCCCAAAAGATGAAGAGTAAACATGTTCAATATTTAATTCATATATGCAAGTAAAGACTCATAATTTTCTGGACCACACAGAATTCTTGTACATATTTTGGATCTAATCTCAGCTTTTGTACTAGTTCCAGAAAGTCAATGAGGTCTGAAGGCATTTGGCCATAGAACTAACCAACTTAAACTCTGCTTTAGCCTGCCACCAGAAAGTCAATGTTTCATAAATATTTGAACATAGTTATTGGAACACCCATGGTTATCTTTTTAAGTTAGTTGTACTTTGCTCTTAGACAAAGAACCATATCAGAGTATCATTCTCTCATAAAAATCTGCCAAGTAATGCTTAAATAGCTTCACATTGAAAGAAATTAAATTGCACAAGTTTATATGCCCTTTGGCTATTGTGCAAAGTGACTGATATCCATGTTATGGATGAATTGGGTTATAACCACAAATTTCCCTTATGTTCATCCTTGGTTCAGTTACTCTACATCAGGAAAATCACCGAGACTCTTGGACAGAGGGCAGATGGGGCCCAGTGGCTGCTGTTATCCTCTTCATGATCTAAGTAGTTGCTTCTGTTCAACATTGCATTTTTGTTCTCTTTCCCCCTAAAGTGGTCCTGTTACCTTCACAGGTTCAGTTCCTGTCTGATATGCAGGTATTGTCTTTGTTTGGGTTCTCCTGGATATAGATCTTGAAACAGAATTTTAAGTGCCAATAACTTACTTGGAGGAGAGAGACAGGGGAGGGAAAGAAAGCAACAAGGAATGTGTTATCAAAAAGTTATCACTGTAGGTACCTGGTGCTTAATCTTATTAGGGAACTCTGGAAACCAGTGTAAAACATACTCCTCAGAGGTACCCCATCCAAGTGACAAGGGAGTTGGGTATTTTAGACCAAATTTAGTCAGTCACTGGATGAGGACTGCGCAGGGCCATAGGTGGGAGACTTGAATTCTCCAGCATCTCTGGCCTGCCCAAGCAAGCAAAAGTTGGCTACAGCACTAGAGAAAGAGAAAGCTCTCTGGCAAAAAGATATACAGGCTGGCAGCTGGACGCTAGGCTACCAGGTACAGAAACAGAAAGGCTTAAGGGAATATGAGTAGAGCATTGGCTGTCTGATTCTTACTGGTTGGAACCGACGTCACGGTCTACCAACACCAAAAGCAGCACTCATATGCTAGCCTTGGCAATATTCTTTCACCAGGAAGAAATGTAATTGCCTCATGATTCGCCTAACTTCCCAGGCCCAGATCTATCTCAGACAGAGGGTAAACCAGAAGAATAAGAGTGCAGAAATCTGGGCCTAATGAAACAAAACATCTAGGGAAGAAGCCGGCTATCAGCGTTTGGCAGGAGAGCTCTCCTCTTTGCAGGAGGAAGGCTGTGCAAACAAGTGAAGAGTGGTGGCAGTAGGTCTGATGATCAGTAACAGATGGAGAGTCACATTGTCAAGCAGTTGGCATTGAGGAGAGCCAAGAGGAAGTGGTGGGTACAGACCCTTGGCAAAGACCAAGGGAAAGGGTCCAAGCTGCAAGTGTTGGGCATGGAGAGACGCGAGGAGACTGTTCTTTGGCAGTTTGAGAGGACAGAGCATAGGTGGGCAATGGCGATGTGGGAGCTGGAAGGAGAAGCTTGGGATTTAGGGCATCATTCAAGTCACAGAATAAGCTAAATTAATTGGTAGGGCACTCAGGCGATGACTTGAACATAGGAAGCCCTATCATTTTAGTCAGGACTTCTTCTGGCTATATGTGGCCAAAAAAAAAAAAAAAGCCAAAACCCCAAAACTCTGTTTTCTTTTAGGAAAAAAATGAAAGTTCGTTTATTTGGGGTGTATGTGTGAGAGAGGAGTGTATCAGCTATCTGAAGCTGCTTTACAAGCCATTCTACAACTCAGTGACTTAAAACAACAATAATTAGCTCACGATTCTGTGGGTTAGCAATTAGCTGGACTCAGCTGGGCCATTCTGCTGGTCTCACTGGGGTCACTCGTGTGTCTGCAGTGAACTGGCAGGTTATCTGGGGACTGGTTGGTCTAGGAAGCATCAGCTAGGATGCTTCTACATGGTCTGTATGATCTATGCTCTACATATCTCTCATCTTCCAGATGGCTAGCCCGGACCATATCATGTGTTAATGAAAGGTTTCCAGCAGCAAGAGCAGACAAGCCTCAAAGCCTAAACACTTTTTAAGCCTCTACTTTACGTTTGCTCATGTCCCATCCATCAACAAGAGCCTTACAGCCACACCCAGATTCAAAGAGTAGATAGATTCCACTTTTTGATGGAATTTGTAGCTGAAATTTGCACTCTAGAGGAGGGCAGCTGAGGACACACAGAACCAGGAATACAATGATAGAACAACTTCTCTGCTTCTCATCTTTTCTATTCTCTCCCCCCCGTTTCAGTCTCTTGGGCCAGCTATCTTGACAACACAGGGGCTGTGGTCACTGTCAGCTCTTGGGCTCACATCCTCACTGCATCAAAACCTGAGAAGAGGCCCAATTAAGAACATACTGAGAATAAAACTGATGGGCTTGGCCGCATGTTGGAGGATGACAATGGGTGGCTCTTTCTGCCGATGGAAACCATACAGAGCATGCTATCTCATGGCCCTTAGCTTAAGGTAGTCCACGGTCTAAATTGGTTGAGTACCTATTATACATTAAGCATATGTTTATTTATTTATTTTTATTAAGGTATCATTGATATACAATCGTATGAAGGTTTCACATGAGCAACATTGTGGTTACTACATTCACCCATATTATCAAGTCCCCCCCAACACACCCCATTACAGTCACTGTCCATTAGCATAGTAAGATACTATAGAGTCACTATTTGTCTTCTCTGTGCTATACTGCCTTTCCTATGACACCCCTACATTATGTGTACTAATCATAATGTCCCATAATCCCCTTCCCCCTCCCTCCCCAACCCCCTCCCCAGACCCTTCCCTTCAGTAACTGCTAGTCCCTTCTTGGAGTCTGTGAGTCTGCTGCTGTTTTGTTCTTCAGTCTTGGTTTGTTGTTATACTCCACAAATGAGGGAAAGCATTTGGTATTTGTCTTTCTCTGCCTGACTTATTTTACTAAGCATAATAACCTCTAGCTCCATCCATGTTGTTGCAAATGGTGGATTTGTTTTCTTCTTATGGCTGAATAAAATCCCATCGTGTGTATATACCACATCTTCTTTATCCATTCATCTACTGATGGACACTTAGGTTGCTTCCATTTCTTGGCTATTGTAAATAGTGCTGCGATAAACATAGGGGTGCATATGTCTTTTTCAAACTGGGCTGCTGCATTCTTAGGGTGAATGCCTAGGAGTGGAATTTCCGGGTCAAATGGTATTTCTATTTTGAGTTTTTTGAGGAACCTCCATATTGCTTTCCACAATGGTTGAACTAATTTGCATTCCCACCAGCAGTGTAGGAGGGTTCCCCTTTCTCCACATCCTCGCCAACATCTGTTGTTGTTTGTGTTTTGGATGTTGGCCATCCTCACTGGTGTGAGGTGATATCTCATTGTGGTTTTAATCTGCATTTCTCTGATGTTTAGCAATGTGGAGCATCTTTTCATGTGCCTGTTGGCTGTTTGAATTTCTTCTTTCGAGAGGTGTCTGTTCAGATCCTCCATCCATTTTTTAATCAAGTTATTTGTGTTTTGGGTGTTGAGGTGTGTGGGATCTTTATATATTTTGGATGTTAACCCCCTGTCGGATATGCCGTTTATGAATATATTCTCCCATACTGTAGGATGCCTTTTTGTTCTACTGATGGTGTCCTTTGCTGTACAGAAGCTTTTTAGTTTGATGTAATCCCATTTGTTCATTTTTGCTTTTGTTTCCCTTGCCTGAGATGTGTTCAGGAAAAAGTTCATTGAGCATATGTTTAAAAAAAATTGGCAAATATCATTTCAATCTTCCCAGCAATTTGTAGTAGAAGTGTTATTGTACCCATTTTATTGAGAAGGCAATTCAGACTCAGATTGTTAGATTACATGGAACAGATTTCAATCCAAGCCAACTGGACTCTAAGATCAACATTCATCCACTGTATACTGATGTCACCCACAAATGAGAGGATCGTATGTTACCTTCCTATGAGGTCTTTTCTGACTTTTCATGTAAATTACAAACTCCACGTTACCACCATTACTCCTGATGCCTCTTACCATAGTCTGTTTCCCCATAGGGCTTATCTTCTACAGTATTAGGTAATTCCCTTAGTTATTGTGTTTCCCGTCTTACTATCTTTCTCTTCTGCTATGGAAGCACATCAGGGACAGAGATTTCATCATCTTATTTCACTGATGTGTCCTAAGCATCTAGAACAGGGCCTGGCTCATTGCAGGCACTCAACAAGTATTTGTTGAATGGATGAATGAATGAGGCGGAGGCTTCTGTGGTACATGCCCCTGCTGTTGCCCCGCAGCTGCCCCTCCCACTCTACTGTAGGTTTCGGAGGATTTGGTGCATTTTTATATCTCCAGGGCCCCGCCCACTCTAGCATGTGTATGAACCCCACCAAGTGCTCTTAAATAAATAACTGATTTACTAGAGAAAAGAAAAGTACATAATGCTATAGGAAGGGGAAGTTCTTCTCATGTCAAAAGTATTTTATCTATTTAAATTATATTTTCAAAGTAGAGGAAGTACATGAAGGAATGTATTATATAGACTAAGACCAAATTCTTTTTAGTTGCTGCTATATTTATATCTCCATAAAACTATATTAATGTCTTTATCTAGATAACCTAGTTAAACATTCAGATGATCCAGCAGAAAATCTCTTTGCCAGAACTATGTCTGCTGAGAATAATCTTTTGCTTTTCTTGAATCCTGTTTATAAAATCAAACGTTCTCTCCGTAAATATTCATTGTCCAAATGACCATAGAAATGATGCATAGATCTTTCTAATGCTTCACTAAGGAGTTTAGTTCATTGAAGCTAAAGAATGGCTCTATTAAAATATTGGTCGAATTTTGTATTCAAGTAGAACGGTTGGCAGAAATGAATTATACAACATAAATTTTTGGCAGTTATCTTTTGCATACTTATGAAGAAAAGTCTTAGAAGGTATGGCTAGGAAGGATTTTCTTTTCCAAAAGTGACACTGGATTTCGTCAAGAGGCTATAAAAGTTACCGTCTTTTTTTTTAAACCTCCATGAATCAAATAATTAAATTCTGTTGTGTTTTCAAATTTGAGGAATTTGCTGACAGTTTCCTTTTTCATATTTCAATTTTTTGATTTTGCATTAGAAAAACAATGTTTGACTTTTCTCTTTAAAGAAACATAGGTTTTTCTTCCTATCTTTTTGATCAGTGATCTATAAGAAAGTTTATGGTAGGCATAGACCTTCTGTCCAATTGTTAAGGGCAAATAGCTTCTAAGAAATGTGCTGTGGTGATTTTTGCATTAACAATACACAGTGCCAACAATATTGTTCCAGAGAGAACTTTGATTATCATACAGGAGGTGATCTCACAGTCAGAAGGCAGGAACGAAAGATGAGAGAGGGGAATTACTGAATTGTTCTTGCCTAATTTAGAATCTCAACTAGTTAGTGCCTTCATTAAGCTTACATTTGGTTCATTAACTTACACATTTGAAGGGTAATATTTAAGGCCGGGGAAATTGCTAATACTTTGATGTACAAACTCAAGGGCCAGGGCAGCCCCTGTGTGAAGAGAGCATAGGAAGCAGGGCCCCTGGCAGGCTCGGGGAAGGGGGAAGCGGAGGGCAGTAAAGCATTTGTGCCTCCCTCCCGTGTCTTTATTGAGCACCAACATGTCCAGCTCTGTTCTGGATGTGGAGGCTACAGGAGTCACTTAAGGTTCCTGTCCTTGTTTGCCTATGTTCTGTTGTAGGGAGACACACAGTAAACCGGTAAGTGTCCAGTACATCAGGTAGTCAGAGGTGCTGTGAAGACACCAGAAGAAAGCAGGGTGTGGGAGTGCGGAGGTCGTCCTGGCATACAAAGGGTCTGGAAAGGCTCTCAGAAAAGATGCCAGTGGAGTGCAGGTCTGAAGGAAGTTCAGGTGCAAGTCATGCCATTATCCTGGTGGGGAGAACCCCAGGCAGAGAGGACAGCAAGGGCAAAGGCCCGGAGACAGATGTGTGTGGTGTCTGTCATGGACTGAGAGGGGCTGAGAGGGGCCAGAGAGGTGTGAGGCAGAGCAGACTGCGAGCAGGTGAGCTCACGGCAGTGAAGGCCTTTTAGAGCCTTGTAAGCATTGCACGGACTTTGGCTTCTATCCGGCATATGATGGGAAACATCAAAGAGTTTTGAGCAGAGGAGTTCAAAAGAAGCTCAGCTTTTCAATAGGCTGGGAGAGGTGCAGGGCAAATACAGGGTAGAAGCAGGTACACCGGTGAGGAGGCTATATAGCAGGAATGTAATTGAAAGATGGCAGTGGCGTGGAACAGAGCCATAGGACATAATGAGAGGTCATCAGATTCGGGGTGTTTTGCAGGTGAGACTGACAGGATTCCTGATGAATTGGATGCCATATTTGAGAGAAAGAAGAAAACCCTGGACAGCTACAGAGAGTTTGGTCTGAGCATCTGGCCATGTTTATGGCTGGCTCCTAAATGCCCACTTGCTGTTAGGGATGGTCAATTGTGTTTAAAGAGCCAGAGAGGAAACAGGCCGGAGCCAACGTGTTCAGATTAGGCTGGTCACAGGTTTCAAAACCAACAATGTGAATTGAATGAATATCAAGCCTTCCATCAATAAGTGCAAAAAGGAAGAAATGTTGCATAGCATCCATGGATAAAACCAACTGGAGGGAGGAAGTTCAACATGAGTTAGCAGAACCTAATGTAATGTTAATTTGCTGTCAAAAGTTTACAACATCCCCAGGTGGGATTGCTATCACAGTATCTCATTTAGTTTTCATTCAAACTATAGAGCACTTAGAGCTAAGAAAAACAAAAGATCATGAGAGGATATAAAAGCATGTAAGACCAAGTTGACTAATTGGATGAATAGCCCAGCAGCAATAAGCCAAGAGGCATAAGGACTGTCTTTGAATATCTGTAGGGCTGTTGTGGGAAAGCAGAACCACCTTAGTCCCTGTGACCCAAAGCTCGGCTTTGTCCAATAGGCAGAAACTACTGCAAGAAACACCTGAGCTCAAAGGAAGGCTACCTTTCCATAGCAGACGCTGATGGTGCTCTCCAGTATCTGTAAGGTCTTCTCCATCCTTGGGACCATGGTACACTCTGTGCCCTAGCCCCCTTGTTAGCTAGGTGGGGCCACGTGCCTATATCAGGCCAATGAAATGTGGCTGGGATGGATGTACGCTGCTTCTAGGCCTGACCCCTAAAGCCTCCTTCAAGATATTTCACATGCTCTCTTGACTGTTGGCCAGATGCAGAGGACCCCGAGAACTCTGAGGCCCTAGAAGACAGTAGGTGGAAGGAGCTGGGTATGTGAGAAAAGCCAGGACAGGAACTCCATAGTGGATTGTTATATGAATAGGAAATAAATCTGATTGTGTCAAGCCATGGAGATTTGGTGGGGGGAGGTCTTTTGTTATAACAGCTAGTATAAATCTTAATATATATCAATATATCTTCTAACTTCCAGAGCTGTCCACCTGTAGAAGGGATTGTAAGGAAGAGAATGAGCTTCCTGTCCCTGGATGTGTTCAAGAACACCCACTTGGATGTAAAACTTTTGAGGCAAAATCCACCTAGAAATAAGTGACTTGGCCAAATAACTTGTACAGTGCATTTGAAATATGTCCACTAAGGTATCCCCATCAACAGAGAGGTATGACCTTTTACCCCCAAGTGACAGGGTGTATAGTTTCCAGTGAACTTTCTTTGAAGTTTTTTGTTTTCATAATCTTATCTTAAACACGAATGCAGTTTCTGTATTCTTCTCTCCGACCTATCAGTTTAACACGTATTTTGAAAAGTTACAAAGTGCATAGCATTACTGAAGAGGGCTATTTTCTTTTAAATCTTCCATTGAGGTGGTCCCATTAGGATTAAGTGTTCAAAATTAGTCTTTTCAAAGTCAAGCTGTATCAAAATCGATAAATCACATTTAAGCCCTGTATTAAGTGAAATACAAAATCAAAAATCAAATGAGAATATACATTATTTTTCATCAACCTAGTTTTAAAATCATTTAAGTCAATAATATTCCACATTGCACGGGTCACATTAAAAAATTATCACACCAGCTAGGGTTATTTGGAAAACCCCAGAGACTTATCTTTTAGGTAACTTATATATCAACTTATTTTCATGACTTCTTTGTAAACTTAGATAAATAAAAATTCTAACTCTGTTATTGTGCCTGCTTACAGAAAGAAAAAGTTGTGAGATGACTCATAAAAGAAAAACTATGTTAATATTAGCAGGTGCCGGCATTTTACTTGTTCACAGTAATGTGATCCAACCAGAAAGAGAGGTGGATTTGTCCATCGGCGTTTTCCCATAACCCCACATCTTCCTTTAAACCAGCCCTGCCAGATGGAATGAATATGCAGAGTGTGTTAAAAGCTGCAGAAGATAGGATGACTACGCTGTACTTGAGAAATGGTGGGGGAAGTATGCGCCTAAGGACATCATTTCCCTTATAGGCATTCTCTCCAGTAAATGTTTAGGCAAAAATAATACTTACTAATGTGCATCTACTTAGAGGGGCAGATTTGTTCTCCAAGGAGTAGCTGCTTTGCTTCCCTGGGGAGAATTTGTCCATGGATTTTGCAAACTTTATCTGATGTTTTAAAGCCATTTCCCTATTTATTTTAATATAGATCTTGAGTTAGCTTTCTTAATTATTAATTTACCTTTCATTTTTAAATGTAAAGCAAGAAAACTGAGTGAAAGGAAATAATTGTACATTTAAGTAAATCTTACTAAATCTCTTAAGAAAATAAAACTACTCAGTGTCCATCTAGTGGCCGATATGAGGCCTCGGCCTCCTGCCTTGAAATGTAACAGTAATATGACACTGAAGGAGCTGGCAGCAGGATCACGTGGAGTATTACTAAGAGCCAGGCCACAAGTGGATTGCGTCACTTTTCCCACAACCCAGAATCAGTCACATGATAGAAACTTATTCACGTGGGAAACTGTGAAATAATGGTCTTCCTGTGTGTGCAGGAAGAAAAACAAAACATAACTGGGTTTGGTGGCCCTACAGCTTTGTCTCTGCCATACCAACCTTCTCCTGTATAACAAACAGTTAGCAACAATTAGAGTGTGCTTACTATGCGTTTACCATCACAGTGAGGTAGATATACCTTGGATTCTATTTTGCAGATGAAGAAATTGAAGATCAGATTTGCTAAGAAGCTTTTCTCCCCTTGAATCCCTCATAGCCTCTTCGTGGTCTGAAATGAATTTGCTTTCTCACAATACTAAATTTGGCTTGTGGATGAGTTAGTAAATATTTCGAAGTACCAGGATTCAGTCCTTTGGATTGCATGTTTTAGTTGGCTACTTTTGGTGGCTTGAATGACACAGATTTCCTTTCTTTTTTAATCTCACACACACAAATTAAAACACAGTTTCAGGATTGGTTAATTCCTTGGCATAACAGTGTCAACAAGAATCCTGGTGTGTCTCAGTTTTCCACTCTGCCATCCTCAGGAAGTCAGCTTACCAGAGCAAGTGGTTGGAAGATGGGTGCCCCAGCTCCAGGCATCGCCTCCTCACTCCCCCATATGCAAAGGCAGAAAGTAGCACATCCCTTTGCACATCCCTTTTTTTCCTTTTTAATCAGGTATTAAAACCTTTCCTAGAACCCTACTAGCAGGCTTCCCTTATTATCTCTCTGGTCAAAAGTGACTCACATGCCCATGCCTAAACCAGCCCCTGGCAAAAGTCATGGGATTACCATTTGGCTTTGACAGCCCCAGTTCACCCCTTGGGGTTGAGGAGAGCACACTTCCCTGAGTATATTGCTACCCTAGACCTGACAAAACTTGGGGGAGAGTGCTGTTAGCAAAGATGAAGGGGCAATGGCTACCTGGCAGTCAACCAACTCTGCCTGCCAGTTGCAGTCGCATCTCTCAGTAAGTATTAGAAATGAGTGATCAAGTGAGAAACACTATAGCACAGGTTTGAATCAAAGGACTTTGGAAATTATTTCATTCAACCCTCACTTTACAGAAAGACAAATGGAGTGTCAGGTTAAATGGTTTTGCCATGTTAGCTAAATAAGGGTAGAGGTAGGTCTAAAAGTGAATTTTCTGATGGCCAGTTTAGTGTATACATATCATACCTATACATATCATTGCTTCATAGTTGACAGATCACAGTATGATGGTCCATTGTGCTTGCTTGCTTGGGTTTTGGTTTTCACTCAAAGAATTATGAACTTCTCAAGGGAAAATAGGATCTTCTTGGGCTTTTAATCTCCAGGGCCTAGCACAGTATCTTATATACAAGAATAGTGGACCTCACCTTTGTACAGTGTTTAATGATTGGTTGCATTTAATTCTTACTACAACCCTAGAGGTAGGGGAAGAAACCAAAGCAGAGGTTTATCCAAAGTTACACATCACTGCGGCATTGTAACAATAGCATAGCTACAAAAACAAATGCCAAAATATATGGATAGAGGGAAAGCCTGAGATTTCTTATTGTTGCTGCTTATGTATACATGCATGAAATCTTAAAAACTGAGCTCATGGCATGGAATCTCTGCCAGAGGTGAAGGTAAAAAAAAAAAATTCAGAACTAAAATAGAGCCTGTGGCTGGGGATTATTGAGGAATTTTGTTCAATACTTTTTCATAAAGATGATAGGCATACAGTGATGTGTACAAAATGACAGGAAAATTAAACTTTGACAACTGCTGGAAATCCCTAAAATGAGGAGTGAAAAACATGGCTCAGTAATTTGTGTTCGTTCCGCTTCTGTTTTACCTAGACAAAGACCTTGCTGATGCTCGGTGAGTTCACCCAGGACCACAATTGAATGGCGATGGCTGTATTTCCCATGGTTACCCACACAAAGAGATGGAATTGCTCTGACCAGGCTCACTACATGCTTTGGATACATGAAATGAGATGCATCCCTAAGCCCATAACTAACCCCCCAGATCATAAGCTACCTATTTGTTTTTGGTACTGTGAGCAGTATATTCCTTTTATTCTTCCATTTCCTTTCAGGTTTGGGGCTCTTAAAAGAATTTTAACACTTCTAGAGTCTAATTCTCTATTTGCAGTTAGAATTAAAAGACACACAATACTTTTAACAGTTTTCCAGAGATGATTTTGACCCTTCCCAACCTCATATATTTCATTTTGGAAGTGTATTGGGAAAAGCCCAAAGAGCAAGTAAAAATACAAAGTGATTCCTCTTTTATAGAATAGTAAGCTAAACAATCAATGTAATAAAAATGTCAAAATATAGGTGTGGTGCTGGTAAAAATCCTGGGTCAGGACCCAGAAGATCTAGATCTGCTCTCTGGCTCACCTCCTCTATCGCTTTCCTCTACTGAAGAGTAAGGGTTTCTATTCTAATCCCCTCCTGGATTGTTGTCTAGATGGATGGGTCTGGCTGAGATGGGACAATGCCATATTCACCAGGCAAAGGGTGGGTCACGGCTGTACCTTCTCCAGTGGGATTGTATTGGCATCGGAGTGAGAGGAGCCTCAAGTACTTTCCTATTACATCCTCCAGTTAAGACAGTATTCAAATCATGCTTCTTTCCATTTCTTCACGCCTATGCCATACCTTCTTGTTCTGCAAAATGGTCTGCGGATAAATGGTTCTCTGGGAAAACAAATGAGGGAAATGCTCCTTTCTGAGTTTCCCTCTAAAAGATCCACAGTCTATATTAATATTTTAAAGGCTCAGAGAAAACTCACTGTTTATAAAAATGAGACTGCTTATTTTCTTAACTTAATCAACCAAGAATACTCTTTGCCCTCCTAACAAGTGTTACTGTTCCTTGGTTCTGTTCTAAAGGGATAGATGGCACACTTCTCTCATTTTTGGCAACAAGCAAAAATGTGTTTCTCAGAACATTTTCTCCTGACCTTTAAAACTTCTGTTTTGAGAAGAAATGCAGGTGAAAGCATCCTTCCCTTAACATTTTCCTTAATATCAGGGAATGGAAAGAAGAACAGCTTCTGGGGCTTTCTCATTAGCCTATTTCTGTCTAAATTACTATTATATTTCCTTTCCATTTATATTAGGTCACTATGTGATGTAGCCAAATACGCTCTGGGACTGTACCAGAACCTCATGCCTGGTGGTCTCTTGAAGTCAAGCAAAAACCTGGAAGTAATTTTCAGTGACCCTGGCCCCTCAGCCTCTTCCCAGCCTGTTCTCATTATAAGGACCACTAGGCAGAACTGAACGCTGCCAGCAAGCAGTTGCAGAACCATCCCGATTTAGAATGGGAAAGATTGGGAATGTGTGCTGTAGAGTGGGTGCTTGGCTGAGCCCGGATCCCCAGGGCAGATCCAAAGCGCAGCGTGCCTGTGGGGGAAGTGGTCTCAGGGGGCAGCATGTGGGTGGGGCAGTGACCAAGGCAGCAGGAGAGCTGGGCCAGGAGCCTTACCGAGTTGGCTCCTCCGGTGGGCGATGGAGGTTCACTTCCCACTCCCAGGAGGTGTTCTAAAGAGCCTCTGAAATGTGTCCTGGAGCTTACCTTTGGGCCGAGAGGTTACTGGGGCCCATCCGTCCTGACCGGCCCCATGAGCCTCACAGGTGCACGGCCAGGAGAGCTGAGATACAGGAGTCCTGTGCCCAACAGAAAAGCCCCAGGAATTGAAAGGTCCTTGATACACCCAGGGGCGAGACACCGTCGGCTGCACCCAAGGAAACTGGTTGAAGCCCATATACAAAGGGTTACCATGGCAGTGCCTGGAGGAAGAGGTGGCCATGGGAGGACTTGACACGGTGCCTAACAAGCCTCCAGATCAGTAAACCCTAGTGGTTTAACTCAGTGAAGTCCAAGCCCTCTTTGTCTCCATGAGGACTCTGAGACCCTGAGAAGTTAAGGGGGTTGCCCCAAGACCCAAAGCTAGCTGGCGCCAGGGAGACTTGCAGACAGAGCTCCTGAACCCCTGTGTGCCAGTGTGACTCCCTGGGGCTCTCAGCCACGTGGCAATCCTCAACTCCACACTTTCTGTAGTCAGAAACAGAAGTGCCAAGTCCACGTGGCAATCCTCAACTCCACACTTTCTGTAGTCAGAAACAGAAGTGCCAAGTGCCATGCATTTGTACCAACAGAGTTTGGGAAGTTCAAAAAGAGATGTCTGCCTTCAATAATGGTAATAACAACAGAAGAGCTAATGCCAGCTACCAGAGGATCAGCGATCAATTGGGTGGTACAGACAGTGAGTCTCAGTGGAATCAGAAGGGCGGCAAGAGAGGCTTAAAAGGAAACTGGGCTGTGGAAATTTACTCTTTACACTTGTAACCTGTGCCTCTTACACTGAGTTTGGAAGGGAGTAACGTTTTTGTGCCATGCTTGGAAATTGTGCCACGTGACTGTCATGGGAACTTTGGACCCTGTTCTGGAGCTAAGAATAGCTGAGCTACTAATTAGGTTACTTGATGGATGCTGAAGAGAAACTCATTCAGTCCAGAGAATTCACAGTGGGACCTCATGGCCAGGCCGTGACTGGCTCTAACTCGGGTTCTCGCACTGCCTACAGCATGTCGATGTGCCTTGCTTCTTGCAATGAAAATAATATGATATACTAGAGAGCTCTACATTTAAATATTTGAGTATCGGAATTTATTCATCTCTAAATTCAAATATTTGAATATCAGAATAATTGTAAGATTCAGTTACTCCAATACACAAACGTGTGAGTGATGACAAACAGGTGCTCTGGAGGGAAGGATAAACGTAGGCTTTGAAGAGGGCCTAAAGAAATAGGGAAATCACTGAGCAGAAGGATAAAGGAAGGTTCTCCTATCGAAATTTAAACACCACTTGTCTGGGGATGTTTTTCCTTGAGAACTGGTTCTTTTGTTAATCCAAGTAGGAGACAGTGTTCCTTTATCAACATCCTTTAAGGGCTCCATTGTACTGAGGCAGAGCTGTTCAGGTGCATGGGTAAGGGCCCAGAGGTAACACACAATAAATGACTGCTGGTTAGTGACCCATTCTTCTGTCACAGAATTTTGTCCATCCAGTCCCACTTCCCCTTAGTGTACTTGCCAATAGTATCTTTTGTACTATCCTCAAAATTTCAGAACATTTCCAGATTTACAGGAAAGTTGCAGAGTACAGAGAGTTCCTGCATACCCTTCACCCAGCTTCCCCTAATGTTCACATTGTATACAACACAACTGTGGTACATTTGTTTCAAGTAAGAAATTAACATTGGTATGTTACTATTAATTCTTTGTACTTTTAAATAGTTGCTCTCTGTTTTTTAGGCGTTAATTAGGAGCCCAGATTATTCTCATTTTAATATTTGGTTCATCTAGGATGCTTCTCCATGACTGAGCAGTAAGTAGGTTTTACAATTTCAACATTGTGCACTCAAATTACTATGGGTCTTTGGTCAGGTTGATGTGGTCCTAAGAGAACTCCATCGTTCCTAGCAGCCCTGGGAAACCTCTGGCTTATTACTAAAAGTAAGTAAAGCTGGCCCCATTGAAACCAATTTTAAAATATGTTTGAATATTCACTTTAGCTCTAAAACCTTCATGTCTTTTCTGAGAACATAGAATATCTCATTTTGGACAAAACATTCTAACCCACTGTAAATGTGATGTGCTCAGAAACGCTGCTGCAGGTGGCAGCACTCTTTCGGAGATGATATTTGACACGGGTGATATTATAAGATTCAGGGTTTTGAAAAAGGGCCCTTGGAAACATCTCAGATGAGATGGCTCAGTGGGGAACCTACCAGATGGAATTTATGGGCCTCTGTCCTAAACAGATGCTTTCCAGCTGGGAAAGCTGTGACAAGAAAATGCACCCAAATGCTTCTAATGGACAGATCTCTACATGCATGCACACACACGCACACACACACACACACAGAACTTTTTAAGAATTGAAAGTATTTAGATTGCTTAAAAATACCATTACTTCAACATTAAAATTAGAATTTCAAGTGTCAGTCAGCACTGGTCCATCATTTATTTGAGATAGTACTTGGAAAGTTGGAGACCATTTTAGTTAACACTGTTTAGCTGATGAGCAACCGTAAGGAAAACTCTACCTGTTGTGGGTCAGACTCGTCCAATTTGTCAGCATCAAATCTCCACATCATCTGTGATAGTCTTCGAGACTAATGAATTAATTTCACACCTAACCAAGTCGGTTCTGGGCTAGTGCCTTGAAGTTGTTTAAATGATAACTTCCATTTGCACAAAGTCTTAAGGATACCCGTAAGGTGGCCTCTGATTTCTTGAGCTTTTGATATTCAGCCACCAGAGGCTACTCTGAGACCAGCCTCCTCCTTACACCCTGGGTCCAGATCCCACTGGGCAAACCTACCTGTAAGGACTGACTTGGCTTCCGTTGCTTTGACTAGTCCCCTGGCTCAGTGCAGTTCGCTGGTGGCCCACTGTGGGAGTAAATGACTAATTATAGTAAAGAGGAGGTGCTGAAGGAAGACAAAAACTACACATTGCTGTTTTGCCCTCCTCTCTTTTTTTAACCCTTGATCTTGTTCTATTTCTTTTAAGTGAACGAGAACCGGGCAAGGCATTCCTACTGGCATTTGCTAATTGTCATCATTTTTTTCTCTGTTAACCGTACTTTCAAAGAAAATTTCTGAACATTTGGAGAAAAACTGTTATTCCACCATACTTACTTCCACATGATTTCTGTTCTTCCACATTTTACCAGCATTTTATGGTTGCTTTCATGCTGTGCCCTTTGTTTTATTTTTTAAATCTTTGTCTTTCTCCTCTAAGTCTTTCTCTTTAAGGAAACAAACCAAAAATTAAATGAAGCAGAATCTAATAGTCAAGTGAGAAGGATTAGAAATGGCTTCAGCACCTGTAATGTATTTAGTATTTAATCTTGGACAACTAGGCACTGATTTAAATTGTTAATTGAAGAATGAAAGTGGTTTCTTCATGTGACATTGCTTTCAATCTTGAGCAAAGGCATGGTTGTGGTAGACAATGATCAGCCCGTGGAAAACCACTGGTTTTGTTTTTGTTATGTATGTCACCCCAATTAGTATGCTTCCATTAAACTAAGTTGCCACATAAAGATGTAAAGTTTTAAAGTCAAATGAATAGTTCTGGCAGTCATCAATGTTTAGATGATCTGGAGGATGCCAACACTGAGATTTTTAAATTCTGAACTTCTTTTTCTTTGTGCAAAAGTCCATGTCTGATTGAAAAGGTGTAATTTAAGTATATGCCTTCTTAAATGTGCTCCATTTTCTATAGGTTACAGAAAAAAATAAATTGAACTTGAAGGAAAATGAATACCAATTTTATTAATTTCCGTTGATAGTGAAAGATGAAAATTCCAAGATTTCTTTTGCCTTGAAAAGAAAGCCTTTTGGAGATACCATGAAACATTCATAAATATTTGGTGCTGTTATTCCAAAATATTCAGAATGGAATGATCATTAGAAGCATTTGCCAAGTTTGATATTTCACCTCAAGGGTAATCATAATGGCGGAGCTGGCTCCTCACCTAATCAATTCCTGACTAAAGCTGGAGACAGGGTGGCTTACATTTTCAGGTAGAATAATGGCAGCCGTGACAGGTAAATTGGAGTATTCACTAAATGCTTTGACAAAGGTGGAATGCCAGGGAAAGTGCTAGATTCCTTCCCTGTGGCAGGTTCTGCTTTTCAGCTTCCCCTGGCTGAGGCGAGAGCCAGAAGTCATTTGCCCATGAGTAATACCTTATTAAACCGTCATGATTTCATGCGGCATGTTTTTCTCTCGATTTGCATGCCTGACAATCTACTTCCTAAGGATCACATTCAAGCTGAGCCACAGAAGAAAAATAGACCCACTGAAGTAGCATTAGGTTAGCCTTGTGGGCTGCGTGAGCGGCCTGTCTGAACAAAGACGGGGGACTTAGGAACAGAAAATCGTCACGTGCCGCACCGGGCCCTGGGAGCCTTGCAAATGCATTGCGTGACTCATTAAACATGCCGAGAGAACAGACAAATTCCAGGCGAGTGAAGCATCCACTGATTCAGCTGCATTTAGGTGGACTGTGTGATATTTGCCTTCCTTGCTTTTCCTTAAGAAACTCTCACACCATTTCCAGCGGCTCCTGAGCGCCGCATGTCAAAACGCAACCGCATTAAGATTAAATTGTTAGTGTTAAAGACAGGCACTTAAACTACTAAAACCCTCAGGCCAGGTATACTTCACTAAATTGCACAGGCTTTAAAATGCCAGCTCTCAATTAAGAAAAAATGTATCCATAGCAACCTCTTTGTCAAGGGAATAGTTACCTGAAAGGATACACATCTTTTCAAAAAAACAGGGAGACATTAAACCGTGTTGGTTAACTATGGATAATATTTCCTGGGTTTAAATTTAATTAAGGGCATGCTTCAGGAGGAGAAGGGGCTTTTAAGAAAGTTTTACAACTTACGTTCCTATTTCCAGTAAAATGTGTTTTCATGCCTTCTTTATCACCAAAATGTTTTTACATACGGGACTTACATTAAAATATCATGAAATAGCTTTGGGTTTCAGATACTTAAGAATAAATAGCAGCTCTCCTCTTCTTCCTGCACATAGCAGGCCTACCATTTCCTTAGCAAGATCCAGTGGGTATTATCCTGAGGTTTTGTTGCCTGTGGGTCTTTGGTGGTCATTTCATGGGTATTTGTACCAGAAAGGACACAGGATCATATAAAAGTCTACAATCCTATTGTGAGGAGGAGCCATCCTGTTTCCAAGGGGCTCTCACTGATGGAGTGGTCGTGTTATATGACATAGGCTACAAAGAAAAACCAGGATTCGGGCTTCTGAAAATAGCCATTGAGAAACCAAGGTAAGGTAAAGGGGGACTTTAGAGCTGAAGAGCCTGCAAATCTCAGCTTCTCTGTCTCTTGGGTAAGGAGTGACAGGAAGGAAAAACTTTCCCTCTGTTCTCTTCTGTTCGGTCACTGGGGACTGTGAATTAAACTAACAAAAGCCAGATTAACAGGATAAAAGGCTCACAATTTTTAGAATATTTACATGCACAGTTCACAAAAAAGGAGTGTCACTCAAAGAAGCAGTTGGAGTTTGGGGACTTCTATACCCTTTTCACAAAGGAAAGAGGGTTTTGGCTTCAAGGGGCAATAAAATGGGGAGAAGTGAGTAGGAGATACATGGAGGTACTAGCAGAAGATAAGGGCTTCTTCAGAGAAAATCTGTGTCCTACTTTTTGGTGGATAAGAAGGCAGAGAACTCTTCCTGCATCTGTTGGTTCTCAGTTGTCTTTACGTCAAAATAACCCTGATGCAAAGTGGCATATTTTGGGGTGGCGTATTCTGATCCGCTTCAGGAGGTAAACATCAAGCGTGGAGCTTGTATTAGCCAATGGCAGTTAGGACCGGCTTCGTAGGCAAGCGTGCAGGCGCACAAGGATCTGAGCTTGGTTTAATGACCCACTGGATGGCTGGGGCTGCCTTCCAATAGCGTCTGATTTATGGACACTGAAATTTGAAGTTCATATACTTTTCTCATGACACAAGTAGAATTCTTTTGAGTTTTCCTCAGCTATTTGAAAAATGTTCAAAACCCTCCTCAGCTGGTGGACCATACAGTAACAGGTGGTGGGCAGGAATCATCCTGAGGGCTGGAATGTGCCGACCCCTGTTCTAGAGAAGTGGTTCCCCAACCAGCAGCATCAGCCCCGCCTGGGAACTGGTCAGACATGCAGATTTGCAGACCTGCTGAATCAGAAAGTCTGGGGTGGGGCCCGGTAACTGTGTTTTATCAACGCCTCCAGGGGATTCTAATGCTTGCTCAAATGTGAGAACCACTGATCTAGACCGACTTAACACCCACAGGTCTCAACCTTGGCTGCTCATTCCAATTCCTTAGGGGAACTTTAAGAAAAAAAAAATTCTCCCCAAGCAGGCCCAGTCCAGATCAGTTAGAGTCTTGGGGTGGAACCCAGTCACCAGTATCTTTTAAATCTCCTCCAGCTGATTTCCAGAGGCAGACTAGGCAACTAAAGCTTTCATTGTACAAATAAGGAAACTCAGAGAGTTTAAGTGACTTGCCCAAGATACACAACAAGAAGAAATAGGCATGGCATAGCCCAGTGTTGCCAATGGGTTTCAGCCCTGGGCAAGTTCACTATGGATTCAATGTGACCAAAGAAATGACAGTAGAACGCTCTTGGGGTGAAAGGATTACACCCAACTTTATTTCCACGGCGGGAGATCAGTCACTAAAATCCCGTTCACTCAGAGTGAGTCTGCATGCAGCAAGCCGGCCTCTGCCTCTGGGCCTCTCTGCCCACGCAGCCGTCCTCTGGCCCCTCTGCCCACACAGCCATCCTCTGGGCCCCTCTGCCCACACAGCCGTCCTCTGGCTCTCTGTCCTCGGCGCTGCCACCACTCCAGCCTCTGCTCTGCTCTCCTGCAGCCTTGCAGCTGTGCCACTGTGTCGCCCAGAGCACTGGGCAGAGCTCTTATATAGAGTCAACAGCAACGTATTGCCCACACGTGTATAGTGAGCTAGCCAGGTGACAATCCTGGCCACAGGAACTTTCATTTTATCCACCCCCAGTTACACTTTTTTAGATACATGAGTGTTAAAATAGTACATTTGGTTATAGAACGTATTTGCAGGAAGCTTCAGGGGTCATGTTATCTTTTATTACTAGCACTGATTAATTTTAAAACACATCTGGAAACATGCGCTAAAAGAAAATTAAAACTAGCTTTAGAAATTTGTTAGGCCAGACAATGTGACTATCATTGGAAGAAATAAGGGGCAGAGGCCCAGGACGCCCCCATCTGCACGCACTTTGGGGCTGAGGCAAGACCTCCGAGATTCGGATGGAGGGTACACTCTGAGTACCCCTGACTGGCGTTGCCTATCCTGTCCATTAGCTACTTGCCAGTGTATCTGAGCAGTTGTTTCCTGTTCCATATCTGGAACATACGTAAGAAACAGAGTCTGAAATGTCCTTAGTGACCGAGAAACCAACAGGGCACATTTTTCAGTTTTATGACCCTTAAGGACTCCTGTGCTTGAGGCGTTTTTAAAGGGAATTTCAAATGATGAATGCTTGCACTGATTTCCTCAGCAAAGCCTTCACCATGTCTGTGCATTCCACGCACAGAAAGAAGAACACAGGCTGTGTACCCACAATAAAGCTGGAGAAAGTGAGGCACAGATGGAAACTGAGTCCTGTGATGATAACGAGAGGAGTTGTATAAATGTACCACATGTGTTTTTAAACTGACCATGGGGCGTTTATTGTTTTGGCAGCTACCTCATCATAATACAAGCTGTAATTTTTAACATTGACTGTGTGCTGCATTCCCATAGCTCTGTGGCTCAGGGCATGTATTCAGGGAGCAGTCAGCCTGAGTGCCTAAACCAGCATCTGCAGCCTCCTGGCCTTGTGACTGACCATGGCAAGTCTTCTTGCCTCTCTTTTCTCTTCTGGAAAATGGGGATACTATTAGTACCTATTCTCATAGGGGTAAAGGAGAATTAAACGTGCTTACAAGCATCTGTTTGGGTTTTACCGTATTAAATAGCACATCTCTAGTAAGCACTCAGTAAATGTTAAATAATATTATTTTTAAATAAATTGCTTCATTCGAATCATAGGAACTTTGAGGGAGAACAGGCAGATGGACCATATTCACACAGTGACTGAGTGGCAGAGTGGATACTTGGAAGGAGGCTGCTTCTGGAATTTGTGCTCCTAACCATAGGGCTATACTGAACTGATTGGGAATAATAAATACTTATGGGCAGGTTTTTTTTTCCATGAATAATATAAACTTTCTGGCTTGGTTCACATATCCCTGGACCTTCTTTTTATCTGGACAATTTTACAATGCCTCTAGACTCCCACCTCCCACAGGAGGCTGAAGCAGGGAGGTGGACCCTCTCTCCACAGCTTCCACTGCAGTTGTCCTCATGTCAGTAAGTGGAGACACCATTTTTCCAGCTGTTCCAGCAAACGACTTGGAAGTTATCCTAGTCTCCTCTCTTTATCAGACATTCACTCTGTCTGCTAATCACACTGGCTCTACCATCACAATATATCTGGAATCTACCGAGGTCTCCCCACCTCTGCTGCCACCCCTGTCCCGATCCACCACTGTCTCTTACCTGGTTGACCAGAAGAGCACCCTCAGGGACCTTTCTTCCACCCAACAGGCTGCTCTCTGCCCAGCAATCACACTGAACTCTGAAAGGGCACTCAGCTGTTGTCAGTCCTCAGCTCCGAAGCCTTGGAGTCTCCCCCATCTCGCCCCGAGGAGCACCCAAAATTCCCGAAATTATCTGCTAGATCCTATGCGACCTGCAAATGCTGCCCCTAGCACACACCCCCCACCCACACACACACTCACCTTCCTGACACCCCAGCTCCTACTGCTGTCGCCCTTACTCTGCTCCAGCCACTGCAGGCTCCTCCCACCCGTCTGTACTGGCCTTAGAGCTTCCGCACTTACTCTGCCTGGATAAGCCTGCCCCATCCATCACCATCCATGAAAGTCTTTCTTCATTTCCTTAAAACTCCACTGAAATCTCACCTTATAAAATATCAAATTCCCTTTCCCCACCACACCCAGCACTCCCCACCCCCCTTACCAGAACTTCTACTACCATCAGACCCACCTTGTATATATTTGTTGATGTGTTTTTCTATCTTCCTTCACTAGAAGGTATGTTCATGAGGGCAGCCCTCAGCTCATTTGTACTGTCTGCCCGCCTCTCTGGCACCTAGAACCATCCTGGCGCATAGTAAGCTCTAAATACTTGCTCAACAAGTGATTGGCCATTCAGGCGTAAGGAAGATATGCCATTGCATGTTTGTTAGCATGCGGTTAAGATGTGAAAGCCTTATAGGAGGCACTTGTCTTTACACTTGAGATCTGTAGGTGCCCTGGGAGTGATGAAAATCAATTCAGAGATATCCAAAGATATCTATATGTTGCTAGTGAAATCACCGATGCTCCAATTAACTTTGAATAAGGAAAACCTGCACAGGCTGCATTCCTAACTGTGGAAATGAATCACAGAAATGTATTCTGTTGTAAAAGCCATTGAGAAATAAATTCTGGATGAAAGGGATAAACCTCGTTCACAGTCCTAGAGAAATAGCCCCCAAATCTACCTCCTGCCCTGCATAGCCCAACAGTGACCTCCTTTTCCATGAGAACATCCCATCAATAAGCATATATGTGATGATATATGATCAGATGAGCACAGCCCTAGTCTGGAGAACCATTAAAGGTAAACAAAAATCACTAAAGTGCTTCAGTTTGTTTTGCAATGTAAAGGTAAACTCCTGTCTTTTCTTGAAGGTGCAGTGTGAGATACTTTTGGGAGGTGGACTGAGGTTGAGGATATCAGAACCAAGTCAGAATCTAAGTGGTGAACCCCAAACACCCCCATATGAGGCACGGGGATGCGGGAGCCTTGTGGTGAGTCATAAGCAAGCTGAGTTTTGATACCTCTTACCGAAGGAGAACTGTGTCTGGGTGAGGGTGGCAGTACCACATGCTGGAAAGAGCATGGGATTTGGGTCAGAGGGGTTCCAGTTTCGCCTACACAAACTGTAAACTTGCTGCGTCTTCAAGACAGCCTGATGCACAACTGGTCCATGATAGATCCGGGAGTCCTTACATTTCCTCCTTTCCCATTCAGCACAAACACCTCCTGTTGGGTTTCACCGTATTAAATAGCACATCTCTTTAGTGCACTTTTTAGTTTAAGGTTTAACTGAGACCTCCTTGAGTGTGGTGTATCAGCTCGTTCTGAATTTCTTTAACTGGGGTTGGATCAGTTTGCCCAGGTTAAGATGAGCAGCACCAGCCGCTTGGTTTTTAGAGATGACCATAACAAAATGATCTTCGCCCGCATAGGAGAAATACCGGTAGGGCTTGTGGATTTATAGTACAGATAAAGCTACGAATAAGAGCACAGTTCTCTGGTTCACTGTATGATGTTATTTAAATCACTCACACTAAAATAATTTAAAATAGCACTTTATATTATGGGCAGTATAAGCTCTTCCTCTTGTAAATTAATAAATCAAAGGAGAAATAAAATGAAGCCTCACATGAACATAGTTTCTTGGGCATTTAGAGCACTTTAATAAATATGGAGAAAGCTGAGACACTGACACTCAATGTTTGCATTTTTTCCCTTGCCATGATTCAGTATGTTTATCTTGCATTTTGCATCAGAGGAAAGTATATCTAGGAAAGCTTATCACAGTATGTGTAAATTTTCATGAGTGGTTTCCAGCAGAGGAAAAGCTCGTGAATTATAAGGAAATAAGGGCAAATATTATTTCCTTGGCCATTAAAAGAGAGTAAAAAACACCCTGGTCTGTGTCTAGCCAAGGAAAGTGACATGTAACCCATGGTTCTGAAGTAGTTTTGTCTTTATTACCATCTTAAATCCAAGTATAGATATTATGTGTGAAGCGGGAGAGGGTTTTCGTCAATCAGGAAAAAAAAAATACAGCCATTTTAGCAATCTCTCTGTGCATTTGAAAAGTGCCAATCTAAAGGATAAAGCATTGTCTTTGTACAAACAAGGAGTGCAAATCCTGCTCAAAGCTTCTTTTGATTAAAATTTCTATTCACCTTCTGTCCGTGTGATTATCAATGAACCAGTCTGATTTTCTTGTTTCTAGCATATAAAACCTGAGATTGCATTCACGAAAGTTCATTTTTTTAAACTCTAAGGCTAATTTAAAAATCAGCTATGGGCATTAAAATATTAAAGGTTTGAGATACTAATCCTTTTCATATATAAAAAAAGTAAGAGATAAAAGAATAAGTAAAATGGTGATAATATGAAGAATGGTAACTAGCTATTCCTAGCCATATTAAAACCCCACCCCGATGCGCACAAAGGATTTAAATCAAGAATGATGCCAATTAGGAATAAGAGAAAATGGGCTTTTACAAATTGGTCTAATGAATTTTATTAAGGCATCTGTGTTGTAGAATCTTCATTCCTGGGGAGCTAGAAGAATGTCTAAAACAGTTCGGATCAGGGCTAATATATGTATTTCTTGCTACACATGGCAGATCAGTATAAACTCGCAGCAAATTAAATGTGTGGTGGGGAAAAGAGGAAATGCCAATTAGATCATATGTACATGACATGGTGACATTGCAGTTGGGGTTCAGAATGGGCCATCAGGCATGTAACTTCTCTAATGCTCTACCCTGACTCTTTGATGAACTATGGGCCAGATAATCATAAAATACTGCTAGTTTACAGGAAGTGAATTTAAGGACAAGAAATTGACTTAATAACCAGCAAGTATCTCTTTATGTTTAATTACCTTTAATTTTTATCAAAGTAACACATGTTCAAAGTCCAAATATACTAAAGACTGGTAATGAATAACAGCAACGCCATCCCACTCCATTCTAGGAGCAATTGCTTTCACCTTGTAAATATTTCCTCTGTTGTGTGCTTTCAAATTTCCCATAATATGCTTTTACTGCTGTTTTTTGCTTTATGAATTTTAGACATTATCTTTAACATCATATATATGATCAAAAAGAAATTACTTCTCTTACATTACCTTCTTCAGCCCCATCCCACCTCCTCCCAATATAATTGTGTCTTTTAGGAGCTGTGTTCATCTAGGAACACAAATTCCAAAACATTAGTTCAAAAAGATGAGCAATTTATTTTTCTCACAGAACATGAAGTTCAGGGCTGTATCAGAGGCTGGAAGGTGTCATCATGAATCCAGGATCCTTCCACCTTCCCTGTTTTCCCACTTTACCATGTGTTCCATCCTTCTCGAGGTTACAAAATGGCCACAGGACCTCAGGCGTCCAGTCATATTCCTGGTGGGGAAATCTGGGAAGGGCAAAGGGCAAACAGTGTGTGTCTCCTTTAAGAGCTTTCCCAGAAGCCATACACAGCAGCTTCTATTAAAATTCCACAGGCCATAATAGTTTCACATGACCACCCATATCTGCAAGGGAGGCTGGGAAATGTTCTTCAACTGGGCACATTTCTGCTGCCAAATAAATTAAAGTTCTGTTGGAAAGAAGCAAGGGATGAACACCGGACTGGGTACTAGTGGTCTCTGCCATAATATCTATGTCAGAAATCACTGCCAATATAAGAATGAAGATTCTGCAACCTGGATACCTTAATAACTCATTAGACTAATGAAAAACCCTTCTTATTCCTAAGTGGCATCATTCTTGATTTAAATCCTTTGTTGTGTGTGTGGGTTTAACTAGGAACAGCTAGTTACTGTTCTTCATATTATTACCATTTTACTTCTTATCCTTATTCTTTTACAACAGTTAGTGTTCCTTTTTATTATTATTAAAGTATCATTGATATACAATCTTATGATGGTTTCACATAAACAACACAGTAGTTTCACCATTCACACATGTTATCGAGTCCTCATCCCCTCTAGTGGGGCCATTTAGACCAGTGATTGTTCTATGCCTGTGCTTCCTTTTTTGTGCATTCTTTTGTTTGTCCTGGAGTTGATAACAGCCTCACTTTTTGCTTGTGTTTATGTGTACCTGTTCATCCTCTAATGTGACCTCTCAGTATCGTCTTTTCCCTCCAGGAGTCATTCATCTTCCTGCTGCAGTTTAGCCTGGGGCCCCTCCAAAGTTGGTTTCTCTGTTTTCTGAGTCCCACTGGCTTATTGTTTTTTCATTTAATTCCCTTCTTTTGCTAAAATACATCTTTGAGTAAATTCCAAAAATGAGTACAAGAGATATAAAAATTTTAAGTCAATGAAAATGATTGTAATCTGTCCTGACATTTGATGAATACTGTGACTTGATATAGAAATGGCAGTTAGAGATCATTTTGCCTCAGAATTTTATAGCCCTTACCTTTCAGTGTTGCAGTTGAGAGGTACATAGTACATCTACTAGAAAAATTTCATTACTTATGGAGAAGAGAGTATACTTCAGTGAATATTTATTGACTTATTGACCAGTTGACCATACCCTGCACTGCTTGCTATAAGGGATATACAATGGTCTCTTGGCTAGGCTATCATACCCAGTTATTCAATCAAACTCTAATCTAAGTGTTACCGTGAGGTATTTTATAGATGTTATTAACATTTATAAAAACTTGACATTAAGTAAAAAAGATTATCTTTAATAACATGGGTGGGCCTCGTCCAATCAGTTGAAAGTCCAAAATGCAAAACTGAGGTTTCCCTGAGGAAGAAGAAATTTTGCCTCAAAACTATAGACTGAGCTCCTGTTGGCCTGCCCAATGGATGTCAGACTTACCAGTGCTCACAATCACATAAGCCAACTCTTTGAAATAAATCTCAATATCCTTGTTATCCTATTAATATCCTCAATATCCTATTATCTCAATAATAAATATGTTACAGTCTATCCTACCAGTTCTTTTCCTCTGGAGAACCTTGCCTCATATGGGCCTCAATGTGAGACCTCAGGATCTTGGAAAGGGGTTCATAAGACAAGTAAAAATAAGTTATTATAATAATTTTCCTCTTGCAAATTTAAACACATAATTAGAGTAAAAAAGTAGATGACTGAGAAATTGACGCATTTCTCCTGGCAAATAGGATTTTATTGTGATGATGTGGAGTAGAAGGCTCATCCGGTGTGTAGAGAACATGTGATGGTGGGAGGAATATAAAAAGCATTGCTAAATTCATGCATAGACCTTTACTAGATCACTAAGAGGAAGATAATGATCAGCCATACTTAAATCAATCAACAAAAACTAGAAAATGTCAAAATATTTCATCTCTAAAAACATAGAATTTTTAAATAGTAAGTTAGAATTTAAATTGAAAGTGACATAATTTGCTTTAATTCCTCAATATTCAAGGGAGGAAGCATCAAACTCAATTTGTTTAAAACCCTGACTGGTGACAAGTGAGTCAGCTCTGTCCTGTCTGAAAGTTTACCCTCAGGGTGCATTCTCGAAACGATTTCTCACGGTGTGTATATTTGTTCTGTTTCTGTAGTCGCAGATTTCTTCCCTTCTTTCCAGAGGCTGTCATCCAAAACACTCAGACAACAAGCAATAGTTAAAAAAATTTGCCCATCTGTGATTTCACTTGTCTTACTCTGTTGAGGCTGTGACAGCAAAGTACCATGGACTGGACGGCTTATAGACAACACACATTTATTTCTGACAGTTCTGGAGGCTAGGGGTTCCAAAATCGAGGCTTCGACAGTCATCAACTGTGTGCTGAAAAAGCCTGGGCTTAGCGAGGTCAGTTGGTTTCCCTGAGGCCCATCAGCAGCCTAGGCTTCGGGTCTGCCCCATCGCTTTCGTTAGCCGGCTGCAAGATGCCCACTTAATGAGCACCTGGACTCAGGGAGGAATAACTTGGTTCTTTTATGGGGAGCCTTATAAGAATTATAGGTGGGATTGTTCTTTTTTCTAAGCAGGGGCTCATGTTGTTGTCCACTTAAATTACCTTCTCTGATTATCTCAAATGCAGTATTCCTCAAATTTTCCTCTGCTGCCCTAAGTATGAAGAACTGGGTTCCTGGAACCTGTGAAGAGCAAACACACCTTTTTCATTGCCCCCCAAAACTGTGCACACATTGCAGGTGGCTTGGTTTTCCTGACTTTTAATGATGTGTCCTGACACACGTTTCGGTAAACCATACGAACTTACTCATAGTCACCTACGTTTTACTTATGTGAGCGCTAATCCCATGAGCCCTGACCTGACAGAACACTGATCAAGGTGGCCCAGGTACTGCTAGTTGTCCTTTAAGATGCCATACTGATGTCCACTCATGTCCAACAGGGTCTGTCCAGGAGCACCCGCCCAGGAACCTCTGTTACATGTGCTGTGGAGGTCTGTTTATAAACCTGCATATAACGCCACTGGACTGGCATGTTGGCTACCGGTTTAGGAGATATGTCAAAACTACAACATCCCGTCAGCTCACATTTACAAAGGCTGTTGACCATGGACTAGAGGACAGAACACTCTGTCCTTTGGTGAAGCACGTTTCTTGCCTTGCTTCACTTCACTTGCTTCCACTGTTTCCAGTAAGTGGATCTAATCCTTGTTTAATGGACAAGCCCCAAAGGGCCATTTATTTAATTAGCAATGTTTTAAAATATTTTATTTATAAGTGGAAACACTTATACATGTATTTACACTGTTCACTTTTCTTAGGAGTTTTCTGAATCACCTCTGGGGACAGCACATTTTATGACAAAAAGCAGAGTAATTCGAATCCCAAACACTTAGGTTTGATTCGTGGTGCAGCAATTTATAACAGTAAGCCCTTGGGTGATTGATTTTGCCTCAGCAATCCCATCTGTTCATTCTTACCCTGACAATGTGATGTCCACTTTTTGGCATGTTGGTGGACAGTAGAGGTGCACCTTTGTGAAGTGCCTGGCAAAATGCTTGGCTTATACTAGGCTTGCCTAAGTGGTGTTTGGTAGTGGCACCACCATTAGCATTCCTGTCCTAATGCATAATGAGAAGACAAAAGAGATAGCCATCATCAATTAGTGATTCTCGTAACAGAGGGAAATGCCCTCCCACATGCCTCCCAGAGACTATAATATATATTCCTCCTAGCGATCTTTGTAATCTATAGCTGATAAGATGTGTAAGTATGTAGAGGCAAAAGTCTGCGATGCTTCATATAAAAACATAAAGTCTACTGTCTCACAAATGCGTGCATGAAGCCTAGAGTCTGCTTTAGACAGCTGGCCTCATTCTCTTTCACTCTGACCTGGATATGGCGCCGATGAAGGAGTGGAGTGTTAGGATGGAAGATGGCATTATGCTTCTTGTTTTCATGCATACAGAACAGATATTAAATTACGGTAAAAAGGAAATTTTAATAGTGTAATTTTCCAAGGGATTCTTTTCCCTTCCTTTTCTTGGCAGTGACAGCATTCGGATTAGTCTCCATGTCTCAGGGAAGCTGTACACTGCATTTCACTTTCTTGCCACGCGTTATTTGTTGACCACCCATTGCACAGTATGTACAGTGAAAGTGGCTGGTGTTACAAAGGTGCATGGGACATCATTTTTGCCCTTGAGGGTTTTCTACTTTAACAGGAGGGATAGACTCAAGAATTTATGATTATAGCACAGCATGGAAGCAAAACTGCAGAGGCGCATCATGGTTCGCTTGAGCTGGTGCTTACCATCTCTTGGTTGAGCACAGCTCTTTGCAGCTCTGTGTTTGGTGTCCTCACTGTGGGGAAAGAGGGAGTATTTACACCATGAAAATTGGCAAAAGCCACTACAAATCTTGGCCGCTTCTTTTTTTTTTTTTTTTGAGATGTGGTTGCTAAACACTTACCAGCACACCACTGGGTGTCTATAAACTGGTTTATGAACATAAAGGAGGGAAGGGATTAATTTGTCTTGGTGAATTCAGGGAAACCACAAAAGAATGGTGACATCTGACCTTGTATGATGGTGGGGAAGCAGGCCAAAGGAGAAGAGAGATGGATGACACTTTGACAGGGCACAGTGATATCATGAGGAAATACCAGCTCATATTTACCTATGAGACAATGACAGCAGAAGGCAGATGCAGTGGTGAGAAGCTTCTATTGCAGATGATAAATAGATGTGCCTTGACCCAAGTGATATTTAATGGCAGCAGCTCTGGGTAGCTCCTTGTGCCTGGGGCTGAGGGCATACCGAGGGCAGGAATAAGGGCAGTATATCCCAAAGTGAATCAGAGTCCTCTATGAGTGAGGTAAAGTGCTGGTTCCCAGGCTCCTCCTCAAACCTGCTGATCAGATTCCCTTGGAACAAGGAGCAGGGGCTGGTGATTTGCCTGTTAAACAATCTTGCAGGAGTTTCCTCTCACACTCATTTCCAAGCTGATCCATTATTGGTCCTCAATCGGGCACAATTTTTTCCCTTAGGGGACATGCAGTAATTGGTTATTACTGATTGTCACGATCGTGGGCTGCTATGGGCATGGACGTGGGCTGTGGAACACCGCCCAATGCATAGCACAGCGCCAGCCCGAGGATGATCTGACGCCAAACGTCAGTAGTGCTGAGGTTGAGAAACGCTGGTCTAGGTCCTAGTGAAGTGCTCTGAAGTGAGTACAAGAATGGACCGAAGTCCGCCTGTGGAGCTAGGTGGGCCCTTCGCCTACCTAGGGCTGGGCAGGGACTGGGATGTGGTTACAGGCCTCCAGGCCCAGGTCCTGGGCTGCCAAGAGTTTACAGAACTGGGCAGAGCCCATACCTATTGAACCCACGTAGATGACACTTGTGAAACTGCCAACTCATTATTTGCTAAGGTTTTTCTTCCCTCTGATGCCAAAAATTTTAAAGTATTTATTGATTTATTCTCAGAAAACTTGGGCCACTTCTGTGGGAAAAAAATATATACCACTGGTGCTCCACAAAGTCGTCTTTGCTCGACTTGCACTTTTTGAAGTCCGAAAGGTAGATTTGCATTGAAACTATATTGGTTAAGAGCTGAATAAAGTTATTGTTTATATGGAGTTAAGAAAGCAAACTTTTAAGTCTGGGTTTAAGTTTATGAGAAGCCAGCTAGCTTTCCTCCCATCCTACTGAGATGATGTCAAGCTCTTCCCTGTTAATAAATTCACCAAATCAACCTTGTACGTAAGGTGACGCATGGTGAAAAGCAGACACACTTAAAAAAAAAATTCTTCTTAACTGAACATCAGTGTTTATTTTTCCAGCGAAATTATTATCCGAAACGATGCCTTGGGCCCCCAACAAACAGATTCTTCTTCATTTGTTGCGTTTCAACAGATTTGCGCGCAAGCTCCCATTTACATTTGTTTTTCTTAGACTGGATATACAGTTCATCTATATGGAAATGAAGTGGGTGACACCGCCCTCCCCTGATGACTTGTTTCAGTTAAGATGTTCTGCGGAACAATTTGGTTTCCTCCTCAGGGCCTTGCAATGCAAAAGCGCGACCTCGGTGCCTGATATCCTTTCCAAAATAGGTTCGGGTGGTGAGTGTTGCACTTTTCTCGCTGAAATAATTCTGCCCCTTCCGAGGCTTTCGTGCTTTTTTGGACCTCCTAAGAGGCAAGGCTTTGGGCAGACCCAGAGCCGTGAGAGAACAGAACTCATCTTTACTTTGGGAGCTTTGACACTCTTCCCAGCTGCTTGCAGTCATTTAAATCCCGAAAGCTGGCTAATCCTGGCGGAGGCCGCCTTGCTGCTCCCAGGGCCCACCCCTTCCTCCTGATTGGCCAAGCTCCTCCGGGTCCCAAGCCAGCCACCTACGACGGCTCTGAGACCCGATTTGAAATAAGAGCCAGGCGGTCCTCGCTTCCCTGCGCCCGACTTTTCATAGGCTGGGGAAGAAAAGCTGGAGAAACTTGACATTGTCTTGGGCAGAGTGCGTGTAGCAACAGATCAAAGGAAAAGCGGACGAAAACGTGCCCTTTGCCGCCTGTGGATCTCGCTGAGTTGCTTTTGTCTTGCGGGCTTCTGCTGGGCTTGGTGTTTCCCTCTGAAGACCGCGGCGTGGGCTTCGCGGCGGCTCGCTGCCTGCCGGATGGGTCATGGAATTCTAAACATGAGGCAGGTAAGCGCCACGGCCTGCACGGGCGCGGGGAGGAGAGCGCGCAGCTTGGGGCCCCGGGATGTTCCTCCGGAGAGCTTGCTGGATTCGCAGCTGCCTGGCCAGGGCGGTCCAGCGGCGTCAAGACGGGGCTGCATTTTCCTAAGAGAACCAAAGAAGCTTTTCCTGAGGTCCCCCGCATCCCCTCTCCCCCCCCCCCGCTCCTTTTGCCTCTAACGGTGATTGGTGATGTCAGGCAGTCATTGTAAAGGGCTTAAAAGCGGATCGTAGAATATGTAAATCAATTCCAGTTTGCGGTCGCTGGGATGTATTGTGCAGGATCTATCTCGAGCTTTTAGCCTCTATCCTATGCTTTGGGTCAGAATAAAGACAATTGAATATCCTGAAAAAGAATTACACGGCGCCTCTTATCTCATTTTGGTTTCCCATTCTGAGCACTTTCTGTATTTATGGCTGGGAAGGCAGAACCAACCCGAAGTGAGCACAGTCCTTCCAGAAAAATGCAAACTTGTTTTTCTGTTCTAGCAGTTTTGAACTGTATTGCTTCTTGACGTGAGAAGACAACCCTGAAAGCAGTGAACTGAGAAAGGGCTCGGGGATTACTTAAAT
This sequence comes from Phataginus tricuspis, assembly GCA_029783875.1. NCBI lineage: Eukaryota > Metazoa > Chordata > Mammalia > Pholidota > Manidae > Phataginus > Phataginus tricuspis. The sequence goes on along the minus strand of JAQQAC010016209.1, from coordinate 5,938,461 downwards.
GAGTCTTTCTTTGAAAAGAATTCTAAGCTAGCAGCTCTTCCTGTGGCTCCGGGGCATGATGAGAAAATTCCGTATCAGCCCAGGCAGGGGTTTATACAGCTTTGCCCTTAAGAAAAGAAAAAGAAAAAGTGCGTGTAGGTAGCCAAGAAAGGGTGCGATTTACAACTCAATCAAAGTTATGGAAGAATCTTACGTCGGTGTTTAAATATCAAGATCAGGACTCATTTAAGGGGAAGATGAGACTGGAAAACCCATGCCAGTGGGCTTGTAAGGGCAGAGCATTAGAGCCGTGATGTGCTTTGCCGGCTCCAATACGTCTGGGTAGGAAAAGGGAGCATCTGTATTACCGCCAGAAAAGCTCCTCACTTTTCCCTCTAAGTGGGCTGGGCCCCACCACCCTGCACACGCGGGGGGAAGTCATCTGCATAGGAAGCAAGCTTTCCTTTTTGGGACCCGGGTGAGAGTGGAAAGCTGTTATCTCTCTTTCCTGCAGTCTGGGAAGCTGCAGCCGAGCCCCCACCAAATGGCCGGGCGCCAAGACCGTCTGCCTTCTTGCCCCTCGCTTGCTCCCTAAGCGGGCGGCCTTGGCAGGTTTCAGGAAGTGCAGAAAAGCACATTGAGACGAGCAACTGCCGGGGGCCCCGCCCCCGCCGGGCCCCGGGCTGTTGGCAATGAATTGCCGTGGCCTGGCTGGAGACTCTGGGGCTGAGATTCACTTTCTTTCAGTTCCGCAAACTCATAGTCTCACCCATTCTTTTTATGTCGAGAAATCAGATGGGATGGGGAAAAGGAGCGGGAAGTCTAAATGGAAAGGATTTAAAAGGAAATAGGAATGCAAGACAGTTTTGACAAAGGTCCTTAGCTGGACCAAAGAAGGCATTTGATCCGGCGCAGAGCCACCTGTCCTCTCCCTGATGGGGCTAAGCTCCATTCTCAGAGGCCCTTCCTACACGCTTCCTCCGGACCGGCGGCCCTCCCTGTGCCCGATGCCAAAGGCGTGCTGTCCCAGCTTGGCACGACGGTCCCATGCCTAGCACCTTGTGGCTTTCACGTGAGTTAGAATTCAGCCCAGTACTGAAGTTTTAAGGGTACACATGGAGTAACTCCTTGGTTACTTAATGAATGGACAACTTTTTACCCTACAACTCTGTGTGTCTAAAAATTGTTAGGCCCGTTCTGTACTTGAAAGAGGGTAAGAGGTGGGGAGTGCAGGGGAGCGAGGAGGAGGAGACAGAGTCACTGCTCATGCAGAGTCGGGCGGGCAGTCCGGCGTTTCAGGAATCGAACCCACTGTTTCATGACAGTTACCAGCTAGAAGAAGAATGTGGAGAGGAAGGCGATGGTGGCGTTAACTGGCGTAGATTAACCCTAACTTTGAGTTTCTTTTGGGGGAAAGCTGACTGTTGCGTCCAAGCAGGGTGAACCACACCCACCTGTCCGTTTGTCACCTTGGCCTGGCAGCCCCAGCTGGATTTATAGGGTTAACTATCTAACAGGTCCATGTGTCGCGGGCTCAGCAATGAAATCCAATCTCTTGCTGAGGAGCGATCTGTCCCTAGGGCCGCATAATGCTGAACAGTGGTGTAGCAGCTGAGAGACCCCTGCCACTGACTCGCCACCGCGGGGAGCCAGAAGTTGCCAGCAGAATCAGAAAGCTGCCTGACTGGGCATGAGATTCACAGGGGTTTTTGCTTTCGGCCAGGTTGGCAGAAAAACAATGGCGTAGAAGCATGGAATTCTTTGAGGGTGCCTAAGGTCACACTGGGTTAGGCCAAAAGAGAAGTTTGTAGCCCTGGTTTGCCTTTAGCACAAAGTAATTTTATAGTGTGTGCCAACCTTTCTCTGCCCTCTGATCATAAATGGGAAACTTCTTGAAACTTCCTTGAGAGGAATTTGCTGTGTTCCCAGGCCAAAGGAAAGGGCAAGGCCACCTGTTCTAGAAGCCTGGCCAAAAACAACAGGTTTGCCCGAGGCATTCCCGCAGCTGCAGACACCCTCCCCAAATAGCATGCCGCCCATTGTCCCTGCACACGAGAAGAAATTCTTTCTCAAGCTGGAAAAAAAAATAGGATTCTCCAGACAAAATTGCCTACCAAACATAGCTTTGTGCTTTTAGTATCCTGAGGACTTCAGAAGCCACTGCAAGAAAAGAAGGTGTGCACTCTATTGTAGATGGACGAAAGCCACAGATCACTGCAGGCATCTTACAGTGTGAAGGGAGAGCAGAGTAGGTTGTAGCCAATGCTTTAAGCAGCTGCTAAATTCCTGCAAGGCTAGGATGGTGCTGTTGGGGAAGAAGCTGTGATTAGCTGTTGTGTATTCTTTAGAATGGAATTAAAATGCCCGAGGACATCTGGTTTAATAATGAATGTCTTTGTATTAATCTTTCCTTTGAGGATTAGAAAGTCCTTTACAAACATGATCTGTTTATTCTCTACCTCGACCCCAGGACAGAAGAGGTGGCCGGTTGATCCTCATTGAACAAATGGTGAGGTGAAGGCAGAGAAAGGTGAAGTGTAAAGATACACAGCAAGTCAGGGGCAAATCCAAGAGTGAAACTCTCCACCCAGAAAGACCGACTACCTGTGCAGGTTTGGAACTGCAAGTGATAGTCTAGGGAGTAGAACAGACCTCTTCCATGGTGTCCTTTTTCTTATCATTCTGTTACCAGCACATAGTGTCCCAAGTGTGTTTTATAGTTTCCTTCCCTTGAAAGTCAAGCCTGTAAAAGTTTAAAAGGCATTTCTGTTCTCGTTTGTCCCCACATTGAGATCAGGCAGCTTTTATGACATCAAATAGAAAGGTACTGTAACTAACCAGAATTTAAAATATGTGTCTGGGAAGTGTTCCGTTTCAGCAGATATTTTAAGTTTTTGCACATGGTTTGGAGGTCCATGTTAGAATTTTCATTTCTTCCTGGCTGTCTCCCTTTTGCAGGGAATGTTATAATCATAAGACTTGCTCTCAGGGGGGTTAAAGATCCTTATTGGTCCTTTTGAAATACATATATTTTTAAGTTGGCTTTTCCTTGCCATTTGTTATGCTGTGTGTTCGTAGTTTGCTGGGCTGTGGACCGCATAGGCTGCAGGCAAATCCTTTAATTGGTAGTTGCATGTTATCCACAGACATTCCAGCAGGTTTTAAGGCTAAGTGTGTATGTGGATGTCTCCTGGCTTTGATCCCTTGTATGGTAAATAGACATCCAAAGTAGCTATGGCAACCTGGGCTGTGCATTGGTGAAAGGAGGGGATTTGGTCACTGGACAAAGAGCAGTTTGTTTGATTAGAGAAAGGTGGGGCCGATCAGAACATTTTTAAAACGACATGATTTGAGGATCCTAGTTCATCCAAATCATTTGGATTTTTCTTGATAGGCAAAAAGAATTATTGGCCAACCATGACCAAAGTATTCTGCAGATGTAATTTAAATGCTTTTTAATCAAGTGGTGGCTACTTTCAAAGGGCGACTTATAAAATGAAAGGGAACTCTAGCATAGCATATCAGTATCTCCACTGGAGAATGTGTTTTCAGAACTTTGGTGGGATTTGTTAAAAAGACCATGATCTGATTCGATGGTGTGCGTTTCAGTTACTCACCTGCAGAGGTCAGGCTTGAAGTGTCTATGATGGGAGGCCAGGCAGTGGATGCCGCTGCTGGAAGCTGGGATCAGAGAGAATTGCTCCGCTCACTCGGAACAATTAGTTAGCAATTCTTTAATCTTGTGACCAAAGCCACGATGAAAACGAGTTCATTCAGGAAAAGAATATCAAATACTCTGTGATTAAAGAAAGGGCTACAAAGCCAGGTCAAACAGCAGTTTAATCTCCACTTCGATATGGGCTAGTTTATCAACATGATTCTTCCTGGCTCATTATCAAGCCCTTTTACTTAATATGAAACTCATCTCAGGGGTTTTGTTCTAGAAGGTTGTTTGCCAAGTTTTGTGAATTGGAATGTTGTGTAAACTTCTTTAAACAAAAGGACAAAATATTAAGGACTGTTCTGGATCCACAAGCGTTCCAGTCCG
>JAQQAC010016209.1:5782725-5934334 GCA_029783875.1 Phataginus tricuspis | reverse complement strand
GCCAACCCAGAGGAAAATATTCCATTGACACAAATCAACATGGTTAATGGCCTACAGAAGGTTGGACGGTATTAAGGAGCTCAGAAAATTGAGGCACTAAAAAACATGCTTTGAGGGGACTTCCCTAAAACAGAACAAAATAGGAAAGCCCTAAGAACTTACCTGCTTTGTGCTATAAAAGAGAAGTTCTGGGTAAAAAAGGCACACACACACAATAATGGAAGAGGTGCTGATCATGTGTAGAAAAAGTGGATTTGAAGGTTTTATATACAGCCAACTGTTCATGAGGAGTGAAATAGGAAGGCTCTCCTTCATTTCTTATATCAAAGACATTGAGTACTTACTGACTCAATATAGTCAGTAGTTGGCTTAATAAAGCAACTTGAAATGACTTTTATATGCCAGGCCACTTTTCGGCTACAAACCTAATTTTGATACGGTCCCAAATAATTTTCAATCTGACGTACAGTTTATTGTACAACTAGCACAGTGTAAGTTATTCACGGGCAAATGGCCTACTTATTTATAAGTATATTTGTGTGGATAGGAGTCTGCTTGACATTGATGGTAGCCAAAACTTTACTTTTACTGAATTTAGGAGACTTGAGAAGTGAATTGTCAGTGTGAAATTTAGTTAATTTCTACCCACATATCCATTTGTAGAAATTTATGGATTTATACTTGAAGTAAATATATCATAATTATTGAATAGCCATTTGATTTTACTCAATAGAGAAGATCTTAACTCAGACTCAGTCCCTGATCTAAGGATGCTTTGTGCTCCAAGAGTTTGTTGTTTGAAACCCAGAACATTTTGCAATGAGAAATGAAGCTTTGATCAGGACCATCTAAAAATATTATTTAAAAAATAACCAATCTGATTCATGTCCGATTAAGTTCTGAGTTTTGAGGACAGGTTTCCATGTTATATGGGATGGAACATAGAAGGAGAGTTACCATACTTTTGGTGACAGGCCAGTCCTGGCAATAATTGAAATAAGAAAAGTTTCCACTAGTTTCCACTTTTGTTCTGATACCTTCTGGGTCCTACTGAGGTGTCTCTCCCAGGCCTATCCTAATATGCAAGGAATTGAGTTTTCATATTGCCCATCTTACCACCCTCCCCTCCCCCACCTCCAAATCACACTCTGTTTCCTCTAGACAATGGTCTCTACCAGATGCTGGGAAAGAAGCAATCTGGATGAGCTAAAACTCATGACTCTTAGCACTCTGAGCCTCAGGTGCATCTTTAGCTGGGGAACTAGCAGACAGTAGAGCCTGGAGCTGCAGAAACCATGATTGCTATTTCAGGGACGGTATTATTTGTGGGCAGGGTGGTGCATTTGGCAGACAGGACTTGTGGTGTGTGTCTGCTTGAGGGTCAGACCTCTGCACTTGTTCTCTTCTCAGCATCCTGCCCCAACTTCTGGATTCACTGAGGTCTTTGTGAAAGAACCCTGGAACCACAGGGGCCCCAGTGCCAGGAGTGATGGTGTTTGTGGGTTCACAAACTAATTTGAGGTTGTTTGTATGTGTGCTCTTTGTAGGCTGAGCACTGTCTACATTTTTGGATTAGAATAAACGGCAAGGAAATAGCTGGAGCTTCCTCTGATCCACACAGATATTCAAAATGGTGTATGTATTACCAGTTCATCATTTGTCTGCCTGTCTGGGGACTGAGTTACTCAAGAGCAAGAGTTACATCTTAATTACTTTAAATCCCCAAGTCCAAGCACAGTGCCTGGTACACAGTAAGAATCAAGTATTTTACAGGTGCATGCTGGATGAATTTCAGCAGGAGAGAGAATGGAAAATGCTCTTGAAGATCAGAGGGGCTATGAAGAAGAAAGGACATTAGAAAGATTAGGGACCAGCAAGGACCGAACAGACTGACATTAGGGAAGAATTAAAATAGGTTGCAGTTGCTTGACCATCAAGTCCGTTCAGTTGTGTTCTGGGTAAGGATGCAGCCCAGAACAAGGCAAGTAGCTTGGCTTCTACTCTCCCTGATGGGGCTACAGAAATGGTTAAGAAATGCAATGTGCCCTCTGAGAGCGCAAAGCCTACGAGCAAAGGCAGAATCTGCCTGCTCTCATTGAGCCCAACCTGATGTTTTAGGCCTTTGGCCCCTGTGTGCTTGGTTTATGTTGCCAGGTGAGTGGCATGCCCAAGGTCACTCGGCAACTGAGAGATTGTTTCTGGGAGAAGACTGAAGTCTTCCACTCTACTCCATGCATATGGTGGCCACATTTTCTGCAGTGAAATTCAAGACATGTGCTGGGCAAAGCATTTTCACTGCTTCTCGGTGTGACAGGCCATATGAGAGTTACAGTTAAAATGATGAAATAGAAATTTCTGAGACATTTAATGGTTTATGGAGACAACAGAACTAACACATTTCAAAGGGTCCACACGGTAGACTATGTTATCTTTCATATGCCAAGTTGTGGAGTGTGGCTTCAGTCGTGTGTATTTTGAAGTGGTCTTCCCCAAACAATCAAGAAGAAAGGTGTTGTTTATGGACAGATGGAATTTGCTGAATGCCCTGCTGAGTTACCAATAACTCAATGACCAGGTAATGCAATATATAAATGGAAGTCATCCACCAAGTATGAGAAATCTATTTACCCAGGATCAAGTCTTCTATAGGACATGCATTCATTAGGAATCCAGACAGGGAATACTGGTTAACAGTTTAGCATTTGTGGGTTGAAATTTTAGCACAGAGGAATGCTATATTCTCCATCAGGGAGCAGAAGTATGAGCAAATTTACATCTAGAACCTGAGTCTCCTAGACTTCCCATCTTACTCCCTTTAGACTATACCACATGCCTTTCTACTAAGACATAATCTGGATGTTTCGGATCACATGCTAATTTGATGTGCTAATCAATTCCAAGACATTTCAAATGGGTTGATGGTATATATATAAAATGAATCAAGAATCAGGAAAGACTGCATCACCTTTAGGAGAAAATACTATCCATAAAATCCAGAGTCAAATAGTCTTATATTTGGGTTTTGCTACTTTTGTCTGTATATTCTTTGCTCTGATTTTAGATAAGTGTGAAAATGTCAGAATAAAAACTAGGAGGATTATGTTTACACAGGAGAAGTTTAAGGAATGAGATGAGTCCTTTTTTCTTCGAATCAATCAGCTGTTCTTGTGGAAATAGTGAAGGAAAATGAAATGGGACAGATAGAAGGGAGAAAAAGTGTGAGTTCTTTTAGTCAACATATGGGGAAAGCAGAATAGAAAAACTGGCTATTCCGTGAATGAGTCAGTTGAGGTTTTTTCCATTTGTCGACGTTTAAGGTGGATTTCTAAGAGATATTGATGTGGCTGCCCTTTTTATATGGCTCTGAGTGAAGGAAGGGAAAATAGTCATCATAACTGATTGAGAAAGGCTTTGGCTTTCCCAGTAGACAAAAACCTGATAGTAGACTATTAAATAATGAATATTTATCATTTAATGCTTTTCAGCCTGGGAGCAGACACTTTCTGAATATTTTAAACATTTCCCCCTTCTAACATTTCAGCTGTCAGAATTGAATAGTTCACATGCAAACTACATTGTTTTGGTTTAACTAACAAAGAGTGATAAGACATGAATTGTTTGTGACAGCCTGAACACTGATAACAGAAGACATTAAGGCCGGCAGACACAGCCTGCATGGTAAAATTCTAGGAGCAGAAATGCTTATTATGTTAGGCCAACGTGCTTTGACCTAGTTTTGCTTCTCAGCTTGGAAATCATGTCAGTATTAGTTAGATCATCCCCGGAATGAGCAATTTCACATTCTCATTTATTTCAGTGTAATTTTATTTGTTTTGTATATTTAGTTCTGACTTCCAAGAAGCCAAACTAATTCTCATTGACTTGCATTTCCTTTTGAAATGATGCTTCTGCATGATATAGAGAGCGAATTTTATGTATTAACAAAACAATCTAAGATGCAGGCTTCAAAGACATTCATTTCTCCTTGATTGGAAGCCACTGCCCTCCTCTTGAAGACTCAGAGAAGCCAGCCAGTTTTCCGCTGATCAAAATTAGTCTTCCTTTCTTTGTCTTTTGGAGATGGAATAGAGTCTTATGCCTAAGACTGCCATAGTTGAATAATAAAAAAATAAAATAGGACAAAGAGGTTGTTGGGATATTTTCCAGCCCATCATCCTTAAATTGCCCACTGCGTATTTCTCTGTTATTCATCCAGTAGAAACTGGCCAACATATTTTTCCTATTTAACATTTTTATTGAATAATTTTCACAATGAATTATTTCCTCAGTTGATTTCAAACACATTTTTTTCCTGCCATTTAATACTTTATATCACTAGGGGAAAGAACCATTTAATTATTTCATACATTTATGAGTTCAGATCTTCAAAGAGTGTGAGCTCTTACAGTGATCAACTTACAACGAATTTACAAGTATAATTCGCTACCAAAAGACCTTGAACGGTTTTTAGTGCACATGTTTTGGCATTCCTTATTAAGAAATGTAATCAGGCAAAAGTCCAAAAGAATATGTATTCATGGTTTCTCTTCAAAAATCTACCATTTGCTCTTGTTTTCTAATTAAATGCCTTTGTTGTTAGCCCCTTCGCAAATCCTGTCTAAGCAGAAAACCCAAGACCGAGATGTCCCCTTCAAAGCAGTACCAAACCAACTGAATTTTAACCAGGTAAATTGCTGATTAGCTGTGGGTCGTTTAAAGAGACAGTGTGAAAGTAATTAGGATAGGCTCAAGGCCTAACTGGGATCCCAGGAGGCTTCAGATGCTGTTTGAAGCAGTCATCGCAGAATATCGTATTCCGTGTCTGATCCTTAGGCCAATTTGAATACTAGCACCACGAAGAAAAATTTCTTTAGGGGACTTCTGGAATCCCTAATTGGTATATGAGCATTGTCACTCCTGAGCTGCCCAAAGGTGTGAAATATACTATGCCTCTCCTAGAGCAACGTCCATTTCTAGGTATTGACAGCAGATTTGCTGCAGTTCTTCTCATTATCATAGGCAGATACGCATATCTCCCTCATCTTGCATAAATAGTGGCCTTCCATATATGCTGTTTTCTCCCTGTTTTTTTCCTGCTCTACAATATATCCTGGAGATCTTCCTATAACAATACACAGAGCTCCCCACCCCTTCTTTTTTTAAACAACTGCAGAGCATTCCGTCATGACAGCGTGCCATAATTTATCTGACTCTTCCCCTACTGGTCCCATGGCTTGTGTCCAATCCTTTACCATTAAAACAATGTGCATAGAATAGCCTAGTACATTCATCAGTTTGTGTGGGGGCAGGTATTGTGCCTGTATGATAAATCCCCAGAAGGGGGATTGCTGGGTCAAAGGGTGCATGCAGTATCTAATTTTGATGAGTAAGTAAAGTTGCCTGCTCAGTGTGTGCGAGTGCTTCCCCAGAGCCTCCCCAAGAGTGCATTGTCTAACTTGTACATCTTGGCTACTTGGTGCATGAAAAGAGGTATGGTTGTGCAGCTGTACACTTCTCTGCTGCGTGGTGTTGAGCATCTCATATTTAAGGGCCATTTGCATTTCTTGTGCAATATTCCCCTTTTCAGATTGTTCTTGATATTCATTTTTTGGTCTATCTGTCTTTATAATCATTTACCAGAGTAATATATCTCATTGACTGTCCCCAAGTATATTAGAAATAATCCAAAAGGGACTCCTGGAGTAATGTAGCTGATTCTAAAGATTGTATTTGAATGGAAGTGGAGCTGGTTCACAGCAAACCGTCATGCAAGTGTCTAGATTTCTAGGCCTGTTAGCACTTTCTCTTCTACTCTAGCCAGCAAATGTCAGGTAGCTGAGCTTTATAAGGCAAAAATAACCTCCAAAGTGTTGAAAGCTTGGTACTGAAGGTCTGATTCTGGGAAGATGCTTACGTTGCTAGTACTCGGTTTGTTCGAATTGCAACCATTTTCCAAGGAAGAAAGAAATTCCATTTTAATGCTCAAGACCCTGGAAAAATCTTCAAGGAAATAGCCTACACCTTTCCTCTCAGATACCAAATGTTGGGTGCGTCATTTATAAGAGTGATTTTAATATTTCTGCACATTGGGGTGGTTCTGTATCAGCCTTCTTAAAGACTGGGCCTTTATGATCAAAACCAATTAGGACAGAACCGTAACATGGGTCTGAGGGTTCAATGTATGTTCTTTTTTTGTTAGTAAGGAAAATCAGTAAATGCTTATAAATATGTATAAGTACTTACCATTTTATGAGAATGATCTAAGTACTTAATCATGTGTGATGGCAGTCACTTCCTCTGTAAAATGGCAATAATCATCATAGTACCCATATTACAAGCTTGTTATGAAGATTAAATGAGCTAGTATTTTCTGCCACTTAGAATAGCCCCTGAAACAGAGTAAGTACTGTGGAAGTATTTGTTAAGTGAGTTGTAAGGCAGTGGTTGTCAAGAACTGTGCAGGATCTGAGACTTCACTTGCAAGCCAACAATTTAGCCTGGCACTCACCGTTTCCAGAGTGTTGGCAGAAGACATGAGACTCCTGGATCAGAGACAAAGGACTTTATCCCTCAAGCACAGCAAGTTCACCCTGGCTTTGCTTGCCCCCGGGTCCCCCAGGGCAGCACAGGTGGATGTTGTAGAGGTGGTGGGTTTGCCTCACAGGCGTGGAGCCTGAGCGTAGGGCATCCGAATCTCTTACAGTGGGCAGGAGGCATGCCTGTGCCTTGCCCTGGAGGGAGACGCTATCGTCCAAGACTGTTCACTAGACAAAAGTCCTTGAAAATACAGGCTGGAACGAAGTGCCTCCGCTCATAAGATGTGTGAAATGCAAGGGATCCGTGGAGAATTTTCTCCCAGTAGTACTCCCAGGTTGAAGTATCTTTTGACCTTCGCTCTTCAGAGCCCTAAGAGTTCCGTAAACTGCTTGTGGTGGGGGTTTGGGGAGGGGAGAGTGATTCTGCCCAGACACAGGAAGAGGGAAGAGGTGAGGGAGCAAGAGCTGTCCTCCGGTTCTCCACCATTCCAACAAGAACTTGAAGAGCTCAGATGTTTTCTTCCACTTTTCTGCTCTTCAAAATATTGGACTTCTTATTAAGATTTCACTGGAACCAAAGCATCTTTCTTTAAAAAAAAAGAAAAGGAAAATGCCAGGTCTAGTACAGTGGTGTTTGACATTATTTTGACAGTGATAAAACTACCATTTAGTTAAAAGAATTACTGTGGGCAGTAGCTTTGGAAGCATACTATCAGAAACCCTTGGGTAAAGATCCTGACGTACCACTTCCTTAGGTCTGTGACCTTGGGTTGATTCCTAAGCTTTGGAAGTTTCCTTACCTGTAAAGTGGAAATGCTATCACCAACTCAGAGGTATTATGCAGTGACTAAGTGAAGAACTACATATAAAAATGAAACATAAAGCACTTAGCGTATTGGTCTATATCAGGCATTTAAGAAACACATTAGGTTATCTTCTGTTTTTCTGGAAGCAAATGTAAGGTTTCAGAAAAGTCTTGGTTTTATGGACATTTCCATACGTTAGCCTCTGCATGAATACGCACCCACCCACGTGGACATGCATATATGTACACATGTACACACAATGAATTGCTGTATTACATGGATGTAATGGTCTAAAGGCATCTTTTTAGGCAGTTACTTATGTGTATGTACACGTGTGCATGTGTATGCATGCACAAATGCATATATATTTGCCTGTATATGTAAAAATATCCCTGTGAAGTAAGAAAACTAATTTGTTGCTGAAAAATACACCTTTATAGGTGTATTCTTATTAGCAAATTCTCCTAATATGCTAAAATTAATACCAAATCTTGCTGATGGACATGATCACTTATCATTAGTTTTCATATGTTAAAGAAAAAATTATTCTGACAGTAAGGAAGTCTTTATTCAGGACTATTGCAATAGCACTAGGGCAGAGAGATCTGACTTAGCTTCTCCAGTGAGGAATTTATAGAGTGATGGAAAATTACTAAGAGGAGACATGAAGGGTAGGGGGATTCTTGCTAAACCAAGTTAATAGGATTCTTGCTGAAGGCAGGTCAGGGCGATTAGATATCAAGGGTGGGGAATTCTTTCTAAACTGACTTAGCAGGGTTCTGCTAACACTGGGATATGCAGGACCAGCAAGGACAGAGGCCAAAATTGAGGCCTAGTCAAGAGGAGGGCTCAGAGAAGCCTGACTGAAGTTTGGTAAAGGAAAGAGTCTTTGTCACATAACATAATCCAAGAAAGCATTTTTTCATCTATTTTATTCTTTACAATAGTTATATTTTTTTACAGTATCACACACGTTATGTTTAAAACTATACTTAGAAATGAAATTGCATTTATACTTGTGTTTATGTATTTTAAGTCCTTAAAGCAAAAACAAAAATTGCTAAGCAGAGTCGTAACTTCAAGAGGTAAAATAGGAAAAAAATGTACAGTTGATCCTTGAACAATGTAGGGGTGAGGTGTGCCAATCCCTGGCACAGTTGAAAATCTGCATATAACTTTTGGATCTGCCAAAATTTAACCATTAATAGCCTACTGTGGACCAGAAGCCTTACCAATAAACATAAACAGTTGATTGGCACATATTTTGTATGTTATATGTATTATATGCTATATTCTCACAATAAAGTAAGTTACAGAAAAAATGTTAAGAAACTCATAACAAAGAGAAAATAGTACTGTACAGTATTTATTGAAAAAATCTGCATGTAAGTGGATCTGCGCAGTTAAAACCTCTGCTGTTCAAGGGTCACGTGTATTTTAGAGGTGCATAGGGTCCCTACTGAGAGCTAAGAACATAACAACACTAACCCACGTTAGCACTGTGAATCTGGCCATTGGGATGCTCTTGCTTCTCAGGGCTCTGTTGGAGAGATTACAAACCCATAGGAAATTGCAAAACAATGTACAAGGAGGTCCTATGTACCCTCTCCCCACTCCTGGTACCCATCCTTAACCCCTGGCAACCAGTAATCTGTTCTTCATCTCTAATTTTGTCACTTCAAGAATATTATGTAATCATACAGTATGTAACCTTTTGAGACTGGCTTTTTTTTTTAACTCAGCAAGTTTCATGTATTAGTAGTTTGATCCTCTTCATTACCAAGTAGTAGTCTATGGTGTGGATGCCCTGCAGTTTAGCCATTCACCCTGTTGAAGTTAAATAGGGGCATGGTGTTTGGGTTTTTTTTTTTGCAGTTTGGGGCTCTTACAAATAAAATTGGTATGGGCACTTGTGTATAGGATTTTGTGTGACCACAGATTTCCATTTCTCTGGGATGAATGCCTAGGAGCACGATTTCTGGGTTGTGTGGGAAGTGCATATTTAGTTTTGTAACACACTGCCACAGTTTCCCCGAGTGGCTGAACCATGGTACGTTCCCACCAGCAATGTACAAGTGATCAGGTTTCTGGACCTCCTCCCCAGCATTTGGTGTTGTCTATATTTTTATTTTAGCCATTCTGGTAGGTGTGGAGTGGTACTTTGTTTGTATTGTTTTTTAAAAGGTGAAGAAATACTTCATAATCCACTGTAGATGTGTTCAGTACCTCCCAGGAAAAATTCTCACACCCAAATGGGCCTAGCTTGGTGCATGACAGAATTGTCAAAATTCCGTGTGACTGCTGGGTCTTAACATTTTGAGTCTTGGCAAAAACACCAATGAGCAAAAAATGAGTGATGTTGAGCAACATATATCTTTTTTATTTATTTATTTATTTTTTTATTTTGGTATCATTAATCTACAATTACATGTGCAATATTATGGTTATTAAACTACACCCTTCATCAGGTCCCCCCCACCAACCCCATTACAGTCACTGTCTCAGTGTAGTGAGATGCTATAGAATCACTACTTGTCTTCTCTGAGTTGTACAGCCCTCCCCGTGCCCCCCCAACATTACATCTGCTAATCGTAATGCCCCGTTTTCCCCCTTATCTCTCCCTTCCCACCCATCTTCCCCAGTCCCTTTCCCCTTGGTAACTATTAGTCCGTTCTTGGGTTCTATGAGTCTGCTGCTGTTTTGTTCCTTCAGTTTTTTTTTTCTTTGTTCTTATACTCCACATATGAGTGAAATCATTTGATACTTGTCTTTTTCGGCTTGGCTTATTTCACTGAGCATAATACCCTCTAGCCCCATCCATGCTGTTGCAAATAGTAGGATTTGTTTTCTTCTTATGGCTAAATAATATTCCATTGTGTATATGTATCACATCTTCTTTATCCATTCATCTACTGATGGACACTTAGGTTACTTCCATTTCTTGGCTATTGTAAATAGTGCTGCAATAAACATAGGGGTGCATATGTCTTTTTCAAACTGGGCTGCTGCATTCTTAGGGTAAATTCCTAGGAGTGGAATTCCTGGGTCAAATGGTACATCTATTTTGAGGGTTTTTTTTTTATAATTTATTTTGGTATCGTTAATCTACAATTACATGTGCAATATAACGGTGATTAAACTACCCCTTCATCAGGTTCCCCCCACCAACCCCATTACAGTCACTGTCTCAGTGTAGTGAGATGCGATAGAATCACTACTTGTCTTCTCTGAGTTGTACAGCCCTCCCCGTGCCCCCCCAACATTACGTCTGCTAATTGTAATGCCCCTTTTACCCTCTTATCCCTCCCTTACCACCCATCTTCCCCAGTCCCTTTCCCTTTGGTAACTATTAGTCCGTTCTTGGGTTCTGTGAGTCTGCTGCTGTTTTGTTCCTTCAGTTTTTTTCTTTGTTCTTATACTCCACATATGAGTGAAATCATTTGGTACTTGTCTTTTTCGGCTTGGCTTATTTCACTGAGCATAATAACCTCTAACTCCATCCATGTTGTTGCAAATGGTAGGATTTTTTTTCTTCTTATGGCTGAATAATATTCCATTGTGTATATGTACCACATCTTCTTTATCCATTCATCTACTGATGGACACTTAGGTTGCTTCCATTTCTTGGCTATTGTAAATAGTGCTGCAATAAACATAGAGGTGCATCTGTCTTTTTGAAATTGGGCTGCTGCATTCTTAGGGTAAATTCCTAGGAGTGGGATTCCTGGGTCAAATGGTATTTCTATTTTGAGTTTTTGGAGGAACCTCCATACTGCTTTCCACAATGGTTGAACTAATTTGCATTCCCACCAGCAGTGTAGGAGGGTTCCCTTTTCTCCACATCCTCACCAATATTTGTTGTTGTTTGTGTTTTGGATGTTGGCCATCCTCACTGGTGTGAGGTGATATCTCATTGTGGTTTTAATCTGCATTTCTCTGATGTTTAGCTATATGGAGCATCCTTTCATGTGACTGTTGGCCATCTGAATTTCTTCTTTAGAGAGGTGTCTATTCATGTCTTCTGCCCATTTCTTAACTGGATTATTTGCTTTTTGTTTGTTAAGGTGCACGAATTCTTTATATATTTTGGATGTCAGCCCCTTATCAGATACATCATTTATGAACATATTCTCCCATACTGTAGGATGTCTTTTTGTTCTACTGATGGTGTCCTTTGCTGTCCAGAAGCTTTTCAGCTTGATATAGTCCCACTTGTTCATTTTTGCTTTTGTTTCCCTTGCCCGGGGAGATATGTTCATGAAGAAGTCACCAATGTTTATGTCCAAGAGATTTTTGCCTATGTTTTTTTCTAAGAGTTTTATGGTTTCATGACTTACATTCAGGTCTTTGATCCACCTTGAGTTTATCTTTGTGTATGGGGCTAGACAGTAGTCCAGTTTCATTCTCTTACGTGTAGCTGTCCAGTTTTTCCAACACCAGCTGCTGAAGAGGCTGTCATCTCCCCATTGTATATCCAAGGTTCCTTTCTCAAATATTAATTGACTGTATATTTTGGGTTAATGTTTGGATTTTCTATTCTCTTCCACTGGTCTGTGGGTCTGTTTTTGTGCCAATACCAAATTGTCTTGATTACTGTGCTTTGTAGTAGAGCTTGAAGTCAGGGAGCGTAATTCCCGTTTGATTCCTCTTTCTCAGGATTACTTCGACTATTCGGGGTCTTTTGTGGTTCCATATGAATTTTAGAATTATTTGTTCGAGTTCATTGAAGAAAGCTGTTGGTAGTTTGATAGGGATTGCGTCGAATCTGTAGATTGCTTTAGGTAGTATAGTATTTTGACAATATTTATTCTTCCTAGCCAAGAGCATGGGATGCATTTCCATTTGTTAGTGTCCTCTTTAATTTCTATTAGGTGTGTCTTGTAGTTTTCAGAGTATAGGTCTTTCACTTCCTTTGTTAGGTTTATTCGTAGGTATTTTATTCTTTTACATGCAATTGTGAATGGAATTGTTTTTCTGATTTCTCTTTCTGTTAGTTCATCGTCAGTGTATAGGAAAGCAACAGATTTCTGTGTGTTAATTTTATATCCTGCAACTTTGCTGAATTCAGGTATTACTTCTATTAGTTTTGGAGTGGAGTCTTTAGGGTTTTTTATGTACAGTATCATGTCATCTGCAAATAGTGACAATTTGACTTCTTCTTTACCAATCTGGATGCCCTGTATGTCTTTGTTTTGTCTGATTGCCGTGGCTAGGACCTCCAGTACTATGTTGAATAACAGTGGGGAGAGTGGGCATCCCTGTCTTGTTCCCGATCTTAGATGAAAAGCTTTCAGCTTCTCGCTGTTAAGTATGATGTTAGCTGTGGGTTTGTCATATATGGCCTTTATGATGTTGAGGTACTTGCCATCTATACCCATTTTGTTGAGAGTTTTAATCATGAATGGATGCTGAATTTTGTCAAATGCTTTTTCAGCATCTATGGAGATGATCATGTGGTTTTTTATCTTATTTTTGTAGATGTGGTGGATGATGTTGATGGATTTTCGAATGTTGTACCGTCCTTGCATCCCTGGAATGAATCCCACTTGATCATGGTGTATGATCCTCTTGATGTATTTTTGAATTCGGTTTGCTAATATTTTGTTGAGTATTTTTGCATCTACATTCATCAGGGATATTGGTCTGTAATTTTCTTTTTTGGTGAGGTCTTTGCCCGGTTTTGGTATTAGAGAGATGCTGGCTTCATAGAATGAGTTTGGAAGTATTCCCTCCTCTTCTATTTTTTGGAAAACTTTCAGGAGAATGGGTGTTATTTCTTCTTTATATGTCTGGTAGAATTCAGAGGTGAATCCATCAGGTCCGGGGGTTTTGTTCTTGGGTAGTTTTTTGATTACTGCTTCAATTTTGTTGCTGGTGATTGCTCTGTTTAGTTTTTCTGTTTCTTGCTTGGTCAGTCTTGGAAGGTTGTATTTTTCTAAGAAGTTGTCCATTTCTTCTAGGTTTTTCAGCTTGTTAGCATATAGATTCTCCGTATATTCTCTTATAAATCTTTGTATTTCTGTGGAGTCCGTAGTTATTTTTCCTTTCTCATTTCTAATTCTGTTTATGTGTGTAGATTCTCTTTTTCTCTTAATGAGTCTGGCTAGGGATTTATCTATTTTGTTTATTTTTTCAAAGAACCAGCTGTTGGCTTCATTGATTTTTTTTTATTGTTTTATTCTTCTCAATTTTATTTATTTCTTCTCTGATCTTTATTATGTCCCTCCTTCTGGTGACTTTGGGCCTCATTTGTTCTTCTTTTTCCAATTTCAGTAATTGTGTCTTTAGACTATTCATTTGGGAATGTTCTTCCTTCTTTAAATAGGCCTGGACTGCAATATACTTTCCTCTTAGAACTGCCTTTGCTGCGTCCCACAGAAGTTGTGGCTTTGTGTTGTTGTTGTCATTTCTCTCCATATATTCTTTGATTTCTGTTTTGATTTGGTCATTAACCCATTGATTAATTAGGAGAATGTTGTTAAGTCTCCATGTATTTGTGAGCTTTTTTTATTTCTTTCTAAAATTTATTTCCAGTTTTATACCTTTGTGATCTGAGAAGTTGTTGGGTAGGATTTCAATATTTTTTAATTTACTGAGGTTCTTTTTGTGGCCTAGTATGTGATCTATTCTGGAAAATGTTCCATGTGCACTTGAGAAGAATGTGTATTCTGCTGCTTTTGGGTGCAGAGTCCTGTCGATGTCTGTTAGGTCCATCTGTTCTAGTGTGTTGTTCAGTGCCTCTCTGTCTTTACTTATTCTCTGTCTGGTTGATATGTCCTCTGGAGTGAGTGGTGTGTTGAAGTCTCCTAAAATGAATGCATTGCTGTCTATTCCCTCCTTTAATTCTGTTAGTATTTGTTTCACATATGCTGGCACTCCTGTGTTGGGTGCATATATATTTATAATGGTTATATCTTCTTGTTGGACTGACCCCTTTATCATTATGTAATGTCCTTCTTTATCTCTTGCTACTTTCTTTGTTTTGAAGTCTATTTTGTCTGATACAAGTACTGCAACACCTGCTTTTTTCTCCTTGTTGTCTGCATGAAATATCTTTTTCCATCCCTTCACTTTTAGTCTGTGGATGTCTTTGGGTTTGAGGTGAGTCTCTTGTAAGCAGCTTATTGATGGGTCTTGCTTTTTTATCCATTCCGTTATTCTGTGTCTTTTGATTGGTGCATTCAGTCCATTTACATTTAGGGTGATTATTGATAGATATGTACTTATTGGCATTGCTGGCTTTAGATTCGTGGTTACCAAAGGTTCAAGGGTTGCTTCTTTACTATCTAACAATCCAACTTAACTTTCTTGTTAAGTTATTGTGAACACCGTCTGATGTTTCTTTATCTCTCCCTTCTTATTCTTCCTCCTCCATTCTTTATATATTAGGTGTTTTATTCTTTGCCTTTAGTTGGTATTTGGATGGTCTGCTTTCTTTGCTATGATTTTATTTTCTCTGGTGACATTTTTTAGCCTTAGGGATGCTTCTCTCTAGAGCAGTCCGTTTAAGATATCCTGTAGTGGTGGATTATGATTGGCAAACTCTCTCAACTTTCATTTGTCTGGAAATTGTTTAATCACTCCATCATATTATATGATAATCATGCTATATACAATATTCTTGGTTAGAGGCCCTTCTGTTTCATTACGTTAAATATATCATGCCATTCTCTTCTGGCCTGTAAGGTTTCTGTTGAGAAGTCTGATGACAGTCTGATGGGTTTTCCTTTGTAGGTGATCTTTTTTCTCTCTCTAGCTGCCTTTAATACTCTGTCTTTATCTTTGATCTTTGCCATCTTAATTATTATGTGTCTTGGTGTTGTTTTCCTTGGGTCCCTTGTGTTGGGAGATCTGTGGGCTTCCGTGGACTGTGAGACTATTTCCTTCCCCAGCGTGGGAAAGTTTTCAGCAATTATTTCTTCAAAGACACTTTCTATCCCTTTTTCTCTCTCTTCTTCCTCTAGTACTCCTATAATGCGAATATTGCTCCGTTTGGATTGGTCACACAGTTCTCTTAATATTCTTTCATTCCTAGAGATCCTTTTATCTCTGTCTGCCTCAGCTTCTCTGTATTCCTGTTCTCTGACTTCTATTCCATTAACAGTCTCTTGCATCTCATCCAGTCTGCTGTTAAGCCCGTAGATCGCTTGTCTGATTTCTGCATAGTCTTTCCTCACTTCCCTCACTTCCTCCCTCAGCTCTTGCACATTTCTCTGTAGATCTATCATCATGGTTATGACTTTTATTCTGAATTCTTTTTCAGGAAGACTGTGCATTTCCATTCCTTCAGGCTCCTTCTCTGGGGTTGTCTGGCTGATCTTAGTCTGGATCATATTCCTCTGTCTTTTCATGGCTATAGAAGTGGTCGCTGGTAGTTGCAACATATGTCAGCCTGGCTCTTTAAGACGTTAAAAAGAAGAAAAAAAAAGGAGAAAGAAAAAAAAAGGAAAGAAAAAAGAAAGAGAAGAAAAAACAAAAAACAAAGAAACACAAAAAACGCCCACTGGGAGTGGATTCTGTGGGGATGCTGTAGGTGGCGCTGTTGCTCCACTATTCTGCAGCCGTGGCTGCACTACTCCACAGGGCCCTTCATAGCTCTGGCCAGGGTGGGAACGAATGGGAGGCTGTTGATCTCTGTGGGAAGTCTAAGTGCGGCCACCCTTTCCCAGTCCCCAGCTAAGGGGTCCGAAACTCCCCAGGACTCCCAGCCTGCTGTGCTGAGTGTGCCGGGGCGATTCGGCTCCTCCGCTGGGCTCCTGTCTCTTTAAGACTGCTGAAAAAAGCGCGCGGTTTTCTCTTCTTTTTTTTTTTTCCTTCCCGGGAGCTGACTGCAAGCACCCTGGCGCATTCCCCGCTCAGATCCTGCCCCTCTGTCTCTCCAATGTCCGCTACACCACGCGATGTGTGTCAGCGCTCCCCACGCAGATCACCGGGGCTGGTTATTTCGTGGGCCTGTACTTCCACTCCCTCCCAGCTCTGAATCCTCTCCTCCTGCCGGTGCACTGGGGTGGGGGAGTGCTCGGTCCCGCCGGGTTGCGGCTCCGTATCTTACCCGCCTCGCGGGGTGCCGAGTCCTCTCAGGTGTAGCTGCACGCTGTGCGCTTTCCTGTGTATTCTGGTCTCTCTTTTAGGAATAGTTGTATTTGCTGTATTTTCATAGATAAATATAGTGTTGGGAGGGGATTTCTGCCACCTTGCTTACGCTGCCATCTTCCCGGAAGTCTTCGCAACATGTATCTTTAAACATTAAATTGGCCTTCACTTTATACTCTGAGATACACAGGGAACTGATACTCAAGAAATGGCAGACTGACCCACTTCGTGCATATTCACTTTGGGGGATAGGTACATTTAGTAACAGGGAGAAATGCCAAGACGATTTAAACTTTCTCTCTTCCTTCTCCCTCCCCCAAACATATTCCTTTCCAGTGGCATTTGCATTTGTGTAAGTTAAATAGAGACATGATCCATCTCCATTGTCAATATAAGTATAGATGGGTGTATATACACAAACTCACATTCACAGTGTCTTTGGACTTTAGTCCTAAATGTTCTCCAACACCCAATCTAGATGGTTCCCAGGTCCAGGTTTGTCAGTCAGCCTTGGCAATCTCCACATTTGACAGACAGTTCTTTGCGGGGCTATTCTGTGCATCATGGGATGTTTAGTAGCATCCCCAGCTTCCACTGTCTAGCCACCAGTAGCAACTTCTCCATCCCCCAAGTTGTGACAGTGAACAATGTCTATAGACATTGGCGCATGTCCACCGGGGACAAAATACCCCTGCCCCGAGAATCACTGGTCTAGGTGGAAGAAAAGGAGCCTCTCAGGCCTCATGTCAGGTCAGTGGGTTGCAGACACTTGATGGCCATCTCCTTACCGCAAGGCAGGTCTGGGGACTTGCCCCACCCCATCACTCCTGACTAGTCTCTCTAAATTTGCTTTCCCACATGGTGACTGAAGATTAGCAGTTAATGGAGAAAGCTATCAGCTCTTGTTTCTTAAAGAGTTTATACTCAATACTTTATAATACAAACTGAACACATAATTAAAAACAAAACTTCATACAGACATGATTTTGTTTTACTTTGTCTTGATAGTTTGTTACTTATATTGATATCATGATTATTTCAACAGATACAAAATTGAATAAGTAATAAAATATTATGAAGTGAGGTGTATCTGTGTATCCACAGAGAGTTTTATAGAGAAATTGGTACAATACTGGTTCTTCCTCTGATTTAACTTGTTTCACCGAATTGTCTAATGGTAAGAGGTTTTAAGACATTTAAAGAACTCCAAAACAGACAGGAGAAAATAAGATCGGTTTTTAAAATGTAAATTTTACTTATATGGTAAAAACAATTATTATATAAAATGCCACATTTTTTTACCTTAAATTATATTTACAGGCTAAAAGTAACATATTTTATATTTATAATACTTTAATATATCAATGTATTTAATTTTAGAATTAAAAGAGGATGAAAAAAATTATTTGAAATCCTGTAAGTAGTTAGGATTAAAATAAGTATCTCATATTTACATATAAATGACTGGTTACCTGAGGAAAGAATAAAGTATAACCTATGTAAAAATTAAATATTCCTGTATCAGTTACACAATTTAAGTTCCACTTTTTATTTTTCACACTTCCCTCACTTTTTTGGCAACAGAATATAAGTTTGCTACAGAGTGCTAGAAGATTCAGACAAGAGTTACTCGCAGCTATTATGGCCCTACCTATAAATTACACCACTGAATTGTATTGTAAGACAAATGCCCCAGAATGAAGCCTTTCTTTCTCAGGAGTAGAGATGGATAAACTATGTGCAGGTACCCCTGTTTCTAAATGAAGATGTGTCCTGAAGAGTTCTTGCTCCTTTCTATGGGCTTGTGATCCCAGCTGACGAAACTCAAGTGACACTTAAATACATAAAGGCTCTTGGGAGTGTGTGAGCTTTAATAAGAATACTTACCAAGAGAAAATAGGCTAAAATACAGATCGCTCCCAAAATAATAGAATACATTTGTAAATGTATTCGTTTCATAATGTGATGAACAATGCTCGAAAATACTTGAAAATGCTTGACTCTATTTAAAAAGTGCCCAGAAGGATTTGTAGATTATGTTGAGAGAAGGCTTTGGAGGGAAGAAATACAGCCACATGAGCCAAGAAAATGATCCTCCTTTGTCCATAGGATTATATGGAGGAATTTCTACTTCTCAAGTGAGAAAACAGATTACTTCATTGGCTAAAATCACCCTTCGTGTAGGAAATAATACCGATTTTCTTTTATAATATTCTTCCAGAAAGTCACTGTGGAGTTCTAACATTTTAACTCCATGTGTCCTTCATGTCCCTTCATGTAAAGACCCACGTTATAGTAACATTATGCACTTTTCTGCTTCCTAAGCAGCCTTAGGAGCGGAGCAAGAGGGTCATTTGTTTTGAAGTTACATGGCAAAAGTTTGCAAGAACCCCAAATAATGTACCTCGAAGTTCCAGTATTGCCTTACAAGCTCTATTTTAAAGGCACAGGGTCATGGGATAAACTTAATAATGTCACCTTGGTTCCCAGTCATGTTCATCTTTGCCTTTCCTTATCCCTTTACAGGCAAGGGATGTATCGGATGACCTTTTAGGGTTACAGTATCTTACAAATTGAGATTGATTTGCTGAGGCTATTACAGCAGCTGAACCTTCACTCAAATCCATAAAATGTCAGTAAGGAAAAAAAAACATTTTGGCAATTCTTTTAAACAACTCTTGGAGTAACTCCTTGAAATCTGTACAACGGATGGTCTGCATTTCCCTCCATGCTTAGCACAAAACTCATTTACCTATCTGTTCAATGTATGGGTTACTGAATTAATTAATGGAAAGTGAATTTTTAACATATTGGTTATTTGGGATAAAATAATCTCTTCTATGTACTGGAACATCATGGTCGAAGCTGTAGAGATTTTCAAATACTCTAGCTGGTACTAAATCTCATGGAGGCCCCTCAAGTTGTCATATGATAAGAAAGCAATGTTCAATATGACAAAAAAAAGATCAGTCTTAAAAATGTATATAGCACAGGCAATTTATGTTTTTTCTGATAATGAAGCCTTCTAGAAGCATTTCAAACTGTACAATAGTCTTGAGATTTTAGACTTTGAACCAAGGGTAGAAAAATGTAATTTTAAGAAATGAACTTCTGATGAGTTCTCGCCCAAGGCAGTGGAGTGCTTCTAGAGGTTGTTCCTGTATCCTTCCTAATCAGTGTCAAGGTGGAGTCTTCCCCTATGGTTCATGATTTCCTTGTAAAAAACACATAGTGCCCGTGTGTTTCATTTCAGATTTTCTCTTGGAGCTCTTGTCTAATGATCAGTTTAAGAATCTACATATAAAGACTTAAGTATTTATCATTCAAATGTATGTGTATGAAAATGAAAATTTTAATTGCACAAGACTACCTTTGGCCTTTTGCCCAAATATTTTTTCTTAAAAAAGGATATAATATTAAATATCGGGATAGGTTAAAAATCTGCAACATTTACCTATAAATGTTAACTAGTGCTTTCCTTCTCATTTACTTACTAAATTGTTGCATAAATGCATTAAAAAATCTGCTGCTATTGTGTAGGGGCCAAGACAGCCCCAAGATATGCTACTTTGGCATGCAGACTGTGTTCTTCTGACCTTCCCCCTAACTGCACCGAAAGGATTTAGATGGAGGGTCTGCTCCAGGAAGAGGGCTCTCCCCACAGACCTCAGGAAATCTGCTTCTTTGCTTCCCTTAGGAAAATGCATAATATAGGAAATAGGGGTGGTAGACGGGGAGGAATTTAGCAAAGTCCGCTTGTTAAAATCCCCGACTATGTCCCATTGTTTCTGGGTGGCCCAGCAAACATTTGTTTACCAAACATTTACTCTTTTTCATCTTCCTGTGAATTACTTTGTTTCGCTTTGAAGCCCCAGACCCCTACCCGCCTCTCCCTAGTTCAAGATGACACAGAGATCTCATTTTGCCTGACTCTTTCGAATCTCCTGTCTGTGTGGGTTCCCCATGTGTACATAATTCAATTTGATTTTTTCGTGTTAATCCATCTCATGTCAGTTCGATGCTTAGACCAGCTAGAAGAACCTTGAAGGGTAGAGGGAAATTCTTCCTCCCCCACAATTGACACTGAGACATCTTCTTTATCACTTTCAAGAACACATCTCTCTTTGAGGTCGAACCATCATATGGCTGCTTTAAACTAAAAATCTCCCCAGCTGGGGGCCTTATCACCACCCTTGTGCGACTACATCAGTGGGAGATAAAGGTCTTTCTTTGGTTCACTTCCTCGTACCTTGTCTGTCTGAAATCCTGTAATGTCACAAGCACCCCCTTTGTAATGGCTCCCAGGTGTGCCAGCACAGTGGGGGACTCTCATGAGGCCCATTCTGATTTGGGACATCGTTCACAGGTACAAACTTTGTCCTTAGGTAAAGTCTGTATGTGTCTCCCTATTGCTACCTGTGTTTGGCCCCCTCTACGTAGCACAGAACACATGCAGTACTCCGTTCTCTGACAGCACTTCAAAGACAAAGTTAACAGGGCCTCCTGGGGGTATTTTCCCAGGTTAAATATGCCCAGATGTGTTTGATTTTGATTCTATACTATAGGATCAAGCAATGTTTGTAAGTACAAATGTCCAACAGTTAAATGATCTGTCCGGGGGAGAGACTCACCTGATTGAAGGGAGGCGATAGCATTTGGCTTTTAATACCCAGTGATCTTAAAGTCATTATTTAAAACTCTCTCTGCCTGGATTATAGAGACTTTTTCAGGCTTACTTCTGGGATGGAAATTGACTATTTGCTAGCGAGTGAGCAGTAACATGAAGGCAAGCATCAAGGTACTCGGAAAAAATCCATTAGTGGGCAAGGTCTGCATTTTGTGCCTTTGCTTGACAGTCCACGGATATTCCCAATATGTCGTTGGTGTGTGTTACAGATCTCAACATATTAATCAAATAAAGGAGTCCTAAAATGGAAGAGAAGAAAATAGGGAGCAGATAAACAGGAACAGAAGGGAATGAGGAATCAGGAGCTTTCTTCAGATATCTGAAAAGTTGAAAGCAACATAATTATCTCCAACATCTTAAGAACTTACATCATTTTTACATAAAAAACTAAAACTCTGGAAAATATACATGATGTGAGGGCAGTAGGATGTTTAAGGGTTGAGAGATGAAGCCAATATCTAATGAAATGGAAGGTTGTGAAGAGCTTGATCTGAAACTCAGAGACGTGCTTTGCTCCATGTCTCACACAGTACATGGCATGTAGCGGGTGCTCCATAAATACTGGTTGAGTAAATGATTGGATGAGCATATGGAGGCCGAGTGATACCCTGAATGGCTCTGCCGAGACTCAGAGGCGTCCTGTGGACTGTCAGGAAAGTTTGTGGGCTATTTTCATCATTTTGAAAAACTCAAAGGAAACTTTCATTACTTGTAAGTGATGTTTTTCATCAGGTACTTCTAAGCCTGGAGATTTGTGAAGTTAAAAGCGAAAGAGGTTTTTTGCAACATCATGCTGAATGAGAGAAGCCAGGCATAAAGGGCCACATATTGTAGGACCTGTTTATATGAAGCATCCAGAATAAACAAATGTCATAGAAACAAATTCATAGATTTGTGGTTGCCAGGAGCTGGGAGGAGGGGGGGTTGGGGAGTGACTGCTAATGGGTGTGGTATTTCGTTTTGGGGTGATAAGAATATTCTCGAATTAGATAGTGGTGATGGTTGTACAACTGTGAACACACTAAAAACCACTGAATTGCATACTTTTAATGGGTGAGTTTGTGATAGGTGAATTTTATTTCAATAAAACTGCCTGTAAAAATGATAAGCATGGCACCCAGCATTCAAAAAAAAAAAAAGGAAAGAGTCCTTAGTGGTTAAAAGGTCAGGAACCATTGGCTAAATGTTACGCAGACGAGAGAGAGAGAGAGAGAGATGGACACTGAAAACTTCAATTTCATGTAATTTTCAAGTGTCACAAGATAGTCTTCTTTTAAGTGATTTTTCTTAATCACTTAAAAATGTAAAACTGCTTGTAGCTTGTGGGGTACACAAGCCAGGCAGAGAGTCATAGCTTGCTGACCCTGGCTCAAGGCTAATGGCTTAGAAAGGTAGTCAGCCCATCAGCAGGTTGTTGTGAAGCACGTTGAATTCCTTAAGCCAACAGACAACTGAAAGCTGTAAATAATGCTATGTTGTGTTTAAAGTCTGAGCTGTTACTGGGAGGCTAAGCTGCAGTAGTCCACTTTTAAGCAAATCATGAAAAATCAGCAAAGAGAACCTTTTCTAAAGAGTATTTAGAGTATAATAACGCTACCTTGTCTTCTTTTGAGATTTTTATTTTTAACTTAGGGAAGCTATGGATATCTTCAACACAGGCCATTAAGAAGTCTGCCAAAGCTGTGAATGGAAAGCCCTGGGAATTTTTCATTGCCCCTGGCTACTGAATTTTAACAGCAAAGTTATTCATTAAGTTCACATTAAAAAAAAAACTGTCAACAATGCTTCTTTATAGTTCATCTGCATTTGATACAGTTCCAGAAAAATGATCTTTGATTTGACAAATGAGAGCATCCATTGTTTTTGTAATGACAAGTAATTTACAAAAAGAAAAACTCAGAAAGTGACTTTTAAATTGGAGGTAAAAGTGCCCAGTGTTCCGAACCACGAAGGAGCAGTTGGTGTCAGGTGGTGTCTCAGGATATGGCCCCTGTGGCACTGGAAATATTTCCAGGTAATGAGCCAGAAATGAAAAAGGAAGAGAACCATTTGAAATACATTGGCCATTTTATTTTACACTTTTTTGGGTCTATTTTCTGATTTGAGCACAAGTCAGAAGCTGAAGAACATTTTTTCTGGCCCACTCCGCACAACCCATAAACATCCCCCTTCGTTCTGTCATAGAAGCATTTAGATCTATTAATTTGGAAAAAAATGAAACCTGTGTCACTAGGATCATGAATAAGAGAATTCAGAAATAAATCAAATGTTGAGCTCACCATAGTTTTCAGCTTTAGTTAAACCTCACTCTGTAACTGATTTTTTGATGCACAAATAAGTCAAGTGCCCACTGCGGCCACAGACCTTGCAGACAGCAAAGATGAATTAAACACGGGCTTTATCCTCAGAGGGCTTACAGTTTACTCAACTTCACGGAAATATCCTAACAAATACGGCAACCGCGGAACTTTCTTTCTAATCCTAAAAGTGTTCCCTCACGGTGGTCAGAATAATGAATACAGCATCCTAATGTCAAATGATTGGCCCCACACCGTACAATAGTCTTCACTGGCAAAGCTTAAGTCTGCCTCGGAGAAGGGGAACTGTGGCTTTGTTCCTGTGATGATAGAAGGAATAAAGAGATTATTTTAACAAAGCTACCTCCTGAAAAATTGAAAGCATTTTATGGGAACTATTTCTTGCTTTCTTCTCACAGTGATACTTAGGTGTTAGCATATTCCAATTTCTGTTATACAGGCCTGTACCATTTTTATTCCTCCTTGCGAGTCTGTGAGTTAAGTACTACTATTACTCTTTTAGAAATGAGGAAGAAGAGGTCTAGAAAGATTTAAAACATGCAGCAGGTACCAGAGGTGATAAAATACTGGGAAAATTTCAAGTTCAGCCAGTTCTAATGCCCAATCCACTTTTTATTTTGTACGTCAGCATGTGATTTAGCTATTTAAATCACTGCTTCTGCTTTCCCTACATAAAATTTAGGAAAATTAAGTCTTGGAAGAATATTCAGACTTGCACTTATCTTCTTACATAATCCTTTGAGCAGAAAATGTGGAGACATTGGGGACTTAGTGGGGCAGATGAAACCTTCTAGATGTAGAAAGAAACGTTCAAAGCAGGTAAAAGAACATCCCAGTGAAATACATCAGATGGACTCATAAGGCAAGGACACCGAACACTACGTAAGCCATGTGGTAGAGGGTGGGAAGCTGGAAAGCACCAAGAGCCTGATCAGTTCAGTGGAGGGGGATCAGAACAGGAGTCAAGAGCTATGACTTGAGTTGCAGGATTGATTGTAGATCCTCCAAGAGTTGAGAAGGTTAGTGAGAGGCCCAAGACTGGAATTTTTTTTTGAACTGATTATAATATAATAGGAGAGAAACACTGTCAGGAGTCAGGATGCTACCCACTGGTACGACTGGTATGATTGTAGAGAAATGTATTTGTTTGCTACTGCTGTGTAACAAATTAGCACAAACTTATGGGTTAAAAGCACACCCTTATTAGCTCATGGTTCTGTAGGTCCCAAGTCTGGGGGGCCTGCTGTGTTCTCTGCTCAGGCTGTCATGAAGCTGAAAGCGAGGTGCTGGCCACACTGAGCTCCGATCTGGAGGCCCTGGAAAAGAACTGCTGCCAAGCTCCCTCTGGTTGTTGGCAGATTCATATGCTTATGATTCCAGGACTGACCTGGCCATTTCCTTGATAGCTGTCATCTTGGAGCCATTCTTCCTATGGGCCACCTGTGTCCCTTCTCACGTGGCCAGCTCCATTCTCAGAGCAGCAACAACACTGAGTCTTCGGCATAAAACTCTCTTTCAAGGGCTCGTGTGCTCAGGTCAGGCCCATCTGGATCATCTCCTTCCCTCAGCGTTAGCTGTGCTGTGTGACGGCACAGTCAGGGCAGTGGTCGCTCCCATTCACGGGTTCCAGGCATTCAGGCCGCCATCTTTGGGCCACCCCTTTAGAAATTCTGCCTCTCACGGGAAGTGGTGAAGATTTGTAGCTGCTGCCTTGCCCCTTGTGAACTGTGCTGCCTATAATAACAACAGTTCATAGGCTGTAGGTCTGCTCTCTCCTGGGGTTAAAGAGCAGATAAGAAACTCTATGGCTTTTCCTTCCTCCTGACACTTGGTTCTTCCTGCAAGGAAATCTGTGTCTTTGGGCGTTCTCTTCTCTCTGTGACCACCTCCTCGGTTGCTGGTGCCAAGAAATACTGGAGGGCAGATGGTCCATCAGTTTGGGGCAACTTCCGGTGGTTGGGAAGAGGCCTGCTGGAGGTCCAGATAGCACAAGAGGGCAGCACAGAACAAGAGCTTGTAGATGTTGAAATACAGGCTTGTCCGGTCCTAGGCCTTCCAGAGATGATCTGTTCATCTGTCTTCAAAACACCTTCTCACTCAACATGTAGCTCCTAACCCAGACCCCACTGACTCTTTAGTGAGAACATAGCAGCTATAGCACACGCCGAGCAGGCCATATCACAAAAAGTCAACTCTCTAATGATCCGCTTCATGGAACCTCAGTTTCTCCAACTCAAAATGGGCTGGAATTCAGTTAAGGAGGAGACATTTAAAATGGACCAAC
This sequence comes from Phataginus tricuspis, assembly GCA_029783875.1. Classification (NCBI taxonomy): domain Eukaryota; kingdom Metazoa; phylum Chordata; class Mammalia; order Pholidota; family Manidae; genus Phataginus; species Phataginus tricuspis. Next base: position 5,908,610 of record JAQQAC010016209.1, on the reverse strand, counting down.
TCATCTTTGGAGCTCCAGCAATGTAAAAGCCACTCTTTACAAGTCTGTTGCTGTAGCATAGTGTTTCATATCCTGTTTTCATCATTGATCCCCCAAGGAGCATATTCAAATATGTTTTTCTAATTTCCTCCCTCCATGAAATTTTCATACAACACCTTATATTGTATATATATTTACATGTACTGTGCTTTGTACATAAAAACCGTAAGATTTTTTGCCACCAAGAATGAATTTTCTCCCCCTTGGGGGCAATATCAACCTCATTGACAAGGCAAATTGTTCACATTTTAATATTTAAATCTTCACCTCACATGGTCTATTTGATTTGCCAAGAGTAATACTTCAGTTGAACTAAAAGTTACTAAAGATTAATCCTGGGGAATTGGAAGAGTCTTTCAACATAAAAAATCACCCAATATATTTAAAATATAATGACAAAATGTGAAGTATGATCCCATTTTTGTGGATAAGATGTATAGAAAAATGACCTGAAAGAGCAACCTACCAAATGCTGCTTCTTTTTTAGTGGTTTAGATTCTCCCCTAGGCATTTTGCTCTTGGGAAACATTACAAATGAGCACATATTACAATTGTGTCCAGAAAAATACTATTAAAAAAGTTAGCCATTCTCTTTTGTTTTGCCTTCCACATTTAGGATTAATGGGCAGTGTGAACTCAGTCACTCCCATGTAGCAAAAGGAGAGAAGTATTTTGCATGGCCCATTCATGACTTCCTTAGATCTCTAGAGGGCTTCAGGCCTCAAAGTTTATTGGTCTGTTCTTCTTAGTTCTGGTTGAATGCATGTACATTATTTTCTGCAACAAAACCCCACCTACTAAAGAGTGTTTCCTTTCTTCTTGTAAGATTCTGTATCCCTAGAGCCCCCTTAGCCCTGTTTACTTTGGAAATTTCAGGAGTTACTGTAGGATTTAGTGTAGTGAGTTTTTAAGCCCCCCTTTTAAATTCACAAACTGCCTCTAATCTTAGGAAAATGTCAGATTACACTTTTGAGAGGTTCGGGAACTTGACATTTTGTAGCCCAGTTGGGGTGCAGGCTGCTTCCATTCTGAGCATGTTGTTCCAATTTACGTCAGAGGGAATTATATACAGGTCAGGGCTGAGAGCAGGTTATAATTAATGGGGTGGACAAGTGGATTTTTAGTGTTTCATAAAATAAAATGGAAATCATATGTGCTTGGAACTGTTGTATGTTTTTAAATATTTACATTTATTCTAGTAAACATTAATTATAACTGATTTATTTCTCCTGTGAACTTGCTAACTGGGAGGTCACAGCCATTGTTCACTGAATGGAAAGGATGGATGACAAGCTAGTTATATATATTTAAAAAAGAGTACTTGGGGGAGGTTATTGGTGAGTGAACCTGTGGAAGTAGTCCACTCTTAGGTTTTTCTCCTAATTTTCTCTCATGTGTAAAGCACCCACTTGACAATGTGAACCAGATGTCAATCCTTCTAAGGGAGACTGGAGAATGCTTAGCTAGTGAAATTCTGGAATGGCTTCCGGTGAAGATGCATGGCCAATACTCAACTATGAGCCCTTTTTATTGAAATTTAGAAGTAACTGAAGCACTACCGGAATCTAAAGAGTCCAAATTTTCTTTACATCCATACATCCGAAGTTTCCAGTTCTTTGCAGATGTGGCAGCAACCTGTTGCTGAGGAAAAAGATCTTTAAGAGTCTGAAAAACCCACATTCTAAATTGTACTCTGCTAGGTGCCAGCTCTGTGGTCTTGGGCACGCTGCCTTAGCCCTGAGCCTCGATTTCCTGATATGCAGAATGGGGAAAATATCTACTCTTTAGGGTATCAGTAGGGATTAAAGACAATTTATATAAAGGGTCCAACAAATTGTAGGTACTGAAAAAGTCATCTGTAGGTATCTGAAGGAATGGTCAAAAAAAGGAAATTCAAAGGAAGCCTATGTAAACTATTAGATTGTCAGTTATCTGGGTGTTAGGTATATTAATGCATTCTTCATTATTGCCTAGAAATCTCCTACTCCCCCAATAAATATTATTTCCATGAAGGTAATGATGCCTTTATAGTCTTTGTTTTGTGCACCAAGAATCAGTGTCCACATACTGTCTCCCAGGGTATAATCATTCACAAAGGAATGCATCCTAAGATGTTTTTGTCCTTTCCTGGGGAAGCTATTTAAATGGAAGGACCACTGCATATAGAGTTAGAAGGTAACCATCTGTAGTACTTCCCCATCCTGCTTCTGCACAGTTCTAAATGAGATGAGATTACTTGTCCAGACCCTTGACCAAGGATGTCATATCCACTCAGTCTGCTGGGGAGTCATGGTGGTGACAGATGCAGATGTTGGAGCCAAATCACCCTCGGGTCTCTTATACCGCGTCTGAGTGAGTATCCCAGTTTAGAGAGTGTCTGCGGACCTTCCCAAGTCTTCAGATCTATAGTATTTCCTGAGGGGTCCTTAGAGGAAAAAAAATGCCCCTGTATTGGGTGTCATTGTCCTTCTTCAGGGCAAAACTTGGTGAAAACATACTGAGAGGAAACAGTACAGATGGAAGGACAAGATGAGCAAGAAGAAAAACCCCTTGGTCATGGGCAAGGTCTACAGACTTAGCACATATGTCCTAAATATATACTCAACACATTTGTGCCCAGGCATATTAGTTGATAAAATTAATACATGAATGCGTGTATATATATGCCTTACAGTATAGTCGTATTTTTAGGATGCAACAACTATATCATTTTCAAAATAGTCATTATCCAGAAACACCAGCTCTGCCACTAAATTTGGCATCATCGAAATCTGTTTATAAGGAGAGACCTTGTGTAGGTCCCTAAGTAAGATACGGCTGGTACCTTCAGCTTCCTTCAGCCCTTTATGGAAGTCTTTTTGAAAATCATACTGTGTGCCCAGTAGTCAATAGAGTTCCTGGCAAATAATAGCATCTCAATATAAATGAGATTTTGTGTCTGTGAGAGAGAGAGAGAGTGAAAACAGAGCAAGAGTCTCTACTTACAGAGTTAGAGGGAGAGACAGAGAGCCTGAGTCCCATTCTTATCTTCCCACATACAGTACCCAGTATTTGAAATTGAAAATGATCGCAGCTGACATTTTCTCAGTCTTCTACCTGATGCAGGGATTCCTCCTGCAGTAGTCTTGACCGCAGGACAGGCAGCCTGCCTGATGGAAGACTAGAGGTCTTTCTGCTGGGGAATAATTTGATTCAATATAGTGTTATTATTTGGTAGCCCAAGGTGATGTGGTACAAAGTTGTGTGGGAAATTGGATTGTGAAGCCCGAGCTGGACTGATTGTGACAACACTGTGGAAGGAGGACATTGGGAGCCAGTTTTGAGCCACCATTATATTCGACCGTGAAACCTAAACCCTAGTGCTTTCACAGTGAGTTGAAATATATACATCAAAGGAATTTACCTGGTCTTTAATTTGTGTTAATAAAATTGACTGGAAGTACTGTATCAAAATGACTCATTGTTTACACCCATTGAACATCAGCTGCAGATGGAGGAATTTTTCTCAGTTTCCTTGAGCACATAAACATACAAAAACCTCAGCTTCCCTGAATTTTGTCTCAATAATCAAACCTCTTTACTAACCATAGTTTTCTACCTTATGCTTTTCCAAGAAATTTCTGAAATACAAGGAAGAAGGGGATGTTATGGATGAATGTAAAAATTCATGGTTATATTACAAATATACATTCAACTCAATCTCTTAAATCTCCCCTATTTACGATTCAAGGGGAAGAAAGATCTTTATAACGATCTCAAGGAACAATACAATTTGGACTTACCTAAGAATTTTTCACTTAGATCTAGTATGTGGTTTGTAGTTAATGCAAGTGAAGTGGACTCAAGTATTTTAGGAACGTGTTAAGCAGGATTTAAAGAAAAAAAAAAGAGGCTTTCTATTTGGGGTTCACATTAACCAGAAAATTAAATTAACCAGAACTCTCATTTCCAGAGAATTTCTGTTAATGGAAATTTAACTGTACTTTATACTGTAGTCTTAGTTCCTACACAAAATTGCATTCCATTTTCTGACTTAGTTCTTGGAAAGTGCTAGCACAAGGAACAACTTGACTAAGCAGAGCAGTGGTGGCCTTTTAGCTTGGGGTTTTAATTATTATCGACCTATCTGTATCTATACATATCTGTACATCTATACATATCGATAGATAGAGCTCACTAGCCGAGATGTTTGTGTTTAAAGAAAGACAAGTGATTAATGCTCTCTCTGTGATATGACTTCCATCTTCCTCTGTCAAGTACACTTTTCCCCTTTCAAAGCTGCCATTTAGAACTGAGAAGTATTTTCCTAGAAATAGAACAGTACTTTCTACTCTTTCTTAAAGTAGTGTGCAGAAGGAAATGTATCATGGGAAAAATAATTTATAAGTGTAATCATAATGTTTTGCTAAAGATAACTGGGAAGTGAGGAGCAAAGCCCCGAAAGTAGCAGAGAGGCCAGTTGGTCTGTCCGTCTTGTTTTTTTGGTAATGCAGTCACTAAGCAGGAAATTTTGTTTGATTAAGAAGACACTGGTCTTGATTTTCATTCAGCGGTCTTTGGGGTTTCTTTTTTTAATGGATATATGCATGCGCGCGCGTGCGCGCACACACACACAGAGCACAGTTTTCATTCAGGCCATTGATCATTTGTGCCATTGTAAGCAAAATGCTGCTGAGAATGTGAAGTCTTAATGATAAAGAAGTAAATGGGTTCCCAAGTCTCAGCTATGAAAAAACCTGCAGTCTGCCCCCCACCCTACAAACTCTTGAGCATTACCATCTCCATCATATTGTTGTAGGGTCTGGGGTTTTGTTTTGTTTTCTTTTGATAACCCAGAATGGAATAAAAGCTGTGTACCACAGTGGCTAACTAGGGTTTTGTGAGGTACAGGGTAGACTCAGGGGAGAAAATAGAGGTTTTGGAGTTCAACACTCCAGGGGGCTAATGTGCATAAAGGATCTGAGTTTAATCCTCGGAGCTGCCAGTCAGGGTCCTGATGAAGAAGCACCCATGCAAAGAATTGCTTTCTGGATGCTGCTGCATGGAGGCGGGGCAGGAGGGGCGGGGCGGGGGGGCGGGGGGCCGGAGCGAGCACCCCTGTTGGGACCGCGATGTTTTGGCAGTTGATGTTCAGGGGAGGTTTGCCTGGCTGTGGCTCTGGCACAAAGCTCCCGCCTGGGAAGTCACTCCACCATCGTGTCGCGCCCTTTACCCAGAGCCCCAGAAGTGAGCTATCTCCCAATCTCTATACTAAGGAAGAAAATGAATAGCATTGTGAAATGGAGTATTTGCATCCGTGTACAAGGGAGTCACTTGGAGGAATTTGTAATGCAAAGAATAGACTTAGACAACTGGCAGAACTGTTTGGAACTGTGCCCTGAACCAAATGTCTGCTGATTTAAATAAGGACAAGCTGAAGAAGCAATGTAACAAGGGATAACCCACCAATCTTCCTTCCTTCCTTCCTTCCTCCCTCCCCCCGCCTTCCCTTCCTTCCCTTAATCATTGATATACAATCTTATGAAGTTTCACAGAGCGACACTGTGGTTATTACATTCACCCATATTATCAAGTCCCTACCCCCTAGCCCCATCGCAGTCACTGTCCATCAGTGTAGTAAGATGCTACAGAGTCACTACTTGTCTTCTCTGTGGATAACCCACTGATCTTTACCATACACGTGATCGGTCAGACACTAAAAAGTGTGTTTTCAAAAGTGCAGTGCTTTCTCCAATTAACATTCATATTTATTATCAACACAAATAGATCTCCACTTCAGAATAGCTTAGCCACCTTGAAAGCTCACTGTTATTAAAGATAGATATTTTTAAGTGCATTTTTAAGCCCTATATTGCATCTCAAGTACAGAGTCTTTCAGTTTCACCTTATCTTATACTCAAAAAGCCAGCTTCTGATATAATTTGATTCAATGAAAGGACAAAATGTACAGGATGAAATGCACACTTATTAGCTTGAAAACTTTTTAAAGACTCAAATAACCCTAAACAACAAACAAATAAGACACAAGCCTTAGAGTCAAGACCCCTAAGATCATATCTTTTAATACTAATTCCAAGGTAATGTCTTGATTTCTACCTCTGTCATAAATTACATTTATAATTTCAAACATACAACAAGGAACGTTTAGAGAATGTAAGGAAAACCTCTCAGTGCAGACTGCTGTGAGAGTATTTTTTAGAAGATACTCGAAACTCATAGCATTTATGGGATTCGTTTGCGCACAGACTACAAATATATGTATATTTTTACTTTTCTTTTTGCAGAATTATCAAGCCTCCAAAGAAACATTTAAAAGATTCGTTTTTAGGTCAAAAAAGTCTTTGACTTGCCTTCACCAAGAATGACTTGCCTTCAAACCCCCTCTGTGCCTGCCCCTCCACCCTCTCCTAAACCTTCAGGTTGGTTCCACTGTGGAGCGGCTGGCACCTGCCACCGTGCCTTCTGGACCCTTCCCTGGGCCCCTGCTGCAGTGGAAATAGCAGCTCTTTACGGTCCCTTACCAACTAACCTCTGTGGTCATCTCCCTTCTAGCCCCTTCTGGGACACATGGGTCTAAAAATCCGGATCTGGCTGTTACTGCAATTTTACCAGCTAGTGAATTTACTTATTTGGGATGTGTTTTGTTACTGTCATTGTCAGCGAGGTACAGTGGGGCTCTCAGGCAGTGGCACCTTCTAACTTGAATGCACCTTTGATCGCCCAGGCAGGAAGCCTGGCTATACCTGTTCATTTCACCCCTGCCCCCCACTTCTTCCGTTTTCCTTCGTGAAATTTCCTCTTCTAGAGAGGCAGAAGCAAAACCAGTGACTCTTGACATGTCTCTGTTTATTTCCTTCACACCCTTCCCTGTCCCCTTAAGAGCATGTCCATGGTTACTTTCAACTTTGGGCTAACATCCTGCCCTCAAACCCTCAGACAGTCGGGGAATTCTAAGTACCATAGTTCCTGTTGTTTTGGTCCACTGTGTAATCGGGGCTTTTCTCTCTTAAATTTCATTGCTAAAATAAATAAAGAGGTCTCTGCTTTCCAATAGTTCATCACTTTGTCATTTCATGTAAGAAATGAAGTTGGATTTTAATGTCCTTGATAAAGGAATCATTCCTTAAGGAAATCTGAAACTAAACATTTAACAACTTGAGAAATTAAATCAAAACTCTGTGCCCAAATGCTGGAAAGTTTTACCAAATTAAGATGTCCTTTGCGTGGTTACTGGCAAGGGGAAAAGCCAAACTATCAAGAAAGCCTGCACAGATCTGAGTAGAAATACCTTCTTAGCTAAAGGAGACCTGCACCCACCTCTCTGTCTTCCATCATGTCATCTTTTTCTTTCTTTTATTTTGTGCATGGGTCCTTGAAATTCTCATGTTCTCTCACCCATTGCCTGGCTTCTTTTGTTTCCCTCATTAAAATGTAAGCTGTGCCAGGACAGGCCTCTGCTTTCATATTTGCTACAGCAGTCCCCATGGCCAGAGCAGCAGCTGGCAAACAGCCAGACCTCCAACATGCCTGTGGAAGGACAGGATAATCAGAGAAAGGACTTCCTGGTTTTACTCCAAAAGTAGTTCTAAAATTAAAAAATAAAAACGCTTCAAGAAAGCCAAGTTAATGTCCATATAGGATTCCTAGTGTCATGAGAGTAACAAAACTAGTTTAAGTGTCCCAAACACTTCACGTGAGTTCAGGTTAAGAGCGAAGAGTTGTTTGAAGCCGCAGACCAGATACAGGCCAAAGAAGGACCAAGAAGAAGGTTACTACTGAGGACTCTTTATTTGGGCAAAATCTGTGCGTGGGCCCTGCCTGCTCTGGCAGTTTTCTGGGGCCTGGGCTGATGTTAGAGGATGGTGGGAATGGGGAAAGTGGAGCACTTTCTTGCGGGCTCCTTTTACCTGGGTCTTCCATGGCTCAAGGGTCATTCAGTGGCAGGTTAAACTGCCTCACTACGGCTGCTGGAAAGCCCAGTGGTGATATGATTCCTAGTGACCACTATTGGCCAGATGTCCTGTAGGGGGCAGGAGCTGTGTCAGTTGAGAAATAACTCCATGGATCTCTCACGGTTCTGTACCTCTTGTGAGTTGAGTTGCCGACAGCCTTTGTTCCAGACTATCTTTTCAAGGATGTTTGTATAGTGAGTGAATAACCTTGGAAGAAGTTCGAGATAGAGCATCTCCTTCTAGGGTAGAGTGCAGGTTTGCTCATTGTCCATTAGAATAAAGATAATGGCTCTAGGGCAAATGTGGGGAAGCTTTGCTCCAGTCCAGAATCAAAGATTCAGGTTTCCTAAGCTTGGGGTCGCTCAGCTGTGATGCAGAGCCCCTGCCGCACGCATCTGAGATGCTTTGGGAGACAAGGGGAATTGATGTGAACACGAAACACACGATGCTTGCTGTGTCCTGACCCAGAACATCCTGTGTCTCTGATTCAGTGGCCTTGTGTCTTCTGCCAGCATCCATGAAACTGGCAGACTAACTGATTAGCTTGCAAATAGGAAAAAAGGAAAACCCTTCACTGTTCTTGATAGTATCACTTGTCCCACCCATGCTAGGGTCCCTTATTTCCTGCAAAATTTTTGCCAAAGATTCACATGGGACAGGGAGATCTTCAGTGGGGAGCCGAGAACTGAAGGCTCAAGACCATGGTGGGAGAGCCTGTGGGGAGGGACAAGTCAGCTGATGAGAGTGCCTAGGTGAGGTCCAGTAATGAGGGGTCCTTACTGTTACTCATAGGAATGTGCGTTTATTTATTAGTCAAATACTGGTCCTTCACGTGAGGCACGCCATGAGCAATGTTGAATGAGTAAATGATGTCTATCTTTCCTGTTTCCAAAAGTGGATTGAAGACGTTTCCGGTAAAAAATACAGATAATCAGTGGATTCAAAGACAAGTGGCAAGAGCTGATTCAGGACAGGAGGGAAGAAAGGCGTGAGACTTTGCCTCGCTGAATCCTCAGAGGGCCCTTCGGGACTGCTCTCATGGTCACATTTACAGAGAAGGGAACCGTCTAAGATAGGAAGAGGGTCTGTGAGAATAAGATATGCTGAGGGGCTGGCTCCTGTCCCCCTTTGCTAGGAAATGGCAGAGCTGGGTTTATCCGGTGAACTTGGGTTTATCTGGTTTCAAGGTGGAAGTTTCTTTGCACAACGCCACACGGATGGTCTCATCCCAAGACTAGACCAAGGACAGTTGGGCCAACGAGCTCAGGGCTTAACCCGAAGTTTCCTGACAGTGTATTGAAGAGAAAGCCGGATGAAATGAGTTATCTGAAAGACAAAAGCCTATTAGTTCATCTCCCGTCTTACAGTAGAAGGATGGCGAAAGAGAAAAAACAAATTGTATTGGAACATAGAGAAGAGAAAAAAAGACTGCAATTTTAGATGCAATGTAACATAGGATATATTACACATTTTTTCTGAACCCCTTGAGCTTAGAGACTGTAAAAATAATACTTACTATGTGGTAAGTCTGATAAATGATACAAACTCTGGTAATCTTAAGAAACATATCGTCATGCTAGAAGCTTTAGCAGAATTTGCATCAGAAGAAAAGTTTAAGAAGATACAAGCTAGTTAGGTGCTAGGATTGTTTTCTCAGCGCAGAACCCCCATTCCGTAACTTCTCTGGGAGTTCTGCAAAGCTCTATATAAGGTTATACTAAAAGTGTAAGTCAGAGTATGCGCTGAACAGAGAGATTTTTTTTTTTCTTTTTGTCAATTCAGTTCAATTTCCTTTTAGGAATGTATACTAAGCTCAGTTATTTAATAAAAAGCAGTATCTTATTTGAGATGGGCCACAAGAAGTGAATCACGAAGTAATTTGATGATACTTTAAATTTTGAGTGTTTTAATAGTAGCCTAATTTTACTGCCCTAGACTTTAACATATCTATTGCTGCATGGAAAACTAGTTCATCCATTAGCATTTAAATCTGTTCAAAGTATTTTTGCTTGAATTTCTCCCAAGAAGCCTTCTGCCTTTGTTCTGTAGGGACGCACAGTTCCAACTCCGCTCTTAATATCCTGTTTTCGGTTGTCAGGGCTGTTGTCCTTTTCGTTGCCCTGTTCCCATCGTCCCCTGTCTCTCATGTGGTGCTTTACAATAACAATTCAGAACAAAAGAGTCACTCCTCTTTCTGTTGCCTTAAAAAAAAAAATGACCATCCCCTGACCTTAGGGCTCCAGTGATCACGGGAAATGTTAAAAGCATGTTCTTCATAATAGTTAACCAGGAATTGTGAATAAGGATTACTTTGCTTTATTTTTTTAAGATCGCCAAGTAGCTTCAGGGCATTGTGAGCAGGAGTTTTTTTGTGTGTGGCTGGCTGACTTTGAAGTTGAGAGAAAGCCATTTCCTTTGAGAAAAGGAGCTATCATATTTGAGACCTTCCCAATCTGTTAATACAATAGGAATCAGTTACTGTGTGACATTACCATTACCTCCGTGAGTCAGGAGACCCGAGTAGTTGTTCCTGTCGTTGAACTGAAGATTTCCAGTGTTCGGAAAACAGCTGTGAAATGGCGCAGTTGCCATCATCAGCCATTGTTTATTGGTGCATTTTTTCGCCTGGTGGGTCGTAGGTGGGGAGGGGAGAGAGTGTGCACTTGCTCTGTCTTCTAGAGGAATGTTGTGTGGATAAAGTAAAGAAAAGTAGCAAGCATTTTTCCAAGTTGAATTTCCTTGCTGCAGAAACCCAGCTCAACTGCTCTGTGCTGCAGAGACTAGACCCTTCATGTCATTTGCTAGTTTCCAGGTAACCCTTTTGAGATGTGAGTGGGAGTTTTTCATTTTTTAAACATATAGATTATCTACAGGTTTCTGTTTTGGCACAGAAGAAGGAATGTTTGTCTAGTGCAGAAGGGATACTACAACGAAGGGGCTTGTGAAGAGCGAATTCTGTCAAATGCCAAGTCATTTTGCCCAGATGCTTTCGTGAATGTGTGTGGACGTGTGCCTGTATACACATCCCTATTTATATGTGACTGCAAAATCTAATGCCATCGTGGACATACACGGGGTTTTATATAGACACAGAAATGGTTGTATGAATGTATGTCCAAATGCCGCTGGACTGTGAATGCAACTGGAAAAGCAGGGAGGCCGTATGGGAGCGCCTTGCGTCTGTGCACTCCGTTTCTGCCACACCAGGCTGTCCGCTCTCCATCTCACGGCCTTCGGAACCAAATTTGTACCTGACCCCTGGCACAATGTAGACCTGGAAAATGGCAGCAATTTTCAATTTAATGTCAGAGGTCCCATTTACCTTTAAAACTGGATGTTTTATTTCTTAACATAAACTGTAAAAGACATGACATGTCTGAGACCCTCTCTGGCAGTGGGAAATTCCTGTAGAGGTTGTCAGATCATGCTCTTCAGAAGATTATAAAATTTGTTGTTGTTTATCATTTTCTTTTGCTTTTGGGGGTGGAGTACGTGTTTGTTTCCTGATGTTTCTGCTTGAGACGTTCAAACCAATTTTCCACCACAGCACCAGAATGCACACCAGTTAGGTATGCCTCCTCGCAGTTTTGACAGTTTGAATGTTGTTTTAACAAATCAGTGTTTTCAAATCTCTTGATGAAAAGCTCTTTCAAATTCTGTTTATTGGTGTCCGTGTGTCTCTTCCGTGGACAGTGAGGACTTCTCTGGAAAGTCATCTGTACATGAAATTGAGTAATCCCTTTGTTTATTGTGAAAAGACAAATAAAATTAGGATTTGTAGAGACAGAAGCCAAGAAAATATATGTTTGCATTTTTATGTGCAAACATGTGCAGCGTGCTTTGGCTTAGCATGAGGCGTCAACTGTGGCGTGAAAGTAGGTGTCACATCGTGCCAACTGGGCAATGCGGGGAAGCGCTTCTCGCCTTCTGCTGCCCTTTATCGAGAATATTCTTCAAACACCTCTGGTGGAGTCCCAGGGTCTGGTTTGTGAATTGAAATGCGCTGGTTTGTTTGGATTTTACACTCCCCTGATTTACTTTAGTTGCAGTTTCTTGTCTTGCATGGTGATAAGCAACATCCTTGAAAGAACAGCAGTGCAGGACACTTATTTTTTCTGTGCTTTTGGGAAGACTACTTGCCCTTCCCCTTCTTCCTTTAGACAATAAATTTTTTCAAAGAGTACTTTTCCATTCTCAATTCACTCTTTCTGTGCCATTCTGGAGACTGAAATGTGGGACACCCAACACAGATTTGGGGTGCATGTGTGTGTGATGTGTATATATACACACGATGTGTATATATGATGTGATGTGTGTATGTGAAAAACTGGATTGTGTGTATATGTACATATTTTATGCACACATATTTTCAGTTGCTTGTCAGGATGATAGATGGCAATTTAGATCTCTATTTTTGGAAGAAAAATGACTCTGCTTTATTGTGTTTGTACAAGAGATTGTTCTTCCTGGTGTAACATTAAAAAAAAACTTCTTCCAGACATTTTAATTCAGAATACAGACACAAAATAGTGTCCTATAAAAAAAACCAACAAACCAGTATACAGAGCATGATGTGATCATGTGCTCAGGGGGACACCAGAGGGACGGAAATGCAAGGGAAGCGAGCGCCCGCTGCTGACCCGGGGAGCTGGGCAGGACTGACGGCTTCTGTGGACAGCATGGGAAGCCGACATCCCGTGCTCAGCTGTCGGACCCCGACCTGCTGCTGGTCCCTATGAGCAGTGAGGGTACAGAGTCCAGGGCCAAGTCATCATTTTGGGGGGACAAGGTAGTGGGTGTGGCTCTGACTCAGGCCGCCTTTTCATTTGAACACTGAGTGGCGCCACAGCGGGGGCCGGGGCAAAGGCAGTCGGAAAGCAGGAGGGAGTTTTGATTCTTCAACTCAACAACCCTGGCGGGGTGGATGAGGTGGAGCTGGCCTTCCTGGAATTGTCGCGTCGATTTTCCTGTTGTGTTTCACTATTGACGCTCTCACAGACACACAGGACTGCTCCAGCACTGCCTGCCACCCACCATCTGGTCTCGGTGGCCTGTCTGTCATTTCGTGGGTCCCCCTCCTCTGCCTACGGCGATGTTTCTTCAGCAAGAACTAGGGTGCAGTCCATTGGTGGGTATGCAAGGCGATCTCTTTGTAAGAATGTGGACATGCTAACAGAACTGTTAAGGACAGATGTGCTGTTTCCTGTTTTTAACCTGTTGATCAGTCTTTAGTCAAGCAAACTGCGTTTCTGAAACTGTCGAGGGGGTTTCTTCACTATTAAGACAGAGTGGGGTCAGACAGTCATGTGTGTCTTTTTGCTTCTCTGTTTGGATAAATGGACCCCAGAAGGTGTATGTAATAAGCATCTTGTTAAGTAAATTTGAAAAACTAAGTTTCAATTAAAATAACCAGGCAATGTGACCTAGCTCCTGTTTCTCCTTAATTTTTATCATTAAAGCCTTCATATCCCTAAAGGCATGTGCCGTGCTTCCAAGTGATTCTTTTCAGGAATGTTCTTTCATTATTAATCAGATTGCATGGGCAAGAGAGTATGTGATTATTTTAAAGAATATCCTAGAGATCCAATTACTAAAAACGGGCATATTACAGACAGATGTGGAAGTACAGAAAAGGCTTTTTGAACAGTGTAATTCAGTTTGCATGAGTTCCACCAGGTGGGTGTCTGGTGAAATTAAAAGTCTTCCCGGGTTCTTAACTTTAGGAATCAGGCAAAACATTTTAACTTAAGCACCCCTTAGCTTGGAAGAAAAACAAAACGACAACCTATTAATATACCTCTTGTACTAATGAGTTATTTTAAACCTTAAGGCCAGTGCCTGCGTGCTTATATGCTTGTCACTTGGTTTTCCAATCAGTCTCTCTGCCCCCCTACAATTTGGTCGGCAAAAGTTCTTAGTCGCCTGTCCCTGATGATGCAAATGAATTTGAGTGTGCTTGACAGGTGGAGGTTAAGCACAGTGATATTTCAGAGGCCGTAACACCTATAGAATGGTACGGGATCACTTGTTTTTTTGTCTTTTCACCTGTTCCTACTCAGTGTATTATTGTTACTGTTGCTTTAAGAACCACTTTGCATTTTTACTGCTCAGCAGCCCTCGTTTTTGGTGGGAAATAGTCTATGTTGTGGTATCCATTTCCGGTCTTTCTGGGTGCTGTTGCATTCAGTTGGATCTCCCTCTGCCCCTTTCCGTCACTGAATGGCCTTGTTTTGTGCATTTACTGACTCACCTGCATCTCAGATCAACTAGGGCGCTAATCATAAAGCAGCATTTGGTTAGTGTGTTTATTCTGTGGTTTTTGTCATTCAAAAGTTAAATACCAAACCAAGACTTAATATGCAGACATTGAGTGCTTGTATCAAGTTATTTTAAATACTTTGTAGTGAATACATCTAGGATAGAGCACTCAGTCTTTATGGAATTTCTGCTAGATAGTTTTTTGAGTTGAGAGATTATGTTTATCTGAGTTGAGAGCAAGGCCCTCTGAGTTTAGTCCCTGTTGCAAACTGTACCTAGCAAACAAGTTAACTTCCAAAGTTTCACTGTTCTGAAGTTTTGAGTCCTCTGAGAGTCCGTGTTTCTGCTGATACAGCATAAAAGCATCATTCCCCAGTCCTTAAAATAATACTCCACCTGTGCTTCTATAATAAGGATAATCTCATAACAAAAATCCAAACAGCACTCAGTCAACTCAATCTTATTTACCCATGTGAAGAGATGGGATCAAGAAATTGACTTGATCGTGTTTCTGAAACTTCGGACTCTTAAAGAATTAAATTTATTCATAGCATTTCAGGTGCTGTTTTTGTTATTCACAATGCTTTCCGGAGTTTCCTTTTCCAAGCCTTTTTTATGTGATTTTGTCTAACATTGTGCTGTTTTGACAGTGTGTCTGTCATCTCAGTTGTGTGTTGGTAAATTTAACATCAAGCTTAGTTTCTACACCCCAGAGGCTGTTTGGAAAAACCCAGAGGGAGTGCCTTGGGACTCATCAGGGCAGGGGCTGAGAGCCACCTGGTATTAACCATTGACCACAGGCCACCCAGCATTGATATCCAAGTTTATTCCTTGGTCTAGTGACTCATTAATTTGCTTTATAGTGATGGCTTTCAGAGCTGTGTAAAGTGAGGGACTGAAAGTAAAGTTATTGGTGGCTAGAATACATCCTCTTTTCGTACATTCCAAATTAGAAAAATGATTATTTTTCATGGAGCATGCAGACGTGCTTTGAGTACACATAGGGAAGCATTGAGAGATGTGTTACCTTACAATTAAATTGTCACAACCTCTATTAAGAGAAGCTTGGAATTAAAAAACTCATGGATGATGAGCTGACAGTTGAATATTTCCTTATTCTAGTGGCTGATTGATAGAACTCGGTACAATGCACTTGGTCTGGAGACACCTAATTCTTGGTCCCTTCTTGACTCTTGGGATTTTGAACTGGAAAGCCTGCTCATTGACTTTGGCCATGGATTCAACCTTGCAATGCATGCCATCTTCACAGGGGTTCTAGGTGTTTCTTCAAGGTGCAGGTTATCTTTATTGTGTCAGAGCAGAAGTCAGGAGAGACGACAAGGAATAAAATTGTGAAATTCTAAAATGAGCTATGGAGCAGGATGGTAGCCAGGATTGTGACAGCATAGGCAGGGGGTTAAATGTTTTCTCTGCATTGACTTGCCAAGATAATAGTTTTGCCTCTTATTTCAAAGGAGGGAGCAAAAGAGATGAATCATACAGACGTGAATCCCCTTAACTTCCATCTCCCTGTAACAATAAGTCATAAGGCACCCAGCCTGAGTTGCTGTCTTCCTCAAGCTCAGACCCTATATCTGAACTCTTCAAGGCCTGATGCCCTTCGTCTTGCACTGGGAGCTTTCTCCTTCAGTTTGTGTCCTCCCAGATGCTGTACCTTGGAGAAAAGAAAGCCCTTTTCTCCCCTGGGATGAGTGCGACCTCAGGATGATGATACATGGAGTCCAGAGGGAGAAAGGGGCCATCTGCGCAGGCAGCTGGTTCAGCCAGATCACCTTAGCCACCACCTGGGCGCCGGGGTCCGACCATCCCTACCGCCCTCACTCCTAGCTCTCCCCATGTCTGTTGATGAACTTTCCTTAACCCCAGAAGGCATGAGCCTCTGACACCCAGGTTTATTGTGGGAGGGTTTCAAGGGGGAGGTGGTCTTTTGGCTCACGTACCCGCTCATGATCAGCCTCAAATTTGGATTCTGAATGTTGTCTCCTTATGAGATTTGTGTGTGTGCACATGCTTGCACCTGCCTTACCAGCCCAGAGCTAACTGACTGTACTGAAAGAATGAGAAGAACCGTGTCTTCAAACCTGGGTCTCATTACTGATCAGTCTATTGTGTATTAGAAAATACTACTTTAAAATAAGTATTTTAATTATTTTGTGATTATGATAGTCATATTGCTTTGCATTTTTCAGCTAAAAGCTTTGCTTTGCTAATTGCAAACATTTAAGACATGCCACACTATTTAGAGCCATCTTTTTAAACAGTTCTTCTTTGTTACATATGAAATCTTCAGAGACAACTGTGGCCAGGGCTCTTTGGGCCTCTAGGAGATTTTGTTCTCACCTTAAAAAACCAGAAAGCAAAGACAAGAAAATAAACACAAAACAACAACAACGCATCCCACAAAGGAAAAATTGATGTGTGCTAGGAAAAAAAGCAGAGGCAATTGCTAAGAGCAGCAAAACATCCCATTTGCTGGGTCCCTGGTCTGGGAGGTGAGTGACTGCAAATCAAGTCGAAGAAGCATTTTGGGAGAAACCTGCAGGGCTTTGAAAAAGGGGATGAGGCATAAGGACTCATACTTGGGCAGCAGGGAGCTGCTCCATGTTTTGAGCCTTTAAGAGAAGTGATGGGGGAAAGCTATGGTGCCAGAAGCCTGTTGCAAAGACGAAACCGAAGGGTGAAAGAGTGGAGGTAAGAAATCAAATTAGGAGGTGTGGTTTGGTTTGGTTTGCAGCGAATAGTCTAGAGATGTAGTAAAGAGGATCTGGATCAACATGGAGCTCAGTGAGAACAAAGACAAAGAAATGGAGCCACAAGCTGCTGAGGATTGACACTTACATAGCCTGGCTAAAGGTTTGGACCCGGGGAAGGAGAGTGTCTAGTTTCCTAGTGATTCTGTAACGAATTACCACAAACGTGATGGCTTTCAACAGCACTGGAGGTCAGGAGTCTGATGCGGTCTCCCAGGGCTATCCTCAAAGTATCTTGAGGGCTGCACTCCCTTCTGGAGGCTCTAGGGAAGAGGCTGTTTCTTTGCCTTTTCCAGCTTCTAGAGGCACTCACACCCCCTGCCTCAGCGCCCCTTCCATCTTCAAAGCCAGCAGTGGTCAAACCCTGTCCACGTCACATCCTCTGACACAACTCTCTTATCTCTCGTTTCCACATTTAAGGACCCTTGTGATAACACTGAGGCCATCTGGATAATCCAAGCCAATCTCCCCATTTTAAGGTCAGCTAACCTTAATTCCATCTGCACCCTGAAAGTCCTTTTAACCTAAAATATTCACACATTCTGGGGATTAGGACATGGACATCTTTGGAGGCAATGATTCTGCTTCCCCCAGAGAAGGAGGAGTAGAACATGTGGCGAGTTTCTGCCTTCTAGTGATCTCGAGAATAGAAGCACATGGGAGTCACCAGGAAGCTAGTAGGGCACACAGGTTTGGGGGGGACCCGAGGAATCCCGTGAGGTGCACACTCTGAGTTGAGGCTCTTAGAGTAAATGAAGCAAAGAACTATCCGTGCTGAACTGGGTTTCTGGAAAGAGATGGCACTGTGCACCAGGTAGGAGCCTAAGACTCCTTACCAGAGAGACGGTTCATGAAACCAGTGAACAACCTGGACGGCTTTTTGTAAATTGAGGCATTACTGACAGAGCACATTGTGTTAGCTTCAGGTGTCCAGCATAAGGATTTGATAATTTTATCCATAGGGAAAGGATTGCCAAGATAAGTCTAGTTAACGTTACCACCTTAGATAGGTGCAGTTTTTTTTTTGTGTGGGATGAGAATTTTTAAGATCTACTCACTGAGCAACTTTCAGATATGCAGTCCAGTATTATTCGCTCTTGTCACCATGCCGTACCTTACATCTCCGCGACTTACTGATTTTATAACTGGAAGTTTGCACCTTTTGGCTCCCTTTGATGGCTTTTTTATGGAAAGTCAGACTTTAGAAAACATCTAGGCTTTGATTAGTTGGGAGGAGAAGTCAGCAATGGTAAGAGAGAGAGAGAGAAGGGAACCCGGAAGAGCACAGAGTCAGGCAGCCATAGAAAGGAGGGTGGGAGAGGCATGAAAACATTCACATCATCATTTCCACCAAAATACCCACTTACTCATTTTCCATTTTAAAGAAGGGCCTTCCTCAGAAGTCTTGAATCTGCAAGGTTTCTTGGAAAGATGTCTTGCACCCAGTGCACCCCAGGATGCAGGGCTTAACGGCAACCTGTGACAAAAGACTCCTGCTTCTGGATGTGATGAGAGTGAGTGCTAGAAGGTCCCGGAGGGGGCCTCTGTGGGCACTGCCCCAGGACAAACAGAAGTGTGAGCTGGGGGACTGTTGCCATTCCCACTCTGCTGCAAGGGGTTCTCATGATTACCCACATCCTTCTCTGCATGAGGACCAGTCAGCCCATTCAGAAAAATGTTGAGCTATAGAATTTCCTGACAATGATATGCACGTGTGATTTCCTTCCATTGTAGTGAAGGCCAAGAATCAATCTCTCTCTCTCTCTCTCTCTCTCTCTCTCTCTCTCTCTCTCTCTCGCCTGGAGATTAAATTATGAGAGTTAAGGAAAGGAAAAGAACATTTTGTACAAAATCTCCTCCCCCCATCCCCCACCAGCTTGGTGAACACCTGCTTATCTTCTGAAACCCTGGAGTGGCCTCCTGCAGGAAGCTGCCCCCTCTCTTCCAGCCCCACAGGTCTTTTGTTATGTTGCATAACAAAGTGTTCGTATTTTCTCTCTCCTGATGGACCATAAGATCACTGAGGCAGGGCCAGGTGTTACCATGACTTGTCCCAGGGCCAGGAACCTAGAGAGACTTCAATATTTGGTGAATGGCATTTTCATGTCTCAAAAAAGGTACTTTAAAGAAAGCTAGGAAACAAAGCATGCTAATCTTTTTTCAGGCAGAGGAATGGCATGCATGCTTACTAGCAACCTACTGTTGAGAAATTTAACAAAAATGTTATCTGTACCTTGGCAAAATCTGCATGAAAGTGGGAAAAATGGGAGTCACGGTAGATAGAAAATCAGAACCCTCTTCCTCTCGGGCCGCAGACAGGCAACACACTGAGAAAATTGCCCAAACCCCACTTTGCATCTAGATATTTTGTCATCACTTAATACAGTTAAGCAACATTTACAAGGTGGACATTTGCACAAAGCCCCATGCCAGGCCCTGTGGCAACGAAAGGAAAAGATCCAGTTCTGAGCAGCTGCTGTTAAATCATTCTTACATGAAGTGCCCCCAAGCACTTTTCACATCATTCCCATTGATGTCAGGGTGAAATCCCATTGCATATCATTTTCCGTGAGCCCTGAAACAAAACGTGTGTGTGCCTGCCTTCCTCCACCCTCGTGGCCGCTGCTGCCCGCACAGCATTTATTCATCTCTCTCTGGAAGGGATTTTCATTATATTTTGGCTAGCTGTACATGTCTCTGTCTTCCCATACATGGGTCAGCAAAATAAGATCCTCAGGCCAAATCCAGCTTGCTACTTGTTTTTGTAAATGTTTTTTTATTGGACAGCCACACTCATGCATTTATGCCTTGTGTATGCCTGCCTTTGCGTGCTACCACGGCGGGGATGGGTAGTTGCGACACAGACTGTGTGGCCTGCAATGCTTAAAATGTTTAGTCTCACCCCTTACAGAAAAAGTTTGCTGACCTTTGTTCCGATACACTGTGAGATCCTTGAAGGGAATGGTTATGTTGGTTTCAACCCCAACATCAGTACACTTATTAACTCAGTCCACACATCTTTCGAGCCCTACGGTGTGTAAGGCACTGTTCCAGGTCAGGGGGTGCATCCCTCAAAGAGGAAAGCAAAGTGTTTGCTCTCATAGAACTTACATTCTAGTGGAGAGGCGTGGAGCAATGGACAAACTCACAGGACATGGCAGTGATAAATGTTATGGAAAAAGACAAACTGAGAAGGGGGGATTGCTGTGATGGGTGGGTGGGTGGTCATGGTGGTAGCAGGGGAATTGGTTTTATGTAGGTCCATAAAAAAGGTGACAGTGGGACAGAGAGTCATATGGGCTCCGAAGGCCTTGCGAGGGAGAGATGGGACGTGCTTGGTGTGTTTAAGGAATCACCAGGAGGCCATGTGCCCAGAGCAGAACAAGGGCTGGTGTGGGAGGAAAGGAGGTCACTGTCTGAGTCTGTGTTTTCTGGGGCTGCTTTTATTCTGGTGAATTTCTCTGTGTGAGATGGGAAGCCCCTGGAGGGTAGAGCAGAGGAGAGGTAGACTCTGTCATGTTTCAGCACGCTCTCTGGCTTCTGAGTGGAAGAAAGACTATGGGAGGGGGGAGGCAAGAGTGAGAAGAAGCCCAGGGACCCTGTAGAAAGAGTGTGATAACCTAGGGAAGGGATGATACCGGCCTGGCCCATGACCACAGAGGTGACGTGACGAGGGTACTGGATTCTGGCTTCTCAAGGCAGCTCATTACCTGGCATTCAGTAAACATCTCTTGAATAAGATGTCAGAGCACTGGGGTCATCAGTGGGATCAGCGCTAGAAATCCTGCCTTCACCCCTCTGGGGTGGGATCCTGGCACCTGCAGAAATGCAGTCAGCATAGCTACATACAGAACTGACATGCCCGTCCCTCTGTTGAGATCTATTGGTAGGTGTTCTTGTTTCGCCTGAGAACAAAGCAGACCAAAGGGGCTACGTTTTCCCTTTAATTTGCAGTCTTCTGATGGGAAGAGAGAAGAAATTTGATATAGAGATCATTCTGTATTTCCACAACTAACCAAAATCATGATCAAGAAGTAAAGCCATTCAATTTCTTCCAAGCCATCTGTAGTTGGCTGGGACCAAGTAGGGGCGGTAAGTTTCTCACAGTAGCAGCCCCTGGAGTTTTTTGCAGCTTATGAAACGATAAGCAAGCTTTACTATTTCAAATCTCAGCTGCCCGTTTATTCTTTGTTATGTAGTTAATATTAGCAAATGTTTGAAGATTTGTTTAAGATACCAGGCTTCTGTGAAGCCAGTAGCTCTTTAATTTTTAACAAGCTCAGTGCATTATTTTACCCCTTTAATGATCAGTTAACCATTCGGCTGATAGCAAGCTGAGCATTAGTTTAACCAAAGCACCACATGGTATTCCTGGGGGATGCTGTTTCAGAAAGGATCAGGGCATTCCAGAAATCATGAATTTTGTAAATAAATGGACATGTGAATACAAAAAGGCCAGTTGTCAGAATCACTAAACATAGCGCTGCATGTGAAGCCTTCCCAGAAATCTGGCTGGGACCCCTCCCCTGGAGAGCGATGTGAGCCTCAGGGCCACTGGGTGGGCTGCAGCGGGCTGCATCTAATGCGCCTGTCCCATTCCGCGGACCTCCGCTAATAGGCTTGAAAGGGAGAAGGTTCAAGGAGGCTTGGTTCCCAGGCCTGCTAATGAGCATGAGGCCTCTTCCCCTTTAATGAGCTGGGGTTTATGTGGGATTCTTTCCCCTACCCTTTTTGAAGGGAAGGCAGGCGAGAGTTCACAAAAGCAGCCAGTCTTCGTGGCAAGGGGAGAGTGCAGCTGGGCCACCCGAAGGCAGCTTGGAGGGGAGCAACAAAGCTGGCGGAGACCGTGCCTGGCCAGGGTGGTTCGGGGTGTGAGGCTGCACGTCCTGCCAGCCCAGCCTGTCGCTGGTAACAGTAACAAGCCCTTGATGGGGGTTTTTAAGCCAGGAAGGCTAAGCAAGTTCCCTCAGCAGCCCTTGCAAGCCGCCTGGGAGTAATAAAATGCAGGGACCTTAAACTGCTTTCTAAACTGTAGTCCTTACCATTGTTATATCTTATCAAATGAACAGTGTAGGCATTAAATATCATGCTGCAGCCTTGTTCTAATTAACTAAATCGTTATTAGTCATTCATATCCAAGCTCACCACAGCCACTAAAAAGGCCCCCAGATGTTTTTCTCTGCTGCTCTCTGCTCACCCACATCCCCCTGTCAGATTAAACAGTAGAATTATTCAGAAGAGTAACAAATACATGCCAGAAGCATCGCCGCTATCACAGTCATCTTTGTGAAAAGTCATTGTTTTTTCTCAGGAATATATTTTGGAAACTGACATCCCATATTTAAGCATTATCATTTCTGCTGAAATCATGCGCTCAGTGTCCGATGCATTTCATGCCCATTTCTACTTCTCTGAAGCCTGGTTCGGTACTACAGAGCAAAAAGTCCTAAGACACACATACATTAACATGTAAGGTCATAAACGCAAAGTTATGAAAGACTCTGTAATTCGTTAATTAATGTTTCTACATTGTAATTTTCAATGCAAGGTAAAACTTGGCTGTCATACAGTAAGATTATTGTGATTAGATACAAATTATGGAAATTACAGGTTCCATAACTTGCCAGTTTGGAATAAGACTTTAAAAAAAAAATTGCAAAAAGAAAAAAAAACCAACACAACCCCAAACACCACTTTCAGTGACTGGAACTTTGAGAGAATGTTCGCTGGTATGCTGGCTTAGGGTGGTCCCCCTCCTCCTTTCCCCAGGGAATAGAAAGAGAATTATTTGGAAGGTACATACATTTACCCTCCCATGACCTGTGTTTGGAATTACTCTGAGATGCATTCAAAGCTGACAGCTCCCCATGGCTGACCCCCTCTCGCCTAATCAAATCTTACATTCTGTTTCCAGATAGCTGATCAGCTTCCTTGGATTTTGCTGATGACCCAGGAGAGCTTTGCCTGAAGATGGAAACACTGGAGTCGGAGCTGACCTGCCCTATCTGTCTGGAGCTCTTTGAGGACCCTCTCCTGCTACCCTGTGCACACAGCCTCTGCTTCAACTGCGCCCACCGCATCCTGGTGTCACACTGCACAACCAACGAGTCCGTGGAGTCCATCACCGCCTTCCAGTGCCCCACCTGCCGACATGTCATCACGCTCAGCCAGCGAGGTCTAGACGGGCTCAAGCGCAACGTCACCCTGCAGAACATCATTGACAGGTTCCAGAAAGCATCAGTGAGCGGGCCCAATTCCCCCAGCGAGACCCGCCGGGAGCGGGCATTTGACGCCAGCACCATGACCTCTGCCGAGAAAGTCCTCTGCCAGTTCTGTGACCAGGATCCTGCCCAGGACGCTGTGAAGACCTGTGTCACTTGCGAAGTGTCCTACTGTGACGAGTGCCTGAAAGCCACTCACCCGAACAAGAAGCCCTTTACAGGCCATCGTCTGATTGAGCCAATTCCAGACTCGCACATCCGGGGGCTGATGTGCCTAGAGCATGAGGATGAGAAGGTGAATATGTACTGTGTGACCGATGACCAGTTAATCTGTGCCTTGTGTAAACTGGTTGGGCGGCACCGAGATCATCAGGTGGCAGCTTTGAGTGAGCGCTATGACAAATTGAAGGTTAGTCCGATCCGCCTTAAGCCAACCCCTTTCTGCCAGCAAATGTCATGGAAATAAAAAGTGTATTCACGGCTAGCCGCCTGGCAGGTGAAGGCTTTCTCTTCACCTTTGTTATCTGATTAGTTGTAGCATGTTTTTTGGCAGCCGATGAATGTTGCTCTAGAAGGGTATCTTGTAAAAGTTCACTGCTGCTTGTAATTTTAGCGTTGTCAAGGTGAAGGCGAATTCAAAAAATCTGGATCATTTTCAATCTTTGCAGTTGAGAGAGAGAGGGAAGGAAGGAGAAAACAAAAAGGGATGGCAGATAAAATCTGCCTTTGGGCATTTGGGGGGCATTTATTTTCTTCAATCATCAGGGAAAACTCATTTCATTTGAATTGTACCTGTCTCTAGTTACTGCACAGACAGGACAATGGAAGGAGAAAGGACTGTAGCAACTGTGGGATTTTAGAGGACATGTGACCTCTTATTCCTCGGGTAAATGATCCCCAGCATACAGGGAACTGAGTGCTCTGGCCATCTGGGATTCCATGCAAGAATCCCTTTTCGTGTAGGCTTATTTTTCACTAAGGTTATAGGCAAGCCTGTTGGAACTTCACTTTTAACATGAAATCATTAACCCAACTCCAGCTCTGGGGATGATAATTAATATGACTCTATGTCAAATTAAAATATCACTCTCTAAATATGGATAGAATGCACCAGGGAAGAAATAAGCCAGGTCTCCTGATGTCTGTTCAACTTCAGGCGACGGTGGGTCTAATTATTGCAAACTCAGCCGAGAGTCTGCTCTGATAGTGAGATCCTATGTGCACCGGCTAATTGTAGATCACGAGACGCCAATTAAAAGGAAAGGAAATACAAATTAAGAGCTTTGAGTAAATATATATTGAAGTCCTTCCTCTCAGGAAAAACACACACAGAGTTGCTGAGCAAACAGGAGAGCAATCGTGTGATCACAAGAGTGTTATCACTCCGAGCACACTGTCCCCTTTCACAAACGGTTCCTCTCAGGTCTCCTTAGCGCCGGTGGGTGGACTGTTTACTGGGCCCTCATGGCTTGTTTTGGGACGCCAGGATTAACGCACAGCATTTGTGATTTGGTTTGGCTATTTCTTGATATGCTGAGGGAAGTGAATCCTGGCTTCCAGATGTCACCTGGGGAGCAGAAGCCTCCTTTGCGCAGCACGGCTCACAGAGAGTGGTCAAGGGAGGCTGGTGCAGATCCATCTTTAAACGCAGGGAGAAAGTGGGCCCCGGGATTTAGGGGATACAGACAAGGGAAAAGGGAACACTGATGCTGACTGGTTTTCTAGTGTGGCCAGAAACACATCTCCAAACTTGGTACTAGGACAGGCAATGCGTGTGTGAATTGTGCCTCTCAAACTCTTCAGAAGTTGATCTGGCTATCAGATGTTAGAAACCAAGGTAATCATTTCCCACCCATTTCTCCCCGACCCCCCTTCACCCCTTTTTTGGTTGGGGACAGAATGTTTGGGATGATGAGACATATAGGTGTTTTTGTTTTCCAAAATGTAAACATGCCAGATTGCGGGGGGTGTGGGTGGGGGTGGTCCCCTTATCAAAACTGTGTTTTATTTGGATTAACACTGACTTTTGACACTGGATCATTAAAACCCCACAGCGCTGTCCCATATTCAAAAGCTCCCAGACTTGGATATTTAAACCTGGTGGTCAACTTCTGCTGGTGACTTGAGTACTCTCACAGAGCAGTTACTAATTATGTCCATAACACCGCCACATTTGTAAGGAGACGCTGTCACGCTGTAGCCCTTCTTGTCATCAAAGCGAAACTCGTCATTATGAGTCCTGCACCCTTGTCTAATCAAGCCAGCGCGCTAGTGGCCGTTGATACAGTCCCTGGGAGGGCCTGACAATTAACGATGTAATATATTTTATCTTCTAATTACAGAAAGGTCGGCTTACAAACAGCACCCCGTGCACCAAAACACATGTACAGCCGCTCAACAAAATATGTTTATGAGCATTTATTAACAGCCGTTTCACAAAATGCGTGCTAGAGGATTTAAACAAATAACATGCTAGCGTGGTATGTTTGTTCTATAACATGCCACTTATGTTAGGATAAAAAAAATCATAATATGTGAGTATGACTTTCCAGTTATCACACACTTGTGAACGTGTACTTTCCTGTTTTGTTTAAGACTTAAGTACAATCTAGACGTTGAGCTTCAAAGAAAGTAATAGTGTACCGAAAGGACCCAAGCTAAGGAAGTGTGTTTTTGTTAATTACTACTTTGGTCCTAAAAAATAAACGTGTTCTGTAAGTGTGTTTTTCTGAGGCTTTAGCATCTCACACAGAAACAGATTTGTGATGTTGTGGAGACACAAAGCATGGAGAAATTTGAGGAGGATTTCATTGATAAGATAATAGATTTGCGTTACTTCTTTGAGTATGGAAGGACCCAGGTGTCTCCTGTTTGAAAACGTTTTTGTCCTTCTGTTAGTAAAAGTCCATTATTTGACGAGGGGAATTCTGCAATGATTATGAAGAGTAAGTATTTCTTGCACTAATACTAACCTTTGGGGAGCGTTTGTTCTCACACTAGGTTTCAGGATGTGTGTGTTTTTATAAAGAATTGGACTATCCTTTTGTACCTCACAACTTTTTTTTTAGGTACAGAAGGAAAAAAAACATAAAAATTCTAACATGTAGAATTCACACAAAGTCTTCCACATCCTCTGAAATAGCATCATGTCAGTAATCTAATGCTTTCAGAGACTATGCATGGGGAAGCATTCATAAAATATTGGAACAAAGAGAAAATTAAGCCAGCATTTCCTGAACTTCATTTTATAAACATGAAAAGAGAAAAGTCTTCCTGCCAAATGCGTAAGTCTCTAAATGGAGCATATGATAATGCGGCCCTTTTACATCATCCTAATTGAACTTTAGGAAGCCTTTCAGTCCTCCAATCTTGGATTAAAAAGTTTGGTTTGTGAACCACATATGTATATAGGAGAATTTAGTGTAATGCATTCCAGAGTTCTCAAGGAATTACAATGCAGTAATTCCTTTTTTTCTGTTCCAACATGCAATGTTGGAGCTGTTGTTTCTTTTGTCTAGTTATATCTATAAAGATATTCGAACTAAGAAAAACTGACCTTTCGTTGCCATTCAGTTTCAGCATAGCCCTACTTCAGGTTAGCTGGAGCTGAAGTTCCAAACCTCACGTTGCTATTCAGACCCTGAAGGTCAGCTGCAGGAGTTGATTTGCTCAATGCCCGTTTCAGTGGGTCATCTCATTGTAAGTTTATAATAGTTTGGTAAAGGTTCTATTCACAGCTCAGTTTTCCTACACAGATAGCCCTTCTGATCTAGCAGTGAGGACATGGGATTTCACTCCTGGGTTGGATTATCTGGACTGTAAGTTTCTGTATTTTTGAGAGTCTTGTAGTTTCTTTGTAATTGGAAAAGTTGTAAGTGGATATTGAACTAGACTTTTTCCCTTAGAATCTCTGTAACTTGTTTCCTCCTTGGAAATAGTAGCAGGTAGTGCCGGTTCCAGTGAAAGGTGTGTGTGTGTGTGTGTTACATGCATATAGCAGATAGAGGCCAGGGATGCTGCTGCATCCAACGATGCACGGGACAGACTGCAACCACACGGAGTGTTCTGGCCCCAAATGTGAGTGGTGCCCAGGGCAGCAGGCTGAGAGACCCTGCTCTGTGAGAGGACTTTATTTAGTGTTTGTCACTGCATTAATTTGCTAGGGCTGTTGTAATAAGGGACCACAAACCAGATGGCCTAAATGATAGAAATGTATTGTCTCACACTTCTGGAGGGTAGAAGTCCAAATTCAAGGTGTCAGCAGAGTTGATCCTTCTGAGGTCTCTGAAGGGCGGATGTGGTCCAGGCCCCCCTCCTTGGTTTGTAGGTGGCCGTCTTCTCCCTGTGTCTCTTCACACAGCATTCTCCCTGTGTGCTTGTCTTTGTGTCCAAATTACCCCCTTTTGGAAGGACACCAATCGTACTGGATTAAGGGCCCGTTCTCCTCCAGTATGACCTCATTGTGACTGGTTACATCTGCAATGACCCTAGTCCTCCATGTGGTCACACTATGAAATACTGAGTGTTAGGACCTCAACATAATGAATTTGGGGAGGCCACAGTTCAACCCATTACAGTCACTTATTTCAGTGTATACCTAGTTATCTAGTCACTTAACACATGTCTCCTTGAAGAATTTAATCACCCTAAGTTAGGCAGAGACCTCTGGCTCACACTGTTCCACTGCTCACCTGAGACTGACCACAGGGCCTTGCAGATAATTAATTCTTAGTAAAGAAGGTGTCAGCTGCCTCACCGATGATCAACATTAACCCTACATGAAAGTTTAAATTAAATTCATACGCATATTGCTGATGGTCATTCTTATGTATGACAAAGCATTCTGTAAGATAATTTCTAAATCAGAGTAGGGCTAGAAATTACATTATATTTTAGCTGTTATTTTAATGGATAGGAATTGTCATTTTGGTCTATAGTGCATTTTATCGGCTTACATTTTAATGGTGCAAATTTTTATGAACTAGATCTTTAACAGTTGTAGAACAATTCACATTTGTTTTATGCCACTAGGTGATGGACACTTGATAGACCCATTACATCTATTATTTCATGTATCCTCCAGTTAACCATATCTGGAATATAGGTTTTTTTAAAAGGTCATGAAAAAGTAAGCTAATATACGTTGCATAAATGAAGGCAATATGAACAGACAGTCTCCCTCCTTCACGGAGCTTATAAAGGCTGGTGGAGAACTCCAGTAGGTAAACAGCTTCCCTGTTGGTGGTGGAGGGAGGCATGTCATGCCAAAGCAGGGCCACCGACCCCAGACTCCGAGATGGAGAAAGGCTTCCCAGAAAAAGACCATCACACCTACCATTCCAAGCCTTTTATTAGACAGCGATGTTGAGTTTACTAGATGTCTGCAAATTCCCTGGTATCAGTGATTCTTTTTTCTTTAGTTAAGGTGTGATTGATATACAATCTTATGAAGGTTTCACATGAGCAACATTGTGGTTTCATCATTCACCCATATTATCAAGTCTCCCCCTCACCCCATCGCAGTCACTGTCCATCAGCGTAGTTAGATGCTACAGAGTCATTACTTGTCTTCTCCATGCTGTACTGCCTTCCCCGTGACTCACCAACATTATGAGTTCTCATCATAATGCCCCTTAATTCCCTTCTCCCTCCCTCCCACCCAGCCTCCCACCCTTCCTCTTTGGTAACTGCTAGTCCCTTCTGGGAGTCTGTGAGTCGGCTGCTGTTTTGTACCTTCAGTTTTGCTTCGTTGTTATACTCCACAAGTGAGGGAAATCATTTGGTACTTGTCTTTCTCTGCCTGGCTTATTTCACTGAGCATAATACCCTCTAGCTCCATCCATGTTGTTGCAAATGGTAGGATTTGTTTTCTTTTTATGGCTAAATAATATTCCATCATGTATATGTACCACATCTTCTTTATCCATTCATCTACTGATGGACACTTAGGTTGCTTCCATTTCTTGGCTATTGTAAATAGTGCTGCAGTAAACATAGGGGCGCATGTGTCTTTTTGAATCAGGGATCTTGTTTTCTTCGGGTAAATTCCTAGAAGTGAAATTACTGGATCAGTCATTCTTTTTTATTTTCATCACATATGACAGCCCTTATGCAAGCCCTATATATATTTTTAAACTAGTTCACAATAATTCCCTAGATTTTAATCTAAAATGTAGATATATCATATGACGCTTCACCCCATGATGCCACTGGGATATGAGAATTAGTCAGATGTAGGTCCTCTAAAATATTTTGTTTATATGGGATCTCACCAGTCCCAACTGGCCCCTTCAAAATGCGCCTCTGCTCGTGCTTACTTCTTCGGGCCCCTTCTTCAGTCTGCAATCTCTCTCTATATATTTTTAAAGTTCCCATGTGATGAAAACATGGTTCCTACATATTTATAAAATATGTTAAACCTATATCTGAATTTTCGTAGTTTGGTACAGAAAATATTTACAACACACAGTAAAAGAAAACATCTCCAGGGATGTTTTTAACAGTGAGCTCAAGGCCACATCCTTCGCCTCTCTCCTTCTCACCTGTCTAACCCCCTGCTTCGTTGCCTCTCCCTTCCTTCACCCTCAGAGGGCATATGTTGTTGCCTGATGATTTATTAGTATTGGAATCATTTTTGGTAAGTTCAGAGAGTTCTGGAAAATGCACAGACAAATATACAAGGTATGTTTGAGTCATGTGGTATCTTTTAGTCATGCGGCTGTGTAACACATGTAATTCTTGGGTACATGCTTAATGCTTAGCATTCCTCTGTGCCGTGTTTTATGGGGTAATAATGTACTTACTTGCACAGAAACCTGGGAGAACGAAATAAAATGGTTTATGTAAACCTTCAGCATTGTGCCTGGCAGAGAGGAAGCCTGCAGTATATATCAGACATCAGGGGATAGAACAGCGTGATGGGGAAGGTGTGGCCTTTGGAGGTGGACTGCCTGCCAATTCTTGTTTAACCATTGCTTGTAGTATTTGTGTGTCAGATAAGTGTCCATATTGTTGCTTTAATGTATTTCATAGTTTTGTTTCTAAAGCATCTGGGAAAGGGCAGACACACAACAGTGAATAGCCACTTGTTGATGGACAAGTGCAGAATTGATGGGTTATGAATGGGTTAGGGATTCAGAGGAGGAAGAGGTGACTCTGGGTTTCAGTAGACAGAAAAGCCTTGCTTCGGGGTGGTGGGATTTATGCCGCCCTGACAGATCAGTGTATTATGCGTCCAGGAAAGAAAGTGAGGCGTGCCTCTGGAGGGAGGCCAGCCCAGACCTGTTGGCAGGAATCTACAAGACAGCCTGGGGATTCAAGACCATGCCGGCTGGGGCCCAGGGAGCTGGCTGAGGGACCAGGAGAGAGAGCTGTGGAAGAGTCATGTGGGAGGAAGATTTTGAAAGTCTTTGAATGCCAGGTTAAGAGTTTGGGGCATTTTTACTCTTCCGTACAGGGGGACCCTGAAGTAATTTCATTTTTGAGGGAAAAACTGATGTAATGTGTATTTTCTGAAGGTAAAGTCAAATGAGGATATCAGGATCAGGGTGACTGTGTCCACAGAAGAAATAGAAGGGGAGAAGGCAGTCACATTACTTTAGATTTGAAGGTCTCTTTTTTAACTGGCAAAGTGAAGTAGTATCGTAGGTCAAAGCCCACCACATGGTCAACAGATGACATGAAAAGGTGGGAGATTCAGTGTCTTCCCTGTGAAGAGTGGGAACAGGAGGTGTCACTGCTCACCGGCTCTTGGACACAGGCATAAATGTGATTGTTCTCCTGCTCGCCTAGTGCAGTGACGCCCTGGCAGCGGCACACGCTTATTTCTTCTGGCTTTTGGTTTCACTGTCAAAAGGCTGCTGTTCAAACCTCTGAATGCCCACTGCAAGCCTCAGTAACATTTTAAAGCTGGAAGCACCCTTGGAGCTCGTATTATTTCATTCCCTTTCTGCAAATGAGGAAATTGGCGCTGAGCATGGGAAAAGGTGTTGCCCCAAATCGCCTTGGAGAGGACTGTGAGCTTGGCCCAGGACACGGTTCCTCTGCTGCCCCCTTTGTTGTCTTCAGCCACTTCCTACTGCACCTCACACTGCCAGCACGGACCGCATCGCCTTTCGCAGGGTCTAGTCATCTCTGAGGTTTCTTTGAAGTTTTGAGACTCCATGTAGTGATTTCACACTGTGAACATGCACCCGGCCTGGCGGTAGACCACCATCAGGGATGGAGCCCGATGCTTCTAGGGCCGCCACAGAAGCTGCCTAAGGTATCTCCGTGCTGGCTTTGCCTGCAGTTGAGCCAGTGTAGACCAGGTTGTCTTAAAGGGCCAGACCTCTTGCCCAGCAGCTGGGTTCATATAGGTGAACCTAGGTGACCTCCAGGGACACCACAGAGCAGAGGAGATGCTCATTGGAAACAGACGAATTGTAATTGCTGCTGAAATGGGCTCACTAATGTCCCTCTTAGGTCATTTTTTCCCGAATGTCTAAACATGCAGATAACTACTTAATTTTATTTAAATATATAAAGCAAGTAAACATAACTGAGGAGTATCTATTTGTGCATGGTACTTGAACTTGAGTTAGAAAGGTTTGAAAGAACACAGTTCATCTCAACCAGTTGCAAAGTTAAAGCTAGTATGATTTGCTGAAATTACATTAACTACATATTTCAGTTTTTAAAGGCCGTGATATTCAACATTCTCTCATTCTGTCACTGACAAATTCTAAATGAGGTTATTCTTAGAAAGACTGGTAAGTTTTCAACACTGGATAGGTAAATAATAAAGAGGACATGAGTGGCTGAGAAAGTCAGTGTGGCTAAAGATTTAATTTATTCGTAGTACTTGACACCAGCATTCTGAAAAGTCTGATAAAACTGCGTTTACAAAAGCCACTTAAAACTTCCTCTATATTTTGGACTTTTGCGCATGATACTTAAGGTCTTTGCCTACCCATGAGGATGGCTTTTAAGCTGACAGAGGCAAACACATTTTGCATTTCTCATCAAAAAAGAAAATGCTTGTAAAGTGCCGAGCACGGTGATTGGCACATAGTAAGCGTTCCATGAACGTGAGGTATTATTATATCTGGGCATTTACTGTTAATAATAAGGGCTTCATTGGTGTAATCCAATCGTGGATTTCCTGACAGTGTCATAAATTACTCAGTGGTTATAGGGTCAATTTGTGTTTCTGGCTGACATGGGAAACTTTGAACAACCCCCAAGGGAATTATAATTGGGTGGAAACTTTGATTTGTCCTTCTTTCTAAACCAAGCTAAGTAGTAAAATGGACTTTTAAGAAGTGGTGAGTGGTGGAGTGAAAGAAATGGCTTTAAAAACAAGCACCATTTTGAAGCCCATGGGGGATGAGCTAGTCCTCATGTTCTTGGTTTATCCGACGGAATGAACACCATAGGTGTTGACAGAGGACCTAGGACTGTTTCCTAGGAAAGTGAGGCTGGCATTTGAGTTTATGCCATGACTGTCACGTTTAGACACGTACAGACAGATGAGACAAATATGGGTGACAAGACACAAGGCAGCCTGGACCAGCCACATGCTCAGCCAGCCAGCCAGCCTCTTGGTCTTAGATTGCCTTTGGGGTGGGAGTGCAGGACGGAGCAAGCTGGCCTGTCTCCCTTAGCATAGGAAAAGGGGGGTTTCCGTACTGCTTAGGGCTGCCGGGGAGAAAAAATCCGAAGCGAAGGTGCTCGCAGAAGGAGAAGCCTTCCTCTGGGGCCTCGGGCCATTTTGTTCTCCGTGCTCTCTTCTGTGCCGTCGGGACAGCATGCAGAGAGCAGTGGCGCATCATCTGCCTCCTCCCTTGTATCTCTTTTCCTGCTTATGGGGGAAGAACCGGGAAAATAGTGGTTTTTATTCACATTGGGGCAATTAGGTTCTTATTACTGAAACAATACAGAGACCATGAAAAGCTTGTACCCCCTTTGTGCCTTTATAAATGATCTTTTCCCCCATCTACTTATCAAATCCTGCTTTAAAAGAAAAAGAAAGAAAGAAAAGAGAAAAAGCCCTTATTCTCCCAAGGACTATTTGTGCGTAGCTAATGAGATAAGTACTGGGTAAACTCTGGGAATACAGAAATGAATGACAAAGAGAAGTTGCTTCTCCCATGGTCTAGACATATCATAATATGTGATAAGAGTATATAAGAGGCCTGTGAAAAAGGGTTCCATGAAATTTAATTCATGAGGTAGTTTTTAATATGAATAATAGTAAAAAATTGCTGACTTAGGTGTTGCTCTCTGGAAACTGCCTAATCCCAAAAGCTGAAGTGAAAGCACAGTTCGGTGAGAAGCACCATGCCAAGGGGACAGGCAATGCAGGGCCGTTCACGCTCCTTGGCAGTGGGAGGGGAGGACTGACTGTGAGGGCTCTGAGCCAGGATGAAATCTGGGCCAGCTTCTTTGTTATGAAAGGTCTACTGTTGCTGGCTGGACCATTAGCTCTTCTCACGTGCTTCCCTCAGAGGTCTCCGTTTCCTTCCTGAACAGGGCTAGCAGGTCAGGGAGACATCCAGGTGCAGAAGCAGCTTGTGTCCTATCCACTCTGAAAGGGTCCATCTCTACAAGACGCTGGGAGAGGCAACTGGAGGA
The DNA here is from genome assembly GCA_029783875.1 of Phataginus tricuspis. NCBI lineage: Eukaryota > Metazoa > Chordata > Mammalia > Pholidota > Manidae > Phataginus > Phataginus tricuspis. The sequence goes on along the minus strand of JAQQAC010016209.1, from coordinate 5,874,755 downwards.
AACGCTACTGTGTTGCCAAGCCAGCCAGTGTGGGCTTGTTTTATCTGTGAGGAAATTTTTAGCAACTTAGGTGAACTTGGGCATTAGGATAAATATCCTGGCCCAGTAGTGAGGTTTATTGCTCCCTCCTTTGACCCCTGACATGGCTTCCAGAGCTCAGTTGCTCTTGGTTGGCATTGAATGATTGAAGCCTGAGGGCGGGAAATGGGCAGGCTCTCAGACTCATGCTCAGTATGGCCTTTTGCTTCTTTGTACCAACCCCACCCAAGGAGCTTAGAGGGAGATGCTTTTCTTGCCCCTGGATTGCTGAATTAAGCTCTAGAGGGTCTCGGCAAACAAGGGTCTCACCCATTTGTAGTGTTTAGCTCATTAAGTCAAGTGGTTGCAGTTTCTCTTTTATGCTAGAAAGTCAACTGGAAACATATTAGGCAAGGCCTTCAGGCTGCTTCCATATATCTGGAGACAGTCTTGTAGGCCAGAGCTGGGAGGGCATGGAGGGAGGGGGAGTTATCTTTCAAGATGCTGCTTTAGGTTGTTTTGAGATGTGGTTCAAGGGTATTTGTTGATTCAACAGTGAGAACCAGCTATTACCAAGAACAATAACTAGCATTTATAAATCTCCAGATTGACAGTTTGCAAAGCACTTTCAATTATTATTTGATCCTTGGAACAACTGTGTATCCCTGAAAAAACATGGGAATGATAAGATCTGCTCAGTAGGGATCTGGGGAGGATTAAGTGAAATAATGGAGGTCTAAGTGTCTAGTAGGTTGGGAGAAGCTCGGTAAATAGGAACTCTCTTAACCATGTGGAGCATGATGCCATGGGAAATTAAATAGCATAACTACAGTTAGAAAAACTGAAGTTTGGGGGCTCAGAACAAGGGACCCCATCTTGCCCCTAATTGATCATCACCCTATGACTAAGGCAGAAGGAATTATGGCCCATTCGTGCCACACTTCAAAAAATGAGCAAAAAGGAAAAAGAGCTTGTGTGATACAGAGACAAAGTTCTTTTCCCTTAACTTTTGGCATAAGGGCTCCCTGGAAATGAGCAAAGAAGCTTCCTTTAAAGTGGTAACTGATTGAAGATGATCTATTTTCCATTCTAATATAAATACAGAAGTAATAATACAAAGCGGAAATACGGAAATCCATGTGGAATAAATTTTATGTACTTAACAGTAATGTTGAATTATTCAATTCTCATCAGCTTCTCTATATGTAAGTGTTAAATGAAGGAATGAATGAATCTTTGATGATTCCTGAATTCATTTCATCACTTGAAATGTGATTCTTTATTTGCCCTGGTTAAAAAGGTAAATGTTGAGTCTTGGTCTATGAGTTTGACATTTCAAATCTCTTAAGAGACTTAAATGAGTTCCTACTCATATTTAGTTATTCTTGGCAAAGCCTGGATACAAATGAAAATGGTCACCCCGTGTTAATCAATAATAAAGCTTTGTCCATTCCTCTTTCTAGGATTGCCTATCAGTCAGGTTCATGTGAGTTTCTTAGACCAGTGTGTCTCAAGCATAAATGTATATAAATGTATTCGGGGGTCTTGTTAAAATGCAGATTCTGGTTCAGCAGGTCTGAGATGGGTTTGGAGTCTGACTTCAACTTGTGCCCTGGCCTTGTCATTTTAGAATTGTGTGAATTTAGGGTAAGGAAAAAGGGAAACTAACTCCTCTAAGCCTCATTTATTCATCTGTAAAACCAGTGATAATTCAGTACTAAACCCTGTAATGCTTGACCCTTGGGAAACCCTGGACTAAGAACAGTGGCTCCTCTCTCCCTCCCTGATGACTTTTGTCTTCCCTCTCTTTAGTCCAAATTTCAGGCCTTTTTTTGTGGTCATAAAGTCAATATAGGTTCTTCTGAGAAGTCAGACAATATAAAGTTTATGTAAATAAAAATGAAAAGCCTCCCTCTTCAACCTTCTTCCATCCCTTCCTCTAATAACTCCAGATTATTCTTAAAGACCAACTCTAGGCTCCCCAAGGACTACTCTAGAGTAGATAAGAGACTCTCAGACTTTCCATATTGTCTTTACCACCTTCATAATTACGAAGCATATATTATTTTATAAGTGTTCTTTGGGCACGAGCCTTCCTGTCCCTACCATTTGTCCATTTTTCAAGCCCAGTGACTGTATCTTATAGTTCTTTTGTATCTGGTGAGTCATTTTTCAATGACTAGAGCATTTTTAAAAGCTACAAGGTATTTTATCAGATGGAAATACTTGTTGAAACCAATGGAATGGCCTGCAATAGTTTAATCAGATTATAGTCTCTACTGTGTCAGTAGAACCTGCCCATCAGATAAAAAAGGAAAATCATAGCCCACCAGCCTTTCTTTTGAATTTGAAAACATAACAGGTGCACTATTTGCCTTCCAGGTCTCTGCAGTCATTTCTGAATCTACAAATTGCTCCTTAATGATTTCTTTCAAGAAAGTATTATAGAGAGACCATTTGAAGTTTTTTAAAACTTTAGTTCAGACAGAAGCAATTAAATATTTGTCATTCATGAAGGATGGGATAAAAATAATATTATATACATATATATATTCCCATATATATACTTTTTGGGTGTATATTTTGTTCCCTGCTGCCTCAGAAACAGAGTTGTCTTCAATTCGACTTTGAGGCAGGATGACAAGAAATCATGACCGTAGGGAGTAACATTCTCAGTGTACAGTTGCCTTAGTATGACAACCTGGGGGACAAGGGGGGCGATACTGCTGTCCAGTGGATCAAGGCCAGGGAGGCTGTCAAATCCCCTCAAAGCCCAGGACAGCCCCCACAGGGGGGCATCATCCGGCGCCAAAGGCCAGTGGTGGCAAGGCTGGGACACCTGAGTGGAACTGGAGCATCTTTGCAGGCAGCACAGAGGGAAATGCTCAGCCTCACTTCCAGAGGCGTTGCCTTATGTGTGTGACCTCCAAATCCAAGTCTCTTTTGAGGTGTAGAGAGGTCAGCCTATGAGAATCCCCCTCCTGCCATCTGTGGATGCCCGAGAGGTGGGCTCACAGCCACCGCGAGGCTGTGCTCTTCAGGCTTCTGCCCGCCAGGTCCCCAGCCCATCTTGAGCAGTCTGGTCTGGGCCTGCACACGCTGTGCTCTGGGCTGTTTCAGCAACAGTTAAACCTCCAGACACTTAGTAAGTATTCTTTAATCCCTTCCCCAAAAAGGATTTAGGTGCCCTTGATATCTGCCATCCCCCAGATTTCCTAGTTCTTGCAGCTCATGTTGACAGTCACCTTGCAGGCGTAGCTGTCTGTATCAGAGATGGCCGGGGGCCTGCTACCGAGGGGGAAGTCTGCAGAAACAGGCTGGCAACTGGGATTTCCACCCAAATGGCTTGTCGTTGATGTGTAATAGTTTGAATGTGATATAATCAACGTGACTTATTTCCATAGTTCAAACAGTACTCATTAAATCTGTCTTGCAAAGGAACCACTTATATTTATGTAGCTCTGTGTCTTTATCTGCGCATAACTGTAGATTCAACTCCTTGAGTCAGGGACTTGGACTGACGTAAATCAAGTGTGAGTCTTCAGTGCCGAGGCTGATGTTACGTAGGCATAATTTCCAAGTGCTCGTTCCTGCAGGCAGATACTCATTGTTTCGCAAGAGGTTCACATCATGCAAGCCCTGAGCTGGCTGCACCTTCATCATTGTCTAGCCCACTGGTTCTTGCCCTGGCTGCACATAGATTACCTTGAGCAGGGGCGCAGCCCAATGGAACAAGATCCTCAGGGGTGCAGCTCAAGCCCTGGGGTTTGCCCAAAACTCCCCAAAATGGTTCTACTGTGCAAACTGGGTTGAAAAACTTCAGTCTTGCCCAACCTATTACAAACGGGGAAACTGAGACCCAGACTAATTTGCAAAGGTCAGGAGTCAGTAAATGTTGTAAGAGCCAGCTGCTAACCACTGTCAGCTCCGCAGGCCACATGGTTTCTGTCAGAACCACTCAACTCTGCCCTACGCTGAAAGCAGCCGTGGACAGCACAGAAACAAGTGGGTGTGGCTGCATGCCCGTGGAGTGCTATCAGAACCAGTGGCCGGCCAGCTGGGCCCCTGGGCCATAGTTCGCCATTCCCTGGTGTAGAGCTCCCAGCTGGTTAGCAGAAACCCATCAGCCAGAACTCAAACACACACCGACCTTCAGTAACCGTTCTTTGATTGATACAGTCTTCCTGCCAGAGGCAGTGTCTCTAACATACCCCGTCTCTGAAGAAGTTAAACAAATGCCTTTATGTAAGTTAAGACAAGTATCTTTTTGTAGATACTCTTAGTCTAGAGCACACATATTTTCATAATGTGTGTTCTCATGAGAGGTCTTCATTCTGAAGATACTTACCAAATTCAAAATAATAATAGTAATAATCCCAATGTCTCTGTTCTACTAAAGTAAGAAGCCAGTCAATAACATTTCTGCCCAAGAGATGTTTTCAACAGGAGAGTCCAAAAATAAGACAGTGTGTTCAGACCCCCAAACCAAGAAGGAAAAAAAAGTTCTACTAAAGAAAATTGGACTTGATTTTCTTTTTAGTAAATGAAGGAATCAGTTGTAAACTCTAATTCTTTATTGTGATGATGGCCCATGAGGGGATATTTTGTTCATATTTCTTTTGAATAAATCTGAGCAAATCTGAATATTGTATCTAATAGCTATGGATGCCTCCCAGGAGTCCTTGGGAGTGACCATGGAGTAAGGCCGAGACAGGGGAAATGAAGCCACTGCAATTAATTTAGAGAGTTATGTGTTTGGCTCTTAATTTTGATCTTTTTCACTGTTACAGCCCTTCCTGCAAAACACACTCATAAAAATAGGTTTCCTGGAAGGTTCAGAAGCCATTGGATCTGGTCATTTTCCTTGGATGTTGCTCTAGCTTGCTTGGTAGTTAGATACATGTCTATATTTTTCAGAGAAGGTGACTCTGTCTCTTCCATTTTGTGCCTAAACAATACATTTGATAAAAGAGCTTCCTGTCCTGAGAAAAATCATTGTCACATTTACAATAATAAATGGCTTTCTGTTAGTGATTTCCCTGAATGGATAAACACTAGGGATGGTGAAACAAAATGAAATTTATTTCCTGCAGGAAGTGTCCCTTACCCACCTCCATGATGCCCCTCCCTACGGTGCCCCACCGATGCTGTAGCTAAGCTTTCTCCACTTTGTTCACTCTACCTTAGTGAAACTTCGCTGCTGCCTTAATCTGTGATTCTCGAGGCTCAGGGAACGCCATCTTTCCAGTGCTGTTGAGAGTTACATAGCCCTGAGAGATTTTATGAAATAAACTGTTCCAAACAAGTGTCCTAGCAGATGAGTGATGTGAGTGAATACCTAGTGTTTCTTCTGACAAGGAAGTGTTAGGTGATGAAACAGCTGCTGAAGGTTGACCTGCTGCTTATCTAGGTAAGCGCTGCACTTGACGTTGTCTCTGTAGGATGGAAAATAGGCAGAGAAAGTGTTGTAAAAAATAGGGTTTTTTTTGTTCCACATTATCATTGACAAGTGGGTATAAAAAAGCCAGAGCGTGGTCATTAAATGCCACTAAACCTTTGAATGATGATTTATAAATTACTATGATTCAAATAATTTTCATGAGACAAAGACAAAACATTTCAGAACCTTTTTTTTCCGGAATTGAGGAAATTGTTCCAAATTCTGCTGTTTCTAAATAGTGGTTTGTTTGGGGGTTTTTTTTGCTGTTACTGCTTAAAGAATAATTATTACCTTATTTTTTTTTAATCTCCTAAGTAATAAATTCCACCCAGTAAAAGACAACACGCAGAGAGTATAATGCCAGAATATTGCTGGCGTGCCCAAAACATCTTGGCAGGATGGAGGAAGCGGCCTCCTGGGGCCTGGCCCTTTATCTTGTAAAGTCTCAAACTACCATGGGAAGTCCCTGTAGGACATGCTATTATTTAGGAGTTCCATTTAAAATATACTGGCAGTATTCAATTTTTTTTTAAGTTCCAGAAATCTAAACTATAAGCTTATTTAAATATATTATTTATTTACTCCAGTAGCCAACATTGCCAAACAGAAGTAAACCCAGCCTTGTTTGGGGCATTAAAGTGGCATTTTTTAGGATGTGTTTCTTTTCCCCTCCTTCCTCTTTATTCAGAAACGATCATCTTGTTACCAAAGGCACACAGCCCATTTTGGAGATGTTTACCAGGGGCCTTTCCCTCCCTTTTAATTTTGTGACCTGCCTAGTGGTATGACTTTCATCCTTTTGGCAGGCAAGGGATTACTAGATGCACTGAAATGCAAGTCTTTCTATGATTGTAGACTGAGCAAAGGGTAAAGAACAATATTTTATTTTTTCTTTCAATTATGTACAACAAAAGATACAAGCTCCCAAAGCTACCTTCAAGAGTTTGTCAACTAATGTCATGATAGCCTCCTATGTGTTGAAAGGCTCATTCATCTAGGCTCAAGATTCCACAGTCTTAAAAGAAGAAGGGCTGAAACTTTCCATGATGTTCTCTATCCAGGATTTCACAAACACAGGTAGATCCAGATGTTTTTTTTCCTGTTAGAATCCTGAGGTAAGCCAGGGTGTACCTAGGCAGTGATCTAAAACTTATCTTTGAAAGGAAACAGCCTGTATTTCTACAAATTAGAGTGTAGCATTGCATTGCATTTTTACTATGTAAGACAGCACCATTTTTCACCTAGTCTGAATTTATCTGTTAGCCTTTCCTTTCAAATTTGAATCTAATCCATCACCGAGCTAAGTAACTGATAGAGATCTAACTAAGAATTAACCCCGTAATACAAGTTCAGGGAAACCTGTGGCATTGAAGATATGATGACATAGTTCTAGTGTTAGGTTGGACTCAATCCTGTTATTACTGTTTATGAAACTCCAAATTAGAGTAATGGCCCAGAGCTGGTTTTATTTAGAGTGAGTTGGATATTAAAATGGAACAGTATTCTTTCTTCTGAGAAGTCTTCTGATAAAGGTTTCAATTCATGATAGAAAAGCATTTCCCAAATTAAAGTCATTTAATTACGTCCTGGTAAGCTGGTCCAAGCATACCTTTTCCTGAAAGAGGTCCTTCCACCTGGTGCAGTTAATCGTGACTGAGATTTCAAATCCTCTTGGTGCTAGTTAGTGTCACTTGGATGAAGGATCTTGCTGATTTGCTTTTCTCCCTTAAGTGTAACCTTGGTAATGCCAACATTCCCTTTGAAGCACTGACTCTCTTTGGCATCTCAGTTTGTAAACCAGCACGACATGTTGTACTCGTAACAGACACTTTGTGGCAATGTCACAAGGGAGCAAAAAAATGAATGAAATGAGTTGACTTTTTAGAGAATGATACCATAGACTAAGACATAAATCTGCTCCAGAAGTTGGGTGGTGCAGGGGGTGGAGAAAGGCTTTGGAATCAAATGGAACAGGGCCTAGAGGCCCAGCTGCAGCATTCAATAGCTGTGTGAACTTGGGAAGGTGACCCTGTCTGAGCGCAGTTCTCCACCCGGAAAGATTAGAGTAGTAATACATTCCTTACTGCATTATTAAGGAGACTAGAGCTAAATATGCAAAGGACTTGGCACGTAGTACACGGTCAGTAAGTGGTGACCACTATTATCTTTACTACTATTACTACTTCTATAGCTGCTGTTACAGCTGCTGCTGTTTATTTACTCTTGTTATTTTGTTGCTGTTATGACTCCTATTGAATGAGGAAGGCTGTGAGGAAAGAGGAATCACCTTCTCCAGTTCTAAACAAATGAGTCGGTACCTTGTCCTAGCCCACCTTTCCCGCTGGGACAGGAGAATGACCAAGGGCTTTGGCGTCAGATCAACTCAAGAGTAACTTCAGGAGGATGATAGGACCATGGAGGATATGAGAACCTGAATATATTCCCAATGCTGCGTTTGGGTGGCTGTGAAAATTGTTTCCCCGAAATCGAATATTGTCAGAGGTGTAGAGATTTAGCTCACTGTCCACATTTAATCTTTCAAAGCTGACAAATACTTAGCACTCTTCAAATTGGATTAGAAGTATGTAGGCTTTGTTGTGTGGATATTACCATAAACATTTATATGCCAGCGAGTGTCATGTGGGAAAGATTATTATATATGCTTGCTACGTGGTAGCTGAACTAAAGCTTCCTTTTAATGAACTGGAATTGCACTAAAAGTTCTTTTTTTTTTAATCCAAAAGAAAAGTAAACTCAAGTGTAACTGTGATGATGCCTTCCACTGTGATGTGGTTGGAGTATCTTGAAATGTTTTGTGTTTGAAGTAGAGTGGGACAGAGTGTTTCACTTACTCCCATCACCAACGTCCATATATAATCCAATGCCATCCAAACATTTATTGGTCCTACTCAGTGTTCATTTGAATGGGGAGACACTAAGATTAGCACAAAGATACCTTTGTCATTAAAGAGGTTACTGTCCAGTAAACCTGGCTGCTATATTTAATCTATGATCAGTTTTAAATTTTTACTTTTCCTTTCAAACTCAGATAATAGTTGAAAGAAAGTATTTAGAGCAGCAAAGGTTCAAGTTCAATCCTTTTATTCTTCAGCTTTTTGTCACTACTTCTGATGTCAATCACCACATTAATTACGCCTTAAATTCCCTGCCCAGCCCTAATCATGACTCTTTCATTCCTTACAACTGGCAGGCATTGGTAAATAATGAGCTGCAACATTTTTTTTAAGGTCTTGAGCTTCTATCCGACCCACAAAGTACCCTATGGAGACATGTATACACTAGTAGCAATGAGCAAGTGTTTCTCTTATTTTTATAATTGTTTTGGAAAACCATATGATTGCCAAAGACAGCATACACACGATCAATTTGGATTCATCCCAGCCTTTAAAAAAATGTGCAAAGCACATTAATAGTTGTAATGTATACAGTTGAGGGCTGGAGTTTTTTTTTAAACGTGCCTTCCAGCTGTACGGTTGTAATGTTTAATTTAGGTGTGAATTCTATGAAGGATTTGATATGATCCAGAAGTTTGTTAACCGTTTTAAATGGTCATTAATTTGGCCAAATTCCATTCTTTGCCGTAAGAACATTATCCACACAACGTTCCATTAGTGGCGATAAAACGCCCGTGCTAGATTTGCCTCTGAAGTCAAGTGGTAAAATGGATGCCTGGAAACAAATGAACCACAGTCCTGGAGAGTCTGATTAGGCCTGGAAAAGAAAGTGGAAATACCTGGCTTTGGAGGGTCCCAAAAGTTTTTGAAGTTAGGTGTTTCCGCCTGCCTTACAGCCACCACCCTCCCACCCACCTCCCGCATTCCTCTGTCCACCTTTCATTGACTCTACCTGTGCCCAGAATAATTCATGCTTGGGGTTTTTGTTTCATTATTTGAATTCATTTTTGCAATTTCCTTTTACATTTCTAGGGTGCTTCTTGAAATGGACACTAAACTACAATTCCGGGCTTATGTGTTTAGGAGACACTTTGGTATACTACAAGATGCAAATGATGAATGTAAAGCTACTTTAGTGTCCTTTTTAAACCCTCATTATACTTTAAAACTAAAGGGAAGAAAATGCTTGTCAGTTGACAACTTCTTCCTGTTTTTCAGTCTTGATATATGTAATTGGTTATAAAAGGGATGGAATGCACACCTGCTTCAGGGTACATTGAAGGATGTTTTCTTCAGATTCCAGTTTCAAAGTGAGTGACTTCACATATTGAGTAGTTGTAATAACCAGCTGTATATTATTGGAAGGAAAGCCTATTTCTAGCACCTGAACTCCATGTTTTCTATTTGTGTGTAACCCAAAAACAAGTGTCTACTAGTTTCATCCGCCAGCTTGTAATAGCAGTCTTCTAGGCAAAGAGCAGAAGATACAGCCCTGGGAGTGAGGCCTTTCTTTTCACTGCCTGTGTAGGAGTGAATTAAGGTTTAGGCAGAGGAGGAGACTAACAGGCCTACTGCCTTTGGTATCTTCCATAGAATGTCAGAATGCCAAGTATTTGGATCCTTCCAGAAAGCTCTCAATAGAATCAGAAATGCCCATTTAAGAGAACTGGAAAAACTTCCAACTCCCTGGTAGCCCCAGCGTAGCACTATAATCTGAAAACTTTGGGCACTGCTTAATTCATTCACAGAATTTGGGAATAAAGTGCCAAGTGATTTTCCCAAACTTCTTAGGACCCCTCATCTACCTACCCTCCGTCCATCCACTCGCTCACCCACCCATCTGTGCATTTCTTCAGCAAATATTTGTTAAGAATCTATGCAGCAAGCATGGCGCTAGGTACTGTACTTTGAATCCAGTGGGGAAAGAGAGACAGGCGTCTTGTCCTAATGATGCTTTCCTTTGAGGGAGATCAAGTCTTTTCTGCCTGCCATCCTCTAACCATAAGAACAGGCAGGGAGAGTCTCACTAGAGAATGCTGGCACAGGTAGATTTCATGTTCACCAGATTAACTATTTGGTTGGGATCCTCATTTCCTAAGTCATACGTTCAACTTGGATGGAACCATCTAAATTGGAATAACAGACCTTTGTGGCCTTTGACTCCCAAGGATGAGGTACTGGGTCTCATATGATCAAGTACAAACTGACTCTCATACTTTGAAGCAGTGCACCGTTCTGTATCATTGACTCGTTCAGCTCTGAACCTCTTTCTGTGAACCACAGAACATTCTGTAAGCAACAGCTAGAACCATTTGCGTGGAATACTGACAGCCCAGGAAACAGACTAAGGTCACAGACAGAACTCCTTGGACTGATTTCATAAGTACTTGGTGCTATGAAGAATTTGGGAATTTCCCATATCTTGGACCCTTGCAAAGGCCCCAGGTCTACTCTCAGAAGGCCCGCAGACAGCATGCAGGGCTCTGCCTCTGTCTGAGCTTCCATCCCCATCTAATCACTTGTGTGATAGTGGTGCACTGAGGCCCGATCACCCTGTTGTCCATACAACAGGAACGTAATAGAGCCACTTCTGGCGTTGCTATGTCCAGTAACTTCTGGTCCTGATTTTCTCTGTAAAGCCTCCAGAACTTAATGGCCATTAAGATACACGTAAACAATTCTGGGTTCCACAAGGAGCCGGGAGCCCACCTACCCAGTATCTTCCAGCCTCCCTCTGACCTCAACGGCTGGCAAAAACCAGAATCAAATCTCTCTGACATCCCATCCTACAATGGGCTCCTAAGGGTCCCTGTTTCTAGACCCAGGATCTTGACTAGGACTAGAATTCTCTTTTTGTGAGCTAGAGACCAAGAGCAGTAGTATCAAATTCTCTAGCAGTATCATTCCATCTTGACAAACAAAGCATCCCTTTCTGATTGGTACACCTCCATGCTGCTGCATGAGCGTACAGTGGCGTAAGCATACATAGCAACCTCTCCCAGGGCACATCAGGTTGCCTTTGTATCCTGAGCCCCAAAGATGCCATTTTTCATTACACCACCATGAATGAAGGTCCCCTTAGGTACATTAAAAAAAACTTTTTCTAGGGGTATTGCAATTAGCACACATAATGTAGCTGGGGGGTGGATACCGGGAAGGCAGTATAGCACAAAGACAAGTAGTGACTCTATAGCATCTTACTACACTGATGGACAGTGATGGGGTATGTGGTGGGGACTTGATAATGGGGGGAATCTAGTAACCATAATGTTGCTCACGTAATTGTACATTAATAATACCAAAAAGAAAATTAATAATAATAATAATAAAAACTTTTTTTGATGGTTATTGGGGGAGCTATAGCTGCAAATAGTTTGTTAATTTTTAAGAAACCAGTTAAATGGTTAAATTCAGGAACCAGTATAATCAAGTTTAATCATGAAGAGAAAGTTAAATATGTGATTCAGTTTTTTTAGTTATTGGGGAAAAAAAGAAAGAATAACACTGCAAAGAAAAATCAGATAAGAGAGTAAAATTCCCAGTACTAACATGTGGTTGAAGCAGCTTTGGAGGTCACAGATAGTGTAAATTCCCTGATTATTACCAGGCAGAGATGAGCTTTATGTTAGGAAGATGGATCATTATTAAGTTATCCGTCTGATCTAGAGCCAGCAGCACGATCTAATGATTTCATCCCTGGATTATTTTTAATATACAGAATTAAAGATGTATGGGAAGCGTTTTGTTATTTTAATAGTATAGTTTTCTCCTAAATTGCTTTTGTTAAGTAAAATAATGTTGCATTGCAAGAGAGTGTGTATTTTCTTAGTAATGCTTCACAGTTCCTTGTCTTACAATTCAATAAATCATCTTACACCTGTCAGCATATATAGTCTAAGATTTACTGCCTGATCCATTGTGTAGTAGATAGCTCCTTGGCCGGAGAGCAATTTCTGAAACTAATTTAATCAAAGTGTTTTTGTAATAAGTGAATTCTGGCTTGATGTCTCAGATATGAATTGATGTCTTCAGAAACATATGATTTAATCCAATCCAATTTTGAAAGAGAATTCAGATTGGCTTTATGTGATTTTTGTTATAGAGAGGATATCTTTAGTTGCATTACTATTTTTTATGTACTCTTATCGAGCAAATTTTTATTCGTGCCTCTATTTGCACAGCTAGCCCTCTTCTAGATTCTGAGATGCTGTAGGGGAATGAAAAACATTCCTTTGGTAGAAAGACACAACCAAAGCAACTGACATGGCAGTTATTGGCCAGTGAGTAATCCTGTTCAGATGAAGCTGAGTGTTCATTTTGCAGGACAGTGCTAATTATAGCTGGCTTCTACTGGGGAAATTCTAAATTTAACTATAGTTTTGAGGACGTTGTATGCCAACTTGGGAGTTTGAACTTGATCCTTTAAGACTGGACAGCTTTTGGACTTCAGAAAATGTGATGGTAACAAGTTTACTGTGAAGGTCACTTCCTTGGCTAAGCATGGATCTGCTTGGCAAGGCAAAAATTAGAAGAATGGAAACCAGCAATTCATGGAAGATGGTTGGAGTGGTGACCTTGGGAAGAAAAGGGAAGGCTGAAGCCAAGGGGTCTCTTAATGAACAACCAAACCTCAGAGAGAGTTTAATAAATAGAAGGCATAAAGGAGAGATGAAAGTCTAAGATAATATTGCAGTTCTCACCTGGAGAATGGGGATAGCCTTGGTAAAGGCTGGAAAGGCGGAAGAAACTTCAAAGGGGTAGGTGATGTAGTTAAGAATGTTGAGTTTAAAATAGCAGGGGATCATCAAAGCTAAATATTGGTGTAGATGGGAAATGAGAGAACAAAGTTTAGGTCTGAGTTGAGATCCAAGATTGCAATTTATGTATTATCAGGGCAGAAGAGAATTGAAGCTGTAAAAGAATATGTGTTTGCTGAGGGAATGTGTATATATGAAGTCACTGTTTTGTCATAATTGTTTGGAGATGGAGAGAACATGTTCTGGTGAAGAACTCTTGAAGTCAGAATTACATGGTGCTAAAGTCTGCCTTTAATTATAGTAAATGCATTTTGAAAATGTATTCATCAGCTATATAAGTGACACTTCACTGAAGCAAAAGTAACACGTTGGAGAAAGACAATGGTTAATGGAAGGCCACTATAAGATTTACTATGGCTATTTACCTATTGAGCCATCTCGGATGTCATATGTTAACATGCTGCCTCCCTGGAGTGTGACCTATCACAGTGGTCTATGAAGGTCACACACATTTGAAAATCAAATGACAAAAGTCACACTAAAAAGTCCTGAGAGCAGTTTAACAAGTTTGCTTTCAGCTTTACACATTTTGTGTCAAGCCAAATCTTGAAGAGGTGCGTGGACTCCAACCAGTAGAGTTGGGGGAAGGGGAGCATTATTTTTTTTCATCATAAACAGGTGGGTTTCGGTCGTCTGCTGGCAGTCCACCCTCTCCCCCTCTCAACACCACTTAAATTTTTTTTTAAACATCATTTATAGGTAATTGAGAATACAATGGGGCAGCTTCACTGAGACTGATTTTTTTGTTCTGGAACATTCTGAACATCTGAGTTCTCTATGTGTTTTTATTAGAAAAAGCAGTTCAGAATTGCCAATGGTGATGGGGTAGAAAGCATGGTTGACTGAGGTGCACATCCCTTTCCAAACCTTCCCTGCACTGTGACGTGGGACCATATCCTACTCACCCCCACCGCTGACCCTGGATTCTCCAGCCTTGTTTCCCTCCACGCCTGGGCTAGCACCTCTCCCATTACACTTCTGGTTCCCCAGTGGCCGCTGAAGGAACTAGGGAAAGGCCCAAGAATAGGGCCTGATGACAAAGACTGAGTAACCAGCCAAAGGTGTCCATGAGAAAGGGAGGATAGAAAGAGCATAGGGGTCACTTACTCCCCAGCTTAGCTTCTCTCTTTACAAAAGTTAAACCCCACACACTGAAGGAGGTTACAGCATTCAAGTAAGTGGTTCTCAGACTTCAGCACTCAACAGAATCCCCTAGAGGGCTTATTAACTCACAGGTGGCTGGGCCCCATCTCTCCAGGTTCTGATTCAGCAGGTCTCGGGCAGGACCCGAGACTGTGCCTTTCCAACCAGCGCCTGGGGAGGCGGCGGCTGCTACCTGTCCACGCTACATCTTGAGAACTCCTGGTCTCCGTTCCAGACTCCACGAGTACAGGGAAAGATAGACTTTGTAATTTGGAGTTGTTAGAACTGGCAAGTCTCCTCCTAGTTCTTGGAGTACTGGAGTGTTTTCTCTCCCTGGGTTAAAAGCAAATGGCTTTTAAAAAAATCTGAAGAGACATTTATTCTTTGACTTCTTTCACAAAACCTTGTATGTGTAAACTAAAATAGATTCCAGGGAAACAGTTAGTTCATTTCCTAAATACATTGACCCTTGAATTGTCTTTAGTCATGTATACACAAACCAGCTCTGGGTAAATAGCTTAATGATTTTTTCGTAAAGCACTGCAAATTAAATAATTAACTCTCCAGGTTTTTTTTTTTTTTTTTTGGCTAGCAGAAGAGTGGCCATCCATTAAAGAAATGGAGTACTATGGATGGAGATGGAAGGAATCATTTAAATGTTAATCACTGTGGATTCCATCATTGCAAATCTTTGCATTTTACCTGTTAGACTGCAGAGGAGTTTCTAGTGTTCAGGGAGTCTGTGTTGCCTACATGCACAGGGCTGTGAATCTATTCTCTGGTCATCCAAGTTCTTAAATTTTTTCCCCTAAATCTTTGGCTTACCATATACAAAATCTTGAATTAGAAGCATCAGTAGTATACTTCTGTTATATTTCTGCTGAAATAATTCCTGGTAAAGCCAGCAAACCAAGTTTGTATGATATTAATACTGTTGCAAAGTATAAATTGAGGTGACCATTCAGGGGTTCTGTTTAGACATTAGGAATTCTTGAAGGATTCCACATATTTTCAAGTTCAACGCCATCTAAATTTCTTAGCAATGGTAAGTTTTTGGAATGCAATGCACTGTTTTTGGAAAATAAAGTTCCTGCGATTTCCTATGATGAATTGACATAGATTCACACTTCGATCTACATCTATATATCATTTTATTACTGTGCTTATTACATATATATGCTTCATTACAGAAGTATTCCTTTTATTCTGAAAAAACCTTAAAGTATAAAACTAGTAAATTGGATACAATATTAATTTTTGTTCACTGTATCACAGATTCAATGACTTAGCAACCCGATTTGTCAATTTTGAGCAATAATTCTTGTGCTTGGCTACATTAGACTCTCCTGAGGAGTTTTAAGATCCCAATCCCTGGAGCTCACCCCAGTCTAAGTAAGTCAGACTTTGCAGACCAAACATGTTGTTTGTACAGCCCCCCAGCTGGCTGCAGTGCACAGGTTGGGCTAGGCGTGTCATCTTCCTTCCAGAACTTCCGTGGTTCTTTAATTTTGACTCAGGCAAAATCGCCTTGATTGGGCAAAGACAGCATCACTCCTACTAATTGCAAAGGAAATGGCTGAGTGAAGGTGGTGAAGTCAGGGACAGAGGATGCCGTGAATTAAGGAATTTGAGATTCAGGTTTTGAATCTGAAACCTAAGAAAGGTTCTGCCTTTGAAGGTTACTCAGGACTGAGAAACAATGGCATGTTTTCATAGTCTTCTTTGATTCTCTAGGCTGTCCCAAAGGGGGAATTCTAAGTAACACAGATTTAGTAAATTCTTAACAGACCAGACCCACTTTGAATGGAATGGAATTTATTTATTTTTTGAATCAGAGTATAACCTCCTTTTACTTTAATACTCTGTGCATAACCCAGATGGGGCTATGAATTTTATGAACAATAAGAACCCTTCCAGGGATTGCCACAAATTCAGGAGCAAAGCTGACCATGTATTGAATTTTAGTAATCATTTTCAGCAGCTGGTCCTATATTACCTATGCAAAATTATTAGATTAAAGACTTGATTATTTTAGCTTGAAATATATCATATATTCACCTCAACCAACATGAAGTATCTGCAGAGTGTAAAGTACTGGCTTAGAAAAAGATTTGGTCTGCCCACAGTGTCTTAAAAACAAAAATGTATCTCCATTTATCAAAGGCTAAGCATCTACCATAAGACATTCAGATCTGGTAAAGATGTTTGATGGTATCAGTCAAAACCCTATTTAAGCAGAAAGGCCAGAACGCGTTTCTTAACGAGTACCTAGCAATGTCATCATCTACTTAAGGTGGAGGAAAGGGGGTAAGATCAAAATCACGCAATCTCCAAGTGATGGAAGAAGTAGAGCTTGAAGTGACACACAGACAACGTGTATGACAGCCATCATTATCAGGGGATTTTTATAGACTGGTAACAATCCCATGCTTTCGGCCCCTCTGAGGTATACTTATGATTAAGAAAAAAGAGACCAAGGGAAACAGAAGTGATGGAAACGGCATTAGTGAAGTAACTCCACATTCGGCACCCACTTACAACTCAACACTTTATACTTATTCAAAAATGGGAAGACCTGTTTAATCCTCATGTGTGCCTTCTTTGCTCACTCTTTTTTTATTAAGGTATCATTGATACACAATCTTATGAAGGTTTCACGTGAGCAGCACTGTGGTTTGATCATTCACCCATATTATCAAGTCCTCACCTCCCCTGTCGCAGTCACTGTCCACCAGCAAAGTAAGATGCTGTGGAGTCATTACTTGTCTTCTCCGTGCTGTACTGCCTTCCCCATGCCCCACCAACATTATGTGTGCTAATTATAAGGCCCCTCAATCCCCTTCTCCCTCCCTCCCCACCCACCCTTCCCAACCACTTCCCTTTGGTAACCGCTAGTCCCTTCGTGGAGTCTGTGAGTCTGCTGCTGTTTTATTCCTTCAGTTTTGCTTTTTTGTTATACTCCACAAATGAGCGAAATCATTTGGTACTTGTCTTTCTCCGCCTGGCTTATTCCACTGTCTTTGCTCACTCTGGACCATGTTCTTGCGCCAGCAACCTTGACCCAATTTAAGAGCCTTTCTTACTCTTTCCCAGTCTGAATCTTCTTCTTCTCTGAACAAAATTTGACAGAGGAATTTCTTCAGACATTGCATTTGACTCATGATTTAAAGCTATTTTTTTCTTCTGTGAGTTGAAAATTATTTTCATCTTCTCCCTTAGAATTTTGAGGACCTGAGTGATTGAAATTTTAGACATAACTCCTACACTCTCGTAATAGGGGTTGAAAATGTTAAGCAAATTGAATTACATTGAAATTTTAAGACCGTCTGGTCCAACAGAGAAAATGCTTTGTATTAATTAAAAGAAAGTGTTTAGAATCATGTCTTAGAAGATGTTTTTATTATTTTTAAGGAGACAGCAAGTTTCTATAAAGGACCACTACAACTCTGTCATTGTAGCTCAAAAGCAGTAACAGACAAACCCGTACGCAATGGTGGCAGCTGTGTTCCCATAAAACTTTATGGACACAGACATTTGAATTTCACATACTTTCCATGGGTCACAAAATTTGATCCTTTTGATTTAAAAAAATCATTTAAAAATGTAAAAACCATTTTTACCTAGCAAGCCATACAAAAACAGATGCAGGCAAGATTTGGCCTATAGCCTGTAGTTTGCTGATCCTTGGTTTAAATGAATATTTTCCCAACCATCTTGAAAGTTTTCATTTGAGCAAACATAATTAACTGCTCTTAGTCTGTTTTCCAATATTCCCATAATCCTTTCACCACCCAACTCTTGACTGATGAATTGGTAGCCTCTCTTGAGTCAACCCCATGGATCTGTGGTGGCTGTGTTGAGAAAGATTCAAGAACCTGAATAGGAGCAAAGAAGTTTAAGAAATGCTTCCCGGATGTCCCACTGATAAATGTTACAGTCGTTTTGTCTGAAACATTTTTCTCCAGGCATCTGCAATGGAGATCTTTTTTTTTTTTTTTTGGAGATCATTATTTTTAAGTTCAAGGTTTTCAAAGGTTCCTAGTAGTCCAGCTTCCTTCACTCAGTATAGGTGCTCAGAACTGACACATACATTTATTGGTCAATTGTGAACCTCTCTTATAGGCAGAAATAGGGCCAGGGGTTGAGGAGTGAACAAGAAAGGTCATTCTCATCTCTGATACCTGTAAATAAGTAGCCATCGTTGGATCTGCTAAAATTATAACTAAATGAGTGTGACTATATGAAGATATTTATTTATCTCCATTAACATCTAAGTTCTTCTAGACCATAAATGGTATTCAAAAATTGTTCTCTGTATATTATTGACTACCAGATTAGAATAATAAACACTGAATACTCTGATGATGGAGTTTATAAATATCAGGAGCAGATTCTGTGGAGTTAATAGAGAAATATCAAATAAAACCTGACAAGGTAAATACAATATCATATATCAAAATGGCTTAAATTGTAGTCCATGGAACAGTAGACTTAAATTTGTATGCAGATTGAGTTTTATTATGTTTTTGAAGTTCCCTGGGCAACCTGTCTTGCCAGGACCTTTGGAAATGTTGACTATCATAACCAGTGAAAAAGGGCATTAAAAAATAAAACTGGCATAAATCACACATTGCAGTCTGCCACGGGCTGAACCTGAAGATAGCCTTAAGCTCCTGCAACATAATTACAGCATCTTAAGAGTTTAGTTACGTATGAAGAATTTATGCTTTTATGCAGGTGGTATGTGTTAATGCGGGCGTGTTTTCCTAGCAAGGATTGTGATTATAGTTTCTTAGAAGAAAATAGACGGATTGTGGCACTCGACATGTTCATAACCTGACTGTGCTGGAGTGGAGGTGTTGGGTGTCAAGGCTCCAAACACAGTTCCCGAATGTCGCTCTGAATATTGTGGAATGAAACAAGCCAGATCTGTGTTTGCCTTGAAAGGCATCCAGACTTAATATTATAGTTTAAAGACATTCTGAAGCATTGACTTCAGAATAAGAGCAAACATTCTTTAAGGCCTGGACAAACCCGAAAGGAATTACTGAAATCTCCTGTTTCAGGCATACATTTTAATAGTAGTGCTCAATGACAAGTCTTTAATTCCCTGCAACCTGACTCTTAGGTACAGGTCTCCAAAGGCTAAAATTAGGGGTGTTTTTGTCTGCTTACCTTGCTGTTTGATTGGGGATCAGTGTACGTAAAAGTACAAAGCTCATCTGTTAGGGTGGATTTACTGTTCTCACAGCTGTCCCGTCACAGACTCTTAAATTCCCCACTCAGATGAGCCTTGCTAAAAACGACATTAGATGAAGGTGGTTGAGTATGGCTCCATGAAAATGCATTCAAAATGTATGCATTAAAAACAAAAATTGTAGGGAAAATTACTCATCATTTCTGCATAAAGTACACAGGACAGTCTTATTCTTTAAGTGACATGTGTTTGACAGCTTTGTCTTTCAGAAATTTGACTTGCATCCAATCCTTTGCTTAACATTAGGAAACCAAATCTGCCTCGCCCCTTTACCTTTAGGACTGTCTTGAATTTATTCAATTTATAAAGCACATCCTTTCCCTTCACAGTCAGAGTACTATGAAAAAATCACCTGGGGAGGAGGTAATGAATTAATAAGGCCAGGAGCAACTTGACTTTGGTTTTAGATAGAATTTGAAATAGCTGTGTCAATGGTAATTGCTAGTCTATGTATATAAACCTGTATTCATAAAAATTTGTTCAACAATGTAGTATTTGCTTTCCCAGAAATCTTGTGGGCTGATGAAGTTATACAGCATTTCCGTCAGAATGCATCTAAACTATTAAGCCTCTCTTCTTGAGTTCTGACTCAACGCAGCCAATGAGGAAAGCCCTAAAGCATAGAAGGCATTGTTGTAACAATCTATAATAGTTGTTAAATGAACCCGTTAGTTGATTTACTACATTATATTTCAGAAGGGTTGTCCAGTGAATATTCAGTTTTGCATGCTAATTGTTCCCACAGTGAACCTTTGAGGATTTATAATGGGAAGGGACAGAACAGTGCTGGGTATACAGTTGGTGCTCAGTACATACTGTGGGTTCATTATGTGTCTCCTTGGTGGTAGAATTATTTCCTGCGGTGCAGATTCATTCCAGGGGGAAGAGCACACGCCGTGGCCCAGGAGGGAGCTTGTCTTACTGCCTACATTTGTAAATAAAGTTTTTTGGGAGCACATCCCTGCCCAGTCGTTTACATATTGCCTATGGCTATTTTCTTACTAAAAAACGGCAGAGCTGACTAGTTGCAACAGAGAGCTTATGGCCAACAAAGCCTAAAATATTTACTACCTGGCCCTTTACAGAGAACATTCGCTGACCCCTGTTCTAGATTCTAATGCTGTGCTATCCAATAATGTAGCCACTAGCCACATGGAGCAGTTGAGTGTTTTAAATGTGGCGGGTGTGAATTGAGATGTGTTACATGTGTAAAACACATGCCAGATTTGAAAGACTTCACCAGCAGAAAGAAGGAAAAAGAATGTGAAAGAGCTCATCAGTTTTTAAATGTTGATCCCATGTGGAAATGAGAATATTTTGGATATTGAGTTAGGTAAAATATAGTATTAAAATTAATTTTGTCTGTTTTTTTAAACTTAAAAAAAACCATGACTATTAGAACATTGAAAATGTGACTCATGTTGTGGCTCACATTAGATTTCTGGTGACAGTGCTTCTTTCGAGCCTGGAATTTAAAGGATCTGTGACCTCTTGAAAAAGCGAGAGGGAAGATGAGGGAAGAGAAAACTATCCCTGTATTAACAGATATCTCTCAAAAGCAATAAAGTCTTCATTAATTCGAGTATGCCTCCTAAGAAGGGGAGTATTCAGCAGTAATGGGTCAGGATGTCTACGGCAAAGGTTTTGGCTGAGTTCTCCCAGAAGAACCTGACTCAGAATTGGAATCGGGAAGCCACCAGGAAGCATTTGTGAGGGAGGGGAGAGCGGGACAGAGAGGAGAAGGGAGAGGGAAGGGGCCTCTGGGGCTGCTCCCAGTGGGGCCCTGGTATCTCTGAGGGAGCACTGCGAGTGGCCCCCAGGAGGGAGGGAGCTGGGCTGCTCATCACCCACTGCCGGTAGTTGCAGCTTTGACGGCTGCTGCTAGGGCATCCACCAGCCCTGCCCCCACCCGGTGCTTTGCAGCAAAGAGCCCTCTGCAAGCTCCGCATGGGGTCGGGCCCCTATCGTTCTGGGTACTGACGTCAAACTGAATGTTGTGTCCTGCAATTCGTATTTCAACAAACATTTGTATAGTCCTGGCGTGTGTGTTCATTTTTCCTCTGATCTTAACAATAACACAGTTAGGGAGATTCATCCTTATCCACACATTATGGACCGAGGAAGAATGAGCCCCAGAGTCATTTGTCCAGGACAGTTCAGCTGGAACGGAGGCCCCAGTCTCCTCGCTTCCCACGTGTGGCCACTCATGCCTGACTTCTTGGATTCCTACAACACTCAGCTCCATAAGGAGATGTAAATATAATGACAGTCTTGGGGTGAGAACAGGAAACTGAAATGGTTCTCTTGTCCTCTGTAGAATTCCATAGATATGCATAGGGAAGTAGATATTTATATCCACTTGGCCCCAAAACTCTTAACACCAAAAAATACTCTCTCTCCTTTGCACAAAGCACAGTTAAAATCAAGAGGTAATAGGACCTGCTGACCACCACACAGAATGTTAGTGATCCAGTTAAATTCTAGAAAACTCCATAGAAGTCCCTGTAGCGGAAGCTTACGGATGCCAGGTTCACAGAGGCCTGGATTTTGTTACCTCCGCATTTCTTGGGCTGTCTTCAAAAGTGTTGTCAGTCCCTTTGGTACCTCTTGGAAACAAGTCTCTCTCCCAGCCTCATTTCCCTCTATTATACTTCGAAGTGACTCGGTAACTCTTTGCGGACTTAGTAATACTTGTGCTATTTAAATGTGAACAACCCCAAAGGATAGGTCAGTGTGTTTAAACCACAGGCTTTAGTCTGCATATTAGTTGATTAAAAACAGATTTTATCCATGATACGTACTTAGCAAGGGGAGGGGAAGCAAGCCGATGTTTGTAGGGTCTAAATGTGTTAGATTCTATTCATTTGGCTCTCTTGATGACTAGCTTTTAGAAAAGTCATACCTACGAAAGTTGAATTGTGAGCAGTTACATGATGTGTTTTCCTAGAAACTTCCTGCTCTGAAGGGTCAGCCAAAAAGGAAAGTGAAAGGATTCCCTACGATTAACATACCAAAACAAGCTCACAAACATGCCATAAAGTGGTCACGTCTAAAGCAGGGGCAGTGAATAGTGCGATGCCTCAAAATACCCTCCAGTCTCTGGCCATAAAGTGATTAGTCATGGTGATTCATTTTCTCTAAACAGTACAAAAGCTTTAGACTTTTGTTGTTGGTAAGAGCTTTGAAAGCAACTTTTTCTTTGATGCAAACATGAGATCATTAAGTTGCACCTAATTCACTTGGTCTGGTTTACTCTCCAACTTTTTGTTATGTAGTGTCCTCTAAGTGAGAAAGTCATTTTTCTCCTTCAGAATATTTATATTTGAGATGCTTTGAGTGTTTTAAAGCCAAAAACGAAGATTTCTTCTTGGTTTTGCTGTCCAGATGAAATATGCCCAAGACCTCTTTCTGAATTCTGAACACATGAGAGTTGTAGATAAAATATTTTTAAATGGATTTTAATAGATAATAACCAAGCTTAAACATAAGTGGGAAGTCTCCAAGGACTAGAGATGAAAGGCAATGCAGAATGGTGAAAAGAGGTGAAGCTGGGCTGCTCTTGAGAAGTGGAGACAAGATGAGGCATGGGGGACCTGGGGCCAAGGGGGCAAAGTATACCCCGCACGTGGCAGCCTGGAACTGGTGCCAGCCGGCATCCCCATGGAGGGAAGCAGAAGCACTGAGCCACACCAGGACCTTTGCGTCCCTGGCAGGCCCATGGGCACAGGGTGGGAGTGCCCTCTCTGGGGAAACAACCTCAGTTCCTAACAGCAGAGTGGGCCCCTCACCTTGCTGGGCCATGTCACTCCGCTGCTCACAGCACAGAGGACAAAGCTCAGGGCAGCTCAGCTGTCAGACAAAGATGACAAGACACAAGGTCAAATCGGATTCTTGAGGAACATTACACAAACACAGGAAAATATGGAACTGCCTTTTCTCAAAAGAGCTTAAGAATAAGTATGTTAGTTCTTTTAATATTATGAAGGAAGGAATTGCATCCTAGACACGGGAACAGAAAGTAACTCAAGAAGAAGAGGAAGATGTGATAACCTTCTGGAAATGAAAAATGCATTCATTGAATTAAAAACAAGAATTAGACAGTAGGATAAACACCAGACTAATAAGCGTAACTTGTTTAAGAATGACCAAAGGGATTTCTGCTTCTGACTTATGCATTTTAAGCATTAAATAAAAGTGATTCTTTTCCTGAATATACCTTTCTAAATCTAAACTTTAGGAAAGTAGAAGGAGCAAACCTTTGCAGAAATAAATTTCACAGCATAGTGAACTGTTAATCAGCTTTATGAAATTGTAAATTTTCAAAATCCCCCTCATACTCTTTCAAATAAATCCTTTTTCTCAGATGGCATTATGAATCCAAGATATATTTCCTTTTCTGTGAAAGTTCCTTTCACTTCCAACATACACTGTGTCTGTGGAGTTGTCTATATGTTAAAACACGCCGTTGCCCTAATCCTTTGCGGTCCCACCTTCCTGGTCTTGGTATGTGACCTTGTTCTAGTTCCTGCCCACAGAGTACACTCGCCCGTGCTCACCTCCACCTCCATTCCATCTTCCCAAGGAATTTCCACTCTTGTCCACCCAAAACTCGCTGCCCACCCTTCCAGCCTCAGTGAAAAGACTCTGTCCTCTCAGAAACCTTCTCCAGGCGGCCTCAACCCCCTTCTCTCGGGTGCAGCATCCGTCTCCCGGTTGCATAGCCGTCTGTGCGCAAGGAGGGGATGCCTGTATGTTTGTTTCCCCAGACTTCTCTCAGAGTTTGGCCTATAGCAGAAGCTCAGTAAACATGTGTATGAATAGTATAGGTGAGGAGTATCCAGAATGAGAAGCAGTGGAGAGCACTTGAGTCTTACCCAGCACGGAGGGTCATTGTGGCTGAAAATAAGATTTAACAGGCATGGCAGGCAAGGTTAAATTTGATGTTCAGAAGGAATGGGGAGTAATTCTAGATTCTTAAGCAGGAGAATGGTAGGAAAAATGATCTGGCATTGATAGGCTGATAGGCAGAGAATAGGCACATGTACAGTGGAATGTACTGTGCGTGAGTAAATGTGTATGGGGAGGACGTCTTATAAATGCCTATAAATAGCCATAATGCCAGTGAGAGCTGGGCACTTCAAACCTTCCTCGGAGGGACTGACCTCAGCCTGCCCATGAGATGATAAATTCCAACAATCCAATAGTAAGTAGTTGATTAGATGTGGGAATATGTCCTTATATTATTGCCACACCATTTCTGATTCAGGCAATGGGAATCCCATTATCTCCTTTTTCCCTAGTTCATGCCCTAGAAGTGACCTATAACTAATTAGTCAGTGAAATATGCCTGAGTTAGTGCACTAAACAGGAACAGTTGAAATTTGAACGTTTTTAAAAGATTCCTTTAAATTTGACTTTTCAAAATCCAGTTTAAATCTATAAATACTTGAAACTGTGTAGGTTTCATTGAGGTTTCTAAAATGTATCCGTTTTTCCTGAGTACAAGTAATTTTGTATAAAGTATTAAAAGTATGCAGAATAATATTT
This sequence comes from Phataginus tricuspis, assembly GCA_029783875.1. NCBI lineage: Eukaryota > Metazoa > Chordata > Mammalia > Pholidota > Manidae > Phataginus > Phataginus tricuspis. The sequence continues at coordinate 5,849,618 of JAQQAC010016209.1, read as the reverse complement.
TTCTTCTTTTTTGAACAGCAAAACTTAGAGAGTAACCTCACCAACCTTATTAAGAGGAACACAGAACTGGAGACGCTTTTGGCTAAACTTATCCAAACCTGTCAACACGTGGAGGTGAGTGTCTATGTGTGCTGTGTTTATATGAAAACTGCTCAGTCACGGTTTTTATATGCTCAGCCTTTATGTATCTTAAAACAGGAATCTTCTTAAAATTAGATCTTTTGCGGAAGCCAAATATTTAAGATGGATGAAATTGGAAGGTACTAGAACCTCAAAGAATATCTCCCCACCCACTGCCTTGTCATGCCCTCTCTCCCATCATGGCTGTCCCTGACCCAGCTTTCTTAGCGTTCCTAATATTGCAGAGTTCAGTCACCGGTACAAAGGGCAGCCAACAAAAACACTATTTAGAAGGTGTTGTATTAGTTTTCTAGGGCTGCTGTAACAAATGACCGTGAACTTGGATGGCATAAAACAACCGAAATTCATTCTCTGGCAGTTCTGGAGGCCAGAAACCTGAAATCCAGGTGTGAGTAGGGCCATGTTCCCTCCAAAGGCACTAGGAGAGGATCCCTCCATGCCTCTTGCAACCTTCTGGTGGTTCCAGGCAGCTCATGGCACTCCTTGGCTTGGAGCAACAGCACTGTGGCCTCTGCTCTGCTATCACATGGCCTCCTCCCTGGGGGTGTCTGTGTCTGTCCAGATCTCCTCCTCCTTACAGGGACACCAGTCATTTGGGTTAAGGGCCACCCTACTTCAGTATGAACTCACATTAACTTGATTATATCAGCTAAGGCCCTGTTTCCAAACAAAATTATACTCCCAGACAGCAGCGGTTAGGACTTGGATGTATAGTCTAGGGGGGTGCAATGCAGCCCACCACAGCTGGGTATTGAATGCGTCTTGGTTGTCAGGTACGTTCCCTTGAAACTGACCACAGCTATTGGGATCACATCAAGAGTGTGCAGGCCTCAATGACAGCAAAGGCAGGTTGGGGGACCCGGATCTTTCTAACCCTCTGCTTAGAATGGATTCGCTTTTGGCCATGATCTCCAGGGAACATTTTGAGCCTTGTTGATTAAACAGACTTGTAAATAATAGTGAACAAGCATAATGGTTTCTTTATTGTAGGGTAAAGTGAGCATGTATTATGAGAGTAAACAGATGAACACAATGAAATGATCCACGAGCTATATTTTATTTTTATGATGTGATGGCTTTTGATGTTTAGGACAATAAGAAAGAATTCTTTCTCTTCAGTAAAAAAAAAAAATTACCTGTGTTTTATGGGGAAATCTTACAAATGCTTTATGGATTGGGTGATTATTTCATTCAATTTCAACTGGTTACTTGTTAAAGCATTAGTGTCTGGTTTCCATTATGGCCTTCATGATTTCAGAGTAACTGTCTTGTACCTAATGCAATGTTAGTATGACTTGAACTTACAAAATGCTATTTTTCCTAACATGTAAAGTTATATTCTATAATGTTCGGTGATTTCATGTGCTAGATAGATGTGTCATTTAAGAAAGACACATGGATTTACAAGTGGATTTTATTTCAAAAGATCAGCTATTTAGTTGAGAGAATAGGCTCTTTAAATAAAGCTACTACTGAATTGATTGTAGCAGACTTTCAAATGGACACAGACATACCTCATGGAAGTTACTCAGCAAGGAGTAAGGAATATTCACTCCTTTCACTGTTGTTTCTCTACAAATCCTTTGGAATGGAAAGAAATGTTTGTGAGTAAATTTGGCATTTGGGAAATTTATCCTAGATAAAAATTAAAATCAATTGAGTAGAAAAATAATGATATAAGCAGTACCTGTTTCTCTATGTGTTATTACTAATATTCTCAAAGCATAGTTTTGTGTATGTATAGGAAAAATACAGTATACATAGCGTTCAGTACTGTCCACGCTTTCAGGTATCCACCAGGGGTGTTGGAACACGCACCCCGTGCATTAGGGGGGACTACTGTACTTTGGAATTTCAGTGAATCAGGGAATTTCTTCCAGCTGGGGGCTGGGGGAGCCTGCCTTCAAGAATTGGTAACACTGGGCATATGGAGGTATGGGAAAGACACTGCTTGTAGGGCAAACTGAGGTATGGGGATGGTAAAATGAAGGGTGTATGTATGCAAAGCAATTAGTTAATTCTGTAGAAATGGAAGGTGTGCAAGGGTGCTTAAGTCACAGCCAGCTTTGGAGAAATGAGAGCTGGGTGGACTTTTGATACTGCATCTGAATCTGAACTTTATTTGGTCTTGAAGGTTTAGCAAGGGTTCGAGGAACACAAAGACCTGGGTACTTTTCACAGGACAATTGGCATCCCTAACTCATTTCAACAAATGATATTTTGGGTTATTGGAAAAATAATATGGATATCTTAGCGCAGAACGATTGCAAGTCCCAGAGAAAACACCACAGCACTAGTAAACTCCGAACAGGTAGTGGAATTTGTTCTGCACCAGTGGGAAAGTCCTTTAAATTAGTGCAGAGGAAAAGAATTTCCTGGTTCACATCCTAGGTTCCTAGACTGTATTTTTTCCTTTTCCTCTTCCTGAAGGTGTCCTTGCATTTGGGCATGAGCATGCCTGGGGAAAATAATCCGGTGCCAGCTGGAGCTAAAAAGCTCAAAGCACAGACGCAGCTCTCAATTGTTGTAAATGAAATCAATGGATTCCCACCAATCCTGAGGAAATGCCACATCCGACTCAGTCCACACCTCCTTCCTGGGATTCACTTCTGCTTTTCTTGCGAATGAAAAGAGTTTGAAGGTCTCCCTTATCCCCATTGTTTCATAACTTGTTTTTAAAACAGGGGTAAGCAAATGCAATGGCCTTTTAAGAGTAAGTACTGAACATTTTCAGTAGAGGACAGAGGGGATGGAGGCCAAGCTAGTTTGGGCCTCACTGGAGGAGCAGTATGAGGGCTCCCAGGAAATGTTTGTGTGATCTGCTGGCGGGATTCTAAAAACGGATGGGTTTTTAGCCACTGGGTTTGTTTTCCTCAGGAGAGGAATACAGAAGAGGATTCCCTTGGGATGGGTTTAGAGTTAGTTATATCTGAGGTATGGGACATGCCTATGTGAAGTGAGCAAATTGGGGTCTGCTCAGAACTTAATGTCTCCAGGTCACAGATGGGCAATCGCTCTTCATCAACCTCGTCCTTCTCTCTTTTCTTTTCCAAACCAGGGGACCTCGTTTATTTGCTAAGCAAATACTTAGAATTGCTGATGTATATCAAGTTCCCCCCACGTTCTGAGAATCAGGTTCTTTCACAAGGAATGTAGCACCTGGGCACAGTAGGTTTGAGAAATAACAGTTGATCAGTGACTAAATGCACAGTTGAGATGGTAAAGAAAAACTGCAAACCACAGCAGTGTGAACAAGGTAGAGGCTCAGCTCACCTCACCGTCCCGGCCCAGGCTTCTCCCCGAAGGCCGTTCTCGGGGCCAGCATCCCGTCAAAGTCCTGCAGTTTGCCCCCCTGGCTTACCTTGCCTTCTTTGTAATTACTTTTTAAAAAATGCCTTTTGCCATTGTTTCTCACACTAAGTTTTTCATCGATTCTTTCTCTTTTAATGGAAAGTTTGCTCTCTTACTGGCTCCCTGAGTTTTTCCAGTGCTGGGTGACATGTGCAGTGACAAGCTAGTTGTGGGTAAATTAAGTGCCATTTCATTTGATTTTTGCTGGGCTCTGTAAACTGAGACAGAAAAGGGTGATGCGTTACAGTACCTTGTAAGGAATGGTAAAAATTAATTTGGGAAAACAGATGGGGGTCTATAAAAGACTTCTTCAGTCATTCATGAAGCCCTAAAAGCATTCTGTTGTAAACTTTGAAATAAGAAAAAAATTGCTGTGTTACAAAGTAAGATGAAAGTTTATGTTTAAATTAATGTTGTTCTGCAGTCTTATGTCAAAGCATTCTCTCTATGGAAACCTTGGCAGTTGCTTTATCTAGAGCCGTTGGACAAAGACCAGCACCCAAACACCGTACCTGCTGTTTGTGTCTTGTGGACAAGTGTCTGGTCTTGGATCCCATGTATCCTGCTTAGGGGCCACTTTGATTGTCCAAAGTCATGATCCATTGTCACTTGCAGACAAGGGTTAGATTCCCACCCCATCTGAGCCCTCATGAAAATGCTCTCAGGGTATAATTAGAGTCAGATTCTGGGCCTCATTAAACCACATCAGGCAACCCACAGTCATCCGTGGCTCTCTGTGTGAACAGCTCTGGAATGATGATTATGTGATACTGCAAACATGGTGGCATTCGGAAACTGGATTATGACAAACCACTGTGGCAAAGGCCCATCTCCCAAGTTCAGGTCTTAAGATTCCCAGGACAAAGGAGAAAAGAGACACTCCACAGAGCTTCATCTTCTCTGGAGAAGAGTCATTTTTTGACTACTGCCTGTGTATACTGGCTGTGTATCTACTTCACCAAGTTTGCTAAAATTCACAGCTCATGAAGCAAGCAGCTTTTCTCAATGGAGATTAAATTTAACTGTTCAGTAAAGTAGTATGTAACACATACTTGAATGTCTCCCCATAGATTCTATGCTCTTGCCTTAAAAAAAAAACTGATTCATAAAGGGCACTGGATCCTGTTACCTTCTTAGGTATACTCATGAGGAATAATGAGACAACGTCAGTAGAAAGTCTTCCAGTCTTCTCTTATTTTGGAGCAAGAGGTTAATCTTATGAATAAGTGAATATAAGGCTTAGTTAGTTTGGGATTACTTTCAGAATAACCTTGCCAAGTTTCAGCTTTGAAACTTTTTTAAAAACATGATCCAAACCTTTCAGCATCTGCTCATCTTCCCAGTTGGGATGGGATGAGCTGTTGTGTCATATTCAGAATCCTGCCAGGTGGCTTGCATTGGGGTATGATCACACTACGTGCCTCTGAAGACAATCCCTCTGACGCATTTGAATGAATACTGCAGATTTCCATGGCTAATACTTAGATGTGAAATAATTGGCCTTAATTAGGGGACCAGCAGATGAGCAGTAGGAGTGAAGAGAGAAGACATGGTTTTACTGATGTATCTCAGTGTGGCTTCTCCCTATAACACAGGAATTCTTTATCACGTCTCCTTTACACTCTTCCACACACAACCTCCTTGCCTTGAAAAATTCAGGTGCTTGACTAGAGCAGCAGGGATGTTTCTGGCATGATAGAAAGAGTAGTAAGAATGGGTTGTGGCACATTTTTTAAGTGGCCATTGTAGTTCTGTTACAGAAGACCAGAAAACCTGGACTGGATCACTGACAGAAGAACCAAGTGGCACTCAGAGGTCTTGGAGGGTGGAGGTTTATTTCACACTGGTGAGCTCAGAGGAGACTGATCTCCAAAGGTCTGAGCCCCAAGTACAGCTGGGCCATGCCTTTGATACATTTACTACAAAGCTAGGGGCGAGTCAGCACCCAGGAACCATTGCAGTGGGAGCTATTAGGTCACTATAGGTGTTTTCAGGATGCTAGTTATATTTTAATCCATTTCTGTAAAGGTTATTGGGATACCGCATTATAAACTAATGGGTTTCCATGACTATGATCAACAGGCTGTTCCATACGACTGAGTCCCGGTTGGGGGGAAATACATTGTTACATTGTTTCAATCCCAAGCACCCAAGCACCTTGTGATTCCTCTACATTCGGAAACCTTAACAGAAACCGTTTCCTTGGCTTCCTCGGCTTCCCACCACACCTGCCAAGAGGGGGAGGGATTTGAGAACTTTCTGAGTATTTCCTCATTAGTTCTAACTCAGCTCACATGACATGGTGGCAGTTGGATGCATCCAGGTAAGAGTCAGAGATGTGAGAGGAATGATCTCAGGTGCGCAGGTGACTGTCAGGTAGAAGGTTAGGTCCCAGTATTGCTCCCATGCATTCCATTCAGAGACCAGCATGATCCCAGCCATCAATCCATGGTTTTGTCACTGAGCCAAGCTCTTTTTTTTCTGGGTCTTAATATCTAGTTTAAATTATTTTTCTCAATAAATGAATATAAAAGTGTTTTTGTGATAAGCTGAAATTTTCTCTGAATATAAGATAATTACAGAGTGTGAGAGAAAAGGGACTCATCATCTCTTACCTTCAGTTGGCTTGTATTTTTAATTGCTCAGTGTTGTAGGGAAAACTGAGGACCTTTGTTTCAATTTGGAAATTCCCCAGCAAAGTAACTGAGTCATGCATATAAAATGTTCATTAACAAGAGCACAGTTGTAGCACTGGTTATTTTTGTTTGAAACCGAAATATGAAATCTTAAATTTAGCTCCTTAACATGCCTGCAGCTACCACTGAATGTAAGAAGTTTTCAGTGAGAAGCAACACAAATAAAGACTTTTACAACCAAGTGAAGTGACTTCCTGGCTGAGGAATTTATGATAAGAGCTTTTACTATGGTTTTTAAACTGTTCTTTTTTCACTAGATAGAACATCAGATTCATATATATTAGGTGATGAAAACTGTCATCATAACTGAAATCTCTGATCAGGCAAGCTCAGTATTGGGCTGTCGTAAGTTTGAGGAAGCCTGCCATCTATTCAGGCAGGGAAGATGGTAGCTGGTGCATCTTTGCAGGTATTAGAAAGAAGTGATGACTGTGTCAAGTGGTTACAGTTCCACAAGGTAGAGCCTGCAATATTGGGAAAGCCAGCATGCTAGGACTTGGAGAAATGTACGTGGCAAACAGTAATGACCACTTGACAAGCTCCTACTATCACTTACTGACTTAATTATTCTAAGAGCTTTTTGAGGTAGATGGTATTCGTATAACCGTAGAAGTGTGACTTGAAGCCGGATGTAACAAAAATCATCCAGTAAAGAAATGGATTGAATCCAATCAAGAAGTTAAGCTGGGGTGGTGACTGAACGTCCGCTACCCAAACTAGGTGATAGAGTTGAAAGTGATGATTAAAAAGTTAGATCCCTAGAGGAATTCTCATGGCCGGAAACAGGCCATCTGCTGGGGAATTGGAAACCTGTCCATCACACCACAGCAGAAGCCCAGTGAGTGTGCATCTTCGGTGCCAGTAGAACCAGTGCGCCTCCAGGCCTTGTGAAATGATTCTCAAATCTTTGACATGATCAATTTGCTGCCTTCAGTAAGTAAAGTTCCTTTTTCCTCTTTCCCAAAAAGTTTGAGCTTTATGTATGAAGATGAAGACCTAAATAATATCCATAGAATCAATAGTTTGTTATAATTTAGGACTAAAACATGTGTTTGTATTTTAAGGGTTTGTAGCACTTAAAGAAAATATTACATATTACAGAAATTTGACGAGTTAGCTTTGAGATTCCAATTTGAAACATGTAATTTATTTTAGACCTGTGAAAGTTGAAAGCGTAAAATGATTTGTTTCAATACAGTTCTGGAATGTTCAAGAGAACTTGAGTTTCACCACATTTGTAAGTTTAATTTATTAGATTTCCAAGAGCTACTTAAGGACTTGGGAAGATTTACTTTGTTAGGGTTTTAATTTTACCCTGTTAGGCATTTAAAGTGCTTATAAGGTAAATTGAATAGGTCACGTTTATAAATGCAATTTAAAATGTTGCAGGAGTTTGGTGATAAAAATCTAAACAATGGTTACCCACATGGGTAAGAATTGACTGGAAGGAGGGGTGTGAGCGTACTTTGTGGGGTCATAGAAATACAGTTAAGCCTTGGACAACACAGTTTTGAACTGCACAGGTCTACTTACACTTGGATTTTTTTCAGTAAATACATTGGAAAATTTCTTGGAGCTTTGCTACAATTTGAAAAAACATTTTCTTTTCTCTAGCTCACTTCATTGGAATAATACAGTATATAATAAATGTAACATACAAAATATGTGTTAATTGACTGTTTATGTTATCGGTAAGGCTTCCAGTCAACAGTAGGCTATTAGTAGTTAAGTTTTGGGGGAGTCCAAGGTTACACGTGGATTTTCGACTGTGTGGGGGGGGGTTGGCACATGCTAGGTCCTGAGTGGTTCAAGGGTCAACTGTATTTCATATCTTGGTTAAGCTGTTGGTCATGTTGGGTATCACAATCCACTGATTTGTCCCCTAAGATTTATGCATTTCCCTGTATATAAATTTTACCTCAATTTTTTTAAATGTCGAGAAACTTAACTAATTTCTAGATGGAGTTGATCGTTTTAATAGAGTGAGTCTGTTCAACTTGCAATAATCAAACATTGATTCAAGGACCCCCTAAGAGAGATTATTCTTGGTTTTATAAGATTTCTTGGATTTATGTACAGAATAATGAGATTCATAATTTGAAGTTACAAGCTTAAGGAGAGCTACATAGTGATTTGTTGATAACAGATACAGTCCTTGGGCAAACATCCTCATGGTCTTTAAGTGCATGTCTATTTCCTTCCTAGTTGATCGGACTCTTTGGGCCTCAGGACACTCTCTTTTCCTAGCATCTCCTGCATGTAGCACACAGCCCATGGCTATTGAGAAAATGGGACTCTCCCAGAGAGACCGGCTGCCTACTTCTGTCTTCCCTCCTTCACTGTGCATTTGTGTAGGTCAGCATGCCAGATAAGTTCTCATGACTTAAAGAGCAGAAAGGACCCTTCTTGAGAAGACCATACACAGAACAGTGTTTCTACGATGGTAGATCTCAGCAGCCACAGATCCCTGGAGGCAGTAGTGGGACAGGTGAGCACACGAGGGGCTCCACTGAGCATGAGGGATCAGTCACTGGCTGAGGGCTAAGAGGATGGGTCTGGGCTGGCAGGGGAGGTCAAGGATGAGAAAGCTGTCCCTTGGGTCATTGCTGAACCCTTAAGGGAAGTCACAGAGGGGTCTTCTCCAGCCGTTCACTATAAACCTATCCCTTTCTGTAATATTTGCTAGGATACCCTCTCTATCCCTTCTGGTTTATAAAAGAAAACATGACCAGATAGCTTAGCTACTTTGAATCAAGTTGGGGAAAACACTCTTGAACACTCGCACATGTGTAGGAATACTCAACCTAGGTCTGAAGATGGCTTATAGGGGGACATTTTCAATATCAAACCCTCTTGACACACACACACACACACACACACACACACACACACACACACACACTCAAAAACACTCAAAATTAGCAGCTGACATCATCTTTCCTCTTCCAGATCAGGTTAGATTCCCTTTTCCCTGTCCTGTTGGCAAACCCCAACTTCCCTCCCGCTCCCCTCCTACTGCCCTTGTAACTTTGACCGGCACCACTGCCACAGTTTCAGAAGAAAGCCCTGGGAGAGCGAGTAGGCAGGGATAGCTTCAGAGAGACAGTGCGGCCCACTAGGTCAAAGAGACAAAGGGAGTCAATTAGAAGAAGGCGAGGTCAAGGAAATACACCCCGCCCCCGCGCCCCAACAGATTCTACCTCCCAATTCACCCTTTTGCCTTTTGATCTGTGTGAGATCAGCCATAGCTAGCTCTCTGCAACTGACCCTGACAGCGCTCTTCCCAAGGGGAAGTAAGATACAACTGGTCCTGGTGTTTCTCTCTGCACTCCCAGATAACCCATTCAAGCTCCCCACCCCCCGCCTGGGGTTGGGCTAAGCCCTTAGCCTGAGGCTGTCTGACAGACATGCGTGCTCGGGGGGCCTCCTGAGTTTCCCAGCCCCCTTCTTGCCCACTCGGAGTGAGCGCTGGAGACCAGTCCCACTTCCATATTTGGCAGCAGACCTTCCCCAGCCACTCACAAACACCAACTGCCCCATTTCTGAAACCCTCTAGAACCACACCAGCCAACTGAAATACCATCAGAGCCATGTATATATACCATTTAAAATTTCCAAGTAACCATATTTTTGAAAAAGTAAAAACAAATTTTACTAGTACATTTTATTTGACCTGATATATTCAAAACATTATCATTTCAACGTGTCATCAATACAGAAATGATCAGTGTAGGCGTTTCATACAGCACATCTCAGTGCAGACAAGCCACATCGCAAGTGCCCCAAAACCCCAAGTGGCTACTGGCTGCCATATTGGAGCACGCGGCTCTAGAACTTCTGTAACCCATAGTTTCACAGTTAATTATGTGTGCAATTGGCGTGCTCACTAATTGTTCTCTAGTGGAGTCATCCTCTCTAGAGGGCAAAGTTCTGTTCTGACCACAGGACCCAGCATGGTGCTCTGCACACTGTGGGCACTCGGCAAGTCCCTGCAAGTGCTTCACGTATTATCACTGGTACACGGGAAACCTCCTCCTCATTCTAGAAGGAATGAGAGCCCCCTCATCTCCTCTCACTTCCCTTCCTTCACTCCTGAGACTATTGCCAAGATCTCTGAAAACCAGTAGCTTCAGCCGCATATACTTGAAGTGGAGAGAGAAGTAAAACTGGGAGCTCAGAAGCAGGGGCTGCATCAAAAACGTAGTTTGCTGGCAGCTCCATAATATGTAGTGAATTAAGATTTGCGTGGTTCCCACTTTTATAACTAGGGCTTGCAAAGAGAGAGTGTTGGCTTATTTATCTTTGGTGCAAAGTGTTTCTTTTTTTAGTATGACGCCAAAGAGATGATATCCTAAAGGAACGTGGTTTCTTTCGTATCTCTGACAGCCTCGATCTAATCTTAAGGAAAGAATGGGTGCCTAGGTAAACAACGCTAACAAGTGCCCTTACACAGAGACCACATGCACATGCTCACGTAGAGTCACGAGTCACGCTCTGGCTACTTAAACAAAGGCTTGCTTTAATTTTCTCAGACTAAAGTATTTTTTCCTTCTGTTTTTCATGAAATGGCCTTAAAGAATTCCTCTTGTTTGTGGTCTCGAAAAAAATTAGAACTCTGCCCATCAGGTCTGCCCTTAAGGGTTCTATTAAACACTAAGAAGGCTTTGTTCTTGGTAATCAAATTAAAGCAAGCAGTGTTTCCATTACCTGGCAGAGTGCCGCCTCCCCACCACCCCCTGAGCCTGACAAGTGTAAACAGAGCATTCTGTCTACCAGTTAGGAAGGTGAGAGGGCAACATCTGTCAGATTTGTATACAGAAATATAGTTGACCTTTCAGATAATGGAGGGAGGGAGGGACAGGGGGACTTCTTCATGTAGTCCCTAATTCAGCTTCTTAAAAATTCAGTTTTACTGCAGAAACCTGTACATATTGAGGCTTAATGCTGTGAAGCCATTGTTTTAGAAAGGCAATAAACATTTTACAATAAGTTGAAATGATGGAAAAATGAGGGGTCTCTAGATAAAGAAATCTATGTATTTCAGTCTGACTCACTAGATTTCATGTTTTCGTTCCCAGGCGTCTTTGCCTGCCCTTGTTCAGAGTTAGACCCATTTATGGTCAGTCACAGTGAACGTTTGTGAGTAGACTGAGGTCCCAAAGTTAGGAATGGCCAAAGTCGGGGAAGAAAGCACTGTCCGATGTGAACTCTTGTTCAGCCCTGCAATTTGTTGTAAGTCCTTTGAGCTATAGAACAAACCCAATGGACGGCACCAGTGCTCTTTGACCTCCACTGGAGCTCTTAAGAAAAGTCCAGATTGTAGTGCCCTGGACTGGAGGCACTCCTGTCTGTAACTGCCAGTGCCATGCGCATGGAGCCCATCCTGTGTCCCGGGCCTGGGGGCTTCTAGCTGTGAGCCACTCTGCCTCTGCCTGGGGGCTTTTTCTGCTGCCTCTGCCTGCCCCCTAATTCCAGAAGGGAGTCAATTCCTCCCTCTCCTCCTCTAGCAGACTTCAACCAGCCACACCGATGGAGACACTGGGGAAATAAGCCTCTGCCTCCCCATCAGCTGGAGAGTTCTGCACCCTTTCCCAAAGTTACTCATTGGGATTAATCTCCAGGTGCCCACAGTGGTCTTGGTAAGGCACATCTTCCTGACACTGTACCCTTCCCTGTGTCGCTTCCCCACGCCCTACTGGAGTTTCCTGGCAGCCCCATGCACTTCCATCCTAGTCCCAAGCCCTGCTTGGAGAATAGAACAGCAGACCTTCTCTAAATGGGATGATGATAGAACAGATCCCTTTTCCCCAGTGTTACCACAGCTCATATGTGCAATTTCCCTAAACTCAACTCACTTTCACTGTATTGGAATAAATGGGAATATGAAATGTGGGGCATCAAAGCCATTTAAAAACTAGTCTACCAGCCCCTGCTGGTATTCTAGAGTGTCAGGCAAGATATTTCGTAGATATTACATATGGATGCATCAGAAAGACAGAACAAGGCTTAACATTTTCCAGGTGTACATCCAAGTGCAAGTCTTATCAGTGATCTAATCAAGCATATTTCACTCACTGTAAGAAATACCAAAGAGCAGGGATCCAATCCTCATTCTCCATACCTTTCAGGGGAGCAGATGGCATCTGTACTTAGTAACTGAAGCCTGAATAGGAGTCCAACTTTGTATTTTTCCAGTACATCGCTATTCAGGAATCATGGAACAACTAAAAGAATGCTACTTAATGAGAAATGACATGTAAGATTGAAAATGAGTAATGTGTGCTCATGGGCTAGAAGCTTCCTCTTTCCATTAGAAATGACTTCCTTTCCCTGAAACATACTCCCTCTGTCCTCCTTGGCACTCAGTTAACCATCCTATTCTGTAAGTTATTTTTCAACTTCTGACCACAATGTTTAAAGGCTGATTTTTGCCAAATTCATTTGTTGAAAATTACATAATAGAAAGTACCACTTTTCAGAAACTTTATAAAAAAGACTGGATAGAAACAAGTGCCCATAACGAGTCAATAGATTTTTTTTTCATTCTGCGTGCGCAACCCAAATGGAAGGGTGTGGGGCATTTGTTGCATAAAGTGTGTAGTTAATAGGAGAAAGGAAGGGAGGAGTTTATTGTTTTTGAATGAATTATGAGCAACACCTTCCATTCTGCTTCTTCATTTTGGAACTGCTTTGAACAGTTACCATTTAAAAACAAAAAGAAAAGTCTGTGGCTTTAATGTCACGAGTGTAAGACTGAAGTCAGCTGCATGTACTCTGAGAAGAACGTCATTGGGAAGAGCAGCGTTTATTATGACTGTGATGGAAGTCGGCAGGACGTCATGCGGAAAGTAAAAACCATACTGCACATATTTCCATTTTCAAATTGAAATGCTGTGAATTCAGTAATTGCAACTCTTCATGCTTTGAAGGAAGAAAACTATTATTGATCTATTAAATACTATCGGCCAGCACCTATCATTTGCCAGATAGTTTACAGGTATTTTCATTGAAAGTATACAAATGAGGAAACATTCTCACAAAAATTCAACACATTTTTCATACCACAGCTCTTTGACTCCAAAGTTCATGGTCTTTTCCTCTCTGCAAGACGTTGGCAAACTAGGACCCTAGGGCCAAATCTGACTCATCACCTGTTTTTGTAAATAAAGCTTTATTGGAACACAGCCATGTCATTTGATTACATAATGTCAATGGCTGCTTTCATACTATGGCAGCAGGGCTGAGTAGTTACAACAGAGACCATATGGGTCACAAAGCCAAAATATTTACTGTCTAGCCCTTTACAGCAAAGCTTCCTCACTCTGTGTCATGGGAGACTCTTCTGCTCCTGTGCTCTCACCCTCCCACTCCCCACCCATTGCATCAAGAAGGCGCCTTTAAGGAATGCATTTGGACTTTGAAAGTAACTCCAAAAACGCTGGAGTTAGTCCTCATGTTACAGCTTCCAAAGCCATTGTTTCAGTGAAAGATGTATGTGGATAAAAGTTCTGATTCATGCTAGAAAGTCCCTGGGTAATCAGTCCACACAGGCTGCTGGTCCTAGAACGTGTCATGTTGCTTCTGTATGGACATTCCAGATAAACAGAGTTTCTTAATAGCGATAGTTAACCATTGATTAAGTAATTATTGTGGGCCAGCCATCTTCAGTGGCTTTCCATGTACTCATTCATTTAGTTCTCGCCACAGCCCACTGCAAGCGTTCTCTACCTTGGCGGTAGTGACGTTCCACAGGTAATTCTCTGTTGTGGTGCGGGCTGCCCTGAGTATTCTTGAGTGTTTAGCATCATCTCTGGCCTCTGCCCACTAGGTTCCAGTGGCACTCTAACCACCCTCCCACCCCCAACATCTCCCACAGTTGTGACAACTGAAAATGTCTCCAGCCATTGCCAGTGTCCCCTGGGGAAGCACCTGGTTTACCAGGTAAGAGCTGGTGTTTTCTCTGTAGTTGAAGCAAATACCCAAGAACATACAACTGATAATAAGGAAGACCTGGTGTTCGATCTGAGGGAGACCTCCTCAGGATCCTGTGTCCTGAACTCCTGCCTCCTCCAGCCCTCGTTCACTTAATTATTTCACCTTATTTGACGATTTGCTTTACTGAGACGTTAACAACAGTAGCACCTTGGACAGGCATGTGGTGTGTGCTCCTCTTGGGAGGAAAATTTATTTCTGTGAAGCTTCAGAGTTTCAGGCGTTATTAGCACTGGCATCCTTGCTGGACAGTTTTATTGTATTGTTACAGATGTGTCTCATTTATTAAGAAGACTTAGTGCCCAGCTCACCACAGTGTGGTGCCATTTTTAATGGCATCTCGCTTCCTTATCTAACATTCAAGCTTATAATCATAGAAACCTTAAGAAAAGAAGCTTTATCATGATGTTCTGGGGAGCTATTTTTTGATCCCATAGCAGAAACAGAGCAAAATCCCTCCTGGATAATTAATTGATATGTAGAAGTGGTCTGGGCCAAGTCATTTTCCACCACATGTAGCTTCTATCCATGCCATCTCACCAAAAGCACTTTATGAGAGGATTCCATTTTTTACTTTTCTGAAAAGCCTTTCCTGGGATTTAAAAAGTTCTAGTTGAAAATGTTCAATATTAAATTAACATATTAAATCTTTAAAAATGTTGTCCTATACTCTAGTTTCTCCTCCAAAGACAGGGACCCTGGGAACTAGGCCATTCTCCCTCTCATCATTTTGAGCTAGGTCCACGAACATTTGACTTTGGTGTGAGAGAGTTTCAGGGTGAAAATTACATATAAACATATTAGATGAATTACAGTCATACAGTCTGTTCTTACTCAATTCTCCTTGGCTCGATTTTGTATACAAACTCAAGTATTAGAGTCCCTTTCATTGTTTCTTCTGGCAGCTCTAACTTCTGCCCCAGGGTCTGGAATGTTCAGCACAGCTGCCTCTGGCAGTAAAGCCCAGGCACCCTCAGATCCTCATAGTTCTCTGCGCAGCTGGGCGGCAGTCCAGCCCACTGCAGGGCATGGCACCCTCTTGCATACAGTTGCCCCCGACTCTCATCTTATCTGCAGCTCACTTGCGTTTCAGTTGCTCCAAGCCCTGAGCAGGTTGGGCCAGTGGGACAGGGGCTCTCCTGGGCTACTCCTGGAATTCAGAGCAAATGGTGGCCCTGGAGTTGTATAATGCTAGGGCCCCTCTTTCCTCAACACCCTAAAATAAAATTTCCTTTCTCCAGCACATCAGGGTTACCTTCTCCTAAATCACTTCAGTGCTTGCATTTGCATATGAATAGGAAATGACCTATCGCATCAGCATATCCTTTGCACAGGAGAAATTTGAGGGTTTTATCCTGAAAATCGAGAGATGGCAAACTCATTTCAACAAAGCACTGCAAAATGAGAAAATGAGCATTTCCAAAATGCATATTAGCCCAATTTCACCTATGAGACGTGACCAGATATTTTTCCCCATTGATGTTTGCTTCTAAGAATTCCATAAAATGTTTCTAAAGGTGGTAAGGCCACACGTGTCTGAAATCTCCTGATGTTTATACTCTGCCCTGAACATCTCATTTTGCAGTTGAATACAAGTCAAATTAAAAGCAAGTTTTTAGAAATACTTAGAAACTGTTTACAGACTGCTAAAGAACATTTCACAGACACATAGTGCAGTTCTTAGTGTGTGGATGTAATTAAATCCTTTCAATGTTTATACATACATGACAAGAACAAAATAATAAATGGTCAGCCCCACCCCACCCCTTCTGTGAAGTACTGTAACACTATTATAGCAGAAGGCTTAGCAGGCAGACTTTTTGCTGGGTGTTGCTAATCAAGTGCTAGAGCAAATAGCCACCCACTGATGTTATGATTAACTAATCGGGAGAACGGTGTGCCTCACTGCATTCGTGAAACGGCTTCTGATACACACGTGTCTTCTCTGAGTATTAGTGGGGCTGAGTGGTCTTGGTGCAGAATTAGATCTCAGGGCTCGGAGGGCAAGACATAACTGTTGGCCTTCTTTGCTCATTGCATTATTTCACTTACAAATTTCTCTCTCATTAGAGCTGTAAAGGGTCAGAAAGGTATAGTTTGTTAAAGAGAAGCAGCAAAACTACCCTAGGAGTAGGAGAAAGTGGGTTAGCAACCCCCTACAAGCAAGACTCCATTCTTTTGTGTCATACTTACATGATTTCCCTCCCCATTCTACCCTTCCTGCCCTCAAAACACCTAGGACAACTGTGGACACTCTAGATAGCAGATAAATAACAATTGAGTGTCCTTCTTCTCTGTAGTGATGTTCTATAAAATCACCAGAACCACTGAATTGGCTAATACTGAACCACTGATTGCTCTTCAGAGAAATACACACACACACACTTCCCTCACATAGATGGGTAATCGTCAATCCTAAAAACAAGTCATCCTGGGAGATTCTGTATATTTTAGAAAAGAGAAAAGGAGATCCTGAAGTGTTAAGTACTTGCCTGAGGCTGCCCCATGGACAGATGCCAGATTAGGGACCCAAACCATCCACCAGGCGGCAGAGCCAGAGGTCCCCGCCCCGCCCCTGTTTGTCGCAGTCCTGGGTTACAGGAAGCTGGAACAAGAAGGCTGTGCGCTTGTTTGGCCTCACCTGGGTGCTGCTGGAGCGACTCAAATTTTCCCATGCTCTGCGCATGCCTGCAAATGGATGTGTAAGGCTGCGAGTAGTGATTTTGAGGTTACAAGTTACCTTTTAAATTGTAGTGAGTAAGCAAATAAGCAAATACAAAATCTGCGAATAGTGAGGATAGGCTCTATACTTCGCGAGGAGGTAGCCTGTTGAGAGCAGTTGGGAGTACCTGCAAACACCCTTGCCACATCTTCTGGCTGGTTCCATTTTCACCCTTCAAGAGACTTATCAGAGAATTCTTGTCTGAGCATCAATAAAAAGGACCCTACTGTCAGCCCTACTCGATCCCTTGACCCTCTTTAATTTCCTTTAAACACTTGTCACAATCTGAAATTTTGACTTATTTCTTGACTTGGCTGGCTGTTGCCTGCACTTACAGATAAATTCTGTGATAATGGGAACTTTGTCTTTCTTGGACCCACTGTGTGGCCAGCCCTAGGAATGCTGTCTAATATGATATACTATGGGAACCCAGTTGCTCTTACTCTAATGAATAAATGCATGGATAGATGAATGAATCAGTGGTTGTGTGTAGCTCTTTCAGAGTGAAGGCTGCAAGTGTTTTATGAAAATAATCATGACTTAGTCTTGTAAGACTGGCTCTGGCACTTGCAGCCTCAGATAAGGTGTTAGGGCCAAAAAATATATATATTATGTTCATAACTCCTGAAAGAAGAAACAGATTCTGACGGTATTGAGCTTTTGTCTAACTTGAGAAGAATTAGAGTATTTTGAGAGGAGGTGAAGTTAGCACTGGGGGCTCGAAGACGGTGCTGCGGGAATTGGTACTTTTCCAGGTGAGAGAGGCAGCTGTGACTCCAGCTAGAGGTGGACACGTGCTGCCGCTCAGTGCGCCAGGTGCACATGCCCAGGGAGGGTGAGGCCGAGCTGAGGGGAGCTGAAAATGATGGACTCTCCTCCTGAGGAGCTGACTAGACATATGAGTGCAATTGAAATGAGGGGGAAAAAGCAGCAGTGAGGAGCCTGGAATGGAAAGGAACAATTTTAAGCTATATTTTGTCCTGCAATGTCTAGTGCTCTGAAGGATAAGTGCCCCCATTCCAGTGTGGTCCAGAGGTCGGGTACAGAAGTCACCTGCCACCGGCCATCATTCCTATATGATCTTCATCCCACTCTTGTCTCTAGGTTAGGGATGATGAAGCAGGAGACTTAAGACATAAAGATGGAAGTGTAGGTCTATGAAAGAAGGTTTGGGGGTTGTTTCTTGTATGTGTAGATAGGCCTGACTCAAAGCACTTCACTTCCATCAGCCTTAGTCATTTCTGAATCAAAAGATGTGAATCAGAAATGAGTCGTAATCGGCTTCCAAACCAAACCTGGGAACTAGAAACATCTGATTCCCCTGCAGGTAACCAATAAACCCTATTTGAAGCCATATTTGAATTCATAGCCCATATGTGAAATGAAGTCCAATGGAGCCATTTACTTTTTTAAAGTGACATAGAAATAGCAAACCTGTGGAAAACCTCTTTGTAGTGAAAGAATTTTAGAAATAGAGGGTAGTGTTCAACTTACCTTATTGTATCTTTTGGAATATTAAGAATGCTAGACTTACAAAAATTTGGAAGCTTCATCAAAGTAGAAAAAGAGATTCAACTTTTCTGGATTCAGGGGAAAGTCAACTCTGTATTCCTTGAAAGATCTAAGGAAAATAGCTGGCCTAAAACTAGCAGATCATGTTCCCAAATTCCTGGGAATTTATATTTTGGGGCAATGGTGGTTGTGGTTATCAGCTTTCTCAGAACATAACTTGGCTCAATAAACTAGATTTCAGTCCACTTTTTTTGCAAAACAAACCTATCCATCGTAAATATCTAATAGAATTTGTATTAAATTGTTACGATGGCAACTGGGACACTCTTCCTACCATAGAGTAACCTCACTCCCAATGATTTTGAGAGTGAAATGGATCCCAAACTAAATCATGACCTGTTAATAAAAGTGCTTCTCAGTTCAGGCAATACTACTCAGATTTGTCTCTGGCTTCATAATCTTAGTCATTTCCTCATCAATAATTTCATGTATTTACCACAGTAATCCCACAGGGCTGAGAGAGCAGACATTGTTCACCTCATTTTACAAAGTAAGAAAGCTTAGAAATGGAGGTACTTCTTAGGTTTCTCCATATCCTCCTATGAGTAGAGCTAGTACTCTGCACTGCCTTTCATGGCACCTATTCTAGAATTCCTGGTGGGGTCTTAACAGGTGTAGTCAAAGCCAGAATATCATTGAGCACAGACTGTGTTAGCAGTAACATCAGAACCTGACGACTTCATGATACGGTCAACTGACTTTTTTTTTTTTTAATAATTTATTTTATTTTAGTATCATTAACCTACAATTACATGGGCAATACCGTGATGATTGAACTCCCCCCATCACCAGGTCCCCCCCACCAACCCCACCACAGTCACTGTCCGGTCAACTGACTTTTGACAAAAGTGCTAAGACACTTCAGTGGAGGAAAGAATAGTCTTTTCAAAAAATGGTGCTTAGGCAACTGATATCCATAAGTGAAGGGATGAAGTTGACCCCTACTTCACACCATACACAAAACCTAATTCAAAATGACCCATAGACCTAAATGTAACATAAAACTTCTGGAGAAAAACAGGCGTAAATCTTCATGACGCTGGATTAGGTTTCTCAGATGCTAGGCCAAAAGCACAAGTGATGATAGAAAAACAGATAAATTGGACTTTGTAAAAATTAAAAAGCTTTTGTGCTTTGAAGGGCACCATCAAGAAAACAAAAAGACAACCCACAGAATGGGAGAAAATATTTGCAAATCACGTATCTGATCAGGGACTTATATCCAGGATATATAAAGAAATCATATAATTCAATAATATGAAGACAAGCGACCCAGTTACAAAATGAGCAAAGGATCTAGGTAGTCATACCTCCAAAGTAGATACACATGTGGCCAATCAGCACCTGGAAAGGTGCTCAACATCAGTAGTCATCAGGGACAGGCAAATCAAAACCACACTGAGGTCCCACTCCACACCCACTAGGATGAATTAAACAAAAAAGACAGACAATATCAACTATTGACAAGGAGGGGGAGAAACCAAAAGCCTTGTACACTTGTTGGAATATAAAATGATACAGCTACTTTGGAACAGTTCGGCAGTTAACACAAGAGTTGATATGTGACCCAGAAATTCCACTCTATACTCAAAAAGAGTGAATACATATGTGCACACAGATGTGCATAGCAATATTATTTTCAGTAACAAAAAACATAGAAACAACCCAAATGAATGGATAAACAAAATGTGGTATATCCGTAAAATGTAGTATTATTTGGCATTAAAAGGAATGAAGTACTGGCACCTGCTGCAACATAGAGACGTCTTGGAAACACTATGTTAAGTGAAAGAAGTCCGACAAAATGGGTCGCCTATTGGTTCATTCTGTTTATGTGAAATGCCCAGAACAGGCAGATCTGTAGAGAGACAGAACGTAGGTTACTGGTTTGCTAAGCCTGAAGCGCGGTGGGTAGTGAGAATGTAAAGTTACTGCAAAGGAGCATGGGATTTCTTTTGAGGAGGTTGAAAATGTTCTACAATTAGATTGTAATGATTGTGTAACTCTGAATACACTGAAACCCACGAAACTGTACACTCAAATGAATGCATTTTGTGATAAGTGAAATATGTTTCAGTAAGGCTTTAAAAATAAATCAATGCCCTCCCCTGCTAAAAAAAAAATCCTTAGGATGTAATTTTGTTTCTACTCATTCTTAGAAAACCAGCAAATCCAGTATCTTCATAATGAGTGCTTGTCTCTTCTTGGAAGGTTATTTCCACTGTCCATTCACTCAACAAATAATTTTTGAATTCCTGTTCTGTGCCAGACATGGTGCCAGGAGCTTGGGATATGTGCCTCATTTAACACAACGGCCCAAGATCCCCGCCTTTCCGGAGTTTGCATCCTCGACTTGCCTTGACTGTATGCTCGAGTACAACTCGGTTCTTAGGGCTCATTCTAGGAGATAAGTTTCAAGTGCAGGGTGCTACGTTCCAGAAATTTCACCTTCTCCATTGTAATGTGCCCATGGTTTCAATATGATCCCATCCTTTTCACAGCTCTGTTGTAGTCAGTTATTAAACTCAGTTTCAGGTCCAAAGGAAAGACAATAATTTTTTTTAGAGTAATGGAGTGTCAAGTAAATATTTCCATAGAGAGCTGAGTTTATTTGGGAAGCCTCCAGGGGGAACTGGAAATCACGACATGAAAGTAATGGAAAGGGAAATTGAGCCCCAAGATGAACTTCCTTGAAATATTAGCCTGAGTTCCATATTCCATACTGGTCCATCAGTTCACTTTTAATTTTTTCTTTTGTTCATTAAACATTTAGCAAACATACCTGTGTGCTAATCTGACATAGGACACGATCTTGTGGTTTGCTGCAAATGGTCAGTGACCATCATCTGCTCAGTGAGAAATTATCTTCAATAGTCTCTCTGCTGTGTCTTAGAAGGATCAGGAGTAAAACCCAAGGAACCCTGAGCTCCAGAAAACAGGACATGATTTCTCTGAACAGGCATCAGTGGATTTTTATCCTGAACTCCTGACCCTGCTTCCGGTTTATCTCATTCACAGAGAATAAAATTATTCTAGTTAAATAAGTATCCCAAATCAAAAGAGCTTAATGGCTGGGCCATGTCTCCTCTCTGAGATACACTAATCAATTATGCTATTGTCATTCTTTGTAACATGGCAGCTTCACCTGCACTGTGTTAAAATAATAAACCTAATACATGCTATCTCCATTTCCCACAGCTCTGAGTTCTGGGTCTCTGTGAATAAGTATTTCAGAATTGTCAAGAGGTGGAGGAAATAGCGTGTGCAGAGTATTTCCCAAGCCCAGTTACCAAGAATGAGCTAATTGTAACCCTCCCTTGCATACAATGAGTCTTAAAAATGGTGATCTGCCTTCCCAGGAGATTGGTATACTTTCACTGTGGAACCTTTCGGAAGTATATACTGGAAGTAAAATTTTAAATAATGTCATAAGATGAATAAAATATTCAACCATCCTTTATCTTTTTTTATTTTTTTATAGTGATTTCATACAAAGTTTATGTCTGTATTTTAAAGAAAAGTTAAATAAATATGATGTAACCTTGCTATCTTGCTTTTGGAAAATTTATTCAAAAAATTTTGATAGTAATCTATACTCCATAGGAGAATAATATTATTAGTCTTTTTAACTTTTTATGTTTAACAGGCCATAATTGCACTTTCTTTCAAAATATAAAAGCACAAATTGACATTATATTTCAAGTGTCAGTTTCTAACTAATTGATAATAGTTATGTATATGTTGTGTTAAGGAAGATTCTGAGGCTGAGTCTGGCTTAGCAGACTGCTATCATTGGATAATAATGTTTCCAGAGATGCAAGATAGGAAGTGGACACAGGAATCCTGTATTTGCCATGCCTGAATAATTAGAAGAAGAGTTAACATTTAAAAATATCTTTTCAGCAATTACCAACAACCTACCAGTCTGCTTAAAAAGAGCATTTCACCGAAACAAAGGCCACATTAATGCTTACCATTCTATATATCCTGTAGGTCAATGCATCACGTCAAGAAGCCAAACTGATGGAGGAGTGTGATCTTCTCATTGAGATCATTCAGCAAAGACGACAAATTATTGGAACCAAGATCAAAGAAGGGAAGGTACGATTTCTAGAATAGAAGATTTCATATTCTCTACGTAGAGAAAATTTATTTCCATGCAGTTGCTTAGGAAATATTGAATACCACCTTTTTCTATATTTTCTATAATATCTTAAGTCTTTAAAACATAGTTCAAACCCCTTGGGTGGCCCTTCCCCCCACCCCCCTTTCCTTGTGTTTTCGTGGTCTTCTGCGCACCCCTGTAATGTGCGCGCTGCTCCATCACTCAGCTCCGGGGCACGGCACAGAGCTCTGGCTGGCCTGTCGCAGCCCTCGTTTCCCATCTCTCTTCTTGATGAGCAAGTGGGTTCTTCAGAGGAAGACTTTGTTTCGTATTTGTTGCTATAGCCCAGCATTTAACACAGTATTAAATAAGCATTTAAATGAATTAGACTTTATGTATAGAAATTACAAAGTGCTTTCTCAAAAAAAATGTTATAGAAATTATAAAGGGCATTTATACAGGTATAATTTCATGATGGCAAAACTCTGATAGTTTCACTGTATCACATACCATGTGGATATATTAATAGTACTTTTTTCTAATGTTTGTATGTTTAAAATTCCTATGATCTTACAGTACACTATATTCAAATGCAGTTCACAAATTTATATTCTTTATGGCCCTTTCTCATTTATGAAAATTCATTCAGAAACTGGTGGTAACTCTAGAACCATCGCTTTATTCTAGTGATATTTAAATTAGTTTAAATTAGTCATGTTTATCAAAATGTTATGATCCATTTTATTTTACCCATTTCTCTGCCACCCTCCAAAGATAATTTTGTAATATTTAAAAAATAGACATTCATTTAAGAGCCAATAAGTTCATGAATTTTTATTGTTATTGCTCATAGCTATAATGAAAAGTATCATTAAATCAAGTTAGTGAGTATTAGGTAGTACATGGAGTTTACAATAGCTAAGGTATGGGTCTTCTCTGTTTTCTACAAAATTTAAAAGGTACTTCTAATATAGTATAATGTTTTAGATGACTTTGTCTCTATAGATTGAAAAATATTTATATATGTAAGTTGTGATGGTAATTGGAAAATGAAGCTGTTACAGTGAATTAGCAAATCAGTATGAAATTATTTCTGGCCAAGGACTGGCTCAGATGTGTTAAGAAGCTACTTTTCCCCACATACAAATTCTATAACGTAGAAGAACACTGAGTGTCAGCCTGGAATCCTTACAGGATATGTTTCCCGTTCTGTCATCATGCCCCACATGTGTACATCTCTTAATACCCAGGTTCTCAGGCACATGATTACCAGGAATACAGCTGCAGTTAATTATTAATATGCATATGGAAGGTAATTTGTTGCCCAATACTCATATGAGTTTCTTATTGCTGTTGTCACAAATTACCGCAGGCTTGGTACTTAAAACAACACAGACTTATTATTTGACCTCCTGGAGGCCAGAAGTGCAAAGATAGTCTCACTGTGCTTAAGTTAAAGTCAAGCTTTCAGCAGTGGTATTTCTTTCTGGAGCCTATTTCGAGGGCAGGATCCACATCTTGCCTTTTTCAGCTTTTAGAGGAAAAGCCACCCACATGCTTTGGTTCCTGGTTTCTTCATCATATCGCTCTGCCCTTGTTTCCATCTCAAATCTCTTTCTCTAACACAGACTCTCCTTGGTTCTCTCTTAGAGGGACGCTTAGAATTACATTGAGCCCACCCAGACAGTCCAGGAAAATCTCCCCACCTCAGGATCCTTGGCCTAATCACATCTGCAAAGTCCCTTTTGTCATGTAAGGTAACACACTTAAACCCTCCCAGGATTAGGATACGGGCTGCTTTGAGGGCCCTTCTGCCTACAGTGACGCTCCACCACAGCTACCTGGCCAGCACGGCTTCCTTACCCTGACTTCACTTCCCAGCGTGAGGGTTTCTCTCATGAGCCAGACCAAAGCAGTGAAGGGGTGCCACAGGCCCAAACGTGGTGATGTGTGGCGTTCATGCTTTGGGGCACCCACTCCCCACCAAACACATGTCAGTGAGAGAACACAGTAAGATGGAAAAGCAGAGAGACATAGCGGGCCCCAAACAAGGTAAACCTCTCCATGGGCCAGACGTGGGTCTAAACTACAAAGCTGGCCTTGTAGCTGAGCCACAGGCCACTGGGACTCGGGCTGGAACAGACCAGAGCAGGTACACCTTCAGCTCCTGTGGATAAATCGTTCTTTAATCATTGGGACAAGGCAACTGGACATGCTCCAGATGGAATGGGGGACTGAAACAGGCTCACTGGGTAATGGCATGGGCCATATAAAGCTTCTCCGTTCATTAAGAGGGACTGAAAAGGATTACTGCCAACCTCTACCTAGGTCATAGCTTCTAGCCAACTTCAGACCTGGAAATCTGGAGCATGTCAGTTGTTGGGTTGGAGCCTGGCTATTCCTGATACACAAAACAGGAGCTGCAGAAATGCCGAGGTAATAGAAGATTACAGAACGAGGCCTCCAGGGCCGAGGTGAAGGTGACTGTAAAACCATTACACAGAGTGGACTAAGCAAGGAGGGGGGTGAGGGAGAAGAAAATCATGAATGACTTCTTCCTTTAAAACTGAAACTCAAACCACTATTTCAAAGCATATAAAGAAATCCTGAATTTCTAAAAAGCGCCGCGAACAAAATCAGCAAAGACATTCTTTCCCCCCAGGTGACATTAATGTTATGGGAAAATATAAAAAAGATGTCCAAAGAGGTAAATGAAGGAATAACTTCTGTTTCAAAAGAGCAAAAAATTGTGAAACTGCAAAAGAAGGATATGAAATAAGAAAAAATAGATGTGAAAAGAACAAATTAGCAGCTTGGGCAGTAAAAAATGTAGACATTGAAAGTACAAAGAAAACTCAGCTGCTGGGGAAATTTGGAAACTGAGTTTTAGCCTCCACATAATGGAGGATATCTACATGTAAGAACATGAAATTTGATCCATACTTCACACAATACACAAAAATTAAATCAAAGTGGATCATACACCTAAATGTAAAAGATAAAAACTACACAACTTCTTGAAGAAAACGTGGGAGGAAATCTTGGTGATGTGGGTTGGCAGAGATTATTTATATACAATGCCGAGAACATAAAAGAAATACTTATAAATTATATACATAATTATAAATTGTGTTTCATCAAAATGGAAGAACTTCTCTTCAAAGGGTACTGTTAAGAGAATATAAAGACAAGCCACAAATAGGGATAAAATATTTATAGATTATTTATCTAATAAAACACTCGTATCCAGAATATATAACAAATTCTTAAAACTCATTAATAAGGAAACAGATAACTCCTTCACCAAGATGGGTAAGAGATCTGAATGCCAGTGAACCTCAGGTTTGGTTCCAGACCACTGCAGTAAAGCGAATATGGCAGTTAAGCCAAGTTATGTTTGCACCATACTGTAGGCTATTAAATGTGCAATAGCATTATGTCTAACAAAACAGTGTATATACCTTAATTAAAAAATACTTTATTGCTAAAAATGCTAACTGTCATCTGCGTTTGCAGCAAGTCATAATCACTGAGCCCAGATCACCATAACAAACACAATAATAATGAAAAACTTTGAAGTATTGCCAGAATTGCCACAATGCAGCCTAGAAACATGAAGTGAGCAAATGTTGGAAAAAATGGCACTGATAGACTTGCTCCATGCAGGGTTGTGACAAACACCTTCAATTTGTAAAAAATGCAGTATCTGCAAAGTGCAATAAAATGAACCCTGTAAAACAAGGTGTGCCTGTAGAAACATTACCAAAAAAAGTATATGAATGGCAAATAAGCACATGAAAAGATGTTCAAAATCATTAATTATTAAACAAATGCAAATTAAAACCTTAATGATGTACCAGATTACTTACTTACCAGAAGGGTGAAAATTAAAAAGATGAACCATACCAAGTGTTGTTGGGAATATGGAGGAACTGGAACTCTAATACACTGTAAGAATGAAAATGGTACATTTTGGGAAACTTGGCAGTTTCTGAAGTATTTAAACATTCATTTACCATATGATCCAGCCATTCTAAATGTTCACACATCAAAGCATATGTCTATATATTGTACATGAATTTTCATCTCAACATTACAGGCAATAATCCCAAACTGGAAATGGCCCAAATGGCCCTCAGTGGATGAACAATTTGTGACATAAGCATACAGTGGAATACCATTCAGGAATAAAAGGGAATAAACTATTAATACGTGGAACGACATGGAGAGAGCTCAATGTAGTTATGATGAGTTAAAGAAGCCAGACAGAATATAGTACATACTGCGTGAGTATATGCATAGGGAATTCTAGAAATGACACTCTTCTGATTATCTACAGTGACAGAAAACTACTCTGGTTGCTCAGAGGTGAATGACAGGGAGTGGCGTGCAGGAAGTATTACCAAGGGGCAGGAGGAAAATTGGAGGCAGGATATACATGTTCATTACCTTGAATGTGGTGACTATTTTATGGGTTTACACGTATTTGAAAACATACCAAATTTGCACTTTAAATATGTGCAGTTTGTTAATTATGTCTCAGTAAAGCTGTTTATAAAACAAGTAAATGGTGCATTTATATAATATAACAGTCTTCAGAAATCAAAATTCATGAACTAGGGTGATATGTATTCATGTGGAAAAATCACCAAAGTATAAGCAAGTTTTATAATGATTCGTATGGAATGAGTAGTGTTATATATACACAAAAAAATATGTTCAGGCATATATACATAAACGTGCTTGGGGGAGGGAATTGAAGAGGGTGTTTTCCTCTGGAGAGGGTCCTGAATGAAATGAGGGAGGGACACCTAAGGGGTTCAATGCTACCAGTAACATTTTCCCTCCTTTTGAAAAATCTGTCGCCAGTATGATGAAAATATTGAGATTTGGTAAAACTGGTACTGTGTACAGGAAAGTTGATCATGTCCCTTTAAAAACTGTGTTTTTGAAATTTGTCACTTTTTAAAACGTGCACATTTGCCCAGGGACATTATCTCACATGGCAATATCAGAAAACATTACTTGGGAAATATGAGGGTCCAGTTCAGCTTTCTCTTGAGTCACTAC
The DNA here is from genome assembly GCA_029783875.1 of Phataginus tricuspis. Lineage (NCBI taxonomy): Eukaryota > Metazoa > Chordata > Mammalia > Pholidota > Manidae > Phataginus > Phataginus tricuspis. The sequence continues at coordinate 5,821,969 of JAQQAC010016209.1, read as the reverse complement.
TTTGACACGTAGCCAAGGACTAGTTGATCCCAAGCCCCGGAATTCACAGTGCGGAGTCTCTGGCCAGGACACGGGGTGTCGGAGATAGGTCTTGAAGAAAAGAAGTATGTGGGTGCCCACCCCCTGGAAATCTGAGATGCCAGGCAGCGGAGGGCTGGTGTGGACTTGGTGCCCAGTGAGGGTAGCAGGGTAATGGCTGGGCAATCAGAGGACACCGAACCCAGAGAAGGGGCAGTGAGAAGGGGCAGTGGGGCCTTCTGACCAGCACTTAGAAGTGGGGAGCTGGAGGAAGAGCCAGCAAAACTGTGGAGACCACAAAGGTGAATTTCATCCACCTAGTGAGTTTGCATCTCTCTGCCTTTGGTGTCAGGCACAAGGCCGTTAGATCTGCTGGACCAACCTCACCACAAGCCCTCCGTCTGGGGAGGTTGCCAAGCGGGGGTGTTGTTACATATTAGTGCGTGCTGATAATTCCTGCTCTCAGACCAGGGCATTCTTTGAAATAAATAGTTCAACAGCCTTTATACTTGGACAGACTGAAGATCTCAAGCCATGAGACTCCCTGGGAAAGAATGATCTTATTTCTTCAGTAGCAAGGGATAAATCTTCTGTCAACACACAGAGAGCTGGCGGCAAACTCCACGTTAAGCAGATTATGCATTTTATGTTTAGACACAGATCGACAGTAGAAGGCTGCAGCCAAAGAAAAAGAGTCTCTTCTCTTCACTGCTTTTATGTACTCTTAATCTCCAAAATTTAAGATAATTAACTTGAACTAAATGTTTGGGCTTTTCTATAGCCTTATGGAAACGCTGAGTACAGGCCTCACTGTCAACTCAGATACTTGTGTTAATTGAGGATCGGTTGGTTTTGACCTAACAATTTTGGGGTGGGAATCCTACACATATATAAAAGCATTTAAAATGCGTTGCAAGAAAAATAAAAGGCTACTTTTCAAAGTGCCATTCAAAGTATAATAAACAGCAAATAAATTGATATAAATAGGCCTATATCCCCGCTAAAAGGAGATTCCAACAGACGGAATATTTCCACAATGTGTATGGAGTGAATTCCAAAAATCACAACGTGCGATCACACTTCCCAAGGGGAAAAAGAACAGTGCTGACTTGGAAAAGTTTCCTCTGCAGCAGCAACACGTATATAGAGAGACTCTTCTTATGTGTCAGTATCTAGTGTTTCTTTTAAAAAATCAAATTCTGTTAGTCTCATCAGATTTTTAAAATAACATATAGAAAAGTGTTTTCTAATGAAGAAGTCAGAAATTTGCTAAATGCTCAATGCCTGATCCTGAAGGGCTGTATCATGTAGGATGGGTTTAACGGGGGTTGGTTCAAGTCAGGGCCATCTGATCAGAATTATTTAAGTGGGCAAACTTTTTCTGGAAGGGACCAGATCGTAAGTATTTTAAGCTTTACCATATCGTCTCTGTTGCAACAGCTCACCTCCGCCTGATGTTGTTGTGTGAAAGCAGCCATAGATGATTCATAAACAAATGAATGTGGCAGTGTGGCAACAAAGCTTTATTTACACAAACAGGTTACGTGCTGGATATGCTCACAGACCATAGTTTGTGAGCACCTAACTTAAAGCAGTGTTTTTCTCTTTTCTTCCTTTTTTTAAAAACTGAAACCCACAGTAGGAAATACACATGACATCCAATCCAGCCCATACACACACACCACACGCACAAGAAAAAAGTTTTCCTAAACTAACGCACCCTCTCTACCAGAAATGCACTCTGCTACTTTTTCTCTCATCTGTTTAGTTTTTTAAATGCTAGTCCTGACCATACTAATGATCCATCACCTGCAAATCAAAAAAAAATTCATTGCTTGTTAAAATGCAGTTTTCCTGCCACTCTGCCGATTTTAACTTTTCCTTTAAAAAAATATCCCCATCTGATTTGTGTGTATGCCAGCTTCGAAAAGCTCCGATGTAGTGTAGCCGATGGAGTTGTACACTGAACTAAAATTAAAATGATCTCAACAATTGTTTCCAGTGGAAACACTCCCACACATTCACAGGAGGCTCTCATTTTGGCTTGCTTCGATTTATATGTGATTCAGGGCTTGCTTTTTCCTCTTAAGTCACTTGATTTCCAGCGTCATGAGAGAAGAAAATGGAGCCCAGGTATTGTTGCCTTTGTAATCTGTGTGGTCACTAATGGTCGTACTGAAAGGATAAGTGAGCGACGTGAAGTTACTCTGAGGGACTATGCTGGCCTTACTTTCCTTTTGTCAGTATCTTCAAATCTGCCACATACCTTAAAGGGTTCTTCACATTGTGTGACTAAATGTTCCACTCGCTTGGGTTGTTCCCCGGACTGTAGTTTATTTTCCTTCCCTGACAGTTTCTTATGGGTGTGTTCTAATGTCTTGAATTGGGCTCTCTGCCTTTCTTAGCTTTACCTCTGGATGTGATGATGCTAGAAGCTGAATTCTGTTTGGTGTAAAATAAGTGTTGTTTCATTCAACTAATGAACACAGTTCATCTGCTTTGGGTGGTCCCTATAATTATGATGACTGAAGGCTTTTATGAGGCTCAAGACCACATTCTGTTCGCCACTTCAATTCTCTGACTCTCAGCTTTCAGGAGTTTTTCTCACTCTTGCCTGAAATCTTGTTGCTGCTGCCTCTCAGTTCAGCGTTAGTTTCCTTTGTTTGCTGTAGTAAAGCAGAGCTGGAATGAGACGGTCCTCAGAGGCCTCAAGTTCTGACATCTTCTTCCTTCCTTTTCTTCGATTAGAGTTGCACAGGGATGATAATGATGACTTGGAGAAAGAAGGAATTTCTTGGAGTTAGCAGGAATTCTGGAGAGAGCCTGAGCCAGCCTTGTCTGTAAGACAGATTAACTGGTCTCCTCCCTACCCTTTCACCCAGGGCTGTTTTCCATTCCAGAATGATCCTAAAGCTGGCCAAGACCTGTCCCCAAGCTGTGTGGATGGGGGCAGTAGGCACACGGCAATTGCAATTAGCGGTCTAATTTTAACTTGGCTTCTGGCCGAGGGCTTCACCTCATAGCGCATTTCAGACAGCAGAGCGGATGGTCAGGTGGGTTACTGTGGACTTATCTTGGCCTGCCCTGCATGTTATGGTCAATTATGTTTGAGGGTCGTTTTCAAGCAAGACAGAATCAGGAACTGGAATGGAGGCTGGAACCAAACACACTTTTTATCCCGACTGGGAAATGCTTATCAAAATAGTTCGTAGTTATCAAGCAAGCACAGAGTGCCTGGAACTGACGTTCCCAGTAAGGGGAAATGGCCCAGCTGTGCTTTTTTTGGCTTTCCCTCATCCGCTCAACAGGAAAATTATTAATCAATGGAAAAAATGCTCCCTTTCTGTTAATTTAACACATGAGTTTTAGGTATTGTGGGAAATAGTAATACCTGATAGTTTTACATCACAATTTTATTGTATGGATTGCAAAGAGCTTTTTAGAAAATGGTTTTTACTTGAGCCACACATTTGTACCTCTAGAGCCGTTTTATTTTCTTGATGGCGCAGCTGAAAAACTGAGATAGAGAAAGTTCCAGGGTTCCCTACATTCTTCCAGTAATTGTGTGGAAGAGTCAAGAGAAGACCCTCTCATTTCCACCAAGCAACACCTCTTTCCCCATCAACAGGGAAGCAATGCGCAGTTCAGTGCTTCTTCATAAAACCAGTTAGCAACACTTCTCCAAGGGCATAAAGAACATCAAAGACAGGGGTCCCATCACTGGGATTTCCATATTTCTATGTGTACTTTTTGAACATTTATTGAAGGACAACTTACACCCAACGAAAGGTACACATCACAAGGGTGCAGCCTGATGCATTTGCATTAAGCAAGCCCACCCACGTAACCACCTCCGTGCCTCTTCTGTTCAAGGTGATGAGGCTTCGCAAACTGGCTCAACAAATTGCAAACTGCAAACAGTGCATTGAGCGGTCGGCATCACTCATCTCCCAAGCGGAACACTCTCTGAAGGAGAATGATCATGCGCGTTTCCTACAGACTGCTAAGAACATCACTGAGAGGTGAGTGCCGGGGCTGCTGGGAAGCTCCCAGCTGCTGGACTCCTGTGTCCCTGGTGGTCCGTTGGCCTTGTTCTCCCCTTGCTTTTGTTTGCGTTTTCAAGACTGAGTACCAGAAAGAATAGGGACTTTGAATGGCTTTGTTAGCTAAAGGTGCTTCCCTTTGACAGGTCAAAGCCTTTTCAGTAGCAGCCTGGAGTTCAAGGCCTTTGATACAGGAGTCCACCACTTAGAATGAAGGAAAGCAGCCTGCTTTTGCGGAGGGGGTGGGGTGCTCATGATGGCACAAAACCAGCATTTATTGTGACTCCCAGACCTGATCTTATCATGCACCTGATAGCAAAGAATCAACATGAAGGCAAAAATACAAAAGAGAATCTTTTCTTCCATCTCAGGGCTCATCTGTTTTTAAAAAAGCATCCAGGTGTTGTTCTCTATTAGGCCTTTTTTAATTTGGTTGAGAAGCTTTGTCTCTCCTGAAAGGTCAAGACCAACTCATGTGGGAGAGAAAAGACCAAATGGTCAACCGCAGGCTGCCTTCTTTTAAAATATCCTTTACAGGGTAGGAAACATAAAAATGACATTACTTGAATGGTCTGCACAGCCGTAAAACTGCCGGGGGTCAGTGCTCCTTCATTGGCATAAAATTACTCCCCTTCGTTGATGCAAACATCTATAGCACTTCTAGTGGAGCCAGAGAAAAGCACCAATGACACATGACAGAGATGTCACCTAAAGGACATCGCCAGCCAACGCCAATGGCCTGGGCTTTTCATTCATCCTCATTTTCAGAGCCGGCTGCCCCATAGCCAAAGCAGTAATCACTGGGAGACCTTGGACAGCTCACTCATGCTGACTTCATGCTAGAGCAGGGGTCTGCAGGCTTGTTCTCTAAAGGACCAGAGAGTAAATATGTTCAGCTTTGCCATCACAGCTGTTGAACTCTGCCATTATAGCTCCACAGCAGCCCATCCAGGTCAGATAGAAACAGATGGGCCTGCCTGTGTTCCAGTAAAACCATTCACAAGTATAAAACTAGGTAAGTAGCAGGCCAGATTTGGCCCTCAGGCTGTACTTTGCCAACACCTAGCCTAGGAAGAAAAATAATCACCATCTTATGACTTGAATTCAAGGAAGGAGAAAGAAAATTAACATTTACTGAGTGCTTGCTTATGGACACTGTGCTAATTCTCAAAATATCATATAGAGGTAGGCATTGATAATTCCGTTTTCACTTTTCCCTCAATGACAGTAGTATATGGTGTTTTTACAACCCTGGTCTAGTATGCAACCAGCTTCATTGTGTTATTTCTTATTTCTTATATTTGGGAAGATTTCCTTCTGCAACTGGTTGAATACTTGTATCTTCCAAAGCACGTGGATCACAGCTGGTTATCACCCCTTTTATATCCTTAAAATGATATCCTCCCTACTCTACGAGAAGCCAGTTCCTTTCCTCATGACTCCTGTGTTCCGAGTGTTTAACTGTCTTCGCTGCTCTCCTCTGGACAGTAGCCAATTGCTTTATAATCATCCTAAAGTTAAAAATTGCAAACAGCACTAATAGTCCAGCATACCCAGGACACTAACTAGACAGCGTTTATACTTACGTCGTGGTGTCCAACTGGGATCCAAGAGCCCTTTCTCCAGCTATAAATCATAAGATGTCCGGATGAAATGGCAATGATGAGCCGTATTTCTGAGCAGTCCCTAACATTTGAATCAAGTATAACACGAGTAAATTCTCTCCTAGCGAGGGGAGGGAATGTGGCCCCATAACGGTGAGACAGAGATTCTCAAAGAAGACGTGTGAAGCAGGACACAAGTGCCCCAAGGTCGTCCTCAGCTCCAGCTGGTCATATCTGGTTTCTACCTGTATCACAGGCCCATCCCATCAAGAAAGAAAACATGACTTTGATTTCTCTTTCTACAAATGAATTGTATAATACACAGTATTCTCAATCCTCATTAATATATAGTTCTTGGTATGATTGTATGTGCACTTTTATGAAATTATTGTTAAATATGCAAAGCTATTCAATAAATCCAGGCCTAAGAAAGTTGACCTACTGCTTATGAGAAGTCTACACTTCCATCAAGTTTGAAGACACAGTGCCTGTAAAAATTTGCTAGGAACCTTTGTCCCTCTGTTTCTGCATCCTTTGTCTTTCCATCTCTATTTTTCAATCCTCTTGGTCAATTCTTGAGCCTTTCTTTCTTTCCACCAACCTGAATGTAGTAAAAAGGCACTGGGCATGGACTAGGACTTGGGAAATCTGGGTTCAAATCCCAGCACTGCCACTTTTTAACTATGATTCTTTGGGCTTATCCATGAGCTGTTTTCTACTTAGGAAAAAAACTGGGCTCATGATAGCTACCTCTATCAGTAATTGTGACAACATTGCTGATGACTCGTCACAGCAGGCCTTAAACATCATCAGCATTCCATCACATTTGTTGCATTCACATTTTCATATTTTAGGATGTCAGTATGACCCCTCCATGTGTGGCTTTATTATAGTGCTGGTCTCTGTCTACCTGTCTCTTTTCAACCCTTTACTTAATGTTCGTCTCTAGGACATGACTTCATAGTTGTCTGCCTCGTATTGTGTGTCTGTCTTGGACTTTGGTGCCTGTACACTTGTAAACCATCTTTATTCTTCTATTCAAAGATGGAGAGCCCGGATCAAATTTGTAATCCTGTAGGCCTTTCTAAAGTGAGACTGGATATGATTTTTCTGCATCATTAAATCACTTAAAGTGGATATGTACAAGCTGAATCAAACTGCAGAAAGTTTTTCAATCCAGAAGCATCAAAAAAAACCCCAAAAGGAGAGAGATCCTCAAGCTTTACATTAGGGAAGCTGCATATGCTTTGGAATGAAGTGCTGGCTTGGTGCTAATTGCATAGCAGTGATTACGGGGAGCACTGAGGCTGCTTCTGAACACTTGAAGGCTAAGTTTGCTTATACACTACCAGCCACAGGACTCTCCGCCATCTTGTTTTCACCATTATAGCTCTACCATGCAGTCAATGGCCTGGCATGAATGAATGAGTTAATGAATCTCCAAAACAGGGTCTAAATCCAAGCATAAGACAGGTAGTCTACTGCTTATGAGAAATCTAAAATTGAAATCACTTAGGTGGCAAATTCTCTACATCAAGAGGACAATAAAAAGAAAATTCCCTCTGAACAGTACCCATTTTTCAGAGCTCCTAGGAGGATCTTAGACTCCACAAGGAGACTCCTCTGTCCATCAGTGACTTAGGCAGTTAGAGGATCCATCAGACTTTTCCAGAATACAAAGCCAAGGTCTGTGCTTGTCAGCTCTGGAAAGGTGTTGCTTGATGCTAAGAATTACCATTAGAGCACATCCAAAGGCTGATTTTTGAAATGTGCTCTGCAGGGTATTAATCGATGATAAAATAGTAACAAGGTCCCAGAGCCAAATGCTTTTGGGAAATCCTGAGCTGACCAAAGTAAACCACATTTTGTCACTGTGAGACCTCACCAGGTTTTCCCACCGTGATGTGCATTGTGGCCCACCTGCCTGAGAGAGACCCATTCAAGTGCCATGGTTGGGGACTGAGCATGGTGAGGGGGGATAATAGGCAGAAAGCGTGCAGCATCTTCCCCTGGTGTTGACTGTTGGGCAGAAACCCTGTGAGCAGAGTCGCTCTAGACATGTCCACCTTCTGGAAAACTGACCCCATGTAGCTGCTAGTAACAGTGTCATGGAAATGAGAGGCATCAAAGTTGAAATAGAAACCGGAAGTAATGTGCAGCTCGCCCTGTTAAACATCAAGATAGGACAAAGTGCCCTTATTTGCCCAATCTATTAAGAGCTTAACGTACACACACGCACACAGACACGTACAACTGAAAGCACGGAATTGAGAAAGTGGCATAGCACTGATGGCCCTGGTAGATTTGGGCCACTTCTCTTAAAGGCCAGAAGATGGGCAGTAAGGATTTGACGAATAAAAACACACCCTAGAATGTTGAATTTGGCAGATCTCCCATCGCCTGTCACTCCAAATAAGAGCTTGAAATTGTAGCCAAAGATAAATATCTTTTCTCCCATCAAAAATATGTGTAGGTGTTAAAAGCGGCAGCCGTCCGCAAAGGTTCTGGCTGCCAGTCTGCCTCCCAGGCTTTATCTTCCTGTTCTTTCTCCACAAAGTTCCCACCATCGAGATGGCAGGCAGTTTTCACAGTGTCACTCAACTAAAGCATGTTTTGATCGTCTGTGGACTGTAGAACCAGGAGAAGCTTGGGAATGAGATCTGTTTTGTATGAGCCTGAGAAAAGGTTTCTGCCATTCGACAGGGGGAGTGCTAAAGGGAGATCACCTGTTCAGAATATTCTAGGTCCTCTACCCTTTTGAGCAAAAGATCTGCACCCCATGTGGATGGCATAGAAACACCTAGAAAGTTGGGCGCCTGTTTCAGAATAGCTCAGTGCAGTTCTCCCTACTGGACATCATGAAACAGAATCAGTTGGGGTTTCACCTTGATATTTTTATTTGAGGAGTTCAGGCGGCATGGTAGAATTTCTTTTGACTTTTCTGAATTGATGCAAATATTTTGGCCTCTTCAGGACATGGCACACTTTAAGAGCTTAGTAGATATTTGCTGAATAATCCTAAGATCTCCCAAGTTTTAAGGCGTTTTTGTGATTCTGAGTCATAAGGAAAGTGTTTTTAAAATACAGTTTGACCATCTGTGAAAAATGCCTAGCAACCAACCATCCCTTTATCCATCAGTCCAACTTTGCAGTTGTTTGTCACAATTTTATTAGCCCAATTCCCTTGGGTGCAATATTTAGCCAACAAGATGACACAATTCTGCTATTCCCTCTTTCTTGGTGAAAGAGGCAGGTGGTGAATTTAGATTATCCACCCTCATTCCAACACTTTAACTTTCCTTTCTGGAGTTTATACCTCTTCACACTTTCATCTATGGATCCCAGGATCAGTCCAATCACTGCATTGGTATGATATTATTACTGTCCACTTCCCTTCCTATACAGCACTGAAAATGTGCCAGAAATACAATTACAGAAGCTTTATTCCTGAGGATTTGGGGCATTTCACAGACATAACTTTTTTTTTGAGGTAAAATTCACATAACATAAAATTAACCACTTTAATGTGTATAATTCAGTGGCATTTAGTACATTCACAATGTTCTGCAATGACTACCTCTATCGAGTTCCCAAATATGTTCATCACCCCAAAAGAAAACTCCCTACCCACTAAGCAGTTGTCCGCATCGCCCCTTCGCCCAAGCTCCAGGCAACCACTAAACTCTTTCTGTGTCTATGGATTTGCCTGTTCTAGACATTTCACACAAATGGGTCTTTTGTGCCTGGCTTTGTTCACTTAGCGTGATGCTTTCAAGTTCATCCATAGCGCATATCAGTACTTCACTCCTTTTTATGGCTGAATAATATTCCATTATATGGATAAACCCACAAGTGTAATTTGTATAGCCAAGATACATTATCTTTATAAAATCCAAAGCTCTCGAAGAGCCATTCAGAGATGCAGAGGGAGATGCTTCTCTTGCAGAAACCAGTTTGGAATTTTTCTAGATTAGATGGAAGAGTACAGACCTGGAATTTCCCTGGCTGTTATCAGCTAGATTTGTGACTTTGTATAAGTGAGTATCAGTGCCCTTAATTAGAAAATAAGTAAGTAGCTTTAGAGCTAAGCCATTTCAAAGTTGTTTCTTTGCTCAAAAATACCTAGTGCTGTACACACAACCCTCCACCAAGTAGGTCCTTGGTGGTAGTCACTGAACTTAACAAAATACCAAAGTCAACAAGATCTAGCAAAGTTTGATATGCCCAGAAGTGTTTTACATCATGCCACAAATTCCTTACTTTTAAGAGAATGACTTGCATTTTTTAATTAGTCAACATGTTCTGCTGTTAGTAACTGAACTTTCTAAGTCAACATGAGAGTCCATAGCAAGCAATTGATACTTACTTACATCTTGCTTATAGCTGATAAATGAGAATGCTAACTAGCAACCCTAAATGAAGAGGAGAAATGGTGCATGCATTGGGGGAATTTGTGAGAAAGCTCGTGAATATTTTCCATGGCATCTGCTGGGAATATGGTGCAAGAAAATGAATACAAGGAGAATGAAAACAAGCCAGACAAAAGCTCCTTTTTGAATGTTTATTTTAGACAGAGGCTAGTAATTGATTAAACTAATCCAATATCTGGAAACATTCTCTTTTAATCTTCACTTTGCCTTTTATGCAGCTTGAAATTTTAGAGACTCTTCTTTGAAGTGGAGCAGGGTCGAGTCTGAAAAGAACAAACAGTTTCCCAGACAGATGTGTGAAGAAATGCCCAGAGCCATGTGCTTCTCGCTGGGGTTAGATGTGATGGGGCCAGGCTGTTAGAATACACAGCAACATGGAGTATGAATATTCTTTGGCCTCTCTGGCGAATTTCTTTTCTGATAGTAAAAAGGAAGGGGAGGAAGCCATTCTGCTGTTCTTCCCCAAGTCCTTTGCCTTTTCTCTGAGTTTGCCTTCGTTTGCCTTGTGCTGCTGTGCTGTGCTATTCGGAGGTGCTGAAGGTCCTCATACAAAAACAGCCCTATCTTTTCATGACATTTCTTTCCTTTTGTTTCTTTCATTCCTGTGCAGTGATGGTGAAGGCCATCTTGACATCTCTAAAAAGTTGTTTTGTTTAAATTACAGGGTCTCCATGGCAACTGCATCATCCCAGGTCCTAATTCCTGAAATCAACCTCAATGACACATTTGATACGTTTGCCTTAGATTTTTCCCGAGAGAAGAAATTGCTGGAATGTCTAGATTACCTTACAGGTATGGTCCTTTGTCTTCTCTTCAATACTGTGTGCATTTGGTGATATAGTTTGCCACTAGATCAGTGCCCTAAAAAACCAGCAGTGTGGGCTTTCGATTTAGGAATGGAGTCTAATACTCCCATGAACAATTTCTGGTACTCTTTTTTTTTTCTGACCCAAACAACCCAGTCCAAGACTAAATTGGGGACAGAGGGAAAAAGAGAATCCTGATAATTAAAAGCATACTTACCACCATTTCCCTCACTCTCAGACTGTGGGTACCACAAGTAATAACTCTGTCGGCCATCAAAGAGATGCACAAGGTAGCGTGGCTCTTTTCCATTTCATCTCGGCAAGGCATCGGACTCTCACAGTGCCTTGGCAGCCGACTGTGATCGGGCGTCTACCCCACTGCAGCTCTTTGCATTTGTGACCTTGTTTAATCTCCACAAGATCGGATTGAGGTGGAGGGTCCTAACCCTCATCTTGCCGATGACGGACACCGTCCATCTTACTGGAGATCAGATCGCTAAGGAGCGGGAGAATTAGGACTTGGCCCGGGTCTGTACAGACTCCAAAGACTTCTGCTCTTTCTGTTAAAGGCCGAATTTCATCTTGGCAAAGGTCACCGTGGCAAATGACCCCAAAATTGAGTTTCTGGTGCCCTGTTTCACTCTGTGCTTTTTGAGAGGCACGTGTGTGTGTGTCAAATGGGGGCGTTGCGAGGGTGTCAGGCTTCAAAAACAAAAATCAACAGCAATAAAGGAAAACCTCAGGTGTCTCCTAATCCTAACCATGCTTCCCAATTTTTCTTTGCTGTCAACCTCTAAAGCAGGAACTGAAAACATGCGTTGGTAGAATGTGCACTGTTTAGACGACCTTATTTGTGTTAGCCAAAGCCACTGGTGCCTATGACTTCAGGAAGGCGCCATATACACAGTGAAGCCAGATGTGCACTGAATTGAGGACATACAACCTTTAAGAGACCACAGCCCTAACTTAGCGTGGCATCAGCGTCTCCACCCCCAAGTTCTGGGTGTGCGTGTTTGTGGGAGAGTGGTTGGGAATAGTGGCATGGGAGAGAGGGAGCATTGTGTGATGTTTGTTTTTACAGTCTGTGAATAGAAGACAAGGAGTTTGTATTCAAGGAGCACTGTACCCAGAAGATCAGGGTTTTTTGCAAGGTACCCAATGTGCTATTTTTAGCCTTTCTGCATTTGCAAGGGAGTCAGGCTGTCCCACAAACTTCTTAAGTAATTCTTTCAAACCATACCACTTGTTTTTAAATATTTATGAATATACCAGCTTCCTTTTTTAGGCTTTTAACTCTGAGTCTTATTAAAATAACACTAGCCCATAGAACTTTCTACAATGATAGAAACATTCTGTATCTGCACTGTCCAAGATGGTAGTTGCTAGCCTTAGGGGGCAATTGAAAACTTGAAATTAAGCTTGTGAATTTTTCCTTTTATTTAACTTTAATTAAATTTACTTGAAATTTAAAAAGCCACATGTAGCTCATGGCTACTATATTAGATTGTGCCAGTCTAGACTTCCTCTGTCTGAGAGGTTTTTGTCATGGCATCCTGTTAAAAATCTCATTTCGTCTTTTAACATTTGGGAATGAGTATGGTTGCAACCTCAGAAAATCAAACTCGCAGTGACTAAACCCCTTAAGGAGTGGTCATATCACAGAAACGGGAACAGAGGGACGTGCCCCAGGGCTGGGCAAAGGTTCAGTGATAACCTCAGACCCCAGGCTCTTTCTCTTTCCCTGCTCTGCTGTCTTCCTTGTGTTGCCTTTTTGCCGCGTGATCACAACATATCTACAACACCTCCAAGCATTTTGCTCAACTAATAGACAAAAAGAGAGGGGCAGAGGGGAAATGATGACCAAAAACTGTGTCGCCCAGGCTTGTCTTTGTTTCTCAGGAAACCAAAAAGCTTGCTCAGAAGACCCATCTGGCAAACTTCCACTTGTGTCATGTGGCCAGATCTGTGTCATAAGCTCATGCCTAAGGGAAAAGAAGACCGAAAAGCTGTGTGGCTGGGCACATGGCCATTCTGCACAAAATCAGTGTCTTGTTGACAAGAATGTGTCCTCCCCATTTCCTACTAATTGTTTCATAGGATTTCAGTGGGTGTACATGCATGGGCACACACCTCTACGTGAATGCCAGAGTACTGATTAAGGGGAAATTATGAAAGTCATTTGCACCGACTGGTAACATGCTCACCATATATCATTCCGATGGCTGTTTATGCCAAACCAAAGACCATATGGGGTACCTGCTCGTAGGCCTTCTTAGCTGTCAACCTCAGATACAAATTTGGCCCATTTCTAGACATAACATCAATCCTGGCCATAACATGCAATGCTTGGCTGATATTGCCAAGTCCAAATAGTTTATCAGACATTTGTAAGCAGGAAATGAAGTGCTTGTGGAGTATCAGCCCACCATTTCTTGTGACATGTTTATGAAAAAGGCAAGAAAATAACAGTTCTGGTACCAATTCCCTGAATATTGAAATTGGCAGCATACCGCTATTCTCATTTACAGTAAATTGGGTATTGACTTTTCAGGACAAACCCATTGGGTTTAAAATCAAAACAGGGTTAGCCTGCCTGGCTGTAAAAACAAGATTTTTTTTTTCCTATGACATGCCTCTAAGTGATATGTCAAGTTAATAGCCCAGAGAGGTGACATTTCCTCTCTGATTACAGCTACTGCCATGTGTCTCACAGCTACTTGCCTAGTTTGAACATTTACTTTAATTTAATCATATATTAAATACAGAAAGAACAAAATCTTCCTATAATGCTTGATGAAGAAATAATTCACTGAACTATTTAAATTATGGGAGAATATGTATTTCTCCACTGATCCGTGGAGGGTGATCCCACACTAACAGGGACCACACAGATAATTATAAGCATGTTTTACGATGCAGCTGGGTCTCCCCACAGAATGCATCCCCTGATTGGTGTCACTGATTCATGCACATCCAAGTCACAGCACATGACATTAAATCTGGCATGTGGATATTTCAGAAGACAGATGTATAAATACATACTCCAGAAAGAATGCTTTAAGGGCTCGGTATGCACTACTTCATGCTTCCACCACATGCAGGTGCTCAGTATGTTTCTGGAATTGAATAACCAATAGACAAAGTTGGCTAACTGACTTTATACAGCAGACATAAAAGTTATGTGCTTCGTACAATAGTTGTACTGGGTATATCTCCAGGTGCTAAAGTGAAGACTAGTAAGACAATCAATTTTAAATTTACCACTTTCGTAAACTTTCTTCCCTCTTTGGGCTTGTTTCAGATTCATTGATCCTGGTCAAAGTTTAGAGCAGGAATGAACTGTGTAATAGTATAAGCAAAATTGCTACTAATCTGTCGAATGCAGATAACTTTCTCCCTTTGAAGTTAGCTTCTGGTATACAGAAGAGAAGAAGAAAAGGACTGGATTGATTCTCCAAACCAGGGGTCAATAAACTTTGACTCTAAAGGGCCAAATGGTAAATATTTTAGACTTTGCAGGACATATAGTCCCAACTGCTCAACTCTGTTGTTGCACAAAAGCAGCTATAAACAGTCCATAAATGAATGAGCCTGGCAGTGTTCCAATAAAACTTTATTTACAAAAATAGGCAGTGGGCCAGATATGGCTCATAGCCTACTTTGCCTACCCCTGCTCTAAAATATTATTGCCAGTTCAAAACACTCACTGCCTAGTCTTTTTCTTGCTCACAAATTCTTTCCATAAAACCAGTTACTGAAATTAATCCAGTAGATTTTAAGTCAACTTAAGATCATTATTTTGGTGGACTGTAGACTTCTCTACTCTAGACTGTGTTCAAGACATAAAACAGCAGCCTTCTCCAGTGACAAAGTTACCCAAGTGCCAAGGAATCAGGTTTTCTTTGGGGAAGGAAAATGTACTTCTTAGATATGACTGATCGTTAATAACGGTCTTCTTAACTTTGAAATATCACCTATAAATTGAAAAATGAGAAGAAAATAGGGCCATACTAATAAGTTTTTTTCATATAAGGCATCAAAACATCTAGAGAAAGAAACAAATTATTTGGCTGAGTTATTATAGGATAATAAACACTATTGTCCCAACAGCAGTATATTTGGGTACCTAAATACAAAAATGTGTGGCATCATGTAGCTCAGGTTGGCAAACTTCAGCTCATAGCCTTCACCTGTTTTCATAAATTAAGTTTTACTGGAACCTCGTCGTGTCCATTCAAGCACGAATCGCCTGTGGCTACTCCCATGGTGTAAAGTAGAGTTGAGTAGCTCTAACACAGACTGTATGGCCCACAAAGCCTATAATATTTACCATCTAGCCCTTTACCGAAAAAGTTAGTGGTAACCTCCCCCAAGGTAGATGATATTACAAAAGTTCATCTTGTTTACTTTTTAACATGTTTACTTTCATGGATAAAAGAATACTGCTTGCTTAACCTCCTAAACATGCTTTCATGATAAAGAGAGTTAAGTCCATACTGGCTACTTAGATGGACCTACTTGGAAAGGCCTGCTTTGACTGTCAAACATCTCTGAAATGTATTCCATCGGTGTCTGATTCTTGATCCCCACAGCTCCCAACCCGCCCACAATTAGAGAAGAGCTCTGCACAGCTTCCTACGACACCATCACCGTTCACTGGACCTCTGATGATGAATTCAGTGTGGTTTCCTACGAGCTCCAGTACACCATATTCACCGGGCAAGCCAATGTCGCCAGTGAGTATCATGCACACCCTATTGATTCCTGTGTTTGGTGACTGTTTTCAGATTGATGGCATTTCTAAATGTAAACTTCAAGGGAAAACAAGGAAGGAAAAAATATATGCAGTGTTTATTGGCTGTCTTTCTTAACCAAGATGATAGCCCTCACTAGTACTATGCTAGTAAAAATAACTGGCCAAAGAGGGATGAAAATTAATGATCTCTAGGCTAACCACATGGATGAATCTCGTAAACATATTTAGACAAAAAAGCAAGAAACAAAAGAATATATGCAGTATGAGTTCATTTATACAGATACAACTTAAATATAAAAATAAGATATTTAGTTTAGAGATGCATGCATAGGAGTAAATAAAAGTCAGGATGGTGGTTACCTCTCGGATGGGAGAGAAGTGACATCATTGGGAAGAAAACATGGAGATTATTGGGTTAACAGAACTCTGGGTGGGGGTTACATGGTTTCGTCATTATACATTCAGTTTTATGTACTCTTCTGAGTGTTATTTCACAATTTTTTTAAAAGGGTTTAGTAAAAGGAATAGTCAAAGAATGTCAAATACCTGGTGTGTTTGGGAGGACAGCAGGGCCATCATTTGAAATGACAAGAATTGGCCCCACCTGGAAGGAATTTCAGACCTTACTTGAAACACAGAGAGGCCCGCCCCTCACTGGGGCGCCTGAGATACTTGGTATCAGAGACAATTTGGTGATGTCAGACAGCAGCAGTAGCTGGCCTGAGAGCTGATAGCAGAGGGAGCTCTCCTCCTCGATCGGTGGACTTACTTAAATTGAGTTGAGTACATGGCAAAGGACCAGGAGAAGTGGTTTTTCAGGGGAGCAAGTTTGAAACTTCCTTAGCAAATAAAAGTAGAGTGTGTCAAAGGAGAATAGGCTAACAGTCGCTTTTCAACAGAGAGATGTTTTGAACGAATCCATATCAAGTTCATGTGCTTCTACTGTATCAACATTTTCTCTCTTAACCACACTGTTCTTTCCTAGCACAAGTAATTCCAAGGCATGGGATGCTTAAAATAGGAATTAGATTTAGGATTAATCAAAAGAGTGATGCAGAAAGGCCCGCCACTTCTGAGTGACTGGGCTCCCCTGACCTTCCTTATAGCCCCCTTTCCGAGCTTCCCCTCCTCAGCTCTCTGACTCTCTGACCAACTCCCTTATTGGCTTGCCTTGAAGCTTTTGTTAACATCTCACCATTTTCCAAGAATGTGTAATTTTGGAGCGAAAGGGGGAAAATCATGAAATGCTGAGAATAGCTTTGGCAAGCTGCCTAGGTAGGTAGGAAATGGAGAGAGGGCAGAAATGGTGGGTGCTGCAAAGACATCCTGGGGAAGGTGATGGTGCAATTAAGTCTTGAAAGAGAGCCGGTACATATCAGCAAGTTAAGGGGATCCCAGACAGCTATGTTGTCACAATCAAAACTATAGAGACATAAAATGGTCAGGCATGTTGGGAGATGTCATTTAATTAGGCCTGGCTGGAAAGGTGAGTGAGAAATGAAGGTAGAGAAATAGGAGCAGGACTCAAACCCCATATAGGTCTGCTTCCAGAAAGCACATGTTCTTAATTATCAGTCCCTTCACCCAACCCATAGTAAAGAGCTGGAGCACAGAGGGCAACCCAGGCCACACTGTGTTGGCATTGGGAGCCGTGCAGAGCAGCAATGCCATCAGATGTACAATTAGAAGCCAATTCTGGCAGCCCTGTGGAGGAGAGCATGGAGCAGAGGCGCACACAGGGAGAACTGCAGGGAGTCGTGGAGGCAGAGGTAGCCAGGCCCCCCACAACGGCACTAGCAGCAGAGAGGAGAAGGTAATTCCAGGCAGATTTCTCTGCCTCTGGCCCCTTTTCTCATTTCTGTCCTCAGATGATTTGAAGTGCTTCCTTGGGCATGCTTCTTTTTTTAAGAAGCATGAGGACAGCAATGGTTAGGCATGATTTCACTCTTTGGATTTTGGATTCTTCTGGTATCATTCCTCATCCCCAGTTCTACATGCCCTGCTACAGATCATGAAGAAATACTAATTCTCTAAAATCTTTCTTTTTAGTAAGTAATGCATGAACACTGTGTAAGAATATATAAAATGTAAACAGTGAAAATCGGGTATTTTTCAGTATACCAGTCGTCCAGAGCCCAGAGTTGCAGGCTGCACCAGTTCCATTTCTCATGGATCTTTCTTGAGATGTCTAATCCTAAAAAGGGATACACACACACTTTTTCTCTCTCTTTAGGGACACAAAAGATAGCCATACATACACCACCCACAGTTCTCCACCTTGCTTTTTTCACTAAATATTATATCTAAGAGACTATTCTATTTCAGCACAAATAAAGAAATGCTTCATTCCTTTTTAAGAGAGCACCTTTCCAGCTGCATGAGCTTATATTTCATTGATCTAGGATACATATACCTTAAACTTAACATGGAATTAATGTACTATTATAAGGATGTACTCTAACTTATTTATCTCATCTTCTATTAATGTATATTTAGTTTCTGATCTTTTGCCCTAATAAATAATGCCTTGGTGTGAATATCCTTGACTATCCTTTCACACCTGGGGAATTATGTCTGTAAAATAATCTCTTGAGATGGAATTGCTAGGACAAAGATTATTTGCATTTTTATTTTGACTGACATTGCCAAATGGCCCTTCAGAGAGGTGACAAGAATTTTTAAATGAATTTTTCCAGCTGCATGAGCTTATATTTCACTGATCTAGGATGTATACCTTAAATTTAACATGGAATTAAAGTCTGTAAGAACTTCAAACCTTAATTAAGCTTCACCATAAACTGGAATACAAAGTACTCTATAATAACTAATATACTTAGTAGTCACTCCTTCATTTAAAGCAGTACTTGTTGCAATATCTGCAGACATTTTTGGTTCTCAGAACCCAGGGGAGGTGCTACTGGCATCCAGTGGGTAAACGCCAGGGATGATGGGAAATGTCCCATGGTGTGCAGGAACATCCCCCCACCTCCCCACACAACAAAGAATGATGTGGCCCGAAATGTCAGTAGTGACAAGGTTGAAAAAACCTGATTTAAAGCAAGGTAAACAAATAGCATCTACATGATTACATTCTAAATACTGAGAACATAACTGAACACACTGACCCACCCACACAGTACTGTACTGTGTAGCATGGAAGGGAAAACACAACAGAAAGAAGCAAGTATGATGAATTTCTTTTTGTCTTCACTTAAGGAATTACTTCCTCAATGTTATGGAATAAATATTCCTAGCATGTTGAGTACACTGAACCAGATATTGTATCAAACATTCACGTGAAAAAGATGAAATTCAAAAGCTGGTCAGATATTTCAAGGAAATCAGAGAGAAGGAGAGCATGAAGGTCTGAAAAGAACAGACAGAAATAGAGGTATGAACAGCAATCAAAACAATTTGGCACTGGCACAAGAACAGACCATAGATCAGTGGAACAGACTAGGGAGCCCAGATATAACCCACACATATATGGCCAATTAATATACAATAAAGGAGCCATTGATATACACTGGGAAAATGACAGCCTCTTCAACAAATGGTGTTGGCAAAACTGGAGAGCTATATGCAAGAGAATGAAACTGGATTATTGTCTAACCCCATACACAAAAGTAAACTCAAAATGGATCAAAGACCTGAATGTAAGTCATGAAACCATAAAACTCTTAGAAGAAAACATAGGCAAAACTCTCTTGAACATAAACATGAACAACTTTTTCCTGAACACATCTCTTCCGGCCAGGGAAACCAAAGCAAAAATGAACAAATGGGACTACATCAAACTAAAAAGCCTCTGTACAGCAAAGGACACCATCAGCAGAACAAAAAGGCATCCTACAGTATGGGAGAATATACTCATAAATGACTTATCCGATAATGGGTTAACATCCAAAATATATACAGAGCTCACATGCCTCAACAACCCAAAAAGCAAATAACCAGATTGAAAAATGGGTGGAGGATATGAAGAGACAATTCTCCAAAGAAGAAATCCACATGGCCAACAGGCACATGAAGAGATGCTCCACATCACTAATCATCATGGAAATGCAAATTAAAGCCACAATGAGATATCACCTTACACCAGTTAGGATGGCCAGCATCCAAAAGACAAGGAACAACAAATGCTGGCAAGGATGTGGAGAAAGGGGAACCCTCCTACACTGCTGGTGGGAATGTAAGCTAGTTCAACCATTGTGGAAAGCAATATGGAGGTTCCTCAAAAAGCTAAAAATAGAAATACCATTTGACCCGGGAACTCCACTTCTAGGAATTTACCCAAAGAAAACAACTTCTCAGATTAAAAAAGACATATGCACCCCTATGTTTATTGCAGCACTATTTACAATAGCCAAGATATGGAAGCAGCCTAAGTGCCCATCAGCAGAGGAATGGATAAAGAAGAGGTGGTACATATACACAATGGAATACTATTCAGCCATAAGAAGAAAACAAGTCCTACCATTTGCAACAACATGGATGGAGCTAGAGGGTATTATGCTCAGTGAAATAAGATAGGCAGAGGAAGACAAGTACCAAATGATTTCACTCATCTGTGGAGTATAACAACGAAGCAAAACTGAAGGAACAAAACAGCAGCAGACTCACAGACTCCAAGAAGGGACTAGCAGTTACCAAAGGGAAGGGGTGGGGAGGTTGGGTGGGAGGGAGGGAGAAGGGGATTAAGGGGCATTATGATGAGAACACATAATGTTGGTGAGTCACAGGGAAGGCAGTATAGCATGGAGAAGACTAGTAGTGACTCTACAGCATCTTACTACGCTGATGGACAGTGACTGCAGTGGGGTGAGGGGGAGACTTGATAATATGGGTGAATGACGAAACCACAATGTTGCTCATGTGAAACCTTCATATGATTGTATATCAATGATACCTTAAAAATGAAAGGCATAGAGGCATGATTTATTGCAAAAAGTGAACTTGGATTGATAAGTATTGTGTCAGACTCAAAAAACAGAGAAGGTTCTCTGAAAACACACAATGGATTGATAGAAGCAACATCTGTTGATGAATGAATAATGTTAACTAGAAAAAAAACATTTAGAGCAGGATTCTGGGCACAGTTTAACTGGGTCCCTCTTCTTAGGGTTTCATAGGCTGAAGTCAAGGTGTTGGCTGGGCTACATTCTCATCTGGAAGCTCAGTCAGGGAAAAATTCACTTCCTAGGTCCCTCAGGTTGTTGTCAGAATTTATTTCATTATAGTTGTGGAGTTCATGGAAGCATGCTTCTCCAAGGCCAGCAAAGGCGAGAGAGACTGTGTCTCTGTGGCTGCAAGTCTCTCACCTGGTTAGGTCAGACCTACTCAGAATAATCTGATTAACCTGAAGTCAGCCGATTAGAGACCTTAATTCTATCTGCAGGCTCCCTTCACCTTTGACATACAATGGAATATCACAGGAGCTATAATGATGATAGGACCTTTGTCCTTGACCATAGTCTGTTGGTTAGAAGCAGGTCACAGGTGCTGCCTATACTCAAGGAGAAAGGATCACACCAAGTCATGAACAGTATGGAGTGGGAATCATGAGGGCCAACCAAAGGCATGTCCACTGCCAATGGTTATGTCTCCTGAAATTTCTTCAGTTATCGTGGGCATTAATAACCTTGGCCTGGACTGATGGGCCCTGTATTAGTTGGGTTTTGCCCAGCAGCCAGTAACCACAGAACCCAAGGAGCATATAACAATAAACATGTATTGTTTGTGCATCTGGAATCAGCTGGGGGTCAGCCAGGAAGTCCTGCTGATCTTGGTTAGGCTCCTTCGCAGGTCAGGCTGGTAATGGGCGACTTGACTGGAGTGCAGCTATTTCCTGCAGTTCGGCTCAGGGATGCTCTCCTGGTGATTGCAGGCATGAAGGTATAAAGGCAGGCCCAAGCACACACATGTTTTTCAAGCCCCTTAACAAGTCTTTGTCATGTTAGCTGACCTGCCACTGGCCGAAGCTAGTCCCATGGGCGAGCATAGAGTCCGAGTGCAAGGGCCTTCCAGGTAATGTGACAAAGGGCACGGATACTGCATGGAGTATGGAATAAGCCCATGCAGTCTACTCTAGAACCCCAGCTCCATACCAGTGCTTCGCTCCATCCCTAAAATGAATGTCTATTGCTTGAAACTTAGGGTTTTCCAGGTGGCTAAACTGTGACTAACTTGACTTCCATGTTGTTGGCATAGAAAATAATACCAGAACAAGACATATAAATGGAATAGATAAGAAAATGCCATGCCCATAGAAAGCCAATAACAGCAACACTACTGAACCCAGAGCTTTATGCTGGGTGATACCAGGGAAGGTGTTTTGTTCCAAAAGCAGTTGCAACAAAAAAATAAATGCAGATGGCTTAATGAAGATTACAGACGTTCTTTATTTAACACACAGACACCAAAAAGGCCTGTTCTGCCAGGCTCGATGGCAAACAGTGAAGCTGGAGGCGCACGTCTAACTGGGGTGCTCCCATGAGCTTCTTAGCATCAGGATTGTTTGTGGCTTGAATGTCCATTAAACCAATGTAGGGAAGTCCTGAGGCCTAAGGGATCAAATCGCAACAACGAAAGAGTAAGTCAAGATCAAAAGGTCAATGAGATGCAAACATCCTCAAATTATTTATTTTCTTCTTCTGGTACACATTTGTAGTGACTGAGGGAGACGTGGATGTGAATCCCAACTTTGGGCCCCATGAGCTTTATAATTCAGGGCAAATCATTTCATGTCCTCTGAATCTGTTTCCTCCTCAGGAAGAAGAGGTAATGTTTTAATTTCAGGTGGTCGAGGTAATAAAAGTGAAGGTCTTAATCCTGTGTTTGCCACAGTGTTAGCATTTAAGTATTCAAAGTTACTATTCCTACAAAAACCAACTGTACTCACCTACCATTGCATTTCTTTTTAAGAAGCTGGTATTTTTCATCATATGGTAAAGGTCTGTTGTGAAATTTGCCATGATCATGTCCATGATGGCATTTTACACAATCTTCACTTGAAAGGCCTTCCTTGAATGTTCTTTGTCCATCTGCCCTCCATCCGATTTGGAGGAACATCCTTTGCAGATGTTATATTGAATGACAAGATCTAATAGTAAAAGTCTACTGAAAATTAGTAGTCATAATGCTCAAAAACTGGCTACAGCTCCTCATGTCACTAGGAAATTTTTTACTGTCCTGGTCATGTTTTCTTCACTTGTCATCATAAATTCTAGCTAATTGTCCTCAAATGACTTTAGTGAAGGAGAATTAGATAATATCGATGGAGCTCTCTATTTTTATAAAAAGGCTCTCCCTATTCAAATTCACACATTCAAATGCAAAATTAATGACATTGTTAGCTTTTTATTTTTCACTTTCATTAACATGACTACTGATGTTAATGAATTGCTTATTAATAAATAGATAAGTGTTTAATTTTACAATGTTTTCCATGTTTTTTCCAAAACTACTTTAAAAGCATCATTTCAAATTTTAAATTGGGGCCTCTTGCCACCGTCTTTTTTATTATTAGCAAAAGTCAAAAGATGTGTTTCTTCAAGCCTTCATGGCAAAGTAGTTATCTGTATTTAATTTATTTTAGTCATTTTGAAGACATTCCTGAAAGTTATTAAACATACACTATTTTTACAGAGAAGAAAAAAAAATGTTCACTTTTGTCCAGTCTGTTGGAAGAGACAAAGGATGTTAGAAGCTGGCATGCAGCCTCTCCAAAGGATGTCCATGTTGCATGATGTTTTATACATTATGTTTTACTGTGAGATGGCAATTGCTGTATAAAACTCTGAAATCCCAAATGTACTGAGGATCTTGTAGTGAACAGCATTATGCAGGGAAATGCATCTGACCCATTGTGAGTGAGGGGAAAATGTACAAAATCAAAAAATTCAGTTACGTTCCATTATAAACTAATTATCTTCCAAGTTCCATTGTTGCTCTAATACTTCAAACTGAATTGGAGAACCTGAAGCTTGGAATACCCTCCAAGGTGATGGAAAAAGAATTTGGAGACAAGTGATGTTTCAGTCAGGATGGTTATACGGGTGTTTCATAAAGAGACGAATAAAACCTGGTCAACGGTCCGACACAGTGGGGTATCGCGAGGCAGACAAGTCTGGAGCTTGGTGCCATGTGCAAGAAGTTAAGTGGTGCTGGCGCAGGACCAGCGCTAGCTGGGCGATGACGGTGTGCTCAGAGGCACCCCGCTTACTCCAGCCCCGAAAAGAAAATGGTCAGTGTTGCTTTCTGGGCATTTTTAATCAACTTCTTGATTATTCCTTGGCAAGAATAATAATAATATAAAGGTAAGCTAAACAGTAATACTATTCATGAGAGCAGATTGTCCCAGTGAAAGCTACCCAATCAAAGTTTACTACTCTATAAACATTTCGTTCTTTTAATATTTGAGGAAAAATTTAGTGACCTCTACAAAATAAGCAGGATAGTCAGGGTCCCTTTTGTGTTTGGAAAAGGTTTATGAAACATTAAATCTTTTTTGTTGGATTAAGACTTCGGATTGTAGGCCAGGTTGCAGTTTGTAGAAGTTGCAGACATCTGCTTTGTGATGTTGCTGAAAGTCTTCCCCCACCACATGAAACCCAGCTTTGGGGGTTGTACAGTGATGTAAAGTTTATTGAAACATTTTTACATTTGCTCTCTTTGACCACAATAGTCATTTTACTGTAACACAGGCAATTAAACAGGAACAGCAGAAAAGCGGTGACATTGATAGGACTCTCATTTGATTCTACTGAATGCTGTTCCTATTTTCATTCGTTTCCGACTGCTGTTGACAAAGGTCTAGGAATATGAGTGGATTATCCTAGGCAATGGAAAAGCTCATTGGTTTTGCTTTATTACCATTGTAATGTTAGTGTTAAATATCTGAAGTGAGTTACTGGCTTCTTGGGGCCCAGAGCTCAAGAGTTCAAAATGACCCTTCTCTGGTTGGCCCAAAATCTCCTATTCGGCTGTGGCACTGTCTGGAAGTATTGAGGTTATTACAGCTGTGTTCAAGGAAAAGTGAGGGGAAAAAAAAGTAAGGTGAGAAAGTGCAAAAGGGGTATGGAGGAGGAAGAGTCCCCTGCTGTGAAACTATCTGTGGGCATTTCCCAGGGTCTTATACAAGTTCAAAGTGGTAGGAGCGCAGAGGCCTAAGAGTCGAGGAAGTGTGCGGTGGGAGGTGCCGGAGTGGCGCTACTACATCTCCAAACATGGCCACGCAGGCACTCGAACTCTTCTGCAGCTCTCACATTATTTCCTTGAGGCTGGTTTTGTCAAATCTGGCAGTCCTCCTGCTGAAATGTTTACAGGGGGGAACGAAAAGAGGTAGTAGAAAAATCGCAAGGTCAAAGATACCTCTATCTTTTGTCAGTTGCCTTGGTTGGGTTTTCTGAAGACTGGAGTGTGCCTGAAAATACTCCGCACCCAAGGTACACATCATAGGAGGTGAATTTTCCCAGTTGACAAAACACTTTTAAGCTCTTCTCAACTGTGGGACTACCATGAACAATGCTTAACTCAGAAGTTGGGAAGAGTATGTGGTAGGATTCAAAGACAGATGTCTTGGAGCCGTGAATATCTTGAAACACTTTGCCAATGTTTGTGGGTTGGTATGGATATCCATCTGTGAGCTTCTTTCTGCAGAAATGTTTGATTAGATTCTCAAAGAGGTGACAGCAAAGAAAGATGAGGGAACTGCCCCTTGGCAGTATGGGAAGGTATAAGTTGCCCGAGATCAAAGGAACTAAGGCTTCACTTGCAAATGCACTGGAAGGAAAGACTGGGAAGCAAGCTCAGAGCCCTTCAGGAAGTGCAGGGGCCCAGCCCTCCACTGAGAACTGGTGAGGGAAACTCGCCAGAGTCAGGAAACTTCCTGACACCCTGGCACCAGGGGACTGGGGGAAAATTCTCTCCGAGTAGAGATTGATGAGAGGCGAGGGAAGAGGGGAGAGTCAGGCCCACTACCAAAGGGATGTTTTCAGCATCAGCCAGCTGCAGAACAAAATGCGCTTCCTTTTTCCAACACGTGCTTCCAAGCGCTGTAAATCCTCAGCCTGCTCCCCAGCCCACATCCTGCCGAGTGCAGCAGGGCAGCAGCCCCACTGTGCTCTGAAGCCAGCCTGTTGGCCTTTTCTCAGCTCCGCGCTGGACCGTAAGCTGCCTGTAAGCACCCCCGCCCCGGGGTTCTCTCAGGACACATCTCTTGATCAGTTAACTGTGGCCACACTGATGCTGGGCATAACCCGGGTGATCTTTCTCCTAGCTCCCCTGTCCGAAGCTGGGTTGGGTCGGCCAGTCTCTGCCGACCTCCCCCGCTTTGGCTGGGCATTGATGGAGCAGTAAGGCCGCTCCCTGTGTATCTCATCACACTGGGCCGAGCAGACTCCCTGGGGAATGTTCTCTCATGGCAGTGGCAGAGGCACAAGGGGGCAATGGAAACTCTCAAGGCCGCCTTATACCTGCTCTTGCAACTGGCATGCTGTATTTCAGCCTTGTCCTATTGGCCAAAGCAAGTGGCATGTGATAAGCCAAAGCTATGTGCTGAGGGACTATATCCCATCTCTTTAAAGGGAGTGACTGCAAAGACACTTGGGCCTGGAGCCAGGGCAGGCTGAGGAATGAGAGGCCACGCTGCAATCTACCGCCTCTACGTTAGCCAAGTCTGCTTCTCATACATGACTTGGGTCTCTGCTCACCATCCGTGAGCCTCAAAATTGATGAGATCCAAAAGTTCATGATCATCAGAGTGAGAGTAGAGGTGAGGCTGTAGGGGGAGGGCTCATGCTCTCTTTTCATCCCACAGCCCTAGCCACACACCGAGCACATACACTGTGTGCAAGGTCCAGGGCAGAACCACCTTTGCTGTTCCTATTCGTACTGAACAGATTTTGTAATACAATAATTTTAAATGATTTTTCCATCTAGAGCAGCAGTAGGAATATATACTAATAAATGTAGGTTGACTTCATACCGTAGGCGGGACAGCACTTGACTTTATTGGTGGTCTCCCAGAGAAGTGACAAAACACTCTACTTACAGGTCAAATAACCTAACAGTATGCAAACATTGCCCTGTCCTTATGCCAGAGACCTGCCCCATGTCTGGTTGGCTTTGCAGGTCTGTGTAACTCAGCGGATAGCTGGATGATTGTGCCCAACATCAAGCAGAACCACTACACGGTCCATGGTCTGCAGAGCGGCACCAAGTACATCTTCGTCGTCAAGGCCATCAACCAGGCGGGCAGCCGCAGCAGCGAGCCTGGCAAGTTGAAGACAAACAGTAAGTGCTGTCTGCTTAGCAGAAGCGTCATGTGTCATCTGCCAGCCTTCCAGGGCCTCCATTCCCCTGGCCTTTCCTTTCCTCTGTCCCAGGCATCGCTGGCAGCCTCAAAAAGCAAGTGAAGAACGAGTGCAGAGGATTGGGTTTTGCAGCAGAGAGCTCTGCGTTTCAGACCTGCCTCCAACCCCTTAAAGGCCTGACACGCCGCTGGGCTTGGTAAATGGCAGGTGGCGCTGTTCCCTAGCAGAGGAGCACGTTCGTGACACTTTGTGCAGGAATTCTGTCTTTCACTCCAGCTGCATGTCTAGGTCTGTGGTTCTTGATCAGAGGTGATTCTGCCCCTCTGAGGGACATAGAGTGGCCACAGGAGACATTTTTGGTTCTCACAGCTGGGATGGAGGCCACTGGCTGGTGTCTAGTGGTTGGGAATAATGGTACATGTCCCATAATACCCAGGACAGCCCCCCACAGCAAAGAAAGATCTGCCCTATTCGTGCATCTTGTAACACTTTGGTCTCCCTCTCTGTGTCTGCTCTCTTCTCTCCTTTCCTTAATCTTTTTGTCTACAAACTGTGACAGAACACAGTATTTCTTTGCCTAAGACCTCCCAAGAGAAAGCAAGTTAGAGTGTTTCAGGATGGCACCATGTACAGGGTTGCCTGCCAGCTAACAGGAATAATTAACTACCTTTTAAGAGGAGCTCTCATTTAAACCAAGTCCTTGATTGTAAGTCAAGTAACTGTATTTTACTCCAGATGCATGTGTTGGAGATACATACTCTTAAACATTAAGCTGATCTCTCCTCTCAGTGTTTCTCCTGGTAAAAAAGGAAATATTTTGAGGGGTTAAATGGGGGAGAAAAATGAATGAACACATATACTGAGGTTAATTCTGTAGAATGTATCTTTGACACATTAGTATTTGTGCCTCATCACTTCTACTAAAGATGGTTTATTCACTCCATAGAGATAGATAATGTCATCTTCTATTTCTAGCATTGCAGTTATTGATCAGATGTTATCAAGAATAGACAAGGTGTTGGCAGACTTTTCTGTAGTGTGCCAAATATTTGTCACTTCAAATAATGTGTGACCTGCTGTGCAGGTCAGATGGTCTTGGTTGCAGTTATTCAGCTCTGCCATTGTAATGCAAAAGCAGCCATAGATAACCCAAGTGAATGGGCGTGGCCATGTTTAAATAAAATTTTATTGACAAGCACAGGCAATAAGCTGGATTTGGCCTGTGGGCTGTAGTTTACCAAACTCCCTTGTGTACAGATGTTACAATGAGTTAAATTCTTCAGTGAAGTAAATGATCAATTTGTTCCTTGAACTAATTTGTCCTTCTTGAAGCAAAAGCCTTGAACTTGGGCAGAGTAGGTGATGGTTTATTTGAGAAACACATCTGAGGCACAGATGGAATTTGCTCCCTGAGGCCGCAGGGCCCAGGCCTGACCTCAGCCGGCATGCTCCTGCTCCATGTATGTGTAGCTGAGGAAATGAGCTTAGGCCAGCAGGGTGCCTCTCACCATTGTGAGGCCAGGCTTCCTGACCGCAGTAATATGGTGATGCTCCTCTCTGGAAGAAGGGCTGGCAGAATATGGCCTTCATTTTCAATGATGGGTGCCTTTGTGGAGCTTCTTCCAAATCCACCCATTTGTGTCCAATTATTTTTACCTATATTCTACCGTCTACCTTTAAAAATTGAAAAATTTTAAGCAAAATTATCTTTATAGTCCTTAGTTCATACTTTATCCCTAATAGTTGCTGATGTGATCATTCCTGAGGACGTGATTTTTTTTCTAAGTCCAGCCAAAATTTCAACTACACACATAATCCAATAGGTCTTAGAGCCTCTGAAAGACTCACTCCCTGCTCATCACTTGAGGATTTGCTCAGCTCCTCCAAGTTTTTCTCTGACATGGACAGAAATCCAGTGCTGGTTCGACTACAGCCCATGGGGCAAATCTGGCTGCCTGTTTTTTGTGAATAAACTTTTACTGGCACACAGCTATACCTGTCCATTTACCTATTGTCTTTGGCTGCTTCCATGTGAAAGCACAGTTCAATAGCCACAGAAGAGACTGCATGGCCAGTATAGCTAAAAATATTTACTGTCATGCCACTTGCACAAAACATGTGCTGGTCTCTCACCTAAAAGAAAGGATTTTAGAGGCGCTGGTGCATGTTTATGTCAAAGCAGCTTCTGTAACTCCTTTGGCCGACGAGCATGTGACATAACATGCTGCCCCATGCTCAGTGCGTCAGTTTCTCAGCCAACATCATGTATGGCCACAGTCAAGTTTACCAAGCGTTTTCCTGAGATTGTCTAAGAGTGGGCCTACCAGTTGCACCAGGAGCTGTGGAGTGTGGACACCATGAGGTTTGCATTAGGTTGTAAGTCATGTCCTGACGTTAAATGCCTTGTACCTGATGTGGTGTTGAATGACAGGCAGGCCTCCAAACCAGTGTTGGATTCTCAAAGAAGTAACAGCCATGACAAGATGTTCCCATGTGATTTCTGCCAAGATTTTATAATGGTTCAGTTTTTAAAACACCAATGTGAATAATGAAATAGAAAGGGCTTTATTATATACATAAATAAACTCAGGAGTATAAAACCTAGGTATTAACAGTCACATTTTTTCATGATCTTGTGTACTGAAAAAAATTTTATTGTCATTTAAAGCTCATGAGCTTACCATTTTAATTTTCAGCTATCTCAGAATAATGTAAGCTTTTACAATATTCTGTACATTAAAATCTCAACTCTTGATTTATTTGAGCACAAACGCATTTTATGTTGGATTGAACATGAAATGGTTGGAAATGAAGCCTTCCTTTTCTCTTCTCTTCGGGGATGCAGTTCAGCTAGGATGTCCCCACGCCGCTTGCATCCGGCTAGGGTCCATGCAGAGAGCTCTTAGCGTATGCTCTGTTTGCTCCTCACCCGTGCTGTCGTTACATAGGTAGCACAGCACCTCTGCCTCCCCGTTGTAGGACTGACAGAATGGGAGCTTGTGAAGGCAGGGACATGTTCGTCTTCGCATTTGTGCTTTTTGAATCTGATTCTGAAAATAGATTATTGGTCATGTTAAAATAAACAGTCCTTTTCCTTTTCCTCTTTTTCTTTTATAAACTTGTTTCTAGGCCAACCATTTAAACTGGACCCTAAATCTGCACATCGGAAGTTAAAGGTGTCCCACGATAACTTGACAGTAGAACGTGATGAGTCATCGTCCAAAAAGAGTCACACTCCTGAACGCTTCACCAGCCAAGGGAGCTATGGCGTAGCTGGAAATGTGTTCATTGATAGTGGCCGGCATTACTGGGAAGTGGTCATAAGTGGAAGCACATGGTAGGCAATGACATTTTTTGTTCTCCAATTATAAAAAGGCATGTCTCGTTATGTACTTCATCTGAGTATCAACCCATACCAGGGTCCATCTTGAAGAATAATAGGTAGAAAAGCTTTATCAGTCAGATGTTGCTACAGTAATGCTGCATAAACAAATGCCCCAAAATTAAGTGGCTTCCAACAATAATCATTTACTATTTATTGATCACTAGCACCTATATCTGGGGGTTAGATGATCAAGGCTAATCTCAGCTGGGCCTTGCTTTAAACTGTCAGTTGGATCTAGGTATCTATCCTCTTTGGGCGTGTGGGCTACCCAGGCCATGTCCTTCTCAAGGAGCTCAAGAGTGTAAACCCAACTGTGCAAGCACATTCCAGCTTCTGCTTGCATCATGTCTAGTAAGTTCTCATTGGCCAAGGCCAATCACATGGCCAAGCCCAAAGCCAGTGATGCAGGGAGGTATATCCCTTAGAGATGAAAGGAGGGAATTAATATTTGCCAAACAATCATCTAATCTACCATTCAGCAATAAGAAAAGTGCTAAGTCTGTCCATTTTTTATCTATGGTGAGAATTGCAGCTATGATAGATTCCTGGTCCCTGCAAGAGCTAATATGCTAACACTGATCTTTCATACCTTAAAACACAGGTCAGCAGATGACAGCCCTTGGGCCAAGCCTAACCTGCTTCCTGATTTTGTAAATAAATTTTTATGGGAACACAGCCATGCCCATTCTTTTCCACATGGTGGAAATCTGTGGCTGTTTTGACCACACAGATTTAAGAATTTAAGATAGAATCCTTACGCTCTACAAAGCCAAAAATATTCACTCTCTGGCCCTTTACAGAAAACATTTGCCAATTCCTGTTCCCAAACACTACTCTTCATCATTTAAAAAAAGTCATTTCTGTTGCCTTGTATGTTTTGTGATTGTAGAGTGGGCTAGATAGTGCAAAGCTGAGGGCTGAAGTCTGGGGGTAAAGCAGTGACCACAGGTCGTGAATCATTTCAAAAGGTCTGTTAGATCCAGCTCAGCCCAGTGACGTTAGCCCGCTGACTCCTCTAGGCTTAAGGGTGACAGTCAGGGTGCACTCTACACTGGAGTTAGTTAACTTTGCCAAGTTAACCTCACAAAGCTGACCTTGCCTATACCACAGCCACCAATGGTACCTCTTACTCTTGCTGGCTGTCTCACCAATACCTGTTTGCCCTTGCTCAGAAAGGGAGCCATTCTATTTTTATTTAACCAGCTTTCATCTGACACTATGTTCCAGGCACTGTTCTAAGCATTTTACAGATGTTAACTCATGTATTCATCCTAACAGCCCCACAAAGGTAGGTGCTAGGATCCCATTTTACAGATGAATGAATGAGGCATGTGCCCAAGGTCACAAGGTCACAAAGCTCATAGGTGGCAGGGGTAGGAAGTCTGCAGCTGTGGTCCAAGCTCTTAACCATTGTCTGTGTAGGGTCAGAGAGCCACTGCTTCCAGTTTTGTAGGCCAGATGATTTTTGTCATAACTACTTAATTCTCCTGTTGTAGTGGGGAAGGAGCCGTAGTCCCTACACCCATGCATGGGCGTGGCCATGCACCTGGAAAGTTTCATTTATAAAAGCAAGCAGATGACCAGCTTTGGCCTGTGGGTTACAGTTCATTGATCCCTGCTTATAACCACAATTCTGTATTTTTGAAATCTTATAATTATTCTTCAGGCCTTACTTATATACCTCATGAATGATAGCTTAATCCTTGCTTGAAAAAAAAAAACCCAAACTCACAAGTGCATAACCTGAAGACAATGAGTATTATAACAGTGTTATTTTTGAGAGAAGGATGCTAATTAAAACCCTTCTTATTTATTTAAAAAACCCTTTCAGTTCAAATCTATGCAAGTAATGCATGTGTCTAAGTGCCTTATAGTGTTGGTACAAGTCAACTGAAATCTGAGAAGTAAACTCATAAGGTTGGGTGTCTCATGCCTCCCAACAGCAGTACCTGTATCAGCCAAGCAGGTAGGTTTTCTTCTACTGTGATCCTCACAATTCTCTTTGCCCAGAACCTTTTTCTGTTTTAACATCCTGCTGGAGGATGGAGAACAAATCCTCAGCTCCGGTCCAGAGCAGCATTTACAGTTTTTCAGCCACACTGGGGCAAGATAAAAGCCCAAAGGTAAATACGGTGAGTTTTTGCAGGTGCAAAATAGCAAACATTTCTAGTTAATTAACGTACTGTATTAATATGGGATGGAATCCAGTGTCTAAATAATTATAACTCCATTAATAATTATTCATGATAAATGATACCTGATCATTATGATCTCATTCCCATTGATGAATGGTGCGGGAAATTCTACCAGACCACTTCAGTTTTATAAACACAGATCAGCATTACCTTGAAAACACCATCCAGATGTCAAAACCAACTCATGAGGGGGGAAAAGTTCTGCAATTAATTGCTACATTTTGGGTCTTTACAAACCTGATTGTGTCAACTTCAGAAAATTCTCATGTAGAAAGTAGTTTAACATTTCCTGGGAAGTGTCAGTGAGGAAGGAGTGACCCCTCTAGACTGCACTGCCTTGATTTGCAGCAGCTAATGACATATATATTTTCTCATGAAATATAGTCCTGACTTGAAATTAACACATATGTTATGATCCTCACAATGGGACATGTTAACACTGCTCTGAGAAACATCATTTTTATATGTTTTGAATTCTCTGCATCTCACCAAATAACTTAATGGAACATTACCTTCTGCCTGCACCTTTCAAGCTCAATGGAAATAATGTACATAGTTTTACAGATTAATGATACTATAATGGTATTTTCCTTTCCTTATTGGACTATCCATGTAGTTATTTTTTTACTCTCTAGTGCTGATAATGTGCACTTGGTTTTCTATGAAATGGTGTTAACTAAATGTGGGTTCACATGAAGATTACTGGGCCAGAAGTCAAGGGGTGGGGTCGAGATTCTAGATTTTGCTCTAATTTTAACCTTTCTCTCTGTTTTCCCACTTGCTAAAGGAAGTCAGTCATACTTGCCACAGCTACTTCATAAGAGGTTCAGTTAAAGTTCAAATGGGAAATAAGCGTCAGCGTTCTTCAGTAAAAACTAAAAGCGGTGTGCTGCAGGAGCAAGGCCACATGGAGCCATGGGGCTATTTTGTGATGCAGATGCAGGTTCCCAATTATCTGAAAAGTGGAACTCGTGTCTGCCAGAGCACAGAGAGCATCTTTGGGGAAATACTTAAAATTGCAAAAAATGGAAACCTTCCCAAAGTGTCTCAGGTAGATAGGGTTCAGCAGAGAAACAGAAGTCGTCCTAGGTACTCTGAGGAGGAGGGGAACCAGAGGCTTACTGGAGTCTGAAAGAGCTGGGAGCACAGGTCAGGGAGCGTCTGCTGCAGTCCACGCAGCTGCCACAGCTGTG
The DNA here is from genome assembly GCA_029783875.1 of Phataginus tricuspis. Taxonomy (NCBI): domain Eukaryota; kingdom Metazoa; phylum Chordata; class Mammalia; order Pholidota; family Manidae; genus Phataginus; species Phataginus tricuspis. The sequence continues at coordinate 5,788,224 of JAQQAC010016209.1, read as the reverse complement.
CGTGCCTGCAGCCCAGAGGCAAGTATTCTCAGGACTTCCTCCGGGAGCTGCCGTAAACCCCATCTCTGCTGTCTGGAAAAGACCAGTTCTCCTCCCCGTAGAACTTCGGGATCTTGTGCAAGGGTGTTACAATGGCAGAACCTGTCCCAGACTCCTACTGCAAAGGGGATTCTGGAAAATGCTGCCCCTGGACACTCCCCATGATGCAGAGCAGAATTTAGGAGAAGGAAGAGAGGAGGCCGAGTTACCAGCAGGCAGGCCGGCCCATTGGGCTTAATGGACTAGCAGTTCTATCTGCTTTTTAAGTTCCATGATCTCATGTTATATTCATTTTAACACACCACTCTTAAAGTGATTGTATTTTAAATCCAATGTGTGATTTTTTTAAACGCCATTTTATCAGAGATCAGTGAAGTTTTTCTGTCTGCATTGGGTAAGGTACCATATGTCACTATCCACATAGACTGGTTTCTGCTATGAATATTAAAAGTTGAACTCTGAACTATTCACTCTTTATTAAGAATGATGGGTTGGAGAGTTCCGGGAAGATGGCGGCGTGAACGGAACAAAAGAATTTTCCTCCCAACATTATATTTACCCACGAAAACACAGCAAACGCAACTGTTCCTAAAAGAGATACCAGAACAAACAGGAAAGCGCACACAGTACAGACAAACCTGAGAGGACTTGGCAGCGGGTGAGGCGGCGGTCTTAAAGAGACGGGAGTGCAGCAGAGAACCTCCATTCATTCTCACCCCAGCCACAGCTTTAAAGGGCCATGCGGAGTGACGCGACCACGGCTCTGGAATAGTGGAGCAACAGCGCCACCTACAGCATTCACACAGAAACCACCCCCGGTGGGCGTTTTTTTTTTTTCTTTAGGTGTTGCTGCTTTTTCTTTTTCTCTCCTTTCTTTTCCTTCTTCTCTCCCTCCTTTTACTTTTTTTATTATTAGCAGAATTTTTTTTCTTCTTTTCTTTTCTCTCCTTTCTTCTCTTTCCTTTTTAAAGTCATAAAGAGCCCAGCTGACATACGTGACAACTACCAACAACCAATTCTATAGTCATGAGAAGACAGAAGAATATGATACAGACAAAGCTTCAGACAAACACCACCCCAGAGAGAGAAACTGAAGGAATGGACATGCACAGTCTTCCTGAAAAAGAATTCAGAATAAAAGTCATAGCCATGCTGATGGATCTACAGAAAAATGTGCAAGAGCTGAGGGAGGAAGTGAGGGAAGTGAGGAAAGACAATGCAGAAATCAGACAAGCCACTGACGGGCTCAACAGCAGATTGAATCAGGTTCAAGACACGATCAAGGAATTACAAGACAGGGGAACACGAATACAAAGAAGCTTAGGCAGAGAGAGATAAAAGGATCTCTAAGAATGAAAGAATATTAAGAGAACTGTGTGACCAATCCAAACGGAACAATATTCGCATTATAGGAGTACCAGAGGAAGAAGAGAGAGAGAAAAGGGATAGAAAGTGTCTTTGAAGAAATAATTGCTGAAAACTTTCCCACGCTGGGGAAGGAAATAGTCTCACAGTCCATGGAAGCCCACAGATCTCCCAACACAAGGGACCCAAGGAAGACAACACCAAGACACATAATAATTAAGATGGCAAAGATCAAAGATAAAGACAGAATATTAAAGGCCGCTAGAGAGAGAAAAAAGATCACCTACAAAGGAAAACCCATCAGACTGTCATCAGACTTCTCAAGAGAAACCTTACAGGCCAGAAGAGAATGGCATGATATATTTAACGTAATGAAACAGAAGGGCCTTGAACCAAGAATATTGTATCCAGCACGATTATCATTTAAATATGATGGAGGGATTAAACAATTTCAAGACAAAAGAAAGTTGAGAGAGTTTGCCTCCCATAAACCACCACTACAGGATATCTTAAACGGACTGCTCTAGAGGGAAACACCCCTAAGGCTAAAAATATGTCGCCAGAGAAAATAAAATCATAGCAAAGAAAGCAGACCATCCAAATACTAACTAAAGGCAAAGAATAAAACACCTAATATATAAAGAAAGGAGGAGGAAGAATAGGAAAGGAGAGATAAAGAAACATCAGATGGCGTTCACAATAACTTAACAGGAAAGTTAAGTTAGATTCTTAGATAGTAAAGAAGCAACCCTTGAACCTTTGGTAACCATGAATCTAAAGGCAGCAATGGCAATAACTACATATCTATCAATAATCACCCTAAATGTAAACGGACTGAATGCGCCAATCAAAAGACACAGAGTAACAGAGTGGATAAAAAAGCAAGAACCATCTATATGCTTCTTACAAGAGACTCACCTCAAACCCAAAGATATACACAGACTAAAAGTGAAGGGATGGAAAAAGATATTTCATTGATGGACAGTGACTGTGGTGGGGTTGGTGGGGGGGACCTGGTGATGGGGGGAGTTCAATCATCACGGTATTGCCCATGTAATTGTAGGTTAATGATACTAAAATAAAATAAATTATTTAAAAAAAAAAAAAAAGATATTTCATGCAAACAACAAAGAGAAAAAAGCAGGTGTTGCAGTACTAGTATCAGATAAAATAGACTTCAAAACGAAGAAAGTAGCAAGAGATAAAGAAGGACATTACATAATGATAAAGGGGTCAGTCCAACAAGAAGATATAACCATTATAAATATATATGCACCCAACACAGGAGCGTCAGCAGATGTGAAACAAATACTAACAGAAGGGAAGGAGGAAATAGACAGCAATGCAATTATTTTAGGAGACTTTAACACACCACTCACTCCAAAGGACAGATCAACCAGGCAGAGGATAAGTAAAGACACAGAGGCACTGAACAACACACTAGAACAGATGGACCTAACAGATATCTACAGAACTCTGCACCCAAAAGCAGCAGGATACACATTCTTCTCAAGTGCACATGGAACATTTTCCAGAATAGACCACATACTAGGCCACAAAAAGAACCTCAGTAAATTCAAAAATATTGAAATCCTACCAACCAACTTCTCAGATCACAAAGGTATAAAACTAGAAATAAATTTCAGAAAGAAATCAAAAAGGCTCACAAATACATGGAGACTTAACAACATTCTCCTAATGAATCAATGGGTTAATGACCAAATCAAAACAGAAATCAAAGAATATATGGAGACCAATGACAACAACAACACAAAGCCACAACTTCTGTGGGACGCAGCGAAGGTAGTTCTAAGAGGAAAGTATATTGCAATCCAGGCCTATTTAAAGAAGGAAGAACACTCCCAAATGAACAGTCCAAAGACACAATTATTGAAATTGGAAAAAGAAGAACAAATGAGGCCCAAAGTCACCAGAAGGAGAGACATAATAAAGATCAGAGAAGAAATAAATAAAATTGAGAAGAATAAAACAATAGAAAAAATCAATGAAACCAAAAACTGGTTCTTTGAAAAAATAAACAAAATAGATAAACCCCTAGCCAGACACATTAAGAGAAAAAGAGAATCCACACACATAAACAGAATCAGAAATGAGAAAGGAAAAATAATGACAGACCCCACAGAAATACAAAGAATTATAAGAGAATATTACGAGCATCTATATGCTAACAAGCTTGAAAATCTGGAAGAAATGGACAACTTCTTAGAAAAATACAGCCTTCCAAGACTCACCAAGCAGGAAACAGAAAAACTAAACAAACCAATCACCAGCAACGAAATTGAATCAGTAATCAGAAAACTACCCAAGAACAAAAGCCCCGGACCTGATGGATTCACCTCTGAATTCTACCAGACGTATAGAGAAGAAATAACACCCATTCTCCTTAAAGTTTCCCAAAAAATAGAAGAGGAGGGAATGCTTCCAAACTCTATGAAGCCAGCATCACTCTAATACCAAAACCGGGCAAAGACCTCACTAAAAAAGAAAATTACAGACCAATATCCCTGATGAATGTAGATGCAAAAATACTCAACAAAATATTAGCAAACCGAATTCAAAAATACATCAAGAGGATCATACACCATGATCAAGTGGGATTCATCCCAGGGATGCAAGGATGGTACAACATTCGAAAATCCATCAACATCATCTATCACATCAATAAAAAGAAGAACAAAAACCACATGATCATCTCCATAGATGCTAAAAAACATTTGACAAAATTCAGCATCCATTCATGATTAAAACTCTCAGCACAATGGGTATAGATGGCAAGTACCTCAACATCATAAAGGCCATATATCACAAACCCACAGCTAACATCATACTTAATAGCGAGAAGCTGAAAGCTTTTCATCTAAGATCGGGAACAAGACAGGGATGCCCACTCTCTCCACTGTTATTCAACATAGTACTGGAGGTCCTAGCCACGGCAATCAGACAAAGCAAAGACATACAAGGCATCCAGATTGGTAAAGAAGAAGTCAAATTGTCACTATTTGCAGATGACATGATACTGTACATAAAAAACCCTAAAGACTCCACTCCAAAACTACTAGAACTAATATCTGAATTCAGCAAAGTTGCAGGATGTAAAATTAACACACAGAAATCTGTTGCTTTCCTATACACTAATGATGAACTAACAGAAAGAGAAATCAGAAAAACAATTCCATTCACAATTGCATCTAAAAGAATAAAATACCGGTAAACTCAAGGTGGATCAAAGACCTGAATGTAAGTCATGAAACCATAAAACTCTTAGAAAAAAACATAGGCAAAAATCTCTTGGACATAAACATGAGCGACTTCTTCATGAACATATCCCCCCAGGCAAGGGAAACAAAAGCAAAAATGAACAAGTGGGACTATATCAAGCTTAAAAGCTTCTGTACAGCAAAGGACACCATCAGTAGAACAAAAAGACATCCTACAGTATGGGAAAATATATTCATAAATGACGCCTCTGAGAAGGGGTTGACATCCAAAATATATAAAGAACTCATGCACCTTAACAAACAAAAATCAAATAATCCAATTAAGAAATGGGCAGAGGACATGAATAGACACTTCTCTAAAGAAGAAATTCAGATGGCCAACAGGCATATGAAAAGATGCTCCACATCGCTAATCATCAGAGAAATGCAGATTAAAACCACAATGGGATATCACCTCACACCAGTCACGATGACCAATATCCAAAACACAAACAACAACAAATGTTGGCGAGGATGTGGAGAAGAGGGAACCCTCCTACACTGCTGGTGGGAATGCAAATTAGTTCAACCATTGTGGAAAGCAGTATGGAGGTTCCTCCAAAAACTCAAAATAGAAATACCATTTGACCCAGGAATCCCACTCCTAGGAATTTACCCTAAGAATGCAGCAGCCCAGTTTCAAAAAGACAGATGCACCCCTATGTTTATTGCAGCACTATTTACAATAGCCAAGAAATGGAAGCAGCCTAAGTGTCCATCAGTAGATGAATGGATTAAGAAGATGTGGTACATATACACAATGGAATATTATTCAGCCATAAGAAGAAAACAAATCCATCCATGTTGTTGCAAATGG
>JAQQAC010016209.1:5707476-5782325 GCA_029783875.1 Phataginus tricuspis | reverse complement strand
AAAAAAGAAAATTACAGACCAATATCCCTGATGAATGTAGATGCAAAAATACTCAACAAAATATTAGCAAACCGAATTCAAAAATACATCAAGAGGATCATACACCATGATCAAGTGGGATTCATCCCAGGGATGCAAGGATGGTACAACATTCGAAAATCCATCAACATCATCCATCACATCAATAAAAAGAAGAACAAAAACCACATGATCATCTCCATAGATGCTAAAAAACATTTGACAAAATTCAGCATCCATTCATGATTAAAACTCTCAGCACAATGGGTATAGATGGCAAGTACCTCAACATCATAAAGGCCATATATCACAAACCCACAGCTAACATCATACTTAATAGCGAGAAGCTGAAAGCTTTTCATCTAAGATCGGGAACAAGACAGGGATGCCCACTCTCTCCACTGTTATTCAACATAGTACTGGAGGTCCTAGCCACGGCAATCAGACAAAGCAAAGACATACAAGGCATCCAGATTGGTAAAGAAGAAGTCAAATTGTCACTATTTGCAGATGACATGATACTGTACATAAAAAACCCTAAAGACTCCACTCCAAAACTACTAGAACTAATATCTGAATTCAGCAAAGTTGCAGGATGTAAAATTAACACACAGAAATCTGTTGCTTTCCTATACACTAATGATGAACTAACAGAAAGAGAAATCAGAAAAACAATTCCATTCACAATTGCATCTAAAAGAATAAAATACCGGTAAACTCAAGGTGGATCAAAGACCTGAATGTAAGTCATGAAACCATAAAACTCTTAGAAAAAAACATAGGCAAAAATCTCTTGGACATAAACATGAGCGACTTCTTCATGAACATATCCCCCCAGGCAAGGGAAACAAAAGCAAAAATGAACAAGTGGGACTATATCAAGCTTAAAAGCTTCTGTACAGCAAAGGACACCATCAGTAGAACAAAAAGACATCCTACAGTATGGGAAAATATATTCATAAATGACGCCTCTGAGAAGGGGTTGACATCCAAAATATATAAAGAACTCATGCACCTTAACAAACAAAAATCAAATAATCCAATTAAGAAATGGGCAGAGGACATGAATAGACACTTCTCTAAAGAAGAAATTCAGATGGCCAACAGGCATATGAAAAGATGCTCCACATCGCTAATCATCAGAGAAATGCAGATTAAAACCACAATGGGATATCACCTCACACCAGTCACGATGACCAATATCCAAAACACAAACAACAACAAATGTTGGCGAGGATGTGGAGAAGAGGGAACCCTCCTACACTGCTGGTGGGAATGCAAATTAGTTCAACCATTGTGGAAAGCAGTATGGAGGTTCCTCCAAAAACTCAAAATAGAAATACCATTTGACCCAGGAATCCCACTCCTAGGAATTTACCCTAAGAATGCAGCAGCCCAGTTTCAAAAAGACAGATGCACCCCTATGTTTATTGCAGCACTATTTACAATAGCCAAGAAATGGAAGCAGCCTAAGTGTCCATCAGTAGATGAATGGATTAAGAAGATGTGGTACATATACACAATGGAATATTATTCAGCCATAAGAAGAAAACAAATCCTACCATTTGCAACAACATGGATGGAGTTAGAGGGTATTATGCTCAGTGAATTAAGCCAAGCCGAAAAAGACAAGTATCAAATGATTTCACTCATATGTGGAGTATAAGAACAAAGAAAAAAACTGAAGGAACAAAACAGCAGCAGACTCACAGAACCCAAGAACGGACTAATAGTTACCAAAGGGAAAGGGACTGGGGAAGAAGGGTGGGAAGGGAGGGATAAGAGGGTAAAAGGGGTATTACAATTAGCAGATGTAATGTTGGGGGGGCACAGGGAGGGCTGTACAACTCAGAGAAGACCAGTAGTGACTCTATAGCATCTCACTACACTGATGGACAGAGACTGTAATGGGGTTGGTAGGGGGGACCTGATGAAGGGGGTAGTTTAATCACCATAATATTGCACATGTAACTGTAGATTAATGATACCAAAATAAATTGTAAAAAAAATAAAATTAAATTAAAATTAAAAAAAAAAAAGAATAAAATACCTAGGAATAAACCTAACGAAGGAAGTGAAAGACCTGTACTCTGAAAACTACAAGACACTCCTAGGAGAAATTAAGGAAGACACTAACAAATGGAAATGCATCCCATGCTCTTGGCTGGGAAGAATAAATATTGTCAAAATGGCTATACTACCTAAAGCAATCTACAGATTCAATGCAATCCCCATCAAACTACCAACAGCTTTCTTCAATGAACTGGAACAAATAATTCTAAAATTCATATGGAACCAGAAAAGACCCCGAATAGCCAAAGCAATCCTGAGAAGGAGGAATCAAACAGGGGGAATTACGCTCCCTGACTTCAAGCTCTACTACAAAGCCACAGTAATCAAGACAATTTGGTACTGGCACAAAAACAGACCCACATACCAGTGGAGCAGAATAGAAAATTCAAGCATTAACCCAAACATTTACAGTCAATTAATATTTGATAAAGGAGCCTTGGATATACAATGGGGAGATGACGGCCTCTTCAGCAGCTGGTGTTGAAAAAACTGGACAGCTACATGTAAGAGAATGAAACTGGACTACTGTCTAACCCCATACACAAAGGTAAACTCAAGGTGGATCAAAGACCTGAATGTAAGTCATGAAACCATAAAACTCTTAGAACAAAACATAGGCAAAAATCTCTTGGACATAAACATGAACGACTTCTTCATGAACATATCCCCCTGGGCAAGGGAAACAAAAGCAAAAATGAACAAATGGGACTATATCAAGTTGAAAAGCTTCTGTACAGCAAAGGACACCATCAGTAGAACAAAAAGACATCCTACAGTATGGGAGAATATATTCATAAATGACGTATCCAATAAGGGGTTGACGTCCAAAATATGTAAAGACTCATGCACCTCAAGAAACAAAAAGCAAATAATCCAACTAAGAAATGGGCAGAGGGCATGAATAGACACTTCTCCAAAGAAGAAATTCAGATGGCCAACAGGCACATGAAAAGATGCTCCACATCGCTAATCATCAGAGAAATGCAGATTAAAACCACACTGAGATATCACCTCACACCAGTCAGGATGACCAACATCCAAAACACAAGCAACAACAAATGTTGGCGAGGATGTGGAGAAAAGGGAACCCTCCTACACTGCTGGTGGGAATGCAAATTAGTTCAACCATTGTGGAAAGCAGTATGGAGGTTCCTCAAAAAACTCAAAATAGAAATACCATATGACCCAGGAATCCCACTCCTAGGAATTTACCCTAAGAATGCAGCAGCCCAGTTTCAAAAAGACAGATGCACCCCTATGTTTATTGCAGCACTATTTACAATAGCCAAGAAACGGAAGCAACCTAAGTGTCCATCAGTAGATGAATGGATAAAGAAGAGGTGGTACATATACACAGTGGAATACTACTCAGCCATAAGAAGAAAACAAATCCTACCATTTGCAACAACATGGAGGGAGCTAGAGGTTATTATGCTCAGTGAAATAAGCCAAGCCAAAAAAGACAAGTATCAAATGATTTCACTCATATGTGGAGTATAAGAACAAAGAAAAAAAACTGAAGGAACAAAACAGCAGCAGACTCACAGAACCCAAGAACAGACTAATAGTTACCAAAGGGAAAGGGACTGGGGAAGAAGGGTGGGAAGGGAGGGATAAGAGGGTAAAAGGGGCATTACGATTAGTAGACGTAAGGTGGGGGGGGCATGGGGAGGGCTGTATAACTCAGAGAAGACAAGTAGTGACTCTCATCTCACTACGCTGATGGACAGTGACTGTAAAAGGCTTGGTGGGGGGGACCTGATGAAGGGGGTAGTTTAATCACCATAATATTGCACATGTAATTGTAGGTTAAAGATACTAAAATAAATTGTAAAAATAATAATAATAAGTAATTTTAAAAAACAAAAAAACAAAAAAAAGAATGATGGGTTTTGCTTACCTTAATAACTGTGAAATATTACAAATATTACAGAGGCCTGCCTCAGTGGGGTAAAAAGAGATTAAGAAGCTTACTAGAACATGGTAGAAAGAATTCTTTTTTGAGCAGTGAGAGAACATTTAGAACAACCAGGATATCCATCTCTCAAAGACAGAGTGTTTTTTAATGTAGGAAATATAATCAGAAGGGCTCTTGGCAGTGGTGAATTACGCCATTTCTGATGAGAGGCATTCGAGAATGTTGCTGAAGTTTGTGGCCTTTTGAGTCATCCTAGGTTCAAATTCTGATTCTGGTACTTATTAGTAATGTGTTATTGGGCAAAAATAGTAAAATAAGTTACTGAATATCTCATGCCAGGCCTTGTGCCCCAGGGTTTTACATATATTCTTTCCTTTACTCTTCAAAATCACCCTCTGAGGTGGAGACTGCCATAGTCCCTGTGTTATAGATGAGAAACGTGAGGCTGAGAGATGGCAAGGAACTTGTCCCTCTACATGAAAATCACCCTGCATGCTTGTTTTCTACAAAATGCACTCAAGTTGTGGAAGATGACAGACATCACCATGTCAGTTGAAAATTTCAACGGTCAAAAGGAGATGTCTAGGGCTGTGCTGTCCAGTATGGTAGCTATAGGCCACATATGCAGCTACTTAAACAATCTTACTAACTGAAATTGAATGAGTTCAACTCCTCAGTCTCACCAGCCACAATTCAGGGCTAATAGCCACAGGTGGCTTGTGGCTACCATAGTCAACAAAGCAGAACATGTTAATCCTTGGAGAAAGTTCTGTTGGACAGCGCTGCTCTAGAGAAATCGTGTGTGTGTTCATGAGCATTAAGGGAAAAAAAAGGCAGGAAGACACAGTTCAAATTCTTCTAGAAACAGGAATGTAGGCAAATAGAGTGGCCCCTTTCTGTCCACTGTATGTCTGGGCGGGAAGATGAGGAGCATGCAGGGACAGCACAGGACATATGTGTTCATGTGTTCCTGACCCCTGAGTACCACGGAGCGGAGTTGGAACGCACGCACAGCACGGCTCAGCGTTTCTCTTGTGGCTGTTTCGTTTCTGCAGGTATGCCATTGGCCTCGCTTACAAGTCTGCCCCGAAGCATGAGTGGATTGGGAAGAACTCTGCTTCTTGGGCGCTGTGCCGCTGCCACAATAACTGGGTGGTGAGACACAACAGCAAGGAAATCCCCATCGAGCCAGCCCCCCACCTCCGGCGCGTGGGCATCCTGCTGGACTATGATAACGGCTCCATCGCTTTCTACGATGCTTTGAACTCCATCCACCTCTACACTTTTGACATCACATTCTCGCAGCCTGTGTGCCCTACCTTCACTGTGTGGAACAAGTGTTTGACCATTATAACTGGCCTTCCGATCCCAGACCATCTGGACTGCACAGAGCAGCTGCCCTGAGCCCCCTGGCCCCATGGAGCTGCTTTCTGGGGAATAAAAAGGGTTGTGGCCTCCAAAAGCACAGGCTTCCAGAGTGTGATTAAATCTCGCCAAAAAGTGTCCAGAAATTGGCTAAGATAGGACCCAACAGGCGATTCCCCCCTTTTACTGTGTTTCGTATTAAGTACAGGCTTTAATAATTTCTTCAAAATTTTTTTGTATTTACAGGAAAATTTATAGATTATTTATAAAAGAAACATAACCGGGATTACAACTCTTAGGAATTATTTAGTTTTGCACATTAAGAGGCCCGTAACCTCACCCGCTCTTTTCGACCTTTATCTCATCACAGTCTGTGGGCTTGAGAAAACGTTTATAGTTTTATATTCACCCTCTTACACTATAATACTTCATACCGATCCCATCTTAAGTCCTGTCACCGCGACACTGCAGGCAGAATCTGCAACTATTTTTGAACCTAGTAGGGAAGTAAATGGGCTTTCTTCCTCTGATTTATTTTGAAGTGTTTTAACTGTGGTGTCCAAAACTTGTATTGGATCAACTACAACGGAGAGCAAAAGAGAGAATGAAAGAATTGACTTTGGGTCATGGAAGCTGCCATGTTAACCCTTTAATTACCCTCTGATGGCTTGGGGGGTGATGTTGGAAAGCAATGTTCTAAGCCCCTTTGACCCGTAATGCCCTGCTTTTCCTGGGATTAAGGATTCTGGGAGAACATTAAAAATGGCATTGCAATTGGAAATAGTTACTTTGCGTCCTACTGACTATTCAGAAGTTCAGGCTGAGTTCTGTTTTATGAGAGGTAGGATTCTGTTTTGTGATCTAAATCTATTTCATGCTTCCTTTCCATAGTTTCTTTCGGCCTGTGAAATTTCTTGACTACATTTAAAAGCTTCTATTTTACCTCTTAAGTCGGTGCTGGTTGCAGCTCACTCAGTGGGTTTCTTGACTCACTAATGGGTCAGGACACTCAACTGGAAAAGATTGTTCTAGGTGATTTGCCTACAGGGGTCCTGTTGCCCCCTCCCTCAAATCAATTTTCTTTTGTAGCTGGGGCTGAGGAAATAGTTTCTGTCCCAAACAGCAGCACCATTTGCATTGATTTTGTTCTCCAGGACATCGACACATAGCTGACACATAGCCCCGACTGCCACCACCACGTCCAAATATGTCACCGAAAAACAATATTTATGCATTGGTAACGACAAGGGACATTGCATAAGGAACTATTCACTAGTGTATGTGCCTCAAAAGTTATTATAAAGAGCACATCTTGGAAAATGTAGAAGTCCCTCTGTATTCTAGTATTGTTTAACATAGTTATAAGACGAAAAAACAAAAAAAAACAAAAAAACCACGAAAAAACACAAAAAAATGAAACGTTCATCCCACACGAGAACCTGCTAATCAAATGTCCGATGGGATTCTTGGCATGCTGATCCGACACATCGGCGCGGCCCTCAAGCGCGGGCTTCCCCAGGCAGCCCTCAGCCCCACACCAGGACCCTGGCATCGCTTCTGCCTGGATGAAGGGCATGACATCTGCGAACTATTCCATTCGCCAAAATGTTTATCTGGGCTACTGGCTGGCCATTGTGACTGAACGGACGGCTGGACTTTAGGCATCATTTTTAGTGATTTTAACCAAATCCACCAGTTGTTTCTCTGGAATCTGTCCATAGACCCGCTGTTCCGGATGTCACGGGCGGCTGCCCAGGCGCTTCTGTCCTCGTCTTTGGCAGATGCTCACCTTTTTCGTAACAGAGTCTATATATTTCCTATATTATTTATACCCAGATGAATATTTTGATAGCTACTTAGGACAATGTCACATCCAAAAGATGGACACCTCAATGGGAAAAAATTAATCATTCTCTGGAAACTTAATGGGATTTTTTTTTTTTACAAGTAAAAACCATGTGTGTTTGCCTTCCCTGAATAAACTGAAAGGGTTGTGTCAGTAATTTTTACATACTGTTTTTGGTAGCTGGATAATGGATATTTTAATGCACTTTGTACACTAACAGGTTTTAAAGAAAGGGTCTAAAACTCAGCTTCTGAGTTTTTTAAGTCATGGTCTCCAGGTACCCATAAATGTTGCAGTTTGCCTTATGATGTAAATGTAAAGCATTTAAGAGGACAGTATTTCCAAGAATATAATGTTTTTCAATATAAAGGAATTACTACTCAAATTTTCACTGCAAGCCATTTGGGTTATGTTTTGGATCTTTTTATAAGGATGAAAGGGATTATGTTACAATGTTGTTCTGGAAGTCTCTTTGCTAAGTTAAAAACATTGTGCATAGGAGCAGTTGCTATTTCCATGTTGTCATATTTACAGGCAAGTATGTATATGGTGAAAGGCCACAGTGTTTGCTTTCATGACTGTAACGATTTAGAAAAGATTTCCATGTGGATTTTTTTGAAAGTCTAAAAAATATATGCTATAAACATTTGCTGCAGTATAAGAAGTCGTTAAATGGATTGGGCTCACGGTATTTTGTTTCTGAGGTCTTTGCTTTACAGGAAACATTTCCACACAGGGGAGAAAAAGAGGGCCGTGGCAATTCATGCCACAAAAACTGACGCAGCGCCAACCAAGGCCACCAGGTCCAATGCTGTGGGGATAGAGAACAAACGGTGCTGTTGCTGTCTTGAAATTCTTAGTAATTCTTGAACAAGGGGCCTGCCTTTTTTCATTTGGCACCAGGCCTCACAAATTATGCAGCCAGTCCTCAGACTCAGAAACATGGTACCTCTCTTTCTGGGGGAGATAAATGAAGAAACCTGGGTCCAGTGTCAGAAGCGGCTGGCCAGATCATTCAAGTAGGACTCTAAATGTGAGTGGACCTCGGTGGAGATGTTCTTTCCAGCTTTTAAAGAAAATGACTTCAAAACCTGACCATGAATATTGATGATGGTTTCCGCTGGAGAAGAGGAAAAGGCTGAAGACAAACAGGCGCTTTACTGTGGTACTGACAGCACTGACCCTAAGCTCGCCAGGGAACCGAGCCCCTGTCCTCCAGTGAGTGCGTAATTCCGTCTTGGCTCCAGGCACGTTGCAGTGCCTTCAGAGACGTGCACACGTGTGCTCACGCACATGTGCTTTGGCCGTTGGGACGTCGATCTGATCTACCCTTACAGAATGTTAAAAAGGATACAAAGACGATGACGGGGGTGAGAGGATGTTTTCAGAATGGTGCTTCTCAACAAGGGGGCGGTCTGGCAGTGTCTGGAGTTATTTTTGGCTGTCCCTGCTTGGGAGAAGGTGCTGCTGGCATCTCCCAGGCAGAGCCCGGGGACCTGCTCCCCGTCATTGCAGTGCACAGCCCCTCACGGCGGAGAATGAGCCAGCCCAAAGTATCAGTAGTGCCTCAGCTGAGAAACTCTTGTTCTTTGGGGTTTTTTGTTTGTTTTTTTTTAAAGGCAAGACTCTCAGCAATCTTTCTCACTTATAATTGATTCAATGCTGATGTATCAAAAAGAAAAGGCGACACCAAAACCTTCACTGTAGCGGCTCCTTCACTTAAAGAATATTTACAAAGTCATTATAGAAATCTGAAAAGCAAGCCAGGTCTGTGTAAATGTGAATCCACTGGGAAGTGTCACGAGATCCAGTTGTGATTTGGTTAGTTTGGAAATGAAAAACCACTTCTCTCTATGTCACTCCTTTCACCTGAGCAAATTCAGTCCCTGGTACTTGAGTCACACTGCCAAGCCGTCAGTCCAGACTATTCTCGCCATTGCTGTTGCTTTCTGTTTCCAAATAAAGTCATTTTTGTGGTTCCAAAGCGCTCTGTTTCTGCCTCTCTCTGTTGCCTTTTCATCATTTTGTGTTTTTTCATTCATGATTTCTACAAATATTTATCCAACTTCTGTGGGCTTTTTGTACTTTTGCAACATATAGTCCATTTTCTTTTATGCCCGAAGCTTTCTCACATCCACTATCTCGTTTCTCTCCAATCAAAATACACTTGCAAGACTCAGAATATTCCCTGAGTAATTTAAAAACAAAACAAAAGAAAACCTGTATAGGAGTGGAGCTCTGGTACAGGAATGGCTTGATTTCCAGCCTTATAGACAGGGTGGAAGAGAAGCAGATGGCAATTTGAGCAGGGGAGTACAGATTTTCACAGCGTGGTCTAAACAGTCCCAGCAGTCAGTCTGTAGGTGTATCCCCAGCGCCATCCCATGGCTCACAGGACTTGATGTTTGCTTGTAAGAGGTGCAAGCCCTTCGGACCTAAGTCAGCGCTGTGCCAAGTGTGGCCGTGGGTCTGCAGCTTCAGCAGCACCTGTGAGCTTGTTAGAAACGCCAGCTCTCCGGCCCTACCCCAGACCTGCTTGTCAGAGTCTCTGGGGGTGGGACGCAGCCATTGGAGCTCTAACGAGCCCTCCAGGGGCTTGTGATACTAGCAAAAGTTTGTGAAGCCCCCCACTGTGGAGGGCTTTATCCAGTCTCGCGTCCCATATAAAAAAGTGCTTAGAGCCTGAAATGCCTTTTCAAGGCAGTGTGCTTGAGCGGTAGCATGATGTAATGCAGAGACACTGTAGCTGAGCATTAGAATCACCTTTTTACAGTTGCTGATTCCCAGACCCCATCCTGAGATTGGGGATGAGAAGGTCTGGAGTGCGGCCCAGCGCTCCGTACTTGTTGTGGAAGTGGTTCTAAAGGGCAGCCAGTGCTACAGGCACAGGCCTCGGCACCTTTTCTGTAAAGGTCAGGTAGTGAATATTTTAGATTTGCAGGTCACGCTGTGTCTGCAGCAACTAGTTGGCTTTGTGGCTGTGGAGGGAGACCAGTCATAGAAGACAGGTCAATGAGGGGTGAGGCTGTTTCCCAATAAAACTTTATTTACCAACACAGGCATGGGGCTGCATTTGGCCCAGGCCGGAATTTGCCCACTCCTACCAGAGCAGACTCAGTACTGGCCTGGCGGCCCTAAGCCCTCCGGGCATTCCCTAACTATGCCCTTCCTCACGGAGGACTCAGCCTTGTTGCCTTGTGGCTAGGCCTCAGCGTGCTCTCAAGTCCTTTCCAACTTTGAATTACATCAATCCCGAAATCACAGAGCTCACGGAGCATTAGTTACGGGGTGCTTAAGACAGGGCCACTCAAGGGTTACTGGAAGACTCTTTCATTCAAGAGAGTAGGGTGTGCCAGTTCTAACAATTAGCTTCACCTCCTTCATAATTTTGACTTCAATCAGCCCTTCTCACAAGTGACAGGTGTGTAAAATACATTCCCTTTAATAAGACTTTTGGAGTACATTTAATTTGAGCTTTTGAAACTGAACAGACACTGCTGTCATTAATCACCTTTCAAAGTCAACTTGAAGAGCATGTCATACACTCCAGAGAGTAGCCCACATTCCCCTCTTTAATTAGTATCTTTAGAAATATGGGAGTGAAATATGTTGAAGAGGATAGGTGTTTGTGACTATAATAGGAGCATAAAGAGAAAAACGTGGAACTTGCAAAATCCTCTTCCCTTGAGTATCATTCTCACTTTGGGACGCACATTCCAGAATGCAAAATAAAGATATGGTCCAGGGCTTACGGAAAAACCTTTCTTGTAGTTGTCCTGTCCTAAAATGGGCGATTTGTGGGAAAGGAATTCAGGTCTCCCCTTGAATCTTTTTCAGCCGTGTTCCCATAAG
Organism: Phataginus tricuspis; assembly: GCA_029783875.1. Classification (NCBI taxonomy): domain Eukaryota; kingdom Metazoa; phylum Chordata; class Mammalia; order Pholidota; family Manidae; genus Phataginus; species Phataginus tricuspis. The sequence goes on along the minus strand of JAQQAC010016209.1, from coordinate 5,771,253 downwards.
AGAATTATGAACGCATGATTACATAGGAAGTCCAGCAATTAACAAGCAAGTATGTCCTGGCCAAAGACCACTTGACAATGAAGACGAGATTTGGGAAAACTGACTTAGTGAACACTGACTCTTTTATACGGTCTGTTTATTCTCAAAGCTTAATTTTTGATTGTGCTCATCAGAAGCTGTTCATTTCAGATAAGAAAGCTTACCTCTCCCTTTCCCAACCTTCCTCTCCCCTCAGCTCCTGCCCTCTCTCGCCTCTTTTCTGTGAAGCTTCTCAAAGGGCTCCAGGCGCTCTGCTTCTGTTTCCTCAACTTTCCGCCCACCTCCCACACTCCGTCGGGCGTTCAGCACCCCCACTCTGTGGGACGGCGCTCACTGGGGTCAAAAATAGGATCGGCGTCATGCCTGCGTCTGCGCGGGTTCGGCCTCACCTTGACATACAGCAGCTTTGGATGCGTCGATCAGTTCTTTTTCAGTCCCTCTCTAGGCAACACCACCACCCACACCACCTCCTCCATCACCATCTTGTGCCAATGTCTCCCAAATTTACATCTCCAGGCCTAATTTCTCTCCTGAGCTCAGCAGATGACCGGCTTACTTGATAATCTCTTTTGGATGCTTAGGGGCACCTAAAACTCAGCATGTGCAAACTGCACTCCTGGTCTCTCCCAGAACCTTGCCCCATCCAAGCAGTTTCAGGAACCCAAAGCAAAGGTTCATGGTTGATGTCATCCTCACCCTCCATGCCCGGTCCATCACAAGTCCTACTGATTTGCTCTCTTACGTATCTCCTTACCCGATCTCCTCCTCTCTAAGCGTGCACATAAACTCTCAGGGCCGGCTTTCATGGCTCTCTCTCTCCAGCTAATATAACCGGACAACTGATTTACCTGTAATCCCCACTGAATCCTCTCTTTCAGTTCATCTCCTGAGCAGCCAAGGCCTGCTCTAAATACGATCGCATCACACACACCCCCCACTCCTCCTGCCGGTCTCATCCCCACCCAAACCACACAACACTGACTTTATAAGTTGCAGAGTTTCCCCTCTAGTTCCCCACATGGGGCTCTTCCACAGGGCCTTGGCTCTGCATATGTCCCCAGTATCATCTCGGACATTCTGCCCTGATTCTCTGGACTCCAGCTGCACTGGCTGTTGTAGCCACGCTCTGGTCTCGCACACACCTCTCCGTGGACCCCTCTTCCTCACCTTCTTCCTTACCACTTCTCAGCCATTATTTCCCACGGTCTTTCGCTGATCTCCCTGAATGAGCCAGATTCCCCTGGTATCAGTTCACGGAGCCATCTGTGCCCCCTTTACTATGTCTGCCACAGGTGGAATTGTGTGTGTAATGTTGTTTACTATCTATCCCTGTCTCTGTTCCTTTGCCCCCACTAAACTGCAGTATTCCTGAAGCCTGAGACCAGGACCGGTTTAGCTCAATGTTTGCCACATAGTATATGCTCAGCAAGTATTTTAGAGTAAAATTGTAATTTCTCATGTGTGTTCTACTTGTGACTTTCCCTTAAACCCCTACAACATCCCCTAGACTTTTTAAAAGACTTGTGTTAAAAAGAAGTGCTTCCTATTTGCATATACTACACAGAATTAAAAAATACCACATATACGACAAAGAATAAAACACAGTAACAAAATTAAAGCTATGAAATCTACTTTCTAGCAAATTCTGTTCTCTCTTTAGAGTTGCAGGTCATAAAGCAGAAACAAACCCTGCATTTGGGCAAGTACATGCGCCCTCAGTGCCTCATCCTCGGTGGCCCGGCCCCCGGCCCTGCATTCCGAGTCTGGGGTTGCCCTTACGTCATTCTCGCTTGCTGGCTCAGCTCATCCCACACTCTAACACAATCCACAAGCAAATGAAACGGGCGCTAGGCTATTCCTGTCAACCTCCGTCTTGGAGAAAGTCCCCTGTGACCTTGGTGGCCCATTTCCTTGACAGTTCCACTCAGTTTTCCAGGAACCAGAATCCCTGTTCTTCTCCACTCCAGGATCACTGAGTCCCAGCCTCCTTTCTCATTTCTGCTCAGTAGCCGAGTTCTCTGCCTTTGAACCCTTTCTGACTTGATGTCCGGCGCTTCCCAGGCAGTGGCAGCCCTCCACTTGGAATTCTATAGCCCGATGCCTATACTGCCCACTGGCTCAACTTGGTCTGAGCTCACCAGCTGGGCTGATGTCTTTTTCCTTCTTTCCTTCCAAGTCTGCTCCTGGGACCCTGGGCCTGGTGCCTTGCAGCCCCTTTAAATGAACTGATGACACCACATTTCCCAAAAATAAAGTGACTGGACAAAGACTCCAGGCTCATTTCTCCTGTACTATATTCAATCTACATGAAACTCACTTGAAATAATAAATACATAGATGGGTTAAAAGTAACAGGAAGGTAAGTGACACCGAATGTAAACACTAACCAACAGAAAGCAGGAGCAGAGCAGACAAAGTAGACTTCCAAACAAGGGCCAGTTCACATCACAAACCAAGCATGATTCCTTCCTACACCCATCTTCTTTCACCCCCAAAACAATGAGAGCAAGAGAGAAGGCAGAGTCCATTGAGGAAAACAGGCTCCGGAGTTGGGAAATTTGGAGCAGGCCTGTGCAGATGGAGCTGGCTGGGCCGCCTTTTGGTGGGGCCTCCTGCTTTCTGGAGTCTGTTGTCAGCACCCAATAAATAAGTTACTGTAGATGACGACAGAGGTGAATATTCTTTGTTTAAATCCCCATGTCAACCCTTAGGGTGAGTCCATCTTGGTGAGGCCAGGTTCAGAAGCAGCAAGAGACACAGACAAGACTAAATGTCTAGCTGTCAGCCCGGAACAACAAGCCAATCAAGGCTGCTGACCTCGGGGCCCTGGGGGATCGGCACCCGTGGGACAAGGAGGGGAGGGTGTCCAGATCACACCATCTGTTACCTGTTGCCTCTCGCTCCCTCCCTGCATTCCAGACCTGGCACTCAGGACATCCTGAAATGGAGAAGGTTGCTGTTGGGGATACATTTGAAACCTTCAAATGATTGACTGGAAGCAGAAGTGTCAGGGTGTGAACCCACAACCCCAGAGTTTACGGGGCCAATCAGCCTGCTGAGCCCAAGCCCTTGATCCTGCCGGACAGGCAGTTCTCATTAGTGGTGCTGCTGGATTTGGTGCCAGAAACGTAAGGCCTCCCACTCCCTCTTTGGCTGGATTTCTAGGACCTGCAAAACATGTATTTTTTAATTTTCAAAGTCCATCAATCTTTTCTTGGTGGAATTGTTTGAGCAATGCTAACATTTGCTGCACAAGGGATGAGAGCACAGTTGTCCTCACTGAGAGCCGCATGGGAAACCCTCTGGGCATGCAGGACAGCCCAGAGGACACCACAGGCCCCCACGCCCTGCGGGGAGCCAGGCTGAAGAGCCACGCCAGGCCCGCTGCAGAGCCCCGCCAGCCTCCCGTCTGTGGCGGTCAGGGAGCCGCTGCTCGCGCAGGAGCAGCCCCCTTGCAACTCAGCTCCTTCTGCCTGAGGTTTCTGCCCTGACAACCTTAGGGACGTCCTTAGGGACAGCTCCAACTGGAGGAAAACCAACACAGCCCCTGACAGCATCTGAGACACAAATGTGAACAATTTTCCTGAAGGCCATCGGACACAGCCATCAAAAACATCCCCAAAGTGGAGTGGCCGGGCCTCAAGTTGCAGAAAAATTCCACTGCAGTCTCACTGAGATCATGACACCTTCACAGCTCTGGAAGGAAGGGAGATGACTGAGTGTTAAATGCCCGGGTGAACTGGGTAACAGTGAGGAAGTTGTTCATTCTTGCTAATTACAGTTTGGGTGTCAAGTTTTCATTTTCAGTGTAGACAGGATATTGCCAACTTTGTTTGCTTATGTATTTGGGGGCCAATGAGATGGTCAGGTACAATCTTCTCCCCTCCTGGATGAGCGCGACAGGAAAGTCAGTGTCTGCTGAATATGGTTCCCATAAAACCTTTCCTCCTCACCCCACTTGTTCCGCAGACAAAGTCACCTGCCGCCCTTTCTCCTCGTGGCTCAGTCTTCTCCAGCTGTCCCTTCCCTAAGGCAGGGTCTCCCTGCCTCGGCACTGGGGGCGCTGGGGGTCGGGCAGCTCCTTGAGGGGCTGTCCTGGGCACTGCAGGGGGCTGGGCAGCAGCCCTGGCCTCCTCCCACTAGATGCCAGCAGCACCCCCTCCCAATTGTGACAAGCAAATTGTCTCCAGATGCTGCCAAATGTCCCCCAGGGGCCTGGTCACTCCTGCTTGAGAGTGACTGGCCTAGACGAACACGTCAATCATAATAGCAGTTTGATAGAGCATTTCTTCTGTCCGCAGAGTCTTCTCCTGTCACCTTCCTACCAACTTTCTATCCCTTCCTCTCTGCTTCTAGGCCACTGGGTAACTTGTGGCCTGTCTGTTGACAAGGCAGCCATTGTTTCGCTCACTGGCTGAATGTCCTGGGCGTGCTCAGGGTTCCATCAGTAATGTCAGCAGAGAGGGAGGCAGGGGTGTGGGAAGACTAAACACCTCCAGTTTCTCCCTGGATCTGGAAGCCGCCAAAAAGCAAAGATAGCCCAGAGATCTGATTCTAGGTATACGTGGAATTCAGATAGAGGAAATCTGGTATGCTTCTGATAGTATACAAAGTATTACCAAAAAAAGAGAGATTGAGATTATGACGGGTGTTCTAAAAAACACTTGAAAGGAATTTAGTTAAGCTCTCAAAATATTTCTTTGCACTGCAAAAAGAAATGGGCTCTTGCTGGACTTCCTTTCAGCACATGAAATACTGGCACCCTCACCTTCCAAATTAGACCTCAAGGTAAGAAACTGCCTCCAGTCACAGCCGTCCTATTCCCTGCTGTCAGGAGATTTCACTTCTCTTCCCAAGGCTCACTTGAGAGAATATTTTCTTGGTAACAGCTGGAAACATAGCCTACACAGAATGTGGATGGGGGGTGCTTTTTGAAAGAATCTGGTGGCCCCAAATATAGCTATCATATCTTCTCTTTCCTTTCTTCCTTCCTGCCTTACACAGTTCAGAAGAATCCACCAATTTCTGCCTTCCCCTGAGAGAGTCCCCGTTAGAACGTAACTCCCTGAAGGTAAGCGCCGTACTCATCAGCGCTCTTTCAGAGCCCTGGTTTGTTGTATCTCTTCAGCGGATGTTTGCTACAGGAAGGAAGAAAGGAAGGAAGGGAGAGAAAGGGCGGAAGGAAAAAAGAAGGAAAGGAAAACAGAGAAGGTGGAAGGGCCGGAAGGGGGGTATCAGTGTTAGAGTGATCTAGTACTCCATTCAAATTTGTTCCAACAGCTGAAGAATTATACAACTGATGGTGAGGCCAGCCCACACTCATTTGTCTATTAACCCAGAGATTAATGAATGCAGAACAAAAAGGATCAAAGCAATGGGTTAGGCGATCCAAGAGATGGGGTTGAATGAAAACTAACAGCAAGAGAAAATAAGCAGCTATAACGAGTCAGTCGATGTTCAGCTTTCTGAGTGACACACATTCCCATTACCTGAGTACTAGAAAAGAGAACCAGTGTTTTGGAGCATCAAAGAGGAACAGAAGTAGGCTGAAACACCCCCCAGTCTGTCCCACAATCTTTAAGCAAAGCCAAAAAAAGAAATTTATTTTCCTTTTCTACAGACTTTTGAAGGCAACTCCACTTCTTGAAAGTCCTCTTCATAGCACATCACTGTTTCCACTCTCAAGTTCAGTCTTTCTCCAGTCTGGTAATGTACGTTACTGAAGACAAATTCAACCAATAGCAAAGAACACAGAGAAAAAAGCAAAGCAAAATAAATGCTCACAGTGTTCCAGGAATCATTTAATCAATGTAGTTTTTCACTTCTGAAAAACCTCATTCTTGCTGCATATGAATCATTTCTGCCTTTATGTCCCGATTCAAGACCTAATTCTGTATTCGCCATTAATGAGAAGTGTTGTATATTTTTGAAGTGTGTTTAAAAATCTTATTTTAGGACATGGGCCAAAAGGCAAGGTTCTCTGACTGATTAACCTGCTCCATAAACTTTAAACCACTGTTTCCTACAGGAGAAAAACATACCTGAGAATAGAGTTACTATTTTAATTCTTTCCTTCTATTTCAAGACTGGTTTATCCCCATTTCATCTGAATGAAAATTACTTCAGAACGTTTCCTCCCTTGGGCAATAAGGGACTTAACAATTTAATTCTGGTTAAGAAATCTGGTTGCTTCCATCAGTCAAAGAACCAGAATCTAAACAAAGAAGAAGAAGCCGAGCAAGTCAGCCACCATGGCGTACAGAGGCCCCGGAGGGCGCTGCCCATCAGAGTGGCCCATGGTGGACTGACCCTCCTGACCTCGCTAACGTGGAGTTGGGTTTCTTTGGGCTTCTGCTGTAGTAAGGAGGAGGGAGGGCGGCCCCTGCGTCGTGTTCGTCCACACCCTCTCCCGACCACTTCCTTTCCAGTGATGAAAGGGAATCGTTGGGTTCAGTTTGTAAGAATTTCATGTGCCTTTCTACTTCAGGATTATGTTCTTTGGCTGGGACTTGGGGAATTCTGCTTCTGCAGGCTGCCGCCTGAAAGCCGTCACTTCTATGACTTCTCCAGGCAGGAAGCTGGCGTTCAGGCCACTCAAGCAGCCTTCTCGGCTTCCAGGGGCTCAGAGCCAGGGCTTCCTGCTCTGGTCAGGGAAGCTCGCTCATGGCCCTGGAGTGGGGTTGCTTTCCCCAACCTGGGGCTGGGTCCATGCCCACATTTTAATGACGGGCAGGGGCCAAGTGCCTTTGCTGATTGGGAAAGCCGTATGCTTGCTTGGGGCGTTTTTGTCATAAAAAGACTTTGCAGGCATTGTTCCCAGGCTGTTTCCACCTTGGCCTTGGGATTCTGAGCTAAATACTGCACACACCGCTACCAACAGTCAAAGTACCCCGCCAAAGTATCAAACTCTCCGGTGTGGTCTGGCCTTGGGCAAAATCAATAAAAGACATCACCTCTCCTTGAAGACCTTATGCCCCGGAAGCCTGGTAAGCATATGTAGATATGAAAGCCGACAATCAGTCATTGACAAACATCAGAAACGTAGTAAAACCTGGTTAATCCCCTGTTGCTGATCCCAAATAGCATGTAATTCAAAGCAACAGCCATGCCTGCCCTCCATTATTCTTTAATGAAAACATGAAATAACCCCAAACTGGCGATGGGATGTTTATTTTTCCAGGTCCCTGGCATTTCAAGTTTTCAGAATGTTGCTCTAATTTTATTTTCATGATTAAGTAACCGATATTATTTTCCTATATCCGCCAATCAAGTTCTCCCCACCAAGTTTTATCGTTGGAACTACAATGGCATTAGTGCTCTGATCAGAAAGCTAAGCCTCAAAGTGGCCAGAGGAAATTGCTACCATCCGCGAGAAATCCAAGTGTGGATTTCTGACTCCATTTTTTTAAAAGAATTTTTATCTCATTAAAAAAAAATGATGTACACTTTTTGCAGAAGTTTTGAAAATAAAGAATAGCACAAAGGAAAGCCAAAAATATGCCTGTGGTCCCATGTGCAGAGAGAAAACACTGTTTTCTTTACCTCAAGGATATGGAGATGTTAATCCGAAAGAGACAGGGAGAGGGAGGGAGAGGTAGAAAGTGAGAGAGAAAGAGAGAGAGAAAGAGAGAAATGCCTTTATTATCTTCTCTTTCCACTTACCAAAAAAATTGGTACCTCTTTTATACTAATTTAGACGCAGAGTAGAAAATTCAGTCACTGTTGCCAACATCATAATGAACTCTATTTTCCATGAAGCAGAATTCATGAAAAATCAGACACAGATCCCATTTCAATTCCTGAAGTAAAGAGACACTCATTACAAGATGGTCTCACCCAAGGAGTGGAAATACAGACTGAGCCCCAGGGACAATTTTATATGCCTGAAGCCACACTAGGGAGATTGCATGAAACCAGTGGTTCCTGACTTGGGATGATTTTGTCCCCCAGGGGACCTGGGTAGTGTCTGGAGGCATCTTTGCTTGTCACAGCAGTGGGGACCTCCTGGCATCTAGTGGGGACAGAGCAAGGATGCTCTCAGCACCTTCAGCACTTGCAGCGGCCCCTCCACAAAGACTGATCCAGCCCCAGATGTCAGTAGTGCCGAGGCTGAGGAACTCGAAGTGAAATTCACCCCATCCATACCCACAGCGAATCACGACCTAAGGGCCACGTGGATGCAGGGGAACAAAAGAGCAGACTGCTTGCCCTTCCAATGACTCGGTGGGTGGGTGAATATTCTGACAGTATTGCATAATGTTTAAAGGCGCTGGGTGTGAAGACAACATGAGTGGAAAGTAGTTTAATGCCTGGTACACTGTAAGTGGCTCAATAAATGGTCACTGTTATCATTGTGGGCTAAATCCAGTAACTTCTGACACTTGGCTTCCAAAGATGCCCACTTAAGATGTCCTCTAGTCATGAGCCAGTCATAAAAGGCTCTCAGGGAAAATGGAGTCATTTCTTTGAGAGTTCATTTACACTCTAAACAAAGGCAATGCATCCCATGGATGGAAGCCCATTTGGGTTACCCCTGTCCCGTAATCATGGTACGGTCAAATGGTCTAAGAAATGCTGCAAGCTATAGATTGCTTCTCCAGTGCGAAGCACCTTCTAATGACAAATGCTAAACGAATCTGTGGCAAATGTTGTAACGATATTCCACTGAACAGTTTTCCAGCCAAATAAATCCTTGGCTTTAGAATTCTAGACAGCTATCATCTGGCCATCCTTCCCAGCATTAACTAATCACCAATGAAAAATACAAATGTCATTCACAAATCATATCAAAGACAGGAACAGCTGGAATCAAATTCAAGAGACTGCATCACTTTATCATCTTGACATTAATCACTTTACGTGGATAGCATAGGCAATCTGGAGCAAGAAATAATTTATGTTGCAATATAAACGTTAGCCATTTAGGCCTGGGAGACCCTTCTTACTCCCTCCCTGCAACCCAGAACACCCAGAGGGGTCTCAAGTCCGAGGATTACATGAAAACGTTCTTTAAGCCATTGTTTATAAAGTAGCTGTGAAAACTAGGGGAGAACTCCCAACATCTACAAGGCTGAGTTGTCTGACCATTTAGGTTAGGGGTTGGTAAACCATGGCTCATGGGCCAAATCCAGCCCACCGCCTGTTTTCCTGTGGCCTCTGAGCTCAGAATGGTTTTCACATTTTTAAATGGTTGGGAAAAAGTCAAAAGAATAAAATTTAGCGGCATGTGAAATTTATATGAAATTCAAATTTCAGTGTCCATAGGAAAACTTGATGGGAACACAGCCACACCCGTCTGCATACATACTGTCTATGGCTACCCTTGCTCCACAATGGCAGAGTTGAATAGTTTCAGCAGAGACCGTATGGCTCATGAGTCCCTAGATATTTCTTACGTGGCCTTTTACAGAAAAATGTTTGCCCATCCTGATCTAAGGATCTAGGGATTCAGCCTTGTATTTTGTTTTCTATGCAATAATTACAAACTTTACTAAATATCTGTTGGGTTTTACCTGCTTCAGCACTGTCCCCCAAAACCACCTCACTCCAGGATCCTCATGGGCAATGACCTCTCCCCTGTTGGGAATGGTCTTTGTGGGAAAGTTATTCTTACCTCATCCAGCCTGTATGGCTGCTACTAATACTTCAGTGTCTCTCACTCTGCACCCGTGACTGTGAGGGGACTGCCCTCCAGCAAATTCCTCCTGTAATCATTTGACAAATACATGTAGAGTGTCTCCCATTTCCCAGGACCTGAGCAAGGCTCTGCACAAGGTAGATGAACTCTTAGTGCCTGGGGAGAAGATGTATCTAGGATAGGTCACAAAGCACCAAACAGATTGATGGACAAGTGACTTCAGGTCGTGACAAGTGTTACAAAGACAGGAAGTATTTGACAAGGAGTGGGAGAGGTTGGTTGAGGGGAATTAGTTAATAGGAATGGCCTCATGGAGGAGGCCGTGTGACGTGTACGCTGCCTATTGACATGGACCTGGAAATGTCAAGTGGACAGTTTTTAGCTCAAAAGAGACTTGAAGGCTAGAGATACAAAACTGGAAGTCTTCAGTCTGTAAGGAAAAATCAAACCCCTGAGCATCTAAGGAAAGAGGGAAGAAGAGCGAGGGGAAAGTCCTGAACAAGGAAACGAAAGGAAGACGTGGTTTAAGAATGAGGGCATGATTCTGATACGGGAAACTCTAGAGGCAGGTCTAGAAGGGGTGTGCCGGCACTGGCTTGACACAGATTGCTGGGTGTCACAGTCCCAACTGCAGACGGCCCTCAGGAACAGAGGAGAAAAGAAATCCCCTCAACATACAGCCAAACAGAGCAACTCATTTCCCCCTTTGCCTGAGGTGGGAAGACAGAAGGCCTGAATTAGTTTCAATACTGAATCACAGGTGGTGGCGAAAGGTCTGGTTGGGCAGCAAAAGGCCTTGCTGAGTGGGCCTATAGCATTAGAGCTCTCATGTCACATTTGAATGCTAATCTAGCTACACCATTGCACGTGGCCCAGTTCCCAGAGGCAGTGTGGCAGAAGGTGTAGCTGTCCACCCCAAAGTCTATATCCTCTCTTCAGTATGCAGTTGTCCCTAGGAAAAGCCCGCTGAGGTGGAGCTGCGTTTCCTAGCCTCCTTTGCGGTAAGTGTGGGCATGTTCCTGAGGTCCTGCCCGTGGGATGGGAGCAGCAGCGCCCTGCCCATCCCTACGCAGGCCGAGGCTCACCGTGGACTTCCTCTGGGTGTTCTTCCACTGCCAGCTGGCTGGAATAAAGATGACCCCCACCCAGCGCACCCCGAGAGGCTTTGTGTTAAAGATGGCAGAATGTCTGTCACCCTGGGGCCCTGAATGACTGTGAGGAGGAGGGAGGGACTTCCTGACAACCTCTTCAGTTGCCCAGTACTACTTCCTGCTCAAAAATGGACTTCTGTTGCCCTGGAGCTGATATGCGTTTCAGTGCCCTTTGTTTACAGCAGTTAATCTGCCCTAATATAAAGCAAGGCCCCAAATGAGATAACATACTCTCAGGTGATCTAGAGTTGCCACACAAGCATTTATCAGCCACCCCTCTCTGGGAGGCCAGCTGGAGGTTGCAGCCTCACAGAAAGCCATCACCTTTCCCATATTTTAGTGGTTACAAGCACGTTGCTAGGGTGGCCCACACCCAGCAGGAAGGGATCACACAGGACACAAATATGAGGCAGTAACGGTCACTGGGGGCCATGTTAGAGATAGCTGCCACCCTAGGTAACAAAAAGTTGTTGTGATAATACACATACAAATCCCTCTGTCCCCTTTTATGATAAAGTGACTGCCCTGAGGGAGAGAAATCAGCAGAAAGCTACCTTGACCAAGAGGGCTTTTTATTTGGGGGGGGGGGTGCCATGAACGGGTAAGATTGCTGCAGGGCACACGTTTCTTATTTAGATAAACCAGTTCTTCAGGTGAGACTTGAGAGTTAGCATGACCTTCTCAGAGCTGCTCGGTCCCCTCTTTCCCCAAATTGCCTCATAAAAAAAGCAGATAATGAGACTCTAGGTGAAGCCAAGTCATGCTCAACATGTCATTAACTTGGGATATATCCATCTATATATTTTTCATAATTAAACAATTCAATAACTTAATAAAAAGAATGTTCAAATCCTGAGACTCTTCTTCTTTGGGACCAGGGGCAGGAAACTGGGAGTGTGTGGCACCAGCACTGAGGCTGTGATTCCAGCCACGACAGCCCTCTCTGGGGTTTGGTTTGCTTTGTTAGTTCTTGGTGCTAAAAAAGGTTTAGAGCGGCTGACCCACAGGTGGTAGGGAGATGAAGAAATCCCACCCAAAATTATCTCAATTACTGAAAGAGGCCCAGAAGCCATTCTGCAGCATCAGGATTGGTGAGGCCCAACCGAGGTGAACATAAAGTGAAGCGCTATGCTGACTTACTTAAGTTCAAATAAAAACTTCCAAGCAAGGCAGATCCATAAAACAGATAAACCCAGAGCCATCTGATGAAAATTTGGGTGAGACGCACAGAACCGCATCTGCCCCAGCCCCTTTTACTTCCCACAAGTGACACTAAAGATCTCCTCCAGAGTGGATTTGAGAACCATGGGGCGCCACAACTGGAAGGTCCTTTTCATTGATCTCTGTATGCATTTAATCTCCAAGGTCAACTTGGTCTGCTGATTCACCCTGGAGATCCTGGCAGGCAGGTGCTCGTCACATAAGACCTAGAAGCCACGACAGAAGGAGGTATTTTGGAAGAAGATGGATGTTTTGGAGCTAAAAGCCTACCCACTTCTGAGACCTAAACAAAAAGGGAGTAGGGATTTCGTTAGCCTCTGGGGGCTGGGGGCTGAGCTGGGAGAAAGCTGAGGGATGGAAAGAAATGCTTTAGAGGAGATTCTGGAAAACACCACTCAAAATCCCTTGTGTCCCAACCCTGCAAGCATATGTCTCCAGTTTCCTGAGAGCCACTTTCAGAATCTAAAAAGGCATATTAAATGACAAAATTAAAGAAACCGTGGGAGGCCACCCTGTTTGGAGTTTTATAATGATCTGTCAGTGTGGCCCCCCACCAACTCCAAGTCTTCCTCTTCTTTGATTTCACTTTGTTACTTTAAATTTATATACATTTTAAAATTTCTGAAGACTTCATATAATCACTGTATTTTGTTCATGTGCCCTGAACTTAAATTAAACCATTTGGGCAACAAATTCATGGCATCTTTATATAAAGTATTTCCTTATTTGTCAGACATTTTTGCTGTATTAATGGTGATGACTATAAATTCTAGATAATGTCAAATTAAGCATTATTCAATACGAGAACTTTTCCAAAGAAAAGAACTTCCATAGCTGAGTTTAACTCAAACATTTGTCTGCTATTCTTCCAGTTAATGATATTGACATTTCACTATATTAGTTCATCAGAGCATGAAACTTCCTGTCTTTTTAAAAAGCTATTTTTGAAAAGCTATTTTAGTACTTTACATAAAAGTAACCCTATACCACTGGGACACAGCAAATGCAATGAAACGATCAACCACTCAGTGGGAAAGCGATCATTGCAACCCACTAATCATTATTTGAAATGGAGGCCATGCTAGACCTCTCCCCTCACAGAGGCAGGCCACACTTTTTACCACAATAGGTCCCTCACAACAGCTCTGAACACTGGAGTGTTGAAAAGTACTTTCACTCGTTTTGCTTCACTTGAAAAGCTTGCTCTCCCCATAGGTCTGGGGGGGTGGGGGGGTAATGTGTTAATTTTTCTAAAAGAATATCTGCCTCATTGGCAGAGTCTGTTTTCTGGAAGTCGGCCACAGTTCTATGTCCTGTCCCACATGCTCCTCCTCAAACGTGTCTTAGGCTCTCCTCCCATCAAAAAGTAGGAATCTAGCTTCTTTCCTCTTGAACCTCATTGAGCTGGTAACTAGGGTGACTTCCAAGCCTGGTTATTTTGGGGATGTTCATGCTTGGAACCCACGGACACCATGTTGTAGGGAAGCCACAAGGAGAGGCCACGTAGAGTGTTCCAGCACCTGTAAGAATCAGCTGCCAGACATGAGTAAGGGAGCTTCCAGATGATTCCAGCCCAGCTGTTGAGTCACCCCAGTCTTTGACTCTTCCCAGCTGAGGCCCTAGACATTATAGAGCAGGCACAAGTCATCCCTCTCTGCCCCATTCACATTCCTGGCCCACAGACCTGTGAATGTAATGAACTGGTTGTTCCATGGCACTAAGTTTGGGCTGGTTTGTTAGGCAGCATTAGTAACAGGAAACTGACTTTCCATTTGGCTTTCAATTTAGTGACTTGATGGTATCGTCCTTTCAGTCCTCAAATATCTACTGAGCACCTAAGGTGTCCCAGCCACTGTGTGGGTACCAGAGACGGGGCAATAGAGGAGAAGTGGTTTTTGTAGTGCACGAGTTTACAGTTTAGCAGGGAGAGACTGCTTGTAAACCAGTTCGTTAAAAAAATGGGTCTTAGGTGATGGGCACAGGCAAGAGTTTCAATACAGGCCTGTCCAGGGCATAGCCATCCTTGTCCTGTCCCCAGCTCCACTGCAAACCATGAAGGGCCTCAGGCACATAAGAGTGACCCCCCACCCCCCAGCTTGCACAGCCAAGGGCCATTTAAACATTCCGCAACAGCTGCTCCCGAGTTCAGCTCTCAGGCCTGGGGTGTGCACAGCAGCGCAGGCTGTCCTCTGATCTTGGACGCGTGCGTGGCATGGAGCAGAATCCATGCTGGCCTGGAAGTGGGCTTGGGCATTTGGGCAGGGAATTCCTATGTTTTGGTACAAGGGGCATGGTCCAGAAGGCGGCTCGATGTCCACTTAGCCCAACAGAACCCCGGGCATGGGGAGGGGTGTAGAGAGAGGAGGACTTGAAAGCATGAAGCCTGGGACTGTGGCGGGTCCCCTAGGTCTTGAGGCGACATGTCAGGGAACAAAGTGGAAGTGTCATTCTAACTTAACCACTTAGAAAAGGCTGCCTGGACTAGACGACACTTGCCCTGCCGCTCAAAAGCTGCATTTGTCTGGGAGAATGGCTGTTGGCATTGATGATACACATCTTGATATTGGCATCATTCAGGTTAACTGGTACACAGAGATCCAGTCGGTTGACCACATATTTTCCTTTTACCTTCATTTTGGTGCAATGTAGGAGTCACAACTTCAACCGCAAATGGTCGTCAGAAGGGGCCTAACTTTGGAATTGCAAGCCTGACCTATCTCCTGGGCTCCCACTGTCAGCTGTGTGTACCATGTTATGAAGGCCAATTAACCTTACTGAGTCTGGAAAAGAGCTTATGGGCCTTGTACCAGATGTATAAATCTGTAAGCAAACGGACTTAAAATTCTTTGGTGGAAGGTATCATACAAATGGACTGAAAAACTGCCATAAGCTAAACGGAACTAAACCAAACTAAAAGAAAAGAAAGAAATGAAGTGAAACAAGATGAAAGCTTGGGCTTTATTAACTGCCCTTCAAGTTAAGGTGTGCGACCAGCAAACACTTTCTGTAAAGGGGCAAAGAGAACCACTTTCGCCTTTGCCAGCCATAGCCTCCATCACAATTAGTCAGTGCTGTCACTGTGGGGCAAAAGTAGCCATAGACAAGACGTGAACCAATAGGCACAGTGGCATTCCAAGAAAACTTTATTTACAAACACAAGCAGAGGGCCAGAGCTGGCCTAGAGGCGGTAGTTTGTTAACTCCTGTGCTGTGTTAAGAAATAGTATCTGGGTTCATTCCATTGTGCTAAGCAGTGTGAAAATTGTCAGTCATTATATTAAAAGTAAAACTAAGCACTATGACTCTAATCTTGGCTAGGACCCCCAGCATGTTCTAGAAGTAATCAGCATTATTAATGGACACCTTTGCCTTTTCTTGCGAGATGGTTTGTTTTTAACCAAAAGAAAACCTCCATTGTTGTTAAACACAGTGCAGGACATTGGGATTCTATGCGTATTGAGTTAATCATATCAAATCAATATGAAAGAGCCACGGAAAAAGGAAATCTTTTTCTAAAAATAAAAGGCTATTTTTATTTCTGAGATTACTTGCCTTTCTTTGGAATGTCATTTTTCCTAAATCCATTTCCATCTCCAAAGTCAGAACTAGCAAGACTGTAACTGTTCATATTTTTTTTTAATTAAAAATATTTATGCACAAGATACATCGATGAAGTCAGAGATCTCAGAAAGGTCATGATCTAGCAGGAGAGATAAATTAAGAATGGAAACTACTATACTACAAAGCAGAGCAAGGGAGCGAATGTAGGGCTACAGCTTTTCAAGACAGAAGGAGCCCTTACCATCCACCCGGTCGAACCCGCGCCCTGCTTCATTCCGTCTCTGAAAAAGGGACTTCTCAGTTCTTTGTAGCCGAACCATGTCCCAGGGACCGCACTCGGTCAGGAAAGTACAGTTCTTGTTAGGGAAGCCAGGCATTCACCAGGCAAGCGTACTGTGCTGACATGGCAGGGACAGAGGAGTCCCACTGTGCAGTGGCCCAGCCCTAGCTTGCAGCCCTGGGGCAAGGAAAGCAAGCCCAGAGCCAGTCCTGCCACTGACAGACTTGACATTGATGAGACCCTCTCAGTGCTGGTCAGGACTGGCCCAGGAACTGCTCAGGAAAGAACAGAGAGCGGCAGCCCTCGCGGGGCAAGCTGAGGAGGGCAGGAGGGCTGACCGTGGGGGACAAGGGCCTGTTATTCCTGCTGGTTTTGGGCCAAAAGATTAGTTGGTTCTTAAGACCCCATGTGTGGCTGCTTGGTGCAGATTAGCAGGTTGCGCAGAGAAGGTTCATGTTTAGTATGGCACCTAAAATCGGAGACATACTCCCTGAATATAACTAAAGTATGCTGAGACTAGGAGGCGATTGTATTTCACATCACTTCAGGTTCAAATGTGCAGTGCCCGCTCTAGTCTCACGTGCTGTCTTGACTCACAGGTGATTTCATGTCTCTGCATGCTAGTCTTCTCACCTTACACAAATGGGGAGAAGCAATGTGCACCCATCTCCCGGGCCTGCCGTGGGCCGCTGGGGGCAGCTAATGGTTTGGCTGCCCAGACTTCCCCTCCTTGTGTCACTGAGGTTGTTTAGTTTCTGTATTTTATCTGCTTTGTCATTTGGGGCCTTGCCAGTCGTGGAGAGACACCTCTCCCAGAGCTAGCTAATCCTGAGGACAGCAGCCAATCAGTGCACAGCCCATACCTGCCGCCCGCCTCCTTCGTCAAGCCGCCACAGACGGAGTCACCACCTTGCTGTGCTCTGAATGTGTGTGTCCCCCAGCATCTGCACACTGGACTCCTAGCCCCCAGAGTACTAGGAGGTGGAACCCTTGGGGGCTGATCAGGTCCTGAGGGTAGAGCCTCCAGATGGGATCAGTGCCCTTAAAAGGAGACCCCAGACAGGTCCTTCACCTGTCTTTCCACCACATGAGGACATGACAAGAGTATGCAACTCAGAAGAGGCCCCTCGCCAGAACCCGACCATGCTGGGGCTCTGCCCTCAGACTTCCTGCCCCCAGAAGTGTGGGAAATACATTTCCATTGTTTGTAGGCCACCAAGTCCATGGTATCCTGTTGGAGCAGCCTGAATGAACTAAGACAATCTCCCTGCCCCGGTACCACCCCAGGGCCAGCTACCAGGCCACGCAGGGCAGTCCCTACATCTCGGAGCCTGGTGAAATTACTCAGTCTAGCCAATCCCAAGTCTGTCTATCCTGCCTCGGCCCTTCCTTGCTGTGAAAACCACAATGAAGGCTTTGCCCATGCTGTTCCCTTGCTCCTCTGCCTCCTGACCCACTCTGGTCCCTCCTCAGAGCCTTGTGTGACGTGTCATGATTCCTGTTTCTAGAGATCTGTGAGTGTGAACATCTTCCTTCATGGCAATCATCTCCTTGCCTGTGTGTCTTACCATACCTGGTTAGAACAAATACCAGGTCCATCTTACCACACTGCCCTTCTGCTGTCCATGTACCTCCAGTTCCCTCTGGGTTGCTGTGTTGGTTGTCTATTGTTACAAGTTACCACAAACTTGGCAACATAAAGTAACACACATTTATGATGACACAGTTTCTTTGAGTCAGGAGTCTGAGCATGGCTTAGCTGGGTCCTCTGTTTCACAGTGTCACAGGTCTGCAACTGAATGGTTTGCCCAGGCTGGGGTGTCATGTGAAGGCTTGGCTGGGGAAGGTTCAGCTTCCAACTTCGCATGGCCGTGGGCAGGATTCAGTTCCTAGAGGGTGGTTGGACTCAAGACCTCCATTCCTCAGTGGCCATTGGCCCTCAGTTCTTTGCCACTTGGGCCTTTCGAACAAGGCAGCCTGCCCCACCAAGTGCGCAAGCTCAGAAGACAAAGAGAAAGTCTGACAGCAACACAGAAGCCATGACCGCATGTAACCTAATCACAGACTCATCCCAACACCTTTGCTGTATTCTGATGCTCAGAAGGGAGTGACCAGGCCCAGCCCTGACACCAGGGGTGAGGAATACACAAAGACGAAACGCCAGGAGGCCGGGATCACTGGGAGCTGCCTTAGAAACTGTCTCCTACAGGAACCACACCCCCTTCCTTTTTGGCCTCTAAGCTTTGGATGAGACTCCCCTGATTCAGGAGTGAGGCACGTGGTTAGGCCTCAGCCAGTCAGAACAAGCAGCTTCGCCAGGATTTGGGATTACTGATTAACTCCAGGAAAAGCACATCACCCAGTCAGCATCAGGCAGATTCTGGAAAGGCACCTCCAACTCTTCACCATGGGCTTGAACTTCAGAGAGGGCAAAAGTCTACCCTGCTGCCACCATCTTGCATCCACGTGAAGTTTGAGGTGGAACCAATAGAAAGTAGGCGGAGCCAAGAGATAGAAGGTGACGAAGACAAACAAGGTTGCTGGGAAGCTAAATAATTTGATACGGCTTTGAAACACTCATCTCACGCCCATGAGGCCAAACGACACAGCTACAAATGTACACCTTTCCACCCTCGGCCCTTTTTAAAACCCGAGCTGAACGCAAAAGTCCCCTTACTTTATTTGTACTAAAATTTTTTTTATTAAGGTGTCATTGATATACAATCTTACGAAGGTTTCACATGAGAAACATTGTGGTTATTACATTCACCCATATTATCGAGTCCCCACCACATACCCCACTGCAGTCACTGTCCATCAGCATAGTGAGATGCTACAGGACTACTTGTCTTCTCCCTGCTATACTAAGACCCCTTATTTTTTATGAGAAAAGCACCAAGCCCCCTGTTTAGCAAATAAAAAAGCAACATGCACTACTCAGCCAAAGAAGACATAGCATAGGATATTTTAATTTCTAAAAATAAAGTTTCACACAATCCTCTGAGGTGTTCGCCAGTTAATATTTACAACTGAGGATTTAAAAATAATCAGTATCCATGAAAAGCAATCTCTCCCCTTTTTTTCTTGAGTTTTTTTTTTGACCAAAAGTGTTTCATAGACTGAACTCTCTAATGAGGGAATATTTATATGACATACCAAAGCAGATGTGAGTCCCATTTTATGAAATCCAAACCCAGATGGTCTTTCCCTTCCATTGTCTTATGTAATTTATATGAAAGCAGAACATGAAAAAAAATTCAAATGTAATTTCTTTTCCACCATTTCTGTTTAATGGCCCTGTAATCGCTTTCATGGCCTCAGTTTCTCTGCTGAGTCTCCAGAGGGTCTGTGGATTAGTTCATGTCACAGAGGTGCTTTCCAGCAATTGGAAATGCCCAGCAAGAGTGGAAATGTCTGTTATCATGAAACATGCATTTCCAATTTAGGTTGTTCCACCACGTGTCCTCCGTACAGAGTCCAAAAAACTCTTCTAATTTGAATCAGCCCAGAGAGTATAAACTCAGAGAAAGACCTGTAGATGGAAAAAAATAAAATAAAAAAAGGACTGACCCTGAACTCAACTTCTTTAAATGAGTTTTCTTGGGGAGCATTCTATTTCATTGGGTCATCTATGGGGAAATGGAAACAAGGGTTGAGGGATAAAAGAGAGGAGAGTACAAAAGGGATCCGAGAGGTGTCTAGGAATTTCTTTTTGCTTGAGGATTCCTGGAATATGACGGAGAGAGGGTTTAATTTTTCCACTTGGCTTAGTGACGGTTTCTGCCACCTTCCCAGACATTACCTTGACAACCAATTCATGCTACGTTCTTGAGAATTTGTTTGCAGGCTCAGAGCAGAATAATAACATCCATTTAGTTATCCTCTATTTAAAACTGTGTTTGTAAATGTTGGCTTCAAATACTCCAAAGGGCATTTGGAGCTCCATGGATTGCATGAAATTGGACTGTGTGATGTAGTATAGTTTCCAGCATCTCATAAATTATTCAGGATTCATATAGTCACTGTGTAGAGATATCTCGGATTCTCTTTGAAATTAAGAATTATTTTCTTCTCATTTCTCCTTGATGCCAGTTCCCCACATTGCCAAGCATATAAGGGACTGAATGAATGAGCAGGGACTGAGCACCCCCCGTCAAACAGTGACCGGTTACCTGGAATACTTCTAGGGGGAGGCAGTCGGTGATGTGGGGCTCAAACGACTATAGGTCTTTCAGGTAGGGAGGTCTGACAGCCAAACGAAAATTAATATCAGGGCCCTAGGCACCTGGGGTCTGGAAATTTCCACAAGCCCAGGAGAGCTGGCATTCGCATGTTTTTCTGAGCACAAAATTCTTGGAATATTGAACTCAAGGCATTTAATGCTTTGAATTTACCTCTTTGTGCTTCTGAAACTAAATGCAAAGAAAAAAAAAACAGGCCGTTCCACGTTTGCAGGCAGCAGCTAAGAAGCAACAAAAGAGTTAAAAAAATTTACACGCCATTAAACTTAGAGTCCCTCACAACACTGTGAGCTTTTATGACAGATGCTGAAAACATGGGCCGCCCGAATAGTGCCAGAGGATCAGGTCAGGTCCTCAGTCATTTTACTCTCTTTTAAGTTTATTTTTTCAGGAGATAGACCTTCAAATGTCTTATATTTCCCGCTCACCAAGTCTGTCCTTCCAACAGCACCTTGATTACCCTGACAGCATCCTGTGGGCAAATATAAGTCAGTGGGAGCCACGTCCACCCAGCAGACCCGGGGCCTCCATCCAGTTCTGAGCACCAGCAGCACCACGCCCCTTCCCCTGCCTCAGAGACATTGCCATCGGACTTGACTGTCAGCGCCAGGTCCCAAGGAAAAGCCATGTGGATGAGGATCATGGAATCACAGCTGCTGACTGTCCCCAGTGTGTATCTGCTTGTCCGACGGGCTGCCTGTGGAATGGGTCCAGGTCTCGGGGGACTGTGAATGTAAATGAAAAACACATGATGCAGCTGGGGTCGCTGAGCATACCCTTGACCTTAGTAAACCTAGGTGAGTTCTAAGCAAAATCATGTCACTGGTGAGCTGCCCACCCGACAGGTCAGAAGTCCCCGGCCACCGGCACTGTAACCATGCACAACAAATATCCCACTTGTGACAGTTACTTAGCTGCCGCTGCATGCTGCAGTGTACACGTGGCTGTCCCGATGGCCACAGTGACACAGCTCACTGACCAGCCCACCATTAGAAAGAAGCTTACCTCTCCTAATCAAAGAAGCAGCGAGGACGTTTGGCGGTCAAATGATTTATATCTCGTAGGCAGCTTCACATAGTTTTAGAGTTATATCAGTGACTAAAACCACACAGTAAATACCTCCAGATTCAAAGAATTCTTAACTTTTTTCAAACACAAACCTTCCAATCTAAGAAATGTTTTGGTCATTTCCATAAAACACAATTGACTTTAATAACTAAATTACCCCCAAAGAGAGCCTTAATGAGTACCACCATTCCCCCTAAATGGAAATAGTTCTGGATTTCAAGAGCTTATGAACATAAAGGTATATTATTTGATCATTTTTTATGTAAATAATGTCTCATATGTTTCAACAGCCTGCCATTTCCATAGCAAATGCATTTGGGTAGTGAAACCATATTTTCCCCATTAGAAATTTTGTTTTAAATGAAGCCTCGCCCATAAAAGAAAAGATAAGCATCTAATTGGAGAACCCTGGGAACGTCAAGTTAGAATTTTGATCACTCAGCTTACTGCCGGCTTTGACTGAAAATGTCTGGAAATCTGCACACAAAACACACCGCTCCCTGCTTGTCACATTGTTAACTTTAATCTCTGCTACAAAACAAATGGCGTTGTTGGCCCTTGAAAAGCTTCCATTGTCAAAAGGAAATATAATAACCTTTCCTGCGCAGAGGCCAGGTGTCCTGCAGTAACAAGCCTGGTGACAGAGCGGTGAGTCGTCTCTGACGGCTGTGCCTTGCTGATCTCGCTCGGTTGCAGTCAAGACGCTAATGGCCTTGGGGTAGGAGCCGCCCGGGCACAGCACACCGTCTCACACAGTGGAGCTGGGCTGCCAGGGAACTGCCGGAGACTTGGGACATTTAGTAAGCTTGACCTCTCATGTGGGAAAATCCATGGTGTTTAATAGCTTCGTAAAGTGGCATGCTTTTGTCTCTGTACGTAAAGTCCCCAGTAAATTCTTACATTACCACCATTATAAAATGCAGCAACGGAAACATTGAGCTGTGCTGTGTGATCCCCAGTGGCAAAGGCTAGGAAGAACCAAAATCCATGACTTCCAAGAAAATACTCTTGGAGTGTAATTTAAGGAGGCTTTGCAGCCATAATTTTCAGCATGATACAGAACGTGCCTTCATGACACACACACCCCACCAAAATGGTAACACTTCACAAGGAAAATCAACAAGAATAAAAAAGATGAAAGGTCAGTGGGGAAATGAAAAGTGTAATCATTTGCGACGATTGGCTCTGCTGCTCGAGTTCAAGGAAAGGGACCGCATGTTGTCAGATAGGACCCTATGATAATGCGGAAGGTTCCGCTCTCCGCTCTGAAAGGACACTGCTTTCTGGGTAACCGTGATTTCAGTGTATACCTCAAGCCTGTCTTTTGAGGCTGAGACATGCATTTCCCTTTAATCATTATGCCTGTTGCTCCCAAACAGTGGACTCTTATCTTCATGTGGAACCCTGCCAGTCACCCAGACTTGCATGCAAGGGGTAATCTGGCTTTTTGCCGGGCACAGTCCCCAGTTCCTGAGCATTAATCAATTTCACTGTGTAGTGGGGGCTAATCAGTGAGGAAGTGAACACCAAGTCTATATGGACACTGGAGTGACAGACCCGATAGAGCAAATCGCCCACAGCCCACTAAGTCGGGCGGTGGGTGTTACGGTTACTTAACTACCCAGCTTAATATGGGATTAGCCTAAATGCATCAGTTCTCTGTGAAATAAAAAGACTATAAGATATATTTAATATTCAAGTAAAATTTCAATAAATTCTGCAAATTCAGAAGGTGCATTTTATTTAATAGTCTAGAACAGGGTTGACAACCTTTGCCTGCGAAGGACCAAATAGTAAATATTTTGGGCTTCACAGGTCATGTGATCTCTGTCTCAACTACTCAGCTCTGCTGTTGTAGAAATGGAAACAAATGGCATGGCTGTATTCCAGTAAAACTTTATTTATACAAACAAGCAGTGAGCTGGGTGGAATGTTTTCTTAGGCCTGCAGCCCCGTCCCAGGGTTACAGGAGTGCAGAGAAGAGCCCTGGAGAGAGTGGAACATTCGAGAGAACAGGGGGAAAGGGGCAGCTTCTGATGGGTTTGGAAGGTGGATCGCGCACCTGTGCCTGCCAG
This sequence comes from Phataginus tricuspis, assembly GCA_029783875.1. Classification (NCBI taxonomy): domain Eukaryota; kingdom Metazoa; phylum Chordata; class Mammalia; order Pholidota; family Manidae; genus Phataginus; species Phataginus tricuspis. The sequence continues at coordinate 5,747,981 of JAQQAC010016209.1, read as the reverse complement.
CCCCCGAGTGGAGCTGTTGGAGAGCCCTTGGCATCAGGACTTCAGGCTCGCCTAAAGAAAGGGTGAGGACATGCGCCTGTCAGAGGGATGGCTGCCTGTGGGGCTGCAGGCTGGCTCGTGCAAGTGGCTGCCTGCAGAGATGGCTGGAGCCACAGCCCCAGTGCGGGTGACAAGTGGGAACGGACTTGGACAGCAGTGCCTTAAAATGCATGGAGCTGTAACTTCACAGCCAACAGAACTGTTGAAATAACTGCAAGTGATTAAAGTCATGAAATTAGATTGAACTGGATATGTGGAGAGCCCACTGTTTGGCGGGAAGGCAGCATGCTGCTTAGCAGTTATTCCGAAGAGTAAAATCTTTGGATCTGTACCTATGGGCTGAGACTCTTTCAGGAACGGGATCTCCCTCAGTAAGGATTTCCACTCAGTGGATACAGGAAATTGGAGGTCGGCTGTAATGACAAAGGCTTGAAAAACCTATTACCATTATGGAGAATATTCTGCCTGTATATGAAAGCTGTGGCATTACAGACAAGAACTTTCAGACTGAATTACTGTTGAGAAAAAGCAAAGGAGGCCCTGACACCAGCACTGGCAGGCCCTCCCACCCAGGCCTGGGTGCTCTCCGGTTGAATGGACAGTTTGATACAATGTCAGCATCAGGCAAGGCCACCCCGTGACCATGAGGAATCAAGACAAAAACAAGGGCCCCCAAAATCACGCCTGAACCCAGACAAAACGTGAGCATTGTCCAGGCCACAAAGCGCAAAACCTCCTCCACTCTCAGCTAGGATGGTTGATGGCTGCTTCTGTATCCGTCACAGGTCTGGCCGTGTTCTAGTCTTCCCTCCTCCTGGAGGAAATCTATTGCAATACCCAACCTCAAAATTACCCCTGCGTTCCAAGATCATGCCATCCAGAGCCAAAGCCCGCTTCCTTCCACCCTCCCGAAAGTCACCTAACATAACTTTAAATCCTATGTATGGTAAGTGTGTCAGGGGTTCCCACGAACACTCCCAAGTTTGCTGATTCACTAGTGGAACTCCCAGGCCTCAGCATTTGGTCGCACTGACAGCTGAGATTTCCTACAGGGAAAAGTACAAAGCAGACTCAGCAAGGGGAAAAGCACATGAGTGAGGTCCAGAGGAAACTGGACACCAGCTTCCAGAATTTCCTCCCAGTGGAACCACACAGGATATGCTGAATCCTCCAGGATCAAGCTATGACAACACGTGTGAAGTGTTGTCACTATGGCAGTTCATTACAGTCTCAATGCCTGTAGTTTTTACAGGGGGCTGGTCCTGTAGGTACCCTCTGCAAAGCACCCACCCAAATGCCAGATTCCCAGCAGGAGAGCAGGTGCTCAGCATTAGCCACATCGCTTGCACAGACAGTCTAAGCACAGTGAGCTACTCTTCTCAGTTAGGGAATAGTGCAAACATTCTCGAAATCTGCGTTCCCAGAAGACTACCAATGGCCAGCCTTGCAAACAGGCCTTTGAAAGGACAGCCATCTCAAGCCTGCTTCATCAACTGCTTTCTGCACAATAAAAGTCTCTCAGAGCACCCTCTTCCTGAGATGCCCCAGTGTTCCCGAAGGTGTGTGTTCTCCTTCTCTGTGAGTAAGAAACCCAACTTGTTCAGCTCCACGTGTGTTCCAAGGGATCTTTGGCTGGAGGCCATTGACACTGTCCAGAGTCAGTTTGCAAGGCTCTGCTCCAGGGAGACCCTGCAATCAGTTGCAATCTGTTCAGTGTTAGTGCTAGAAGCCCCTGCAAGAGTGGGGTGGCAAATCCGACCAGTCAGCAAGACCCCAGACGACAGGCAGCATGACCCACGGAGTTAAAGCAAAATGAGTCCTCCCTGGGGCTGTGACCCAGCATCAAGCAGTCACTCCATCCATCTGCACGTACTGAGTGCCCTCTGCGGACAGACACTCTGCAGAGGCTGAGGGAGCTCAGGCTTCTGCCTGCAGCGAGAGAAACAAGGCATTGGTGCCTAAGCAGATAGATAAGAAAGGATCAAAGTGGCCACAATATCCCAGGTCCCCAGGGCAACGACTGGATAACCATGGACTGGGTAAGGGGAATAGGGAGCTGGGCCACCAGAGTCTGTCTGCCTGGTAGAGGTTATGGGCCTGGATTCTCACAGCACCTTCCTGACTGAGACATTGGGTCCTCTTCCTCCTGAGAAATGGGTTATTGGGGAGGAGAAATCACTTGCCCGATGTCCAACTGTAAGTGGCAGAGCTGGAATTTGATCTTGGAGTCATTTGGCTGGAAATACCACACTCTGGGAGTTTTCATGGGCTCTTAGATTATATGACTCCCCTCGCCCTATAGAAATAGGCCCAGAAAACTGGGTGACAGGTTAGGAAACAGCAGGGGCCTGGAAGCTGAGGGCAAAGCACGGCATTTGCACCCTACTTATCTGATTTCCTTTTACATCTTCCTCGGTGCATCCACCTGTTGGCGAGGGCCCCTCAGCTCAGGAAGCGCAGACCAGGGTGCCCTTGAGGGCTTTACAAACTAACAGGGGGGCAGTAATCATGGAAGGAGGACGATAAAAGCAGTCATCCTGTAAAAGTGCCCATAAAATGCTAATGGATTAACAAGAAAACAGCAATTAGTCCCCCAGGAGGTGCACAGGAGAGCTTTATGGAAACACCCAGCTCACCTGAGAAGGGTTCTATTTCCTCATCTTTTTGTGTCTCAATTTCCAAACTAGACTGAAAGCTATTCAAGCACAAGATGTCATTTGTAATCCCTTCACAGAAAAGAGGCCCTCGCATGGTGTGGGCATGCAAACGGGGCCCAGGGCAGACAGCTTTAGTTTGATTAGAGCCCTCTTTCCAGGGCAAGGGTGCGGCTTAGCCCGGGGAAAATACTGGAAATCAACTCCATTTGCCACTGCCTATGAAATGTGTTCTTCAGAGCTAGCTTTGGCATGTTGTGGGAAAAAGAAAGGTTTGCTACTTTGAATCACTGGCATTTCATACAGCTTATTTAATTCTCAGATTAATAAAGTGCTAAACAGCTCTCTATTTCATTGACCACAGTTATGTCCTTCAGCAGTTTAACCGAATTTCATGGACTTGTTTCACCTACAGCAAGAAACCAGGGACTTGGGAGTATAACCTGGAAGGTAATTTCATTAGTCCACTCGACTGAAATCATCATCCATCTTACATTTTTAAACTTTAAGCTCATATGGGAAGTTCCTTTTGGCAACCAGATACTTTGCGCTGTTTCATGGAGTATTACTTTCACTTTTGCAACAGCTGGAACCTGTGCAATGAAGTGGGTAAGAGGCGTGGCCCTCCACAGGGGGAGTTAGCTCCTCACAAGTAGGAAGGGTGGGAATGACTGGGGGCTTTCACCTGGTACTTATCACCCCAGAAAATTCTAATTCCCCTGCTCCCAGCGGGATCCCTTGCCAGAGTAAATTCCTGTTGCTTCAGGGTATGTATATGGATATTCCCCTCCCAGGAAAGGTGGGAAGCCTTGATTTAGGGAGAGAGGACAGCTTGCAGCTCAGAGGAGTATCCAGGAGTGCCCCAGTCCTTGAGGATCCCTGCAGCAGGGTGTCTGATGGATGGTGAGACTGTCATCTCCTCCAACATCATTGACCAAAGCAGAATCCTCACATCTTAACAGACCAGCTCCATGTAGCCCATCCCTACTTCATTCTGCGTTATCATAGGGTCCGAGCTGAGAACATGCAGTCCCTTTCCTTGAAGCTGAGCAGCAGAACCTTGAAGACATTGTGCTAAGTGAAGTAAGGCACTCATAAAAGGACACGTACTGCAGGAGCCCACTCCTGTGCGGTGCTTGGAGCCGTCAGATGCATGGAGACAGAAGATACAATGGTTGTGGTCAGGCACCAGGAGAGAAGAGATGGGGAGTTAGTATTTAACGGTACGATTTCAGTTTGCGAAGAGGAAAACTGTTCTGGAGTCGGATGGCGGTGATGGGCACACACCAGTGTGAATGTGCTTGATGCCACCGAACTGTCCACTTTAAAATGATACGTTTTATGTTACAAATATTCGGCCACAATAAAAAGAGATATGGAATTAAGGAATTTTACCCTTTGAGATGCTCTCGAAATATTAACCAATATGTAAAAGTACTAAATGTAGTGTCCCTCTTTACACACATCTTGATAAACACAGAAATATGTACATCTTCAAGGGGCCAAATTCATTCTGGTCTATTTGGAGAACTATTTGATCAGGATTTCTTCAGCTGGGATTTAGGCAGGACTCGAAACTCCTGCAATAAGACACACATAGTAACTGTGTACATATTTTTTCTGGAGTCCATGAGTAAGTCAGAGTCTCCAAGGGCGAGGGCACCACAGCATGTAAGGGTGCTGGAAAGCACTGAGACCTTCAGCTTTGGCTAAAATGGAGCTACCAAGCTGGCAGCAGAGTGACAAGTGGGGAGGAGGAGACAAAAGCAGACCCAGGGCGGGCCGAGCTAGCGTGGCATCTTGTGGCCCCCACGCTGACATCTGCTCCCAGGCTCAACGTGCTCCTGCACGTGGAAATGCCAACTCCTAACCCTGTCCTCATACTGACGCCATGTGTGTGTGATTAGGAGACATTCACTGGGAAAAGACCCCCATTGTTCCAGCTTTTATTTCATTAGCCTGATTATAATTAGTTTTAGCTTATTATTTAGTGGTTAGGGAGTGGATTTTTCACATGACTGCTGGATAAAAGGGAAGCACAAAACTCTTATCATGAAAACTTTTTGATGTTCGTTTGCGTTCTTTGGTAATGGTTTTCAAACTCTCTTCTGGTAAGATTGTGAGAAGGTGTTTTAGGAGCACACAGGGAGGGAAAGAGAAGCCAAGCTGGGTCTCCACGCTCCCAGCCCAGCTTCTAGCCGAGCCGTTTTGCTTCCACCTGTCTACACACACACACACACGCACTTCACTGGAAAATATTATGAACATTTCTGAATTATACAAACTCCATCACATAGAAGTCTGTACCAGTGGGTAGAGACTAGAAGAAACTAAAGTAACCAACAGCCCCCAAATCTCATGGCTTTCCCCAGTAAAAATCTCCTTTTTACGGTATGTCCGACATAAAGTTGGTACAAGTTTATGCTCAGTGTGGTCAATCAGGGACCCAGGCTGACGGATGCGCCACCTGGGCAAGCGGCCATAACAAACAAGATAGGAAAAGGGTCAATGCGAAACTGCACGCTGCCTCCCAAAGCTTTCCTCCCCCCATTCTTTTAAGCAGTGCGAGTCATCTGACCGTGCGTACCTGCAGAGCCCCCGGGGGAGTGAGAGCCCCTGGGAGACCAGGGAAGAGAGGATGATTAGAAATTTGTCGTAGCACTAAGAACATCCATGACCTAAGATACAATTATGTGAGAAATGTTTTATAGAAAGATTAACAAGAGTTTACATCACGTTCTGTTTGCGATTATCTAATGTCAGAGGATGAGGAAAGTCTGTATCAGGAATTTTCCTACAAAATTTTATTTTGTTTCCATGTTGAGGAAGAAGGAACGTTAAGAAGTCAAGGCAATCACGTTTAGGAGTCAGGCGGTGAGTACATTTCCGTGTAAAGTATATCCCGCAGCCATTGATGTGACCTAGTCTGGAGGCCGCTGTGACTCGTTGAATTTGTGTCCCTGAGTTAGATAAAGCAGCTGAGCCGCAGGAATAAGACTCACCCTCCCACCTCCCACCCCTCTGGCTGGGCCCACGGAGGAAGAAAACCGAGGAGAGGACAGAATGAGGAGCAGTGGGAGAGGGGGGCCGGCAAAGAACCCCCGCTTCTGGGCGCAGAGAGCAGGCAGAGCTCTGAAGCCAAGGCCGCTGGAATTGAGGTGTTACACCCGCCATATTCATGTTTCCTTGAGACCCAATTCTCCTTCTCAGCTTTTCTCAGACAATAGAGAGAAGGACAGACCTTCATGAGCTGACCATGGAACATGAGAAGAGATTCGAACCACAGCACTGTAAGCTGCACCCCAGAGGAAAGAGCAGCTCATGTGGTACAAAGGGTTCCATTGTGGAGCCAAAGGGGGGCCATGCATCTGCATGCCCACCTGCCCTCTAAGTGCTTTGAGGGCCAGCAGCATTGTTTGGTGGGAACATGACATGTTGGTTGGTCCTGGGTGTACTTAAATAGGCTGACTCTGAGTTCCTCAAGCTGGGACAAGAGCACGATGGGAATCCATAGCCAGCATTCATGTACCCATTCATTCAACATGCATCCACTGAGTGGGCACGCATGCTGAGACACTGACACTAATACTGAATGCACAGAATAGCCTTTGCTGCTTCCTGCAATCCTCATATGGGGCAGCCCCCTACCCTGACCCCCCAAATTATATGACAGATAATATTTCTGCAATTGGAAAATGGTTGACTCAGCTTCCCATCAAAGACAGTGAATTTCAATTCCTCTTCCCCTTCCAGAAATCCTCCCTTAACTCCAATGACTGTAAATACACTTACAAAACAAAAGGCAGAAACCCAGGACAAGAAAGAAAGAGAGAGGAGACAATAGGAACAAAATTTCGGCAGCTGGTGAGCAGATGGATATGCTAATTGGTTTAGCAGGCCCAGGAAAGTGGGAACCTAAATCAGCAGTGGGGAAGGTCAAGGGGAAACCAGTGCGACGGAAGCCACCAAAGGCTCAGGAATTGATTGGCTCACATAGAGCAGCAGCAAAGTGCAAATGTGGAGGTAATGATAGGAGGGTTAGTGGCATGTTTACTTAAGAAAGAGTTAAACCCTGAGAACCTCTGAACAACAAAGGATCTGATGTCCACTAAACCCAGAACAAAAATGGGTATTTATTCTTAGGAAAGAGACAGAGAGCCTCTAGCCTGGGAAAGACCAGGCAGACTTAGAGCTGTGCTTCACAACTTGGGGTGATTTTACCCCCCAGGGGACACTTGGCAGTGCACGGAGACCCTTGTTTGTCACAGTGTGGCAGGGCGGAGGTGGGGGGCACTATGCTCCCAGCCTCTAGCAGGTAGGGGTCAAGCGGCCGCCCCCACCACAAAGAATCGTCCTGCCCCAAATGCCAGTGATACCAAGGCTGAGAAACTCCGGATCAGGGCAAGGTCCCCACAATGGAAGAAGGGGCTTAATGAACATGTAGATTCTAAATACTGGGACAGCAGCTCTAAGCTTCTCACAGCTGTCTGCACTCGGCTCCCGTGATGCTTGCTGGTAGCCCTGTGTGCTCCTGCTGGGCCCGCGGTAGGCATCCTCTTGGATGAATCCTGCCGGCTTGAGAGAGGGGTACCTAAAGAGAGTGGCGTCAGAAGCTTCCCGATCAAACAGGCCAGTCATCACTCTGAAATGAAGCACCCCTGAGCTCGGAGCCCCCTGTCAGGGACACCTGGACAGCCAAGGACTGCCAAACGCTGGAGGGAATCGGAACATGATAGAAAAGGGGGACAGCAATTTGGAACAAAGAAGAGGCTATGCAGAGAGAAGGAAAAGTCAGGTACATCAATATCCTTGCAGAAAAATATCATGTGCCTGAAACAAGGACAGGAGCTGGAGAAAGGAACATTCAGAGAATAAAAATAACAGCAATTGGAAATTTAAAATATAATAGCAGAAATAAAAGACTTTAAGTATTGGAAGAAAAGTTGACAAAATTTGCCACAAAAATCACCTTAAGAGACAAAGTTAAGGAAAAGGGGAGATGAAATAAGTCATAAAAAGCAGGGGCTGGGACACAAAACGTCCAGAGACACCAAATTCCAAAAAGGGGGTCGCAAAGCAGAGCACAATGAAAATGGGGAGTTGGAAACTAACAAATAAATAATTCAAAAAAAATTCCCAGAAACAGAAGCTTGATTTTCCAACTGGAAAAGGCTCCCCTGCATGCATCTAGCACAATACTAGGCAGTAGACTCACACCCAGACATCTCACGAAAGAAGCAGCAAGAGAAGATGGTCAAAGTATCTAGCGAGAGGGAGGACACGGGAACAATTTCCACCCAAAGGATCAGGAATGGGGACAGCACTGCACCGCCCGACAGCAACAGCAGGAGCTGAGAGAAAGCAAAGCAAGGCCTTCTCACCTCTGAGGGGAAATGACACCCGACATGGGAGTCCACAGCAAGAAAAGGCCATCAGTAAAGGGCAATGTCATTTTCTGCCATGCAACATGTCAGGAAATGGGTGGCCCTGCATCCATGCTGAGGAACCAGTCAACGGATGCAGTCCACCACGAAAGCAGTGAGTCACCAAAAGGACGACAGAGGAAACGGGCCATCTGGGGCGAGGGGCAGAGGGAAACCGGGAGATGCAGATAGTAGAGCTGGAAGAATTCGGTGGATTTTCTCCAGCTGGGACGAAGATCGGGTGAAGGGTACGTGGGGTGGGGTTGGACACATGCCAGAGAGCCCTCAGACTTGGTAATGAGATGGATGCCCTTGGCCCTCGATACCACGGGGGCTCGCCCATCTCAAGTTTATGATGACCAGGTTGGACTGTCATCTAGATGCATTCAGTATGGCAACGGAACCGAGTCTGTGGGCTTTGCGCTGCGTTCACGATTTTCAAACTGACCCTCAGGAAACCAAGAAATAAATGCTGCAGGAGAATCAACAAACTTCCCGGTTGAAACCTTGTCCCCTGCAGATCAAAGGTGAAGGCCGAGCAGGCTCCTGGCGGCTGCATTATACACACAGACGGTCCCCGTCCTAGGGCCCTGCCGGTCACAGAGCCGGCACAAACACTGAGTTCACCTACACATGCTGGGTGCTTTTTCCTCCTGAAGGGAGTTTTGTTCTGGCAAATCCTTTTTCCTGAAATCATAGGTTTCCCTGGATATATTTCATCAGATTCACAGTTGTCTTTTTCACATGACATAGACCACAGACCTCAGGTGAGAGAACTTGCCAAAATTCTAAAGGGAGACTGTGGCTCTCCTCTGAAATGACACTGAAATGACAGAGAATGGAAAATTGATAGTAAGAAAAGCTAAAAACAAACAGCCCTCCTCCCCATATTTTGTCAAAATGAGTATGTGCCTTATTCTTTATTATAAAGGTAACATAAGCATTGGAATAAACTTCCAGCCCTTGGGAAGAGCGCAAACTAGGTAGACGTATAGACGAACTCCTACCAGTCTCCCAGACACCAGGAAGAATGGTAACACGTGACTGATTAGTCCGGGTACTTTTCCATGCATGTGAGTGTATTTTTAAAACAAAACTGAATAGTTTCATGTACTCTGATTGGAGATCTGCTTTCTTCACAGACTAAATATTTTTCCCTGTCAACTTGCTCCTGGCTTCTCCACGGAGAAAATATGTAACAGGCTGAATTTTCTTAAGTCATTACATTTTAAAAATGACCCCTTATTTATCTGATTGCTGAATCTTCCGCTCCACAAAAAAATGGAAAGATGGTGTCACAGCCAATTTGCTTAGCTGGAAATCAAGCAGCTTCACTTCACTTCTAGGTCCCTTTGCTTCTGTGTGAAGGGAAGGATTAGGGAAAGGGTCTCCAAGCTCAGCTTTGGGAGGGGAGGAGGGTAGCTCTTCGCTCACCCCTCACTAGACAGGGACCCTGGGCCAGTGACGTAACTTCACCCTGTGCCACTGTCCTCTGTAGAAAGGGACTGCAATGAGGTGGCCTGAACAGGCTGTTGTGGGGGAGCTCCCCTCTCTGGAACTCTGGCTGGGGCCCCAAACTGAAGACAAGGAAGATGCTAGATGACCCTAGCGTCCTCTAGGGACTCTATGACCCTTTCTCCTGGCCTCCCACCTGCCTGCCCATGAGGGGAGCCTGGGCCCTGAGACAAGGAACGCCAGAGAAAGGGGGGAGAGGCCCTGGCTTGCTCTTGCCCCGCTGGACAGTGATCAGAATGCACTCTCCGCCTCCTGCAAGGGTGGAAGCCAGCCCCAGGGACTCTGATCTGCCCCCATCCCCGCAGCTGGGCCACACAGACTGGAGCCTGACTGTTGCTCGGGCAAGTTCAGTGGCAAGAAGAGAAGTCAGAGGTAGGGTGGGCATAGCCTACACCTCCAGAGCTTGGTGGGGAAAGGGGCCAAGGTTTCCGGAGAGCGATGCCCACGGTCTCTGTGTCCGAGTGGCCTGCAGAGAACAGGCCTGCCAGAGTGAGAGGAGCCGAGCAGACTGGCTGTGAGGGGCACCTGGCCAGAGATAAGCCAGGGAGAGTGTAGCTGGAGTCCAGAAGCTGGGAGAGCCCGAGGGCCTACAGGCACAGGGCCCCCACCCTGCAAAGCACTGTGCGTGAGTGAGAGCCGGCTTCAGGTGGGTCCCCAGGCAGGGCCCCCACCAGCCAGTAAGAGTAGCAGCCCCGTCGAAGGCCTTGCTCCCCATCTGCCTGCCCCTCCAACCGGACACTGTGGAGCACGCAGAAGCCGCTGGCAGCCAAAGAAGGGAAAGGCTGTAGATGGCAGGGAGCAAAACAGAGCTGCCCCGTCTCTTCAGTCAGACTTCCAGGCCAGGCAGGCTGAGCAAAGGGAAAACCAATAACCTTTGCACTGCATTTGCTACCAAATACAATTTAGATTGGACCTGACTTCTTAACAGCTACAAATGAAACTGCTCTAATGCTCAGAGGAAACCAAAAAAGACTAGGGGCTCTGCCTGAGATTTGATCTAGTGGGACCGGGTGAGGAAGACAGCTGCACCCTAGCAGAATTTGGGGGTGGCGAGGGAAGGAAAACAGATTCATTCCCTTAGAACACCCTACACCGTTTGGCTTAAAGCTGCTCACAATTGAATGCATGCCGCCATCCCCTGGGGCTTGTTCAAATGCAGATTCTGATTCTGGAGGTCTGGGACCAGGATTCTGCACTGCCAAGAAGCTCCCAGGTGACGTGGGTAGAGCACATTTTGAATAGTGAGAGTCTAGACCTAAGGTTCATCAACTCCAGCCTGTGGGCCAAATCTGATACATTGCTTATTTTTGTAAACAGAGTCTTATTGAAACACACTCTCACTCATTTTTATGTTTCAATGACTGGTTTCACACTTCAGTGCAGAATTGAGAGAGACCATAGAGCCCACAAAGTCATAAATATGTAAAATCTGGTCCTTTATGGAAAAGGTTTACTGACTCAGTTATGTGACCATACAGGCCTGTTGAGCATCTAATGTGGCGATGGCATGAAATCCATAAAGAGACTCGCATATATTACATGGTAAGTTTCTCTAGTCCCAAACATGTTTTAAAAAGAAGTTGACAAAAAGGAAAGGTAAGAAATTCAGACGACTAACAAAAGGAAAAAAAAGATGGTCAAATATGGGCTCGATCATCTGCTAGGATTGTCCCTCACCTCTACTAGAGCTAGAAAGCAAGGGGATATTTTTTTTTTGTGCCATAGTTAAACAATGTATTTCTTTTACAAGAACTATGGGTATGTTGGTGGCCCAACGAAGATGGTGGCCGAATGATGAATTTCTGTCCTGTCTTCTCTTATGAATACCCTCTCTTCCTAGTTTCCACTCTAACTTGGCCATTTAGGACACAGAGTTTCTTTGCTGCTGCATGGAGATTTGGAGGGGTCTCGTTTTCCTCACTGAGCTCTGTGCAACATACGCCAAGCATCAGCGCTCATTGGTTCCCACACCCAAGGTCACTCTGGGAGCTGCTCGTGTTCCAAAAAAAACATTGCCCTTTATTTCCTGACTTCAGGATGAAACTCTCTCCTCACAAACACCAGACCCCTAAGCTATATGTCCCACAGGACTCTGTCCTCACAATTTCTCTGCCTTGGAGTCTCCCTCCCATGGCCCAAAGGTCAGAGCAGAGAGCCCCATGGAAGCTCCTGTCTTGTCTTCTTTAGTCCTTCTTGATTGTTTCTGAAACAAGACCCTTTGAAGGCCACACATTTTGTTCATATCTCTACCTGCCACCAGACAGCTGCATCTCTGGCCCAATACTGCCTTCAAGCCACCAAACGTGCAGCAAGTATTTATGGAGCACCTGCTGTATCCTGGGTACCATCCTAGGTGCTGGGATTTCTGCTGTGAACAGAACAAAGTGCCTGGGCCTACCTTCAGTGACCGTTCAGTCTCTGGATCTGTTTAATATGCTCAGGGGCCACTTGGAGCTCCATAAGACTTTTTAATGAAAATGCCTTTTATTTACTCCAGTTCCGCGTCAGTTGATCTCTAAACTCACATATGATCTGGGGAGACATGACTTTGAGAGGCTACAAAAGAATGTGGCAAATTTGAAATGAACTATAATGCTAACCCAGGTGATTTAGGCCCAACCAAGGGATAGGAGACAGGCATTCCCGTACAAATACTAGAGAAAAGCCAAGTATTTGCCAACAACTGCTTTGGAGTGGCAATTCTCCCAACATGGAAGGGGTCCCTCCCAGTGAAGTGTGACTCATGCTCTTTGCAGTTGACACCCTCTCATTATTATATCCAACAGACATGTCCTTCCTGGCCATTGGAAAATTCTCTAGTCATTTAACTTTTTATAGGGTGAGTTTCAAACACTTAGTGAAGCTGTTAACCATGGGCTCCACTGATTCTAAAGCCTTGTGTTTGATCAGAGTCAGGTGGGTATGATTTCAATTGGAGTCTCCTAAATGATACCCTAGTGTCCACATACTTGGATATGGCATATGGACCATATGGTATATACCATATACATGTGATATATGGACCAAATGGTATATACCATAAAGACACACACACATATACCATATATACCATGTTATTCCACAGAAAAGAAGGTGGTCCTTTCTAGCCTCTGAACATTCTGGCATCAGTACGTAACAGGCTGGAAGTAACAGGCTGTCCGTGCCTCGAAAGCATCATCACACTCTTTCCCCCAGCGTGCCCCTGCAGGACGCCACGAGGACTCTCGGCTGTCCTGACGCTGACGGTATTATCGTGCACACCTTCTGGCCATTCTCTTTTGATTCTCTCCCATCCATGTTTTCAGATCTTCTGACCCCCCCTTTATTTTTCAGTGTCTGCGGGTGCTCCGAATGTGCTCGTAACCCTGTTTTATAGTACTTGGAAAAAGGAGACAGTCCTGGTGACTTGCTCTAAGTCAGACATCAAAGCAGATACTCAGTTAGAACGCTGGTGTCTGCAGGGTGTTTTGTTAAACTCTTCCCTTTATTAAACGTTACACATAATAAATTTCCAAGGCATTGCCATTCCTGGAACATACAGGATACATTTCCCAGGGCCCAGACGGGTTAACTTGACCACAGACTCCTTAAGACTGATTTCTGTGCTTGCTTCTCTGTTGGTGGGTTTTCAGAAGAAACATTAAGTTTTTTACCCACAGAAGACAGAGAACACCATTTCCCCAAAACGATATTTGAATGGGCCTGCTCCTTTTCCCAGTTTACCATCTCAGACACGGTTCTTTTCCAAAATGTTGTTCAGTCCATTGGAAACAGTAGAACGAATTATCCAAAGACAAAAACTATTTATTTAAATAAGTAAATGGATTATCTGCCCCCCACCCCTATGAAGACTTTGGGTTTCTATGGGTCATTTCAGTTATTAATAAAAACAGATGAACTATTGAGTGTGTACCCTTTGACAGGCAGTGTGCTAGATACTTTATTTATTTGCACCTCACAACTACCACTCAAAGATACAATTATCATCATCATCTACATTTGAAAAATAAGAGGCTGAGGCTTTGACTGGGCAAATGATTATCCAGGGTGGCGGTGTCAGGATTTGAACCCACAGAGTCAACTTCAGGCAGCCTGGCAGCAACTCTGTGGCTCTGAGCCACCTCTGTATCTCTTTTCTCTGGTTGCCACCAAATCTGCAAGTTGAAGTCACTTTCAGGGATTGCTCCAATTATCTATTACTGTACAACAAACCACCTAACAGCGTCTTTAAAAACGTGTGTTATTATCTCTGTGGTTCTGTGAGCAGACTGGGCTCAGCTGATGGTTCATGCTGGGAGTCTCATCTCAGGTGGTGGCTGTCAGGTGGAAGTTGGGGCTGGGGTCACGTGGAGGCTCTGTCCTCCCACGTACAGTGCCTGGGATGGTTGGGATTGTTGCAGTGCTGGGTAAGTCATCCCACTCTCCAGGCAGCTTCTCCACGTGGCTAGCTCGGGCTTCCCACACAGCAAGCATTCCAAGAGCATCTAGCACAGCTTCTTGTGCCCTAGCCTTGGAAATTCCCAAAATGTCAATTCTACCCAACTAAGCAAAAAATGTTCTCTTTTGACTATTGTTTTCTTACATTTTGAGGAAAAAAAATTGTTTTCCAACAGTTTGGGTTTTTTCTTTTCAATAGAAAAAAATAAAAGCCAACTCTGAAAAGAAAAAATAGTTAACTTTTTTAAGACGATTGTTTTCATTTGCATTGTTCTTTGTTTATGTAGATTTTCATTCCATCTCTCTTCTTAAACTTCCTAGTCTACTCTTGAGCAAGTTGAAGACATTCAACCAAACAGAGCTCTACATTTCATACCATCTGCAGAAACACTGCCACCATCCCCACCACCACAAACCAAACCAAACAACAGGAAGTTTGAAATTGAATCCAGCACAAAAAGAACGCCACACTAGGTTGGATTTTGTTGCATACAGAATCATTTGTCACTGATTCCTCAGGGCCACCCTGGCCTCCAGCTCAGCAGCTGGGGCTTGCCCATCTAAAGGCCACTCTCTCCTTTCTGATGGAAGATTTCAAACAGCAGTGGAAGTGTAAGGACCAGGGGACTTCGGTGTCATCAACTTTTCGTGAAACGATAGACAAAGGACTCTTAGCCAAAGTTCAAGTCCTCTGGCGACAGGATAACTCACCCCATCTTTTCCAACACTGGCTACTTTGCGGTGGTAGCGATGGTATCAGCCCTTTATCTACTTCTACCTTTGCTCTTTCTATTTTTCATAAAGCAGGTTTCCTCTAAAGGAACCTAGAGGGTAAATCTGAGAACGAAGATACTTTTAAACCAAAAACCTTGGCTCTGTGGAAACAGCTGTGACTAGGGACTCTAAGCCACCATCTGTGGCTGTGCCATGGCTCATCATGTTAGTGGGGTTCTTTTGTCTCTAGCTGGCAATGGCAGGAGAGGGGAAGCCATGTGGTCTGGAAAAAGCATCTATTGAATAAAATCCATCTGAATGATTAATATATCCTTTTTAGGAAAGCAAAACTTCCAGAGAGGTGAATTTGACTAAAAGAGAGATTTCATTTGTTTGTTTTAGTGAGACTTCAGAATGTTGTCAAACTGTTTGGGAAATAAGACTTGGCCCAACAATAAAAATTGCTGACTTCAAAGGCTGAGTCAGCAATGCCCACCTTCTTCCAGTTACTTGGTATTAAGTCCTTAGCGACTTGATTATCTTCTCAAGAGTGCGAGAGCAGACATTCTCCTTCTGGTTTCTTGCCTTAATGTTGACTGAAAAAGAGTGCCAGTGACTTATACAAAAACCAAGCTCTCCTGGCACACTGGAAGAGTGGAAGCTATTAAGAGGCTGGAATGTAAGACCTGATTTTGTTAAACTAAATTGAATCACTGCACTGAACTTAATTCTAATTATTGAAACAGCTGCCATTAACAAGCCAATTCTGCCTCACCTACATTTCCCTGAAGCCCACACCATCTTCTCTCCCATCTTATATGGAACTGATTTGAGAAAGTCATTTGTTTTTAAGAAATTGTCCTTTCAGTGTGTGGCCACCTAAATCTGCTTAACTTATGGGAGCATACCAGTGCCCTTAAATAGACACCTCTCACCTACAGGATGTAGCCCAAAGTCTCTGCCTTGAAATCTAGTCCATTCACAATCTCCCCTTTATTTACCTTTGAATCTTACCCCTGATTGTTCTCTTGCCTAAACCTTGCATCACAGTTTACCTACTCTAACCACTGGAACACAATCCCATCTTTCCCTTTGCAGGTGGGACTTTCTCCATCCAAAAAGCCTTTCCTTCTTCCTCTTCTTCCTTCCAGGCTCAACTCTAGATCCAAATCTTCCATGAAGCCATGGTTGACAGTTCCAGTCTCCACTCATCTCTTCTTAACTTTTCTTACTTAGCATCCATACCCGTTCAAAAACACATCCATACCCTGCGAAAACCTGTTGTCCAAATGACGGTGTTCTTGAACGTGAGAATGCTATCATTTCTGTTGGGACAACAGGCATAGGTTGGGACACTCTCAGGAATCCTGGGACATATGGTCCTTCCTCCTAAGCTGTAAATGATGTTGATTTGATGTCCTCCAATGGCGCTGACAACGCAGATTATGGCGAATAACTGAGAAATGGTAACTGCATTTATAAATGCTCATATTAAACATACACAACTAATTACAGCATTTTTGTAATTAGCTTTGCCAATTGCCAGTCACTTTTTTGTTTAACAAATGTTTATTGAGCTGCTACCATGTGCCTGGCTCTCTTCTAGGTCCTAAAAATGCAGACACAGGGAAGTGAATAACTGTAAACATCTACTCAGTAAAAAGGTAAGCACAAAACTATTGACTACTATATGAATATAATGAATAAATGGATAATATAAGCGAAATCTAAACAATGATGAAATCTGTGAGAAGAAACTAAGCATGGTGAGGGGCAGAAGTGCTACCTGCAAGGGGCTGCTAGTTAGCTGGTCAGATATGGGGTCAGGGAGGTAAAATTCAAAGAGGTAATCCTGAAGCAGAGACCTCCTGGGGAGTGTCTGCAGCAGGCAGAGCAGCAGGGCCAAAGGCCCTGGGGTGGGAGCATCAAGCAGGCAGTGGCTGGAGGGTGGTGATCACGAAGGCAGTCTGGGCAGCATGAAGGGGGGTAAGGAGGCAGGGGCCAGATCATGCAGGGCCTAGCAAGTCACGGCGAGGAGGCGGGCTTTGGCCTGAGGACAGTGGGAAGCCACTGGAGAGTCTCATGCAGGGTGTCATGAGGTCTGATTTCGGTGTTTTCAAAGACCACTGTGGCAATGATCTGGAATGTGGACTCCAGCAGGCAGGAGGGGAGCAGGAAGACCAGTTAGAGGCTACGGCGCGTCATCTGTCAGGGTGATGACGGGCTGCTCTTAAAGCTTGCCCCTGTGCCCGGGAGCTCCTGCGGGTTAGGCTGCCATTTCCCAGGGGCTTTGCAAGTGGTGAGGCGGGTGGCAGGGAGGGAGGCTGGGCTTCAGGAGTGGGTGCTCCTGGCATCCAGTGAGTAGAGACCCTGGGTGCTGCTCAACATTTTACAGTGCCCAGGACAGCCCCCCACAGTGATCTGGACAAAGTGTTGACAGAGCTCAACTTCTGGAAATTGGCACAGAGTGCCCATTGCCCAGGCACCTCCCGGGGGGAGCCACTCATTCTCGGTTCCCCCTGTCCCCTCTGCCTGCTCCCCTTCAGCCTAGGCAGGGTTAGGGCTCTTCCCTAACCTGCCCTCCCCCACCACTCCACGACTGGAAAGTCATCCTTTGGGTCGTAAACATCTGGCTTCTAGGCAGTGCCACCAGCGACACCTGTCTCTCCTGGGAAACTAATCATTTCTTTCCAGGGGGCTTCTTGGTTCTTTCTTTAGCACTCCTCAGCCCAGGAGCAAAGGACAGGACCGCACGGGCCTCATGCTTCACCCTCTGCCCTAGCTTCACGGCACTGAGGGTCACGGGCCTTTGAACGCCCGAGTGCTAGTCAGAAAGCCAATCACACCGACGACTTCAAAAACATTGCTTCACTCTTTCACTGAGTGGCTTTTTTTAGTTACAGTCACCAGATAAAATTTAGAATCCCAGTTACATTTGAATTTTAGATAACCAACGAACAGTTTTTTAGTATAAATACGTCCCACGCAATTGAATTATTTGAAATTGAAATGTGACTGGGCATCCTTCTGGTTTTGTTATTGTTGCCTTTGGTGGTTTTTGATTGTTTGTTTGTTGGCCAAATCGGGCAACTCCATTTCCTTATGCCTGAGCAGTTCCCATGCTGAGTCCCAGGTTCCTGCTCCTCTGGTGGCTGCTGCCCACTCTCCTCCTCCATCCCCCTGATTGGCCAAGTCTCCTCCTAACACGGGTACAGCCCTCCAACCCACTTTTCTGAGTAAGTCTGACACGGTTTTTAATCCCCCTTTCCGTCAAAAGTGGATAGAGTTGAGGAGTGGTTTTGGGGCAGGCGTCAGAAGCCTCATTCTGAAAAGCCCTGCATTAGGAAAGTGAAATTAATTGAAACAGAATGTAAACATGTTACTACTTTAATCAAACTGGTTTTTAAAAAGTTCTGCTTTAAATAAATATGAATAATTAAATGATGGAATTCTTCATTCAAGTCCTTTATGAGAAAATTTCCCTTGGATCGTCATTATCTGATTTAATTTACTGATTGAATGCTCAAGTTTTTCAAGAACCTGGACTCAAAGAATATTGGGGAAATAAGTATGGAAGACAAGATGGGAAAAAGAAATCTGGGACAAGTAAAATCTTTTGTGGCAACAAAGGAGACTTGAGCAGCAAATGCTTCAAAGAAAGATCAGCACTTGACAGAGATTATTTGTAAGTCGCATACCATGAATTCAGAGGAATCTGCGATCTTTTTTTTCAAAGGAATTAAATAGATCACTGTGTTGAACAAATGTTTGTCCAACTGAATAAAGACTTAGTCCCCATCCTCAGGGAGCTCTCAGACATTTAAAAAAGGAAAAATGCAAGGGGAGCAACGAAATGGTAAGTCGTGTGAGACCATCATCAGATAATCAAGTACTAACGAATGAACAGTCCTACAGATACCCTGTTTACAGTGTCTACAATTCCAATGGCTTCTACTGTCCGCTCGGTCTCTATGTTTCACGGATACCCTCTAGGGATACGCTATGCTCCGTATACTCATCAACATCCCTATGATTCATGCGAAGGAAAGGGGAGTCTCAGAAATGATGTCATAAGGCTAATGGTTCATAAAATAGACCCATGAAGGCAAGGACCTCATCTGTCATAGTTACCCCTTTGCTCCTAGTACCTAGAACAGCACTTAGGTAAAGTCAGATACTCATTGAATGAATCATTATGTAAGCACTTTCATTATATTATGTAAACTTGCCTTTATTTACGCCCCCTGTGAAGCGAATGACAAAGTGTTGAAGGTGTTGAAGGACACGTGGCTAATTCCCCTGCCACCTCCCATCATCACCAACCCGACTCCATCTCCAAGGCCTACAGTGCCGGAAATTCTCCCAGTTGTGATGCCTTCTTTTCGAGGACGGGAAGTGTGTACCAGGGTATATCAAACATCTGTCAGAGCCGGGCCAGGCGCTGCCTTAAGCCCCAGAATGCCAAGTTGCTGTCTTTAAGGAAGAAGAGCAAGAGGCAAAACATTAGTGTCAACTCAGAATTGAATAAACTGTGCGCCCTTAGAGCAAATCAAGGTGATCTAGAAGCCCATAGAAGGAAGAGTCCAGAGAGAAGATGGGGAGTGAGCTGAATCTTGAAGGTCACATAGGACATCAGTGCAATGGTCAACACAGGCAAACTGCTGTAACTAACAGGTGGAATCTCAGTGGCCCAGACCATAGAGGTTTTGGACCGACACAGAGTCCACTGCAGATGTCCCCCATCCTGCAGCTCTCTTTCAACTAGGCTCCTTCTACCTGGGGACCCCACCAAGCCCTGTAGCCTCAGAGGCCTCCAGAGCCTGTGAACCACATTGCTGAATTCTGACTGGCCGAGCCTGAAGGGAGGACGAAGGTCGAAGGCTCTGCAGGACTTTCAAGAAGCCAGGCCTGGAGAGGCCAACAGTGCTGCCACTCCCAATCCATCACACACACGGCCTCCTGGGGCCCACCCTGGGCCAGCCCGCAGGCCAGGAGGAAACAGAGACCATTCCGTGCACCTGGCACCAAGGCTGCCACAAGCACCGGAAATGGAGGAGGAAGCCAGGCAGCGGGAAGTAGCGGGTCCAGATAGATGAAAATGGGGAAACCTAGAGGGAATTTTAAAGTAAGGGGCAAGGTTAGAGAGGCCAAGTGCTCTGATGGAAGGAGACAAGGAGTCTTGCTTGATAGGGTATCAGGAGGGAAAGTAACTGTTAAAACTAAAGGCAAAGCGGAAGAAGTGTGTAATGGCCAGAGAGAAGAAGGACCCAAGGACGCCCTCCAGAAAGGGAGATGGAAAAGGCTGCTCTTCCCTCAAGTGCCTTCTAGAGTTCAGTTAGCGCAGTCATTAAATTTTAATAAGATTCTATGAACATAGCCCCGATTTAGACAAATCTAAGACTTATTTATATTTCTGGCTTTCTCCTTTCTGCAAGTTATAACAAGAAGCTTTTAAAGTGGCTAATAAATATACAGGAATGTGGTCTTTCTGGAAAAGCCACAGGGAAGGGACTGAGTGTACCTAATATTTATGTAAATTTTAACCACATAATGGGCAACTCAAGAAATAATGATGTGACTGCTGGGACCAATCTCTTGAACTGCAGAAGCATTTGATTCACAAGGAACAGTGGTGATTATCGCCCCTTGCAGCCTGCTGCTCTGTCAACAGTGTAGGTTCCGCATTTAGATCAGTTTGGGCGGGAACTGAAAAGAGCAAACCTAGGTATTCATGGACTTGGTGATGTTCGTAAGAAATGAGCAATTTAAGGGTGGGTGTATAGCGTGAAGACCTGTTAGTCACACTGAATTCTAAAAGTGCCAATGTAATGAAAATGTTAGGGAAACCTGAGAAGCTGACCTCCAAGATGCCAGATTTACGTGTTGCTTTTTGCTATTGCTCCCTTTTTCTGCATCAAAGAGGTAGAAAAATGCACATGAAAACATAAAACTCCACTCCTTACTGGATAGTTCTTGGAAAAATGAAAGACTTTGTGAGACAATAAAATGAATGCTTTAAAATGTTACACAAGGCCAGAAGGGAAGCAAGCAGAGTGTTCATTTATTTCCCTCCTTTTATTTTCCTGTCATTTTCCTCCCTGTTTATTCTTCTGCGTACATAATGGTTTTGCATGCGTTCTAATTATTCTCCTAGATTTCAATATTTAAATAGTGCCCCTTTGTTTTCCCCATTCTGTCCAGAACAAAGTATTTACTCCTCACTTTTACTACCAACTTCAACTCTTTGCAAATGGCCTGTAGACCTTCTTCTACCATAAGTTCCACGTACAATTTAAATTCTCATAAGAATCATGTGCATATTCCAAACCACTCCTAATTCATAATTTTATGTTTCCTCAAAGGAGGCATATACATTGTTTTAAGAGTAGAGCCTGGTAGACACAAGGGTTCTCAGGAGCCCCAGGCTCCCAGTTTGGGTTCGCGCCTGCCCCACAGTCAGCTTGATGCCGGCAACGGAGAATAACTGGAAAATGCAAGTAGGAAGGTTCTCCTTGGTGTATCACCCTGACAGTTAATCAGTCCCACTTGATTTTAAAACAGCAATGTTTGTTTCTGCAAATGAGTATGATCTAAGAGAAAAACCTAATGTATTTTTTTAATGGCACATTTGTTACTGTTCCACTGCTCTCATTACAAATATAAAAAGGTCATTAAAATATAGAAGACTTTGGTCAGATTATTTAGCTCTCTGGACAAAAAGAAGCATTTCATAGCCGGTGGAAATTAACAACTTGATCCCTTACCAGGAAACACATCAGTTCCTCTCTATAATTCCTCTGAAACATCATAACTAGTCAAAATAGATTTACACTTGAGAAGGTCACACATATCCCCCTGGGAAACACTCCTGCTCAACTACATTTTGATGCATGACTTTACGAAGAACAGTCCATTTCACAGCACATTCTGGCTTCCCTGTCTCGACTTGGGAACTGAAAGGCATGAACGCCAGTGGGAGATGTCTTTTTTAGTCGTGTAAAGCAAAGACAGTTGAATTTGGTTTTGTTTAGAGTTAATTGTACATTTTGAGTGATTGGGTTTTGGCAAAATCCAAAGCATATTTTGCAAATCGCTTTTCCCATTAAATGCTAAAACCCTTTATTTTAAAAAGGAAATGTAATCCATATGTTTGGAATTTGTTTACACTGAAATTATAAATATGTATATATATTTTATTCATGTTCCAGAAGCTTTCTGCACCATTTTGTACCTCTTTCAAAAATCAAGAAGTCATGTATTGCCAAAAACTAATGAGAGTGAATCCATAAATATTAGAAATATTGATTTTATGATTCCTTATGGTCTGACCTAAAGAAAAACATGTCTGGTTTTCAATACTCCATTGTAGAGAAAACGCCCTTTCTTTGGAGAAACCTGTACCCAATAGGCCTTCTAGGGCACTGAATTCTCCTTGTATAAGAAGGCTTTATTTTGCCTACATTTATCAAACTGTTTGACCAAACACTGAATTTTGAAAATGATTTAATTCAGTGAAAAAAAAACCCCAAAACTACAAAAACCAGAAATTGAGAATTTATGAAATGTTTGTTTAGTAAAAATCATATTCAGAATTCTCAAGTTCAACTCAGGGTTCATTAAACATGAGGAGGTTCCACACAGTCAAAAATCTTCCCCCTGAAAATTAGGAAGGCCAAGAGAAGAGAAAGGCTCCAGGTCTTTCTTTAGAATGAGGCTGAATATGAAGGTGAATTTATTGTTGCCTAGTGTCATGAAATTGTCATTGGCCAACTCTTTTTGACAAGGACCAGATAATAAATATTTTAGGCTTTGCAAATCACGTGGTTTCTGTCGCAGCTACTCAATCCTGCCACTCAGTGCAAAAGCGATCATAAGCAATACATAAATGAATGGATGTGGTTATGTACCAATAAAACTTTATTAACAAAACCATGGCAAGAGGAATTTGGCCCATGGGCCGTAGTGTGCTAAGAGCTACTTAACAAAAGGCACAAGTCTAT
Organism: Phataginus tricuspis; assembly: GCA_029783875.1. Taxonomy (NCBI): domain Eukaryota; kingdom Metazoa; phylum Chordata; class Mammalia; order Pholidota; family Manidae; genus Phataginus; species Phataginus tricuspis. The sequence continues at coordinate 5,725,199 of JAQQAC010016209.1, read as the reverse complement.
TTGGTAGATAGCTACGGTCAGATTTGAAAAAAATCTGGCTTAGAGCTACTTAACAAAAGGCACAAGTCTATTTGGTAGATAGCTACCGTCAGATTTGAAAAAAAAATGAATGAAAGACTGGAATCAACTTTTCATCTCTTCTCCTACTTGTATTGTTGGGACTCTCGTTGAGATCCCACTCACTAACTTGTGAGGAGACCAGAACCTTGTCCTTTGTGCTCATAAACCTTAATCAGATTCCTAAGGTTCCCAGTGTAAGTTTCAGCCTCCTGCCAGTGGTGTATTTGCAGCCTGTTGTGCCCTTTCAGACCTTGTATCATGGGCGGTACATTGTTAAGGAATATGAACCACATTGCGATGTTTAGGAAGAGCTAGTTTTTTATGAGCTGGTATTTCAACTTCCATGATCCTGATTTAGTTATCCCGTCTCTACCGTGCTTTTAATAGTCTTGTTACTTAATTAATACACTGTGTTGACTTGTGGGCAACGGCTGCAAACCCAAACCTCGGACCATGGTCTTATGCTTGCATAGCATAGCAAATAAGAATACAGGCTGAGTAGCCAGGTGACGCTATCTCATCTGCCACTTGCTAGCTGTGTGACCTTGGAAAGATGTCAATGTCAATGTTGGTGCTTCTCTTCTCTCTTAGGGTAATAAACATTCCTCTCGGTGTTTGTCAGGGCAGATAACTGAATAAACAGCAAAACAAAACCAACATTTTTCTGCTTCTCCTGCAGGTATTTGTAGCTACATGACCAAGATCTGGACAATGAGAACCCAAGTGGTATGATTTATTAATTCTGTTTTCTGAAGTTTAATAAAATGTGCTTACAGGGAACTTTTTTTTTAATCCTGCTTTGGATTCAGTGGGCTTTTGTGTATTGATGTCTTTCATCATTGCTGAAAGTTTCTCAGCCTTCATCACTTCAGAATTACTTCTCTCCCAATCCCAAAATTACTCCACTGCCTCTCTCTTTCTGCTCTGTTTCTGAGATGCCAGTTAAACATGCAGTAAGCATTATCATTCTCTTCTGTCTCTCTTTTCTACTGAGCTTCAGCATTTGGCTTTCTGTGCTTCATTTTCCAGTGTTTCTTTGAGCTTATTCTGAATCTGTTGTTAATCTTGTTATTTTCTTTTATTGTATTTTTCAGATCTAGAATTTCCATTTCGCTCTTTTACACAATTGCTATGTCAATTTTTACATCTTCCAGTTTCCTGTCAATTTTTTTTTAATTTTTGTTTTTATATTCTCCAACATAATAATCTTTGCTAACTTACAGTCCATATCTGATCCTTCCAATCACTGCGGCCAGAAAGTCTGTTTCTGTTGTTCTGTTGGGTTTTGCCCATGTGGCCTCGTCTCCTTGTATGTCTAGTTACCATTGATTGTGTGCTGGACTTCATACTGGAAATCTTATTTGTAGGAATAATTAGAAGACTAAGGAGACATTTTCCTAGTTAGCTTTATCTCTGTTAGCCTGGGGCTAGGGCTTACAGTTTAGTATCATCTCAATTGAAGTTTTACATTTGAGATTTTCTGAGAGAAAATCTTATTTTTGCAAAGCTGGGTTTCAGATGAGGCAAGGGTTAGTTTACTTGCAGTTTACCTTTACTTCTGTGGCACAATCCTTTGGGGCCCGGTCTAAAGAGATGTACATCTTTGTTCTCCTTGTCCCTTGGGGTCACCAAAAGGACAACCAAGCACCCCACAGGACAAAGGCAGCTCCAAGTGCTTTGTTCATTTTGTCTGAGTTCTTGGCCTCTCTGAGATGTCAGACCAATAATTGTTCAGTGTCTTACTAGCTCTTGGATGTTTCTTAGGTTTTAAAAGAATCCATACTGTTTGTTTAATTGTGGGGGAGATTGGTCCATGTCACCTAGTTCATATTACCAGAGGCAGGAATCCTGAGATTTCTCCTCATATTCTTAAAGGAGAGAAGAGGCACACTTTTCTTCCCTCCCTGATGGCCACCTTTACTTTGGAACACGGTTGAAGTGATGGCCAGTCTCAGACGGTGCGAATGAGTACACCACTTGAGGGGAACGCGGAGAAACCCGCTAGAAAGAGCTCAGGCACCTGGAGGCTTTGTTGAGCCCCCCAAACATACAGGTCTGGACCGCCTCTCTTTGGACTAGTCCGTGGAGTACCACTAGTCCACTGTTCTTTCGGACCTCCATTACACACAGGCTAACCCATATCCTAACTAAAAGAACAAGTCATTTAACATCTGTTAAAACCTGGTCCTTCCCCTCACTTCCAGAAAGCAGGATGCAAGCAGGCCTACTAAGTGCCGGTGTGTTTCTTTCTGTCCTGTTGATCGCTCTTGCACCCCTGCCTCTACCATGAGAAAAAGCCTGCGCCAGGGATCAGAGAGACATGTGGAGGAGGGTGAGCCCAGCTGAGGCTGCCCTAGATCCACTGCCCAGGTGGCCAGCAGCTGACAGGATGAATGAGCAAACTCACCCAAGGCCAAGGCCAGCAGAACCATGAGCTGACCCACACCCTCAAGAGCCATAAGAAATGGTTCTTGGTATAAGCCACTGAGTTTGGGGGAGGTTTGTTACACAGCATTAAGTGTGGCAAGAACTAATGATTACATGGAGATAATTATAATATTTATATCACAGTTTTATGTTTACACTTAGTTATCCCAAGTATGCTCCTTAGAATAGTCACTAGTACCCAGTAAGCATTCAAAAAATATTACCTACCCATATTGTGGCTACTGTCATGATGACTATAACTATTACAGAGACCCACAATTCCTCAAAGCCAGGAAATCCAGTTGATACCGGATGTAACTGGTTCCAACGTGTAAATCAGAATTTTCTAAGACATCATTATTCCCTTTGTCCTTCTTCCCTCCTCCCTTCTAATGAAATCTCACCTCTCATATTTCAAACCTCGAAGGTCATTGTGCTGTTTTCTTTTGAGCACTGCATAGATGAAGCTTACAAACACTTGGGTGTGGGTGCTTTGGTGTTTAACCTCTGATTTGGCACAGGGAAGAAATCGTCTGGGTGGCAGGTGGGTCAGTCCTGCTTCCTCTGCTGACTACTTGCAGGGCTTGCGTGCGTCCCCTCAGCCCTCCAGGTCACATGTCCTCACACAGGGACTGAGATTTCAACGGCAGCCTGGGTCTTGTCATTGCATCCACCAGGCCGATGCACCATAGCTGCTCGGTGACTGTTTGGTGATTTTATTGAATGGTATTATACCAAACTGAGTGAATAGAATTAAGGAAGTTGGCTACACCTCAGAAAGTTCCTTTTCAGTTTAGTCTTTCTATAATTTTACTACATTTTTTTCTTTTAAACAACACCTCTCCATTACAAACAAATGAAATGAAATCAAGTTGGCTGCCAGTAGAAATCACTTATCTTTTTCCTTCTTAATGGATGTTGTTCTTTGAAGCCAACAGTTTGGAAAAACCGCTCCTATTAGCCATTTTCAGTGTATCCATAGACTTTGTTTCCCCAAAGTGGCAGGCTAATTTCCTCCCCTTATCGCCTCAACCTTGCACCATTGGCTGTGCCATGGGAAGAATATGGGCCAGGCTCCAGTATCAGGAGAAAGGATTTACTATTTCTATTATTGTTTTAATGCAATAATAAATTTTAATAGTTATGGTAAGCTCAGGGCATGTGAAAGCAGGAGGGCCCTCGGTTTTCCACCTTGGAACTTCAAACCACAGGAAGCGTGCTTGCAGTCTGAACCTTAAACTGGCCGCCTTCAAAATGTTTCTCTTCAATATAGTTGGCTTAAACTTTTCAGTGTGTTCCTATTTGCTGTTTTGTCTGAATTAAAAGTCAAGAAAAAATCGTTTGCTGTAAATATGTCTATCTGTATGCTACTTTTGCAAATAAAATAAAATTTTCTCTTACTACAAAAACTAAGGCATACCACCTTAAGGTTGTCAGGAAGGTGGCACAGAGTCAATGGGGAGACTCAATGATATAATGACTATTAAGATGGCGGCTTCAGCTCCAAGTGAGGTGGAATTCTGTACAACTCGGTTTCTGTTCATATTTCCTGATACCAACACTGGGAAACACCAGGTCTGAATTGTTTGAGTTGTCAGAATGTCAGGTCTGATTTTTCTTTTTTGGAGTTTTCAACACTAATCCCATGAGCTTTTGAAATTAATATAAGCAAGATGCATCAGTCAAGAAATGAGACAGTGATTCCTCAGTGCTACAGCTCTGTGCCCCTGGCAGAGAGAGAACCGAGATCATGTTCCATCCACCAGAGGGACAATGAGAGGAAAACCTGTGGACACTTATGATGGGTAATGTGCCCCATCTTCCTCCCAGGCATACAGCCTCCCTTGCAGTTAAATGCCCTTCCTGGTATTTCCCAGCCTCCTTTGCAGTTAAATGGGCCCATATAACTAAGCCCTGGCCAATAGAATGTGATGAGAAACAATGCAGCCATTTTCTTCCCTAGCCCTTGAAAACCGAGCCCTTTAGCCTTTTCATCCTTGCTAGGAATATAACATTTCTTGGAACTGGTAGCAGTCCACCTATGTTGCATGATAAACTGTCCCAGAATTTAGTGTTTTAAAACAAAAACAAATTATTTTATTCATTCATGATTCTATAGTTCAGCATTCTGAGAAGGGCTCAGCTGGACCATTTTCTTTAGACCTTGTGTAAAGTCACTCATGTGGCTGATGGGTTGGGCAAGGAGGCCTCAGCTGGAGTGGTTCCTCTCTGATCCATGTGGTCTCTAACTAATATAATGAAAATGACACTGCTTAAAGCATGGGAAATATGTCTATTATTACTACATTCAGAATATAACCTTAATGTGAAACCATAAAATTGCTTTCCTGGGACCCTTAAGACTCCCTAGTTGATAATTAGTGTAGAGTTTCACCATTTATACAGTTGTTACACGTATATAAACTCACTTCATTCAGTTGCCAACCAAAGAAACAGAAAAGAAGGTTCAGATGTTCTTTGGAGACAGAAAACTCAGGCTCCAAGTTATATGAGGCACACAGACCACAAAGGCAAGGCTAGCAGAGATGATAGGGAAGTCTGCATCTCCTGCCCTTTATTTCAGCAGACCTGTCATCCTTATGTAGGAAAATCTTCGGTCATTCCCTGAGCTTGGGGTAGCTCAGGCATCAACAGAGACAGACATTCTCCTACGAATGAACATGCCTAGGAGAAGGAATACTAACTTAATTAAGGCCCCTTGGGAAAAAGAAAATTAGGAAGTCTCTTTGTGACAGTGTCGACCCCAAGGGCAATGGACGTATTGAGTGTCTGTCTGTCTGTCTATCTGTTATCAAGGCTGGTAGATTCAAAACCTAGAAGCTGCTTGGGGTGTCACCAAAGAGAGGGGCCAAACGTAACACCAGCTGGGGAAGGTGCTCTAGGCATGAAAAGCCCACGGAGAGAAAGGAGGCTTCTGCAAGGTCAGTTCCAAAGGGTGCAGAGCACAATTTAGAGTAGATGTGGTGCCTCCCTGCCAGTTTGCAAAGCCGGAACAAGACCAGGACCCAGGAGAGAACATGCAGCTGTCAACAAGAAATGAGGGGGATTGGCCAGAACTGGGCCATGTGGCTTTGATGTCTGCTCACAGAGAAGACTTGGAAATAGGTCTGAGAGTCTATCAACTATCAAATGTTGGTGACCACCTTGGACTTTGCACTGGCACAGAGAGCTTAAAGATCTTAGCCCAACCCAGTCTCATTCTGTATTCTATGCTTCATTACTTAAGAAACTAACCTAACCCTTATAGTTAGCATATAGAATAGATTTATACCAGAACAATGGGACTCCATTTTGTTTTAAAGACTCCATCTTGTTGTTTACTTCTTCTTGGTCAGTTTCCCGCCACAGCTTCCCGCTAAGAGTCCTCAACCAGGTCCGTTGCTTACGTCAAAGACTACTGTGCATGTGCACAACTCGGTGTGTGATTAGACTGTGTAAGCTACCTCATTATCATAATGGGCAACCAACCAGAAGAAGCCACTCCTTACCACACCCCTTAAGGTGCTATATATTCCCTACCTTTTTTACAAATAAACGAAGCCTTGACAATTTGCTTGGCCTCCGTCTCTCTCTCTCCGTCCCATCCTTTAGGTACAGGGATCCTCCTCGAGACCCACTAATAACCAGCCCCGCGGGCCGGGGCAATCAAAGAGGGGTCTGCATGGGGTAGTAAATCACCTGAGACCTTATTAAAAAATAGACTCTGATTCAGTAGGTCTGGGATAGAGCCTGGGCCTCTGCACCTCTGATGAACTCCCAGGAGATGGCAAGCAGCACTCCTCGAAGAGCAAAATGAGTGCTGTTCCCAAACAAGGCTGCTCTTTGCAATCTCCTGGGGCGTTGTAAAAAAAATCCTAATGCACGAGTCCTGCCCCCAGAGATTCTGATGAACTTGGCCTGGGGCACAGACTGGGCATCCAGATGTACCAAGTTCTCCAGTTGAGTCTAACACATGGCAAAGTTTGCGAGCGTCTAGAGTTCAGGGGTGAGAACTGGAGTTGGATCAACAATGCCTGCTTTCAAAACAGGTTATTGGTAAATATGAATCAAAATGATATAAACTCAAAAATCAAATTGACCATCTACCCATCACCAAGCAAGTGATTTCTATAAACTGTCTTCCGTTACAGAACTAATTTGGGCTATCGGGGGAATCCATGTAATTCAAAGCTGGATGCATTTTACAAATAAGTAATCTGATTTCATTACTCTTTTTCCTGGGAATTGTGCCTGGCCAAGCTATGATCAGCTTCCTGCCTCTCATTGTACCAATAAATACGTCAGCATCAGACCGCTGGGACCTCATCGACACTGAGAGCAGAATGTGCAAGATGATCCAACAGTTAATGTTTTAGACTTGTCTCTTCCCATTTCCAAATTACACACTTATTGTACTCAGGCAAAATCAACATGAGGCCAAGTCTGCAGATGGTTGAAAACTTCCAGATGATTCCTTAATGTGTTCGGTTTTCATCCTGATGTAAAGATGCCTACATTCATGGTCTTTATTGTATAGTTTTAAAGTGCTCCAATCCTATCTTCCACGTCTCTAGACTAGGACAGAAGACACATAAATGTTCATGAACAAGACTGAAATGCCAGCTGATGTGCCCCCACCCTGAACCTGGCCTCTTAGTGCCTAGGGCTATCTGGGCTACTGCCCACCGATTATTGTCTTCAGAGCCTGATTCCATTCCTTCCCCCTCATGCCACCCCACTGCCAATAAAGACTGTTTGTATTTTCCTCATTGCAGTCTATTTCATCTGGGTAATTGATCCTGTTCCCAGCTTATATCACATCAAAAAATGGCTATGTCTGAAGAACTCAAGCATTTCTACCTGGGCAGCGCAATCTGTCAAGTATGGTTGATCCAGCCAGTACTCAGTGCTTTACAACAGTGGTTGTAAAAGTTGGTCCTTGGACCAGCAGCACCAAGAAGCTTGGTACACGTGCAAATTCTTGGACCCCAAACCAGACAAACTGACTCAGGTTTTCTAGAGGTGGCCCCAGAAATCTGTGTTCCACAAGCCCTCCACCTGACTCTGATGTGAACTTGTCTGAGAAGTGCTGGCATAGATTAACTGCAACTATCCAGTAGTTTTTATGATCTACTATCATCAGGTGTATTCGATCGGCTATGAAATACCAAATCTCAGTGGCATGCCACCACTATGAGCTCTTCCTCACTCATGGCTGGGGAGCTGCGCTTCAGATGGCTGGTGGAGTCCAGGTGCGCTCCGTACATCCGATTCTGGGGCTGAGGCTGGAGGAGTGGCAACTACCAGGGCATATAACTCTCAGGGTAGAAGTCAGAAGTTCCCGGGGACCACGCTTCCGAAGGCCTAGCCTCAGAACTGAGATGTCACCTCTTCTGCTCTCATTCCATTGGCCCAACCTGGTCACATGACCAAGCCCAGTAGGGTAAAGAAATATAATCCCAGGCGGGTGATGGTGGGGGTGGGAAAGGGGAGTGAGTATTTGCTGAACAAAACTCTAATAGACCACATCGGGTCCATGGGTAAATAATCCCAGGGTAAACCTTGCCGGCTATTAGAGGCAATTAAATTCTGCTAGACTAACAATGGAAATCAAATGAGAATAGCAGATGTTTCAAGAGAACAGACATTTTTTGTCATTCTTTCATATTCATATGATAAACTCTTGACAAAGAATTTCCATCCACATTTCCTTTCTGGTTCTACTTCTAGAGAACATATGCAGTATAGCTTTAAAAAAAATCAAGGGAAATACCTGCTACAACGTTTTCTCCCACTGTTATTTCCACTTTGAAAAGCTAACCAAATATTTTTCTCTCCTACTGTGTTTTTTAAAAGAAAACTCTCTTAAATTTCCATCATTAACTCTCTAACCACTTTCAACCGGCAAGAGCCAAAAAGAAAATATCTTCCCTGAAGATCCAGTGAAGTCAGCCACTACTAACAGAATTAATCATGTGCTGAGAACAGGATCATTACAGGAGGGGGGACAACATTGTCGTACCCTGGGAAGTTGATAAAGCAACTTAAAATCCCCTGATGATAGGCCTGAGAGAGCCTTCATTGTCTCAGCTTAGTGGCTGCACCTCGGGCCCGATAGATGTTTATCGAACAGATTCTCCTCAAGATGCCAAGTAACTGGCAAATTCTAAGCTCAATGTCCTTTCACTGGGAGTAAAAGGAAGTCTATTCCAAAAAGACCATTATCCATCCATGCACCCATCTGCCGTGAGCCAGACACTCAAGAGTGAATGTACCACCATGGAATGGGCATGTGGAACGAAGCAGAGCATTCCATCCAGGTGGGTGGTACAGCTTCCCTAACACTTTTTTGTGGGTTAGAGTGAGCTGAAGACTTTCTAACAGGGTGACATTTGTAACACTGTAGAGGGAACTCCTTTTGCAGACTGTGTGAGTGGTCCTGATACATCTGGGGGAAGACCTGTGGGCAGGACAGGCATTTAAAAAAAATAGCTCTATAAAGAATAAAGTAGGACTTTTTGGGAAAAGTGGGACATTTTGTTAAAATTTCTGGTCTTGAATTCCAGCCCTGGTCCCATTTCTTACACTGTTCAATGCTAGGCAAATCACATAAACCCTCTCAGCCTCAGCTTCCTCATCTGTAGACTGAGGACAATCCCCCTGGGTGGTGCTGGGTTTGTGTTCTTACTAGGAATAATACTGACCCTGGGGAGAACTGGGTGAGGGACCCTCTTACCTCAGAGGGAGTAGCTGGAACCGACATTGTGGCCTATGTAAGCGGCACCCCTGCAGTCATGCAGCACACAGCCTGTGTAAGGTATGCGAGCGGCCTCGCTTCCCATGCCCTGGCCATGGTGGCATTTGAAGGCCACAGTGATGAACAGATTTTCAAAGATGGTACAAATATACCAAGAGTCACCCACATATTCACTGAGTGAGTTCTTGATTGAGGCTGGTAGAAAAAATACTGTGTCACATTTAATAGTAGTTTTTAAAAACTCTTCAGACACTAATAGAATAATTCCCCCAACCACCAACATGATGGAAGCAGCAGAGTTGGCATTTTTTCTTATGATTTTGAAGTCTTCCTTTAATTTTACAGATATTGTCATTTTTCAGGGTTTTATTTGGGAGGCAAGTTATCTTCCCTTTGGCTCTCGGCCTGTTTGCCTCCAGCTCACCTCTCAGAGAAGGGGGCGCGAGGGGGCCCATTCCGGAAGGACTGTTCTGAGCCAGGTGCTCCAAAGTAAGTGAGGCCCCATGTGGAATGCGGCAGAACGATGCAAACAAAAACAGTAATGCAGTGTCCCAAATTTTGCCCCATTTCAAACTGCTCGTGGTGGACACACCCTGAGGTGACCTTCAGTGAGTCACACCCCTGTGTAATTCCCTCCTTGCAAGTGTGAGTGGAAGCTGAGACTTGTTTCTAACCAATACAATATGGCAAAGGTTATGGGATGTCAATCCTATAACTAGGCTATTGTATGGCAAGGGTGACAGGATGTTCCTCCTATGGTGGCATTATAGAAGACTCCAACTTAGCAGACTGGAAAGAGATACCTTCCTGCTGGCCTTGAGGAAGCACACAGTCATGTTGGGAACTACCTATGGAAAGAGCCACATGGCAGAGAACTGCTGGCAGCCTCTAGGACCTTAGAACAGCTTCTAGTCAATAGCCAGGAAGATGCCAGGACCCCAGTCCTACAACTACAAGGAGATACACTCTACCGAAACCTGAAGGAGCTTAGAAGCAGAATTCCCCGGTCGAGCCTGTGATGAGACTGCAACCCAGCTGGCACCTTACTGCAACTTTGTGAAGGCTCTAAGTTGTTAGGCAGCAGTGGGAAACTATAATACATATAATACTATGCATTATGATACATATAATACTATATTGAATTCTATTATTGGTATAATGAATCAGCAGTTTAATTCTCTAATAGATTAAAATCTGGGGTATGTCCAATTCAGAGAGCAAAACCTGCTGTAGGCTTTCAACATGGAGTGGAAAAAAGAAGCTGGGCTTTTCCACCCCACAGCTCTTTTCCTATAAATAACATATACACTGTTCATAGGGCACCTTGACAGAGTGGGAAATCCCTCAGGGGAATCTCTCTCATTCACAGTCAAGGGCCAGAAGCCCACAGAATCTGTGGATAACATAAATCCACACAGACTCCTTTAGGATTATCCCATTCAACTCTTACTGCACTAATGTTACCCTCAGGCACACATTCACCTCTCAACTCTCATAGCATCCCAGGAGTTTATAGTTAGAAAGCAGTCTCCTTTCCCCAAGTAGGAGAGAGACTCTGCAGGTATGAATTTTGAAGAATTGCAACCTTCAGCATATTTTGTGATACTTGACTTGTTTTCAACATAGATTCCAGGTTCCTTGGTTTAGTATTTAATAGCCTACAAAAAATAGAAATGTTGTATATGGTTTTTAAAATTTGGTCCTCTAGAATAAATTGCACATAATACAGCCCAGAGAAGACAAGTCATGACTCTATAGCATCTTGCTATGCTGATAGACAGTGACTGCAATAGAGGGGATGAGGACGTGGTAATATGGGTGAATGTGGAAACCACAACGTTGTTTATGTGAAACCATCATAAGATTGTATATCAATGATATTTTAATAAAAAAGACAAATTGCACATAAACACACAGAAATGTATAGTAGCTCCCACAGAAAATGGTTCTTTTATTCCTAAACTTAAGTCACATTTTTATATCATAGGTAAAAGTTTCTATTTCAAATCGCATGTGTTCTTAGTCAAATTTTCAATCTGGCTTGGAAATTCTATAACAATAGTAAGATCAATTCTTTTGACCACTTTGAGCTCTGATTTGATTTATAAATATCCTCAAATACCCCAAGTTCCCTATCTACTCTACTGTCACATGGTCATGGATTCCTTAAATAAATGCTCACTGAGTACTATTGAGCTACATGAACATATTCCATGAAATGCCAGGTAGAGGCCTAATACATAATCATTCATTTTCTTCCATGTTTTATCCTTAATGTGGCATGTGACTGTGGAGGGTATTTTCAACTCTGACATTCAACAAATCTGTAAAAATTTCTCAATACCTCCCAAGTTCTATGGTAAACTCCATAAATTTTATTTTTCTTTGTCTCCAGAATCAGAGTCTGAACTTAAGTGATCCTAATTGGTTATTCAAAGCAATTACATTTTTGGTAATATTTGATTGTTTTCAGAGACTGTCCCTACATGAAGAGAAATATACATGCCTATGATGCAAATCCGTGTTATGAGAAAGATAACATCACTTTGCATTTCCACTTGATTCTGGCCTTGGGGGTAGTAGTATCAACAACAACAAAGATGGCTCCTTCAATGCCATCTAGAACAGTTACATCATGACCAATGAAACATAGTCTTCGTGGCCTTGCTACTAAAAGTGTGGTCTGCGGACCAGAAGCATGATCATCCCTGGGAGCTTGTTAGAAATGCAGAATCTCAGCCCCCACCCAAGACCTGCTGAATCAGAATCTACAGTTGAACAAGAGCCTCTCATATGCATGAGAACATAGGAGAAACTGTTCTAAGGTGCACTGTAAGTCCAGGTGGATTGGATGCCTAGTTTTTATTGCCAGTTCTCTTTTTCCCAGTCTGTGTAAACTAGATGCTGAGCTTGCATCCAGAATGCACTACCTCTGACCAACTATATCCTTAAGTGGCTCTCCGAGTTCTAGCTATGATTTTCACACACCATTAAAGGACATTGGTGCAAATTAGAAGCATCATGGCCAGAATGAGGTCTACGTGGAGCACAGACCGCTGGCAGCAGAGGCTTTTCCTTGTCAATACATAGAGTGAGGTTGGGCACAAAGAATCAAGAAAGCCGTTGTTATTCAAATCCAAATGCCCTCCACTTATTTGTAAGAAGTTGCTCTCGAGGTCCTGACATGTGGTGTTTCAAGGTCTAACATCTCTTTAGGGTTTAGGTGTCATGGAAAATTAAGAGCAATGCCATGATTATGTAAGATAGGAACGTCAGGGGAAGCTGGGTGAAAAGTGTGTAGGAACCCTCTGCACCACTTCTACAACTTTTCTGTAATAACAGCATATACCTACTTCCCTAGCAAACCCAATGGGGCATGAGGGCATGAAAAAGCCAAAACAAGAACAAAAGAAGAAGAGCAATCATAGCTACAGCGCTGAAAACGTGACAGATGCATTAGGAATGTGGCAGTACGGCAGAATCTCTCCTGGGCAGTTTTTCTTACCTCTCCCTCCAAATATCTACAGAAAAACTTTGTGTAGGGGGGGAAGGTAGTAAAAAAGAGTACATACTTCAAAGGAGCTATCTCCATCATCCCATATATGAAGTACTCAAATTTTATTTTATTGGTCAGGATTCTGATTGGCAAACAATGGAGTCTATTCTCTGGTGAGTTTAAGCAGGAAAAGGGTTTATTGAAAGATATTCAGTAGCTCCGGAACCATTGGGAGGGCTGGAGAAACAAATCCAAGGCGTAGCTTCCAGGAAAAATGCCAAAACCATGCTGTAAATTAGCCTGATTTGGGGGAGACGCCACCGCTGCTCTACTGTTGCCACCACCAAGCCCCCCCGTGCCAGGACTTCAGCTTGATTGCAGATGATAAAGCCTCTAGCCTCTGGCTCTTCTGCACCAAAAATTCAAACTTGCAGCTACTGCCCCCGGCCCTGAAAGGCGGCCAGCCGGCCACCACCCTTGTCCGCGCCTCGGGAGCTCACTGCAAGCCTGCTTCCTTCCTAACTCTGCACTGAGTCCAGGTCTTGGGTGGTTTTTAAATTCTAAGTGGCAGAGCCTCGGTTACATGCCACTTTGTAGCCCCAAAAAAGCCTGGGAATTTGAGCTCTGATTCTACATCTGGGACATAAGACCGAGGCTGACCAGCTAATCCCAAAATAGCCAGGATTTTCCCGATTTTAGCAATTAAAATCCCGAGTCCCGGGACCCCCCCCCTTGGTCACAGGCAAACCGGGACAACTGGAGAACTCATAATATGTGCATTTCCCCAAGTATAGGAAGGTTTTGAAAAAGTTGCTGGGTAGCTGCAACTATGATGCATCTCCCCTACAATAATCAATACGTGTTGATGAAAATATAAATTGAGGCACTTGCATCTGCAGTCACATTGATCACTAGACCCCCCGACACGCATCCGTGACAAACTGACTCATCTCCCTTTCCATTCTCCTCCCTCTGCCCCAACACACGTGTCACAGTTGGTTCCTGTTCACACATAGCTATTTGTATCAAGTGCAAATCATTTTCCTGGTCACCTTGCATTTCTCACATAGGTTATTTGTACGTAACCATTACTAAATTGGATTTAAAGTGGCTTTTACATTTTAAACACACACACACCCACTGGGCTAGTTTTCAGAGCAGGTACTGAAAACTGCCTCTCACCCTCACTCCATTGGACTTCCAGAATGGCTGTCTGTAACACAGATGCTGGAAAGCTGAAAACCTATCCCGACGCCTTCACAGCTAGGGTTTTGCATGGCACCCAGAGTCCTTAGAAAAGCTATCAGTGCAGAAGGCTGCCACCCCTGTTCTGCCTCTGTCACCTTAGCCTCTCTTGCCCTTGTTTGCTCTGCTCCAGCCACACCACTTCCTTGTTTTCCCTTGAACACTCCAGAGACTCTAGGGCTTCAAACCCTTGAGTGGGCTGTCCCCTCTACCGAGAATGTTCTTTCCTAATGTCCACTTGGCTTGCTCCCTCAATCCTTTGGGTCTTTCTCTAATGCACCTTCACACAGAAGCCATCTCTGGCCTCTTAAAATGACAACGCAGTTCTCCATACTCTCATAGCCTGTCTCAGCTTCCATTTTCTCATTAGCACCTATTACTGTCCAGCACATGATAAATTTTTCTTCGTTCTTCTTGTTTATTGCCTCCTTCCCCACCTGAGATGCAATGTCCTCTAGGGCAGTAGGTCTGTGCTGTTTCGTCCACCATCTATCCCATCACCTACAACACTGCAGACACGTAGGAAGGGTACCATAAGTAATTGTTGAGTAGATGACCAAAGATGTCGACTTGCCCTGGATTCAGCCCCAAATAGAAAACACCTCAATAAAAATGCCAATATTTTTTAAATAAAAGAGCTAAAGCTGTTACAGAAAACTAAATAAGAAAACATAGCCAGAAAATTTCTTGAGAGAAAAAGTAATAATAAAGGGGAACTAGCCCTTTGACACATTAAAACACATTATAAAACCACACAGCTTAATCAACTATATTTCAACTTAAAAAATGACTTAAAAATAGTTTAATCAGGGCTTAGTGTGGAAATATAAAAAGATCATTGAAAAAACATAGGCAAAAATCTCTTGGACATAAACATGAGCAACTTCTTCATGAACATATCTCCCCGGGCAAGGGAAACAAAAGCAAAAAAGCAGTGCAACACAGAGAAGACAAGTAGTGACTCTATAGCATCTCACTACGCTGATGGACAGTGACTGTAATGGGGTCTGTGGGGGGACTTGATGAAGTGGGGAGTTTAGTAACCATAATGTTGCACATGTAATTGTAGATTAATGATACCAAAATAAAAAATAAAAAAAAATCATTGAGTCAGAAAAGAAAGTCCAGAGATAGACCCGAATATATCTAAGAACTTCAGTTCTGATAAAATTAACATCTCAGACCAATTGAAAAAATAGATTAGTCAATGAATTGGGCATAGTATAACAGATTTAAAATCTTGGGTGGGGGGAATACAAAATTTCCATAACCCTCCCATGATACAAGGATAAATATCAGGTAAATAAACGAAATATATATATACTTCTATGTTTGTATATACATAAACATATATACAAAAGTACTAGAAGAAACCACAGGGCAATTTTGAGGTCGCAGAGTGTCAAAGACCTTTCAAAGCATCTATTGATATGATCGTGTGATTCTTCTCCTTTGGCCCATTGATGTGATGGATTACATTCACTGATTTTCAAATGTTGAACCAGCTTTGCATACCTAGGATTAATCCCCCTGGGTTGTGCTGTAGTGTATAATTCACTTTATACACTGTTGGATTCTATTTGCTAAAATTTGCTGAGAATGTTTACATCAATGTTCATGACAGATATTGGTCTATAGTTTTCTTTTCTTCTAATGTCTTTGTCTGGCTTTGGTATTAGGGTAATGCTGGCCTACTATGTTTGATTTTTTTTTTCATTTTCTCTTCTTCTGGCTTAGAAGTGAAACCTAAAGAATTTACCATGAATACTTACCAAAGTATAAAATTTATGAATACCTTAACTCTTTCCCGACAGACTAAAAAACCTTAGAACACTTACCTCTAAAAATGCCTTCCCATGCACCACACAACTTTTCTGAAGTATTTTAGACAGTATTTTCATATTTTTAATTTATAATGTTCATTTATATTTCCATGTGCTTTTATAAATGTATATGATCGCCATTTGTTCTTGCATCTCAAATGTCGATTCTGAATTTGTTTTCCTTCGTCCTAAAATAAATCCCTTAGGAGCTCCTACAATTCGCCCTTGTTCCTGAAGTATAATTTTGCTGAGAATACGATGCTAGGCTGAAGGCTCTTTTCCGCCAACATTTGAAAGATATTCCCCATTATCTGGCTCATTCCCTTAAAGATGAAAATGTCTTTTCTCAAAGACTACAATGTTATAACTGTATGTCTAAGAATGGATTTCTTTTTCTTTACCATTCTTGGTATATATGTTTCTTCCATTTGTGAATTCATGATTTTCATCAGTTCTGGCAACGTCAGCCATTTTTTCTTCAAATATTTCCTGTCATTCTATCTGTCCTCTCCTCATGGAACTCCAGTTAGATGTACATTAGGCTTTCTATCTTTCATGTCTCTTCACCCTCCTTCGTATTTTCCAGCTCTTTACTACTCACTGCTTCATTCTGAGTAATTTTTTCAGATATTTATTCAACTTCAAATCTTCTTTCTTCATCTTTGTCTAATTTGCTGTTTAAACATACATACTTTCTTTAATCACTTTTATTGAGAAATACAACACATATACAGAAAAAAATATATGTCTTAGTCTGTTTGGGCTGCTATAACAAAAATACCACAGACTGGGTGGCTTATAAACAACAGAAATGTATTTTTCACATTTCTGAAGGCTGGGAAGTCCAAGAACAAGGTGCTAGCAGGCTTGATGTCTGGTGAGAACGCACTTCCTTGTTCACAGATGGCCATCTTCTTGTTGTATCCTCACACAGAGGAAAGAAGAGGCTCTCTGGGGTCTCTTTTATAAGGGCACTAATCCCATTCAAAAGGGCTCCACCCTCACGACCAAATCACTTTCCAAAGGCCTCGCCTAATACCATCACATTGTGCATTGTTTCAACATATGAATTTGGGGGAAAACACATTCAGTCTATAGCAGTGTGTCAGACATAAAATTTAGCAAATTAACCATCAAGTCAAACGTTTGTGTAACTCCCACTCAGGTGAAGAATTAAGGCACTACAAGTACTCCAAAAACTTCACATATTACTACTCAGTCATACCCCTGCTCCTTCCCCACTACAGAAAACACTTCCCTGCCATATCCTGCAATCTCTTCCCTACTTTTATTTATAGTTTTACTACCTATGCATGCATAGATCTAGAATTTTTTTTTTAATAATTTATTTTATTTTAGTATCATTAACCTACAATTACATGGGCAATACCGTGATGATTGAACTCCCCCCTTCAACAGGTCCCCCCCACCAACCCCACCACAGTCACTGTCCATCAGCGTAGTGAGATGAGAATCGCTACTTGTCTTCTCTGAGCTGTACAGAACCCCCCGTGCCCCCCCACCCTATGTCTGCCAATCATAATGCCCCTTTTACCCTCTTATCCCTCCCTTCCCATCCATCTCCCCAGTCCCTTTCCCTTTGGTAACTGTTAGTCCATTCGTGGGTTCTGTGAGTCTGCTGCTGTTTTGTTCCTTCATTTTTTTATTTTTTATTTTTTCTTTGTTCTTATACTCCACATATGAGTGAGATCATTTGGTACTTGTCTTTTTCGGCCTGGCTTATTTCACTGAGCATAATACCCTCTAGCTCCAACCATGTTGTTGCAAATGGTAGGATTTGTTTCTTTCTTATTGCTGCGTAATATTCCATTGTGTATATGTACCACTTCTTCTTAATCCATTCATCTACTGATGGGCACTTAGGTTGCTTCCATTTCTTGGCTATTGTAAATAG
>JAQQAC010016209.1:5604557-5702476 GCA_029783875.1 Phataginus tricuspis | reverse complement strand
TGTTCCACTGGTCTGTGGGTCTGTTTTTGTGCCAGTACCAAATTGTCTTGATTACTGTGGCTTTGTAGTAGAGCTTGAAGTCAGGGAGCGTAATTCCCCCTGTTTGATTCCTCCTTCTCAGGATTGTTTTGGCTATTCGGGGTCTTTTCTGGTTCCATATGAATTTTAGAATTATTTGTTCCAGCTCATTGAAGAAAGCTGTTGGTATTTTAATAGGGATTGCGTTGAATCTGTAGATTGCTTTAGGTAGTATTGCCATTTTGACAATATTGATTCTTCCTAGCCAAGAGCATGGGATGCATTTCCATTTGTTAGTGTCTTCCTTAATTTCTCCTAGGAGTGTCTTGTAGTTTTCAGAGTACAGGTCTTTCACTTCCTTGGTTAGGTTTATTCCTAGGTATTTTATTCTTTTAGGTGCAATTGTGAATGGAATTGTTTTTCTGATTTCTCTTTCTGTTAGCTCATCATTAGTGAATAGGAAAGCAACAGATTTCTGTGTGTTAATTTTGTATCCTGCAACTTTGCTGAATTCAGATATTAGTTCTAGTAGTTTTGGAGTGGAGTCTTTAGGGTTTTTTATGTACAGTATCATATCATCTGCAAATAGTGACAATTTGACTTCTTCTTTACCAATCTGGATGCCTTGTATGTCTTTGTTTTGTCTGATTGCCGTGGCTAGGACCTCCAGTACTATGTTGAATAACAGTGGAGAGAGTGGGCACCCCTGTCTTGTTCCCGATCTTAGATGAAAATCTTTCAGCTTCTCGCTGTTAAGTATGATGTTAGCTGTGGGTTTGTCATATATGGTCTTTATGATGTTGAGGTACTTGCCATCTATACCCATTCTGTTGAGAGTTTTAATCAAAAATGGATGCTGAATTTTGTCAAATGCTTTTTCAGCATCTATGGAGATGATCGTGTGGTTTTTGTTCTTCTTTTTATTGATGTGATGGATGATGTTGATGGATTTTCGAATGTTGTACCATCCTTGCATCCCTGGGATGAATCCCACTTGATCATGGTGTATGATCCTCTTGATATATTTTTGAATTCGGTTTGCTAATATTTTGTTGAGTATTTTTGCATCAACATTCATCAGGGATATTGGTCTGTAATTTTCTTTTTTAGTGAGGTCTTTGCCCGGTTTTGGTATTAGAGTGATGCTGGCTTCATAGAAAGAGTCTGGAAGTATTCCCTCCTCTTCTATTTTTTGGAAAACTTTAAGGAGAATGGGTGTTATTTCTTCTCTATATGTCTGGTAGAATTCAGAGGTGAATCCATCAGGTCCAGGGCTTTTGTTCTTGGGTAGTTTTTTGATTACCGATTCAATTTCGTTGCTGGTGATTGGTCTGTTTAGTTTTTCTGTTTCCTGCTTGGTGAGTCTTGGAAGGCTGTATTTTTCTAAGAAGTTGTCCATTTCTTCTAGGTTTTGCAGCTTGTTAGCATATAGATGCTCGTAATATTCTCTTATAATTCTTTGTATTTCTGTGGGGTCCGTCGTTATTTTTCCTTTCTCATTTGTGATTCTGTTTATGTGTGTAGTTTCTCTTTTTCTCTTAATGAGTCTGGCTAGGGGTTTATCTATTTTGTTTATTTTTTCAAAGAACCAGCTTTTGGTTTCATTGATTTTTTCTATTGTTTTATTCTTCTCAATTTTATTTATTTCTTCTCTGATCTTTATTAAGTCTCTCCTTCTGGTAACTTTGGGCCTCATTTGTTCTTCTTTTTCCAATTTCAATAATTGTGTCCTTAGACTGTTCATTTGGGAATGTTCTTCCTTCTTTAAATGGGCCTGGATTGCAATGTACTTTCCTCTTAAGACTGCCTTCGCTGCGTCCCACAGAAGTTGTGGCTTTATGTTGTTGTTGTCATTAGTCTCCATATATTCTTTGATTTCTGTTTTGATTTGGTCGTTAACCCATTGATTCATTAGGAGAATGTTGTTAAGTCTCCATGTATTTGTGAGCCTTTTTGATTTCTTTCTGAAATTTATTTCTAATTTTATACCTTTGTGATCTGAGAAGTTGGTTGGTAAGATTTCAATATTTTTGAATTTACTGAGGTTATTTTTGTGGCCTAGAATGTGGTCTATTCTGGAAAATGTTCCATGTGCACTTGAGAAGAATGTGTATCCTGCTGCTTTTGGGTGCAGAGTTCTGTAGATATCTGTTAGGTCCATCTGTTCTAGTGTGTTGTTCAGTGCCTCTGTGTCTTTACTTATCCTCTGCCTGGTTGATCTATCCTTTGGAGTGAGTGGCGTGTTAAAGTCTCCTAGAATTATTGCATTGCTGTCTATTTCCTCCTTCACTTCGGTTAGTATTTGTTTCACATATGCTGATGCTCCTGTGTTGGGTGCATATATGTTTATAATGGTTATATCTTCTTGTTGGACTGACCCCTTTATCATTATGTAATGTCCATCTTTATCTCTTGCTACTTTCTTCATTTTGAAGTCTATTTTATCTGATACAAGTACTGCAACACCTGCTTTTTTCTCTTTGTTGTTTGCTTGAAATATTTTTTTCCATCCCTTCACTTTTAGTCTGTGTATATCTTTGGGTTTAAGGTGAGTCTCTTGTAAGCAGCATATAGATGGGTCTTGCTTTTTTATCCACTCTGTTACTCTGTGTCTTTTGATTGGTGCATTCAGTCCATTTACATTTAGGGTGATTATTGATAGATATGTACTTATTGCCATTGCAGGCTTTAGATTCGTGGTTACCAAAGGTTCAAGGGTTGCTTCTTTACTATCTAAGAATCTAACTTAACTTTCTTGTTAAGTTATTGTGTGCGCCGTCTGATGTTTCTTTATCTCTCCCTTCCTATTCTTCCTCCTCTTTTCTTTATATATTAGATGTTTTATTCTTTGCCTTTAGTTAGTATTTGGGTGGTCTGCTTTCTTTGCTATGCTTTTATTTTCTCTGGTGACATCTTTTTAGTCTTAGGGATGTTCCCCTCTAGATCAGTCCGTTTAAGATATTCTGTAGTGGTGGTTTATGGGTGGCAAATTCTCTCAACTTTCTTTTATCTTGAAATTGTTTAATCCCTCCGTCATATTTAAATGATAATTGTGCTGGATACAATATTCTTGGTTCGAGGCCCTTCTGTTTCATTACGTTAAATATATCATGCCATTCTCTTCTGGCCTGTAAGGTTTCTGTTGAGAAGTCTGATGACAGTCTGATAGGTTTTCCTTTGTAGGTGATCTTTTTCCTCTCTCTAGCTGCCTTTAATACTCTGTCCTTGTCTTTGATCTTTGCCATCTTGATTATTATGTGTCTTGGTGTTGTCTTCTTTGGGTCCCTTGTGTTGGGAGATCTGTGGGCTTCCGTGGACTGTGAGACTATTTCCTTCCCCAGCGTGGGGAAGTTTTCGGCAATTATTTCTTCAAAGACACTTTCTATCCCTTTTTCTCTCTCTTCTTCCTCTGGTACTCCTATAATGCGAATATTGCTACGCTTCGATTGGTCACAGAGTTCTCTTAATATTCTTTCATTCTTAGAGATCCTTTTATCTCTCTCTGCCTCAGCTTCTTTGTATTCCTGGTCCCTGTCTTGTAATTCCTTGATCGTGTCTTGAACCTGATTCAATCTGCTGTTGAGCCCTTCGATGGCTTGTTTCATTTCTGCATTGTCTTTCCTCACTTCCCTCACTTCCTCCCTCAGCTCTTGCACATTTTTCTGTAGATCTGTCAGCATGGCTATGACTTTTATTCTGAATTCTTTTTCTGGAAGACTGTGAATGTCCATTTCTCCAGATTCTTTCTCTGGCGTGGTGTTTGTCTGAAGCTTTGTCTGTATCATATTCTTCTGTCTTCTCATGACTGTAGAATTGGTTGTTGGTAGCAAGGAGAGATAAGAAAGGAGAGACAAGAAAAAAAAGAGATTTCTACTAATAATATAAAAGTATAAGGAGAGAGAGAGAAGGGAAAAGAAAAGAAAGAAAAAGAAAAGGCAGCAACACCTAAAAGAAAACAGCAAGAACAACAACAAAACAAAACAAAACAAGACAAAACAAAACAAAACAAAACAAACAAACAAAAAAAAAAACACCAAAAAGCCCACCGGGGTGGTTTCTGTGCGAATGCTGTAGGTGGCGCTATTGCTCCGCTATTCCAGAGCCGCGGCCACGTCGCTCCACACGGCCCTTTAAATCTGTGGCCGGGTGAGAATGGATGGGAGGCTGTTGAAAGAGAGGGAAAGAAAAAAAGGAAAAGAAAGGGGAGAAAAAAAAAAAAAAAAAAAAACAAAAAAAAAAGCCACTGGTCGTGGGTTCTGCGCGAGTGCTGTAGGTGGCGCTGTTGCTCCACTATTCCAGCGCCACTATAGTTCTAGCTGGGTTGGAAACAATGGGAAGCTGTTGATCTCCGTGAGGGTCTCAATGGCGGGCACTCTTTCCCAGTCGCCAGCTACGGGGTCCAAAGCTCCCCAGGACTCCCAGCGTGCTGGGCTCAGTTCGCGGGGCTATCCGGCCCCTCTACTGAGCTCCTGTCTCTTTAAGACCGCTGGGGTAGAGCGCGCGCTTTTCTTCCCCTTTTTCTCCTTTCTTTTTCCTTCCCGGAGCCTGCCGCGGGCAACTTGCACGTTCCCGGCTGGGACCCTGTGCCCTCTGTCCCTCCAATCTCCGCTACACCGCAGATCTCCACTCCCTCCTGGCTCTGAATCCTCTCCTCCCGCCGGAGCGCTGGGGAGAGGGGCGCTCGGTCCGCTCGCGGCTCCGTACCTTACCCGCCTTGCCGGAACTCCCGCCGGAGTGCTGGGGTGGAGGGGCGCTCCGGGCGCAGACTTCCCCTGGCTCCCGGCTCTGAATCCTCTCCTCCTGCCGGAGCGCTGGGGGAGAGGAGCGCTCGGTCTGCTCGCGGCTCCGTACCTTACCCGCCTTGCCGAGACTCCCGCCGGAGTGCTGGGGTGCAGGGGCGCTCTCGTCTCGCTGGATCGTGTTTCCGTCCCGCCTCGCCGGATGCCGAGTCCTCTGTCCGGTGTGTCTGGCCGCTGGAGCTCTGGGGGGGAGGGCGCTCGGTCCCACCGGATCGCCGCCCGTCCGCCTCACCGGCTGCCAAGTTCTCACAGGTGTAGCTGTACGCTGTGCACTTTCCTGTGTATTCTGGTCTCTCTTTTAGGGATAGTTGTATTTGCTGTATTTTCGTGAATAAATATAATGTTGGGAGGAATTTTTCTGCTAGTCCGTTCAAGATGCCATATTCCCGGAAGTCCCCAGATCTAGAATTTTTAATTGCAATGATTTTTTTTTCATTTCTAAAAGTTCAATTTGGTTCTTTTGAAAATCTACCTGGGTATTTTTTTTTCTGCTCCTTGTTCATTGTTATTCCATCTGTAAACATTTCATAGACATATAATCCTTACAGAGTCTTTATCTGATAATCCTAACACCATAAATCCTGGTAATCAACATTTAGTTATTGAGTTATTATTTTTGCTGACTCATATTGGTTTGTTTCTTCATGTATTTAGCAATTTTTTTTATTGAAGTAGCATTAATATACAATATATATTGGTTTCAAATATACAACCCAGTGGTTCAGCAGTTCTCCATATTATTAGATCTTCACCCCCACTAGTGCAGTTACTATCTGTCAAGACAGGAACATGTTACAGAATCATTGTCTATATTCTCCATGCTGTACTACCATCCCCGTGACCAACTTATATTAGGATTGAGAATTTTTGTGCCCCTTTATCCCCCTCACCCTCCTCACACACCCACCCCAACTTCTCCCCCATGGTAACCACCAGTCACTTCTCAGTGTCTATGAGTCTACTGCTATTTTATTCATTTTGTTTTGTTCTGTTTTTATATCCCACAAATAAGTGAAATCATATGGTATTTGTCTTTCTCCTCCTGGCTTATTTCACTTAGTATCATATCCTCTAGGACCATCATGTTCTTGCAAATGGCAGGATTTCTTTCTTTATGGCTGAATAATATTCCATTGTGTATATGGACCACATCTTCTTTATCCATTCATCTACTGATGGACACTTACATTGCTTCCATAACTTGGTTATTGTAAATAAGTGGCACTAAACATAGGGCTGCACATATCTTTTTGAATCAGGGATTTTGTTTTCTTTGGGTAAATTCCTTGAAGTGGAATTACAGGGTCCTGTGGTATTTCTATATTTAGCTTTTTGAGGAACCTCCATACTGCTTTGCACAGTGGCTGCATCAGTTTCCATTCCCACCAGCAGTGTAGGAGGGTTCCCATTTCTCCATATCCTCGCCAACACTTGTTATTTCTTGTCTTTTGGCTGGTGGCCATTCTGACTGTTGTAAGGTGATCTCTCATCATGGTTTTGATTTGCATTTCCCTGATGATTAGCGATGTGGAGCATCTTTTCAAGTGCCTGTTAGCCATCTGTATTTCTTCTCCAAAGAAATGTCTGTTCAGGTCCTCTGCCCACTTTTTAATGGGGTTATTTGTTTTTTTGGTGTTGCCCTCATCTATTTAGTAATTGTTTTATGGTGAGCTCTTGTTTATTGCCTATTAAGAGGGAACTATTTGGATAAATTATAGCACATTCCTACAATAGAACTGTATGCATTATTTTTACAAATGAGAACGTTTTAATGTACTGGTATGATACAATGTCCAAGGTACATGTTGAATGGACAGCATAAGGTGTTGAACCATGTGCATTTTCTGCTGGGTTTTTTAAAATACATATTTGCATATTCATTTGTATAGCCCTAAAATATTGGAATGACACATAAAACCTTCTGGCAGAGTTGGCTGCCTCCAGGTTGGGGAACAGGGTGCCTGGAGAAGGAAGGTAAGAGGGAGACGTGCCACTGGAAACCCTTTTGTGCATTTTGCATTTTAAACCATGTGAATATATTATCCATTTTTAAAAGGCTTTGTCAACCTGTGGGCGGCCTTACACGGAAATGCTGAAGAGGGAACGCCCCAGACAAACTTCGCTTTCTTCTGCGCTTTGCCTGGGGCTGTTCTCACCCCAAGCAGAGAGCGGGTGTGGAGAAATCTGGGAGCCAGGTTGTCCAAGAAAGACTGGGCGGGGAGGTGCTGATTCATCGTCCCTGCAGTCTGCCTCCTGACCACGTCAGCTAACTAATAATGAATCTAGCTTTTGTTTTAGTGCTTTTCACTCAGAAATTTTGAATGTCACAGATGGTTGTGCTTTGACAGGAATTTAATGCACACTCAGAGGTACAAAATTCCAGAATCAAAGTGTTTAAAAGCAGCAGCTCTCTTTCTCCTGCTTAGGTCCTGGGTTTCATGTTTGCTGCTTCTGACTGACAGCTTGGACATAAGACACGCTACCAGATAATATTTCCAGACATCTTGCTGGAGGGGCTCCATTCCTTGGTCCAAAAAGTTGGGAAGGGAAAGGAGATAATTAGGTTTCCTAAGTGAGTGCGATCGATCACACAGCACACACAGTTTTGGAATTCAAAATTAAAAGTAGAAAATTCAAACTTGAAACTACGAAGTTCAAAATTCAAACTGAAACTCCACTGTAGGAGAAAATCCAAATTCCATCACTCAATTGCACAATTTTGTTTCCAAAAATTCGCAGAGATACGAACGCCACAAAAAAATTTTTCTCTTATTTTGTTTGTTCTCACTGGTTTTCTGTTTGAATATGTAGTGTTTCGGGTGTACGGAAAAGCGGAGAGAATATTTTAAAGAACATCCATGCACCTACGAGAAAACTCTGTCAAATTTTAATCTTTTGCCACATTTGCTTCAGATATTTGTTCTTTAAAAGAGCTAAATAACTTTGGACACAGTTCAAGGCTCTCATGTCCCTCTCCCCTCATCCCATCTGCTTCCCTCCCTCCGAAGAGGTAACTGCCTTTCGGAATTTGATGGTTATCATTCCCGTGCATGCCTTATGCTTTTACATGTGCTGGAATTCATAAACAATATATAATACTGTTTCTCATGTTTTAAACATTACATACATGATATTCTGGATCCAGCATTCAATGGCTTCCTTTCTGCATTCAACTTTTTCTGTTGAAGAACGTACAGGTTATTTCCACTTTTCCCCCTTTCCCAAAAACACTGCAGTAGGAATGTTGTACTTGTCTGTGTACACGCGTGAGGTGCTTTCTGTAAACTAGGAGACAGTTGGTCACAGGATCTGCCTCTACTCAAGTTTCTAGGTAACAAATTACTGTCAAACGTGGTCGTACCATTTTACCTGCTTTTAAACAGCCCCAGAGTTTTCTAAGCATGCTTCTAAGCTTCCTGGAACAGCAGGAGAAAAGACGTTTTGTTTCCCAATACTAATTTGGCACATGAAACTGCAGCACAGCAGCCCACCTGTCTCCCCTCGCTCTTCCAGTTCAGAGCACACCAGCCAGTTCCTGACTGCCGGCACCGGCCTTGTTTTTTGCCTGAGAACATTCTCTGGCTGCCAGAGACAGTGTTGCTGCTGGGGCAGCAGGAGCAACTGGGACAAGCTGGAGAGTTCATATCCCCTGAGAACTGCCTCAACCGATGACTGAAGGGAGCTGGTGTGTCAGTACCTCAGCTCCCTCATTCTTCAGGCAGGAAAACTCTGAGGCATGTGTGTGTGTTACCCAGATTTTTGGAGTGCCAGCAGAATGAAGCCACAGTTGGCCAGAGCAATAATCTACTTGGTATCAAACACTATATTCAGCAATTCTCTGTCTCACTTCCTCTGTCTTCCACCAGTGTTCTTGGACCACCTAACAAACTACCTGCACTCGAACCCTTGGCTCAGAGTCTGTTTTGGGGGAACCCATCTGGACTCCAAGTAGCTCTCCTGCAGATGCTGGTAATGGTCATATGTCTGGGGGAAACTGTCACAGTGGTAGTGTTTGCCCATAACCGCACCACGATAAAGGCAGAAAAAAGAATTTGCATATTATTCAGAGACAGAACACAATAAACATTTTGCCGTTTGGTTCTTGGAGAAGATCAGACAATAATCACAACTGAGCTGTTAATAACTGCTACACTAGGAGGCTTTCCTTTAAGAGCCACACCTTTGGTTTCCATTCAAAATATCTTCAAGTGCAAAAGCGCAATGATTTGCCTATAAAAATGACTTTATTTGCCTGAGTGTGAAGAAAAGGTCTTTTTAAAGTCTAGGTTTTGGTGTAGCTTTCTGTGGCATTTTCCTCTCTGTTGTTCTGTTTTATTATTTTCCAAAATTGCACACAAACAACTGGAACTTTATGCATGAACATTAGGCAGCATTTTTATAATGTCTTCAAACACTTTTCCTTGATCTTCATTTTGTGGAATATAAAAATTGATGATTTTTCCAAACCTTTCGCAAATTTTCAGTAAAAGAGCATGTGTCACAATGGGCCCTGAAGAGATCATGTGTAGCATTGGTTTTCCAGTTCTGGGGCTTTTTTTAGCTACAAATTGTGAAGCGAGGCAAATCATTTAGTTATGTCACATCAGAAAGCCAAGGCTATTGCTGTGGACTGAATGTTTCTGTCCTTCCGAAATTCATATGTTGAAATCCTGATCCCCAAGGATTGATGGTGTTTGGAGGTGGAGCCTGGGAGGTGATTAAATCATGAGGGTAGAATAGAACCCTCAGGAATGGAATTAGTGCCCTTATAAAAGAGACCCCAGAGAGCTCCGTCACCCCTTCCACTGTATGAGGACACAGTAAAAAGCCTGTGATCTAGGCACTAGGAACAGAGCTCTCACCAGACACCAAGTCTGTGTTGCCTTGATCTTGGACTTCCCAGCTTCCAGATTATGAGAAATACACTCTGTCACTCAAGCCACCCAGTCTATGGCATTTTTGTTATAGCATTTTCAATGCTTCAGTGACATTCTTTGATGATACACCTTCATGTACATACATTTCCATTTCCGTTGCCTGAATTCTTAGATGAGCACTCACTCATTCAATGATAAGAACACATCTAAAGCTTCTGATTCCTGCGCCAAATTGTCCTCCCGAAAGGTTGTTTCAATGTGCACCAATTCATGGTGCGAGGGGGTATTTGAAGACATGAAATACTGCATCTATCACGTGACAAGAGTTACGGCAGGTGCAATGAGAGAACAAAGCTGTGGGTCTGTTGGCACACTCCCGCCTTATGTTAAGTTTCGTTTAAATTTGTACTTCAACCCACTTGAAAATTCCAGCATCCTGGTTCTCTGGAGGCTAATGGACCGCATGAGAATGCTAAGTCATGAATACCAAGCTTGACCCTGCAAGTGTTACTTAAACTCTGTGATGACAGCTAGATTCTAGAGGCCACAGGCAACTGATGTGTCTCTCCATCCTAAGGACTTGAGCCCCACCTGGCGTGTTTCCTGTCCTGCTCCACTGGAGGAGCTTCTCTGCACGGCTCCCCAGTCTGGTTATGAGATGTAATCTAAGGGGCTAAATTAATTCCCCATAAGATGTTAAGGTGCTTTTTTCATTCAACACTTACTAGGCACCTATTATGTCAAGAAACTCTGTTAGGAATACAGATGCAATGTCCAAAGGCCTTCACAATGAAGGTGATTAAATTGCTTGAAAACGAGGACTTCCAATGTTTAACTCTAAAACTGTTGTATCACAAAGGAAGAAGTATAAATGACAAAAAAAAAGTCCAAAAGGCTGAGTATTTCTGAAAGTGACGGCATGCTGATGAACTGCACCAAACCGCCTGTGCCCACAGCTTCCATAACTCACGTCCCTCCATGCAAGGCCTGCATGCCAGCAAGAGCCCCACTGTTGGCCCCGCCAGGCTCCTCCCACCCACCCCTCCAAGGCTTTTTTTAGAAATTCCTGAAAGCTCTACTTTCCAACACTAAGAAAGCCACACTGGTTTCAGCTGCCCGAGTTGTCACGTTCCCCAGTGATTGACAAACCAGCAAAGCTGCGGCTGCCCAGACAGCAGGTGGGGCCGCCTGCCGGGGCTGCCATGTCCCTGCTGTCCTGATGCCAGCGTCCCCGCCCCGTGCCGCGCCCTCACCCCCGCCGCTCACTGCCCCTCCAGGCCTCCTCCAGGGCACTTCTGACCCCTCGCACGTCTGCCCGCTGCACCATACGCGATGACATTCCCTCCGCTTTGTTCCCACCCCATTGCCCTTCCACTCTGCCAATCGTTCATGTTATTTCTGTTCACCTGTGTTGCGTCGCATTTTTCTCTTCTTCTAAGCCCTAAGAGTACATGCAGAGAAAATCTGCAGAGAAGCTATGAGTCACTGTGCTTCGGAAGACCTCAGACAGAGATTATAATTGCTGCATACAAGAATCTTAAAGGGCCTTGAACAATACCAGACATGTTATCCTACATAATGCCCTTGTTTTTCATCTAAGGTGCATCTGATGTGATGATTTTTCTCATTGATTTTGAGGCTGCACTTGCTTGTGGCCATTTTCAGCTCCAGAGAAGTTAAAAATCATGAGCCCAAGGCTGCTGGCATATTCTATCCCTATACTTCCAGAAGCAGCTTCTTGGAGCCACTGACTGCTTTAATTTCCAAGGAGATGGGGAATTGTCAGGTCCACAATTTAATGATTTTTTTGGTATTCTACAAATTACAAAATGCCTCTCCACTCTGATCCTTTCTTAACTTTCTCTTCTCTCTTCCTACTGGCACACAGACTTGTATTTCCTACCATATAAGTTGACTGAAATGAAAGAGTCCATTTATTCACATTGATAACATTAGGAAAAGAAAATAACTGCTTTGTATTACACTAGAGCCTACCAGTATAAAAATCATACAATTTATTCCCTGGTCTGCTGACCTCAGCACTACTGACATTTTGAGCTGGATAATTCTTTGTCATCGGGAGTTGTCCTGTCCGATGAACGATCTTTAGCAGTATCCTTGTCCTCTATCTACTAGATGCCACTAGCACCTCCCTTATAGTCATCTCAGTAAAAAATGTCTCCAGTCGCCAAATATCCTGCAGAGGATGAAATCATCCTGAATTGGGAACCATTAGTCCACATTACACAGAAAATGAATGTTCCCAAAGGGACACATACTTGGATAAAGCCACATTTTTGTTTACTCTCCATAAGCTATGTGGATCCCAATTATTTTGACTATAAAAATCAATATGGTTCATCAGACTAAGATATCTACATATGGTATCTTATAAATATAAGGCTATTTATAGCTGTATCAGTTAACTTGGGACTTAGAGGAGAACTATGTGATTGTTTGAGAATGACTGACCTCGCCATTAAATGAAATGACAGAACTGATTAGAAATAGTACACAGAGGTGAATCGCTTCGCCCATCTGGATGTTTGAACTCATGGGACTTATCTAGTCCCAAAGGAACAAGGGAAGCTCAGCCAATGAATTGGGCCAGCATAGTCTACATAGGTTGGCCAGAGTGATCAGAATGCTGGCACCAGGTAAAGACACTCGAGGGAATTAGATCACTGTTGACATATCAGCCTCCCTGAGACTCCTGTATAAGAACGGACTGGGGACAATATGGTTGGCAGGCACGGACGTAGCAGTTTGGGGACCTCAGTAGTAGTTCCGGTAACAGATGACGGTGCCCTGGGCTAGAATGCTTCTGATATATGGCATCTCCTAATGGGAGCAGCTAGAGAATCAGAACTCATGTGTGAGCATAAGCTCCAGAATCACTTAGCTCTGTAGTCACTGGGGTAAGACATTTCATCTCTCTAGGCATTGGTTTGGGGCTTCAGATTAAGGGGCCAGAGTCAATATCGTCTGAAGGCCTTTCCATTCTCTTCTCTTCCCTCCTCCCTCCCCCAAAATCTGTGGGTCCAAAAGTAGGCCAATGCGGGTCATTCAAGGACTCACCCCTGCTCTTCACACCTACTGTCTCTTAGCAGAATGAGAAGAATGGGGTCGGTGAAGCGACCTCAGCACACCCCTGCGAGCCCTGTGGTCCCTCTGGGCACATGCGATTAGCAGGAGAATGCTAACACAGCCAGCGCCGTTCTGCCTGCTTTGGAAGCACAAATAGAAGGACCATGTTTCTGAGGCTGACAAAGTTGTGAAAGAAGGTTCTGGTCCTCTCTAGTAGCCAAGGCCAGAGTACATGGGCAGACAAATCCTGGACATGGAGGCAGCTCACAGATACCAGAACTCGACAGATAATCGGCCTGTGTGATCAGCAAAGCTCTTCAGCTTCCTTCTGATGGGACAACTCCTGAGTCAGTCTCTGCGGTTCAGGGCTGCCATTACCTGATTAGCTCCATCAGGAATGCGCTACTCAAACCAGTGACTGAGGCCAGGGGTTGGAGCTGGTTTAATCCAGTCAGAGCCCCACACCGAAGCTGCCCGAGGCGTCAGTGCTGCCGCCCGCAGAGCTGCTACCCAGTGCCCTCCCTCCAGTGGGCATCAGTATCTCACACCCAGAGTAAACGAGAAGACTGTCATCGGGGACAGCACAATAAGGTGCTATGAGCATTTAGGGCTGCCCCAGACAGCACATTTTTCATTTGAATCCAGTGTTCTTTCCGTGGCACTAGATTAGGGCAGCTCCTGTGGCTGTGTACCTGCAGTGAGTGCCCAAATCGAATTAATCCAGGTGCTCTTAGCTCACAATACCCAACACTCCGATATCTACAAGCACATGATTTATTTCATTTACACAGATGGTGCAAACAGCACCGTGATGTTAGCACCAAGCCCAAACGCCCAGCCGCAGAGGCCATGCCTCTCAGGCAGAACCTCACTGGATTACAATCCTTTTACTTACAGGCTGATCTCATCCATTACCTATGGATGTTTCATACTTTATAACCAGAGGGTATCTTCAAATAAATCATAATGTTCCATTAAGCAAACATAACTTTGAGACTATTTTATACTTCTATATTGTCTGTCTTATCAGAAAAGGATATTTGAAACTTAAAAAAGTTCCCAAACCCTCAATTCTCCTAATTAATTAACTCTATGACTATATAAGAGTAAAACATGCATTCATCTGATTTTTTAGTTAACAAATGCAAGAACTGGTAATGACCCTTGCAATGGTCTAACACAGGCTTTTCTCCTGGAAGTCAGTGTTCCCTAACCTTGCTAACTCATCATACTTGCTAGAGAACTTTAAAAAATACAGTCCCCCAGGTCCCAACCAAAAATTCTACCTTAATAGAGCTGAAGTCAATCAAGGCATCTGCATCTCTTCGATGTCCCTGTGAGAGGCGGTATTATTCACAAAGCTGGCCTGTGGCTCCCTGGGGAGAGCCATACTTCACAGCCCCACCAGTAAGGTGGGCCATGTGACTGGCCCTGGCTGATGGAATTGATCATTGGCAGGGAAAGTCAGCTGGCAGAACCTCACTGGATTACAGGCTTTCTCTTCTCTTTCTGCCATGACGACCAGCAGTGTTCCAGCTAGAGGCCACTCTGACACCTCGGTGTCACCGCAAACACAGAGGGAGCAGAGCCATGGGCGACCCATGGCGAATACACACTGTGAAGTAGAACTGACTCTTTGTTGTTGTAAAGCCATGAGACGTGCGGACCCTCTGCTGCTGCCGCGTAGCCGACCCTGGGGAGATTCAATCACTGCTGGAAGTGATTCTGGCACCGAATCATGACTGAGAATCGCAGACTTAAATGTACTTGAACATCACACACATGTACATGTTTGTATGAGCTGTGCTTATAAAACAAAATATGTGAGTCCTGAGATGATCTTTTGCAGGCTTGGAGACCCTGGATGATATATGAAATCCTCATGAATGAACTTTCTATGAAAAACCACTCATCACCGCTAAAGAGTTACCTCTCTCCCCCACCCCCAAAATCTGTGAAAACACAATGGCTTTCTCTGAGGCTTTGCTCGGTTCTCTTTGAATATGAATTAATTCCTCATGGTTTTATAAGGTATTTTTACATGAATGGAACCAATTATTCCCTGCATTTTGTCCATCACACCCCAGCAGAAACAGGCCTTTCTAGACTCCAGATTCCGTTGGAAGGAGGAGATAGGAGAATTCAGCATCATTTTGACTAATATGTTGGTTGTAGAACCAGACTGAAAGTTATTTTAAAAAAAAGCTAATCTCTTTCAGTTAGTTAATAACTGTTTAATAAGCGAATTCTTCATTAAAGTCATTGAGAGACTGAACTGTCCTTGGTGGAGTCAAAAATGGACTTGTTTCAGGACACAAACACACTTTACTTTTATAATATTGCTGCATAAACTTATTAATCAAAAGTCATCAGCACTCTGGTACAACATTCGAAAATCCATCAACATCATCCATCACATCAATAAAAAGAAGAACAAAAACCACATGATCATCTCCATAGATGCTGAAAAAGCATTTGACAAAATTCAGCATCCATTTTTGATTAAAACTCTCAACAGAATGGGCATAGATGGCAAGTACCTCAACATCATAAAGGCCATATATGACAAACCCACAGCTAACATCATACTTAATAGCGAGAAGCTGAAAGCGTTTCATCTAAGATCGGGAACAAGACAGGGGGGCCCACTCTCTCCACTGTTATTCAACATAGTACTGGAAGTCCTAGCCATGGCAATCAGACAAAACAAAGACATACAAGGCATCCAGATTGGTAAAGAAGAAGTCAAATTGTCACTATTTGCAGATGACATGATATTGTACATAAGAACCCCAAAGCCTCCACTCGAAAACTACTAGAACTAATATCTGAATTCAGCAAAGTTGCAGGATATAAAATTAACACACAGAAATCTGTTGCTTTCCTATACACTAATGATGAGCTAACAGAAAGAGAAATCAGAAAAACAATTCCATTCACAATTGCACCTAAAAGAATAAAATACCTAGGAATAAACCTAACTAAAGAAGTGAAAGACCTGTACTCTGAAAACTACAAGACACTCCTAGGAGAAATTAAGGAAGACACTAACAAATGAAAATGCATCCCATGCTCTTGGCTAGGAAGAATCAATATTGTCAAAATGGCAATACTACCTAAAGCAATCTACAGATTCAACGCAATCCCTATCAAACTACCAACAGCTTTCTTCAATGAACTGGAACAAATAATTCTAAAATTCATTTGGAACCAGAAAAGACCCCGAATAGCCAAAAAAATCCTGAGAAGGAGGAATCAAACAGGGGGAATTACGCTCCCTGACTTCAAGCTCTACTACAAAGCCACAGTAATCAAGACAATTTGGTACTGGCACAAAAACAGACCCACAGACCAGTGGAACACAATAGAAAAGCCAAACATTAACCCAAACACCTACAGTCAATTAATATTTGATAAAGGAGCCCTGGATATACAATGGGGAGAGGACAGCCTCTTCAGCAGCTGGTGTTGGAAAAACTGGACAGCTACATGTAAGAGAATGAAACTGGATTACTGTCTAACCCCATACACAAAGGTAAACTCAAGGTGGATCAAAGACCTGAATGTAAGTCATGAAACCATAAAACTCTTAGAAAAAAACATAGGCAAAAATCTCTTGGACATAAACATGAGTGACTTCTTCATGAACATATCCCCCTGGGCAAGGGAAACAAAATCAAAAATGAACAAATGGGACTATATCAAGTTTAAAAGCTTCTGTACAGCAAAGGACACCATTAGTAGAACAAAAAGACATCCTACAATATGGGAAAATATATTCATAAATGATGTATCTGATAAGGGGTTGACATCCAAAATATACAAAGAACTCACGCACCTTAACAAACAAAAAGCAAATAACCCAATTAAGAAATGGGCACAGGACATGAATAGACACTTCTCTAAAGAAGAAATTCAGATGGCCAACAGGCACATGAAAAGATGCTCCACATCGCTAATCATCAGAGAAATGCAGATTAAAACCACAATGAGATATCACTTCACACCAGTGAGGATGGCCAACATCCAAAGCACAAACAACAACAAATGTTGGCGAGGATGTGGAGAGAGGGGAACCCTCCTACACTGCTGGTGGGAATGCAAATTAGTTCAACCATTGTGGAAAGCAGTATGGAGGTTCCTCAAAGAACTCAAAATAGAAATACCATATGACCCAGGAATCCCACTCCTAGGAATTTACCCCAAGAATGCAGCAGCCCAGTTTCAAAAGGACAGATGCACCCCTATGTTTATTGCAGCACTATTTACAATAGCCAAGAAATGGAAGCAACCTAAGTGCCCATCAGTAGATGAATGGATTAAGAAGATGTGGTACATATACACAATGGAATATTATTCAGCCATAAGAAAAAAACAAATCCTACCATTTGCAACAACATGGATGGAGCTGGAGGGTATTATGCTCAGTGAAATAAGCCAGGCCGAAAAAGACAAGTACCAAATGATCTCACTCATATGTGGAATATAAGAACAAAGAACAACAACAACAATAACAACAACAACAAAAAAAAAGCTGAAGGAACAAAACAGCAGCAGACTCACAGAACCCACGAATGGACTAACAGTTACCAAAGGGAAAGGGACTGGGGAGATGGGTGGGAAGGGATGGATAAGAGGGTAAAAGGGGCATTACGATTGGCAGACATAGGGTGGGGGGGCACGGGGGGGACTGTACAGCTCAGAGAAGACAAGTAGTGATTCTCATCTCACTACACTGATGGATAGTGACTGTAATAGGGTTGGTGGGGGGGACCTGATGAAGGGGGTAGTTTAATCATCACAATATTGCTCATGTAATTGTAGGTTAATGATACTAAAATAAAATAAATTGTAAAAAAAAAAAAGTCATCAGCACTCTTAGAAACACATGAACTTTGACGTCTGTGGAGCCATCTCTCTGCATGGCTCACTGGGCAGGGTGTCCAGGTCGACGCAGTAGCAGAGGGCAAAGGGAGGGGCTGCCGGCAAAAACACAACTCGGGCCAGCCTGAAACACGCTGTTGCCAGTGTCCTGCCGCCTCCTCCCTCCCCACAGGGGCCCTGGCTCTTCCCATCCTTTCTCTCCCGTGGAGGCTCTCAGACACACTCAACCTGCAACCGCAGGCAGTGTCCGCGGATGTCTGTGGAAGGGACCAGTGGGGCCCAAGTGATGATTAAGTCTGGGCTACAAAGAAGGGTTGCCAACTGAACACATGATTCTAGCGAATCCTAAAAGCAGGTGCCAAATGACTAAATGGATCCTAAGTGGACTTAGGTTTTACAGGAAATAGCACAGCTGAGGATTTCTGTCACACATCAGACTTCTGTGTTTTCTCATAAGACCACTATTCCCCTTAAATGTGTAGATTTAAAACCTTAAGAGATGGTGCCAAAGGCACCCATTGTTCTTAGAGCACAGACTGGGAAGTGGTCATTTGTCAGCTTGGTACACACGAAACTACCTAAGTCTAGTTGTCTCCTGAATTCCAGAACCTTTTTGCTGTGTGGTCCAAACTATATTTTCTGTCAACCTATTGCCCCAAATTCTGAATCTCATTCATTATACTGAAAATATATACAAGAATTCTTTATGGATTCTGTGTACCATTCAGCCTGAAAACACCTCGTATTTGCTCCAGTGTCAGCAATTCTGTGCCTCTCTCGCCCTAATCTGCAGGGTTGCACGAACCAACTCTGTCGTGCTTGAGATCAAATCAAACATAAATTGGCTGATCGGGCCTCTTGCTTGAGGTTCACTGAACAAAGCCAAAACGATTCCACCTTCTCAAAGGTCAGACATCACCCGACCACTTAAGCAGAGAGAAGAGCATCATAAATTCATTATTTGAAGGTTTTATTGAGAAATGCATGTTTTTAGGTTACTTTAAGCATAATTTAAATATTAAAGGGAAAAAAGAAAGTGGTAAAAGAAAATACAGGGGCAAAGTGGCACTTGTGTAAAAAAAAAAGGAACTCTTAGAAATTCCAAACGAAGTGGTCAGAATGGCCAGAAAAGACAGAACTATTTTTATTCACATTTGTGCCAATTATTTCTAAAAGAGTATTTGATGCTTTATCTCTTTGCCATTCTCTTCTCAAATCAAAATCTTAGGGTTTTAAATAAACATGTGTGCTTTGTTTTTACAGTTCTTGCCAGGGACTTTGTGAATTGGTTGGACGTAAATATTAGTGCAAAGGAAAGGGACCTCGCTCATTTTTCTTCCCTGGAGCAAGTCCCAAGGCAGAGAGAATCCTACAGTTGTTCCTGGGCATTTCTTATTTGCAAGTGTAATGGAGCTATAAAGAAAGGTTCAAGGGATTGCCATCAAATGAAATTCAAACCAATTCAAAAATGCCGGTTAGAGGGATGGCATGTCTTTACCTTCCTTGGACTTCAATTACATGTTAATGAGGTCAATTTTAGCGCTAGGATGCCCTTTCATCATTACACAATAAGAGGTGTCTTTCTACCACGAGCTACATTTGTACGTGAATGTACATAGAAATTTATATCATCAAAGGTTTAACCAGACAGGCAAGGCTCATAAAGGGAGGAAATATGTGCCATAAATATCAGAGTTTTTAAACTTGAAACAAATTTGAGTTCTGAATTTCCAGCTCTGGGGCAGGAACGTGAGAGATGGGGTGTCTGAGTGATTTTCCCACATGCCCCACAAAGCACTGCTTTGCGTCACTGTAACCCAGCGCCAGGGGTAGGGACCAGAGTCAAAACAGGGGCGTTATGTTTCTGCAAAGAAATGGAATTATAAGATACATTGTATGCTAAACACATCATCCTTCAAGCTCTCCTAATATAATACATCCGACAAAATATGTCAATTAAACTAATATAACAGAACACGGAGAAAAGAGGAAAGAGAAAATGGCTTGTGGTACTTCAAAGGTGCCACATGTACCCCGAGTTCCCGGAGGGCTTCCTGTGCGGTAAAAATGCAACGTGAGCAAAGATGCCTTCCAGCTGCAAAGCCGGACCTCGGAGCCTGACCGAGCGGCCCCGGTTCCAGCTCCGCAATGAAACTCCAGGTTTTACCTCAAAGCCTGCCTGGAAGAGACAAATACAACTGAACGCCTAGAAATGAAACCACAGGAGCTTAACATGACGTAACAAGCGTCCACCCGAATGGACGAGGCCCCAGTGCAGGGAATGCAAGTGAGCCGAGGTGTCCAGGGGCAGAAGGCCCCCCCGGAATGCCGGCCCAACGCATGGCAAGGAAAACGCAGCCCATCTCGCCCCAGCCCGCACCCCTAAAACCGACTCCTTGGAAGCTCAGTTATGCACGCCTCAGAGAAAAAGAGAACTGCAAGTCACATTCGTGAGTGATGATATTTTCTTCTATAGAAGACACTTTTCTCAGCGCGCTATTAATCTAACAGTCATCTGGCCCAGCCTTTCATGAAGGTGGGGCCTCCAAGAAAGCACAAAGGGCCTCACTTTCCTTGAACTTTTCTGTTAAGGAAATGGTTTCTATTTGCTTGCAAAGTTGGGGACTTGAGTCTTTAAATACACCGTTCTGCCTGTTTTTTGAGCATATCCAAGAGAATGTACTAAAACGAAGGCAAATGTTGGGCCTTATTCACTTTGTGGGGATGACAAGGTTCTGGAAATGAGAATTGCAAAAACGGTGACTTCCCACCCGCTGGCCATGAATACGGCAGTGACTTCACCAGGCGATGAAAGGCTGGGGAGATACGCCCAAACTAGCAAGGGGGAGACAAGGGCATTTCGTTCTGCGAGTTGGGATAATTAATTTAGGGTTGGGCTCACTGCCGAGGCAGGCTGATGGGTGGTGTGGAAACGAGTCCTTATTATCCTCACAAGTACATTGATTGACCAAGTCATTGTACGAGCCACTGCATTACAGGCGGTGGGGTTCTAATAAATTCACATTGGAGGCTACTGATTTATCCCAAATGAAAAATCGTCTTTTCTTTTGATCAGTGAAGATGGTCAGGACCACAGTTCAGATCATTCGACCTTCAACCAGGGATGTGAAGGGGGACATGCCCACGGGGCTTTCCAAGAACAGGTCCCGTGCACTGCCTCGAAGGGGTAGATGTCTAAGAGATTTCAACGACTTCCATCCTTCCTTCTGTCTTTTGTCTCCTTTATGTTTCCTTGGGGCTCATTCTCCAAGCCTTTGGGGTTGTTATTTTGGTAGTTCCTTTGTACGTGGCATTGTCTTGCTCACTCAAGCCTGATTTTGAAGACCATTCTCGCGATATTTAAGACATTATTTGAGCTCTTGTCCGCTAGTCCCTGCCCTGGAGCTCCCTATGGGGCTAAAGGGTAGTTGCACCTCTAACTCCCCTAACAGATAATAAAGCACTAAGGGGCGAGGTAGCGGTGTGCTCATCTCGGAACCCCAAAATGCTGGATGGAATGCCTGCTTCAGAGTGGAACCTCAACAGTTTTTCCAATAATATTTTTTAAAAACTTCCAAAGAATTTTTGCAGGAATGAACAAAGGATGCATCGACATATAGTTCAATGTTAAGTGAGACACTTTGGAAACTGATCTTTGCACAGTTCAGTTTCTCCTAGTCAAAAATTCTAAAACATTTCAAAAATATCATCTACAAAAACAGACTCTCAGTTTTCTAGTAAAAGAAACTTAGGTGATATTAGCTGCTTGTAACCCACATCAGCATATTTGCAAAGTGAAAAACTCAGCAGACCCCACACCCAGGATGGCCACCAAGGAAGCCCTTACTAAGGGTGATCTGAAGAG
This sequence comes from Phataginus tricuspis, assembly GCA_029783875.1. Classification (NCBI taxonomy): domain Eukaryota; kingdom Metazoa; phylum Chordata; class Mammalia; order Pholidota; family Manidae; genus Phataginus; species Phataginus tricuspis. The sequence continues at coordinate 5,680,946 of JAQQAC010016209.1, read as the reverse complement.
ATGAAAATGAAGTCCTCTGACCGACCATGGTTTTCACAGGTGACCACTGATGCGTACAAAGAGGGAGCAAACTATGTGACCCACGGGGAGGAAACCCAGAGGACAGCAAGGGCTCGGAGCGCCTGGACGTGGAGACCCCTGGGCCACATGGCCACCCAAGGAACTGTGACCCCTCTTCATGTCGCCTGTGTGCCCTTTGCCCAGTGATACAATTGAGAATCACACTGGGCTCCGAAATTAGTGGCTTTCATGCCTTCGTTTTCTTGTATAGCCATTCTGAAATTCGTGGAGGCATTACAAAAAGATACCAGAACAGAGAATTACCTCGATGAGCACCCACAACCACTCCCTAACACTCACAGCTATGAAAGCCCTTCCCTGCCCGATACATCTGGGAGGTTGATTGGTTTGGGTGAAAACCAAGTCATTCCTATCACACAGGTGATGATATGGCCTCCCCTCCTACCATTCTTCCTTCATCCCATGGGTGAATTTGCATTTTGTTTTAGTTTGCTGAATCCATCTGTGACCTTAACATTCTGTGGGCAAAAATACAGACATCCAGTTCAGAAGAACAAAATTAATCCTGTCAAATGAGAAGACAAGAGTATCAAAGAAGAGAGAGGAAGAGGCAGGGGCAGAGGAAGAAAAGGAGGAAAAAGTAATCATTTCAACCACTTCTATTCTCAGGAAGCACTGTTGCTGGAAGTGGAAAATATTAAGGAAAATACATTAAGCATTTGCTGTGATTTACAAAGCCATGGCGTTTAGATGCTGATTTAAAATACATCTCTACTGTCAAGAGAATATGCTATCAAATTCATATTCTACTCTGTTTGGTCAAATAAAGGCATGGATCTTACGTTTGGTCTTATCGGAGTGTCTAGTCTTATTATGCACAGCCAATGAGGGAGAAATGTTTCCAGGTTTCCCCTTCTCCTCCTCTATTTGCAGGGGTGTGCGTGGTGGGACGAGTAGAGACCACAGTAAAAATCATAGTATTTATCGAGTCAAGGCCTCCCACCCCCAGCTGGTTTTTCTAGTTGTGAATACAGAGGCAGGGGATTCTCTGCCTCCCAGGTCGCCAGCATTCACTGTTTCTGCAGACAGGCACAGGTGGTGGATTATCCTTGTTTTTAGTAACCAGGGGAGACTTGGGCAGGTAGAGCCTTGTCTTTGTTTCAGAAGCTGATGCTTGCCAACAGGCATCAAAGATACCTAGTTGTGTAACATGACTGAGCAGGTGGTTCTGGTTAAAATTGTACTTGATAGGAGTGCTTCCCTGTCTTCCTTTACTTTTGTTGAAACCAGTTATGGACACTGGTTGAGACAGACAAGGTATACTTCCAAGAAGTTTCCAGTTCAATAGTGGAGATGGGGAAACCTGCAGTACTGCCTCCACCCCGACTTGCAGAGCTGAGAAAGAAACCTGGAATCCAGGCCCGGCTAGGTTTTCAGTCTAAAGCAGTGGTCCTCAACCAGGGGCGATCTGGCCCCCAGGGGACATCGGGCAGTGTCTCAAGACGTCGTTGGTTGTCACAACTGGGAGGGGGTGCTCCTAGAACCTAGTGGGAGAGGTCAGGGATGCTGCTAAACCTTTTACAGTGTGTAGGGGGTGGGGGGAGCAATTCTCTGACACCAGCAGGGTGTCTGAGAATTCCACTTGATTCTGTCACTGTGTATCCACAGACGGCATCAGATGCCACAGGTAAACGGCTCAGTCCCACAAGACCACCTTCCACTTCAGATGTCAAATGCATGTCTAGCTTGTCACCTGTATCTCTGACCAACTGGGCACAAATCAGAGGTTCCCATGACCCCTCCTTGGGTTTGACTAATTTGCTAGAATGGTTCACAGAAGTCAGGAGACCTGTTTACTCACTAGATTACTGATCCATAGGGTGAGGTCCAGAACAAGGGGCCTTCTGTCCTCCTGGAGCTTGGGGCCTGGCTCGCTACCATTTGGAAGCATTCTGGTTCCCCAAGCCCGAAGCTCTCTAAGCCCCATCCTCTGGATTTTTATGGAGGCTTCCTTACACAGGCCAGACTGATTAACCAGTGACCACTGGTGGCTGATTCAGCCTCCAGCCCGTCTCCTCTCCCTGGAAATCAGGGGGTGGGGCTGAAGGTCCCAGTCCTCTAATCAAGGTCGGTTCCCCTGACAACCAGCCCCCATGCTTAGGTGCTTTTCAAAAGTCACCTCATTCATGTAGACCCAGTTGTGGTGGAATGGGGCTTGTGACTAACAAGTTGCCCATTTCACCTTTATATCCTGAAGGGATGACAGGGACTGAGGACGAGAGACCAAATATTAGAGCAGAAGAAGCCCCCATGGCTCTTACCACTCAGGAGAGAGTTTTGGGAGCTGTGAGCCAGGAGCCCAGGACGTCACTCCGATGACTGAATATGTACTTCTTGTAAGTCACAATACTGCAAACTGTACAAAACAGTTCCCACCGCAAAGAATTATCTAGTCCCACATGTTGGAAGTACAGATATTGTGAAATATTGGACTTACAGGTAAGTTAGAACTCACACATGGGGGAAATTAAAATGCAGTTTCAGAGACATATGCAAAATTGGGCAATTAATTTGGTTTCGATCAGGGTTCGGGCAGAAAACAGAAGGCCAACTGAAATGCCAAAATTCAAATCAATTTTAATCAAGTCAATGCTATCAGTGCTCTGCCCACACTTCCTGGGATTTCTGCCCCCCTCCCCACCCCAGCATTTTGGGCGCACCAGCTCTCCAAGTCTTTGCTCACAAGTCGCACTTACCTCTATGGAAAACCTGCCCTGAGACTACGGGAACCTGCTTGGCCTGCAGAAAGGAGGTGGGCAGCATGGGGAATTCATATGGCTTTGGGGCAGCCCCTCACCAGTGACTCCTGGGTGCAGGAATAGAAAGCCCCAGGTCACTTGCCCCTCTACAGTGCGAAGGCTGCAGAGCTTCCCTCCACGGGGCTGGCTGGGTACCACACCCTGGGCCCAGGTCCCCTCTGCCCTAGGATGGGGTTTTCCTCAAAATCACCTTCACATGAATCCTCATTTCTGGCTCCACCTCTCAGCAACCTAAGCCAAGACGGGGATGATGTAAGAGGAGGACTGGGTCTGGAGAAGGCTCCAGGGCCAGTGCAGTATCCCCAGCCACCCTTCCTGACCACTGTCCCAGTAGGGGTTCTGGAAAAGTGGGATGAGAAAGCAGCTAGAGGGACTCTGGGGAGAGCTCTCTGGCTGCAGGGATGCGAGTCAGTGCTGGCAGGAGCAAACCAGCTACAGGCCGCAAACAGGAGGAGAGGGAGCTCTGGAGGTTGTTGGGAGACCACTCTGAAGGCTGAGGGTCCCCAGTGGAGGAGAATGCTGAACCCAGGCTCAGCCCCAGCTGCCACGCCACCCCCAGGGGAGCAGAACAGGACTGTGGGAGGAAGCTGCTGCCCCACCCGTCTGGGTGCTCTGGGACCTGGAGCACAGTTATTTTCTTTGCATGCCCCAGCACCCAGCACGGGGTCAAGCAGTGGTGAATACCCAGTGATGTATGTCTAGTGAACTAATGAATCCTCAGGGACCAACCTAGGAGTAGCCCATGTGGCTGACATACTCTAGGGTGGCCCCCATGATCCCCACCTCCCGGTGTTCACTCTCTGTGTAATCCCCTCTGGTTGAGTGTGGGCGGGTCCTGTGACTTGCAACTAACTGATTGAAAGGTTAGAGTCAATGTAGCAAAGGTGACAGGAGGTACATGATGACATGTACTTGATTATGCAATTGGAGTTCCCATCTTGCTAGAGTCTCCTTCTCTCTGCTTGCTGGCTTTGAACAGGCAAGCTGCCATGTTGCAAGCTCCTTATGTAAAGGGTCAACTGGCTGGGTGTCTAACTGCCAGAGAGAAACTGGGGCCTTGGTCTGCCAGGAACCAAATGCTGTCAACAACCTGCGTGAGCTGGGCAGGAGACCCCGTGTCTCAGATAAGACCACCACCCGGCCAGCACCTGAGTGCACACTTGCCGAGGACCCAGCTAAGCTGTGCCATGAGATAATAAAGGTGCATCGTTTCAGGCTGCTAAATATGTGGTAATATTGTTACACGGCAATAGAAAACCAACCCAACTGAGCGCGGGATTGGCAGCATTAATTAAATTAATGTAGAGATTAACAGGAGAAAAACAAATTGAATTCAGATGTATGGGAGCCCATAGGAATACGAAGCTCCAGGAAGTGACCAAGCAGGCAGCTTCTATACCCTCTAGATAAGGACACAACGGCGAGACAACGAGGTTTGGCCTGGGGGAGTGAATTAGTGAGGAAGTAACCAGGTTGGGTCATGCGGCTGCTCAGCCTCGAATTCCCCGTCTCTGGGACGGCGACAGCTCCTTTCCTCCTGCTGCAGGGAAGGCCACTTCACCTGGGAGGTTTATGTCCTGCTTTCAGGGGCACAAAGGACGCAGGGTGTCCTGCTTGCATCGGCAGCTTCTTATGTGACTTGAAATGCAAAATAATCGATATGCCTTCAAAGTGGCGTCTTTGGGGACAGCCTGCCCTGCCCCCCATCATGAGCAATGATGTTCAGCTGTGCCTGCCTGACAAGAACCACAAACACCCATAGGGTGGTTTTGCGGTCCTGTGCCCAGCAGACTGCACGCTGGGCATCTTCTCTTTCCCTGAGAAGCCCGAGAAAGACATTCGTATTCATCCAGCATTTCCTGTGTGCACGGGCTGGTCTTTAAATACAGAAGAGGGACTAACCGTCCCATTATTTCTTCTGTCTCCATCACCACTTGTCATCTCTGGGTGCCTGGAACCCCTGCCAAAACGTGCCAAACCTCATTTCAGCCATTTCACTCATACTGGGCTAACTTAGCACAATCGGTCGGTGGTTAGCCCTATAGATACCATGTTTACAGTTTCTTTGGACTTGAAATACAAGAGAAATGGAAGAAAGAATATTCTGGCAGATGAAACATCATTCATTAGCTGATAGAATCGAAGAGTGCTAGAAATGGGGGGATACCAGAGACGACGGGTCTAAACTCTCATCTCACAAAATAGGAAACTGGGTCAAGAGAGAGGAGAAAGGTTGAGGATCCCACAGGCCGATAACTGGTGGGACAGAATCCGCTGAGCACCAGACTTCCATCCCCTCACAGGCCTGTCCTTCAAACTGAGCAGAGAGACCTCCTCAATCTCTATCATTCTAGGAGCCAAGAATTTCGCCAGGCATTATGGGTACCTCTGAAAGGCAGCCTTCCTTCTTTTCAACATTTATATATTTAACTTCCCACCACTCTGCTGAAACTCTGGAGAAGAATCATATAAAATGAAGGCCACAGCACTGCCTTTAGCAGGAGGATCTATTCAGTTAAGGATCTCATTTTAAAATATACTTAAAATGCAAAAGTTTAATAAGGGAGTAACACCGGGCAAGCTCCATCTTCTGTTGAGATGTTTTTAGCTCGACCCTTAGATTCACAACATGTCTTCCTCTATGACAAAGCTAGCATTGGATGGTTTCTTTAAAAAAAAAATAGGGGTTCTCTAAGATGGGATATTTCAGATTTCCGTAAGGGGGTCATTACATACTTTTAAGACTTGAATAGCCCCAGCGCCTCCTGGTCGTGGCTGTTTGAAAATACAAAGGGTTGGCAGACTTGAGGTGAATTGCTGACATTTGGGGTTTTTATGTATAATTTTTAGGAAAGACAAAATAAGATGCAAAACCCCTTTTATAAAAGGCCCCATCTGCTGCAAGGAAAAATATCATTATCATGTGTGAAAATTCAACTACATGGTTAAGGGGAAAATCAGAGCATAATCTAAAAGTAAAAAAGCTCACATGTTTCCTTAAATTCCATCTCTTATTCTGTCTCCTCCAGTTCATTCGGGTATAAGATACACATAGCAGACCTGGAGCTTTCTGCAACTGTGGCACCAAATGTAGCATTTGTTTTTAATCACAGAAGACTTGATTTTCATTCATTTAAAGCCCAGGGTAACCACGAGCTTATGTAGGAGTCAGAACAAGGCTAGAGGTGCCCTGGGCCCACCCCCTAGAGGAGCTGTTTGGGCTTTGCTTCGGGCTCATGGTGAATTGCTTTCACCAACCCAGTGTCCCCTGGTTGACACTGACTCTGTGCTGCCAGCCAGCTCGGGGAGGGCACGACAGCCAGCGGACGGGGCTCTGAGCCCTAACGCCTGGGAGGAGGCCTCTGCCCACTTGATGTCCCCAGGGCTAAAGGGTCTCGGCATCACTGCTGCATTTACTCTTTTGACCCTCCCTGCCAGGAGGTAGAGCAATGACTTAGGGCCAGCCGGACTTGGAAAGACCAACAGTGACTTACAGATCACCACGTGGAGACATTTGTCAGGGTCATTTAAGGTCATCCTCAGAGTATTATGAATGTTGAAGAACTGTTTGCCCTCCCAATAAAATGCTAAGAGTCTAGAGAGATGTTCTGAACAGGCTTTTATCTGAACAAAAAGAAAAAATGTAGCATGAACAGTACCACCATGTACCCTATTGTTCAAAACAGGAAGTCCATCCCCAGCCTTCCACGGCCAATGAGTCCAAAGTTCTGTTGATTCAAAATTTTTTCTTTTTTATTATATGTATTAATTACTGAGGAAACTCAAAAGAATATTTCTGGTATATATGTTCTTTAAATCATTATACAATATATTCTTGTGTTTTTATCACTGAATTAATTCAAGAAAATGACCATTACTATTATTTTGTTCCCTATGTGTCTCACCCCAAGCCACTCCCTTTCCGGAGGTTTCTCAGCCTCGGCACTACTGAAGTTTGGGACCAGATGATTCCTTGCCGTGGAAGGCTGTGCACTGTAGAATGCTCATCGCATCCCCGGCCTCTGCCCATGAGATGCCAATCGTACCTCCCCAGATGAGAAAACCAAACATGTCTCCAGATAATGTCAAATGTCCCCTGGGAGCCAAAACCACCCCTGGTTGAGAGCCACTGCTCTAGAGGTAGATCTTATCCTGGATTTTGTGTTTATCGTTTCTTGCTTATAGTTTTTATCACCCATATTTTTATAAATGCTATTTCATTTTACATTTTTAAAACTTCTTATAATAATTGTTAAGAAAAGTGTACACAAAACTTAGAATTAAGGCAAAAAGCTGCATTGAATCTATTGATCAATTGGTCAACAACTCCTATCTTTATAATATTGAGCTCTGTGGTGGATTAAAATATGTCCAAAAGCTCTTAACATTCCCTTCAAGAGATAGAAACTAATTCTCCTACCCTTGAGTGTGGGCTTGACTTAATGACTTGTTTCCAATAAATAGAAAACAAGAGAAGTGACAGCATATGCCTGTGTCTTCAGAGACTGTCTTTTGGATCTCTCACTCTGGGGGGCGGCAGGCGGCAGGTTGTCATATGGAAAGACCCATGTGGTGAGGAACTGACGCCTCCAGTCAACAGCCAGTGAGGAACTGAAACCTCCTGCAAACAGTCACGTGAGTGAGCTTGGATGTGGCCACTCCAGGAGTCCCGGTCAAGCTCTCACATCACTACATGCCCAGCTCACACTCTGACTACAACCTCACAAAGGCCCCAAGGCAGGACCACACAGCTAAGCTGCTCCCGAATACCTGACCTACAGGAGCTGTGAGATTGCAATTGTTTGTGGTGTTCAGCCACTACCTGTGGGTTATACTGTTGGGCAGGAAGAGATAACTCACTTGTGTGCATTTCTATGACTACGGAGTGACTCTCCTTTTATTAATCTTCTTTAATGGCATTCAATAAATCTTTGTAATTATTTCCATAACACTGTGTGGAAATTATTAAATACAGCTGGCCCTTGAACAACATGGAGGTTAAGGTACTGATCCCCGCATACAGTCAAAACTCTCTGTGTAACTTTTGACTCCCCAAAAACTTAATGACAAATAACCTACTCTTGACTGGAAGCCTCACTGATAACATAAACAGTCAATTTACACATGTTTTGTATGCTGTGTTACATACTGCATTCTTACAATGAAGTAAGCTAGAGAAAAGAAAACGTTTGTTCGAATTGTCGCAAATCTCCAAATATAATATTTTTCCAATATATATTGAAAATAATCCATGTATAAGTAGACCCCTGCAGTTCACAGGTCAATTGGACTTTAAATTGTTGATGCCATTGTAATTTTTTCTTTTCTTCTCTGTTTGTTATTGGTGAAATGAAACACAGTTAATTTTGTGTTAATTTTGTATTCAGCAATTCCAAACACTCACCCACAAATACCCATAAAACAGCTGTATTTAAAAATAATTTCCACACAGCTTTATGGAAATAATTACAAAGATTTATTGAACACCATTAAAGAAAATTAATAAATGGAGAGCCACACCATATCTACCTATGCAGATAATCATATTATTTGTGAATAATGAGGATTCTTTTTTCTTCCTTTTCAATTCCCATAATAATTTTGCTGGCTAGTATCTCTAATGCAATGATGAATAAAACTACTGACAGTAAGACATTTTCTTACACATTATTTTAAAAGGAATACATTTAATACATCATCATTATGTGTGAAATTTGCTATAATCTCTGTAAATAGTCATTACAAAACATTAAGGAAGTTTTGTCTAGTCCTTGTTTTCCAAGATTTTTTGAATTTTGAATATTGAATTTTATTAAAAGTCTCATGCATCTATTGACATGATTATACAGTATTTCTCCTTCAGCCTCTTAATTAATAACATTAATTGATTTTCTCTTATTAAAAATTCTTACTTTCCTGGACTAGACATTCATTTCTAAATCAATTGTCTGTCAATTTTGGAAGCAGAAATGAGGGTTGACTTAATGCCCCCCCTAAAGTGGTTAACCTATCCAATATGATTGTAACCTTTAGCAAGCAGAGTTATATAAGTGATTTTTGAGTGTATATGTACTCATAAAACAATTATATTTATTATTGATTATCTCAAGCCACTTTGAGAGGGAATTTGTTTCAGCTATAAGACATTTTGGAAAAGGCAAAACTATGGAAACAGTAAAAAGATCAGTGGTTTCTAGGGACTAATGGGGAGAGAGAGATGAATAGGTGAAGCACAGAGGATTTTTAGGGCAGTGAAACTAGTCCGTATGATATTATAAAGGTGGATATGTGTCATTATGTATTTGTCAAAACCAAAGAACGTACTCCCCCACAAATGAACCCTACTGTAAACTATGGGCTCTGGTGGTGATGACGTGTCAGTGCAGGTTCATCGATTGTAACATGTGTCCCACTGTGTGGGGGGATGTTGATAGTGGGAGAGGCTGTGCACATGTGGAGACGGGGAGTATATGGGAAATCTCTGTGTTTTCCACTCAGTTTTGCTGTGAACCTAAAATTGCTCTAAAAATAAAGTCTATTTAAAAGTGGGGGTGGGGGGTTGGTTCTTGTTTCATGTTGGAACTGCATATTGGATTGATTAATGGGGCCTGAATTTATCCCTAGAATTGACATATACTGAACCATGCTTGAAACATACATTTACACTTTTTTGTTTTGGCTAAAGATGTACTGGGGTGAAGGGGAAGGAAAGAGAGGGAGATGTAAACCATTTAGGCTATTATGTTGCTATGATTTGAAACTTGAACACTACATTATTATTGGAAAATACTTACGTTTGCACAAGCCTACTCTGGGTGAGGATTGTTTTGATGTGATTTGCATTGCTTTGTTTTTCAAGGAAACAGAAACAGTTGTAAACAACATCCCACTCAATGCCACAGATGAGTTTACGTTGCCAGATTCTGTGATACTGTGTACGTGAAATTGTATCTTGATATTATAATCATAATGGAAGTCTTTCTGATGCATGTGTTACTCACCATTTCTCTTTCCTGCATCCTGACCTTAGTGAAAGTAACATACCCAAACCCACAGTTTACTGAATGCTAGTTATTCGTTCTTTGAGTGGTTAACACAAGTAAGGCACCATGCTAAATGCTGTGTCTGCCCTTCTAGAATGAACTAGAAGACCTCCTCAGAGGGTTAACGGACTACACTGCCTTCTGAACAATGTTTCACTCACAGTCTCAAGTCAAACTACCAGGCAATGCTAATAACAATGCCAGCTTATGCTCTTTGTATAGTTATTACTTAGGAAAACAAGAAAAATATGTCTTTCTTACAAGGTAACAAATATGACTTTTTTCTTCTAGAGGAAAAATATGGAAGAACTATTTCGAAAGATATATGGGCCCAAAGGAAAATGAATTAGATACTTTTTTTTTTTAGAAACCCAGGTAGATTAAAAGTAAGTAACTTCTTTCTGATTTAATATTGGGAACACAATTTTGATATCCAATTGTGAAACTTACTGTGCCTTTAAGATTCAAGCGGTTTCCTGAGGGTATCAGTGGTGCTTGTCTCCTTTCCAGGTGAGTCAAAAAAAATTGAGTTTAAAAAAAACCCTCAGAAAACAGAAACCTCGCTTGTCCATTTTGACACTTAGTCAAAGTGATTCCATCAGACAGCTGTGAAATGCTGGCCCTGTGCTGTGCGAGTGTGTGCACTTGGAGCTGCTTCCGCATCGATGCAATCAAGCAGGAAAAGCCTAGCGGCGTCAGAGAGCTTTCCAGGGAGTGTTGAATGCCTTGATCCATCGAGGCTTCCCTTCACACAATTAGGTAAATACTGTATCTAAAGAAAGGACAGAAACTACATATGATAAAGTAAGCTGATTTCATTCTTTTCTAGCAGTTGCTTGAATGTGAAGAAACTAACCAGGAAGCAATGTAAAATGACTGATCAATGTTCACCATCATTTTTTAAAAGTAGGAAACAAAGAAGCAACGAGAAGAACGCCTCATTAAAGGATGTGTGGGGCAGTATGGGGGGAGAGCACATGGCCTAAAGGCGGACATTCAAGGCTCCCGGAGACACGCTGGGCCTCAGCTGCCTTATCTGTGTATCAGGTATAATAAGGACTTCTTTAGAGGCAGCAGGGAGTTAAAGAGCATCTATAAAACCATCTAGCCTACTGTCTGCCATACAACAGATGTTTTTAAAATGTTAAGCTTTTGAAAGACTAAAATAACGTACAATAAGAAATACCAACTGTTGCTCTCAATGCCATAGGGAGGAGAGCCTGGGGGGATCTGGAGAGGATTGGATCTCTATCATTAATACTACTTTGCACAGTTAGTCTATGTCTAGTTTGCTAAGAGTAATAAGAACTTGCTGCATTTAGAGACCTTTCCCATGGCAAGTGAGGGAAACCCAACGCTATCTAGGCTAAGTAAAAAGGAGAAAACTGGCTCACATAACCGGAAAGTCCACAGATGTATCTGCTTTCAGGTACAGGATCTCAAATGTGCTCAGTTCTTTGCCGCCACCCCTGCCACCCATCTCTCAGCCCTGACAGGTTCTGTTAGCCCCTGTTAAATAAAAGAATTGTTCCGACATTTGTTAAAATGTTGGAATGCAATGAGGTCAACTCTCTTGCAAGAGGAAAGAGAGAGATCAGGCCCAACTCCAAATACAACAGAGACAAGAGGTCAGTGGATGGGAAGTTACTCAGAGAAGACATCGAGGTTAGAGGTATTCTTGCTACGGGCTGGCCAAGCACTTAGACATCAAAAGTTGGGGACTGAGGAACTTGATCAGGTATCAAGTGGGGAGGGGATTCTGGATAAGTTGACTTAGCAGGATTCTTGCTATGCAGGTCCAATGAGGACAGGATAGACAGAGAAGGCCACGGTTGAGAAGTGGAGAAGAGGGCTCAGAGGGGCCTAACTAAAATTTGGTCAAGGAAAGAGTCTTTGCCACCATCTACGCGCCGGTCAAGATTTACATCCTCCTGCTCTAGCAAAGTCAGGAGCAAATACTGATCTTTCCTAAGACCTCTGGTTGAAAATGACTCTTATTGGTCTGGTATGGTCCCCATGCTCATCTTTGAACCAATCACCATGTCTAGTGTAATGTACCATGGTTGGTCAAGTTTGGTTTATGTTTCCTCCCCTGTGAGTGACAAAGAGCCCCACCAGGACCATACAGAAAACAGGAGAAGAGTCTCAAAGGGACCAGAGAAAGGAAAACATACAAACATGCCAGGCACTCAAAATTTGTGATTGCTGCAGCCCATTACTTTCACAGTATACTTTTTCTAAAAGGCTTTGAATTCATAACAACAAATACAAATAGTGATAATAGAAACTATTTCAGATGTGGCTTATCCACCCAGAACACTTGATGGACTATGCTCTGAATTATTGTATTTGTTTTCCTTACCTTCCAGAATGCCCCCAATAAAAACCCATCTGTTCTTATTCTCCCCAGCTAGGCAACTCTTAAATCTGCATGTGATGGGCCACTCTTACCTGCCAACTCTAATCATGTAAGCCCTGCCCATCTGCCAAGACCTCATTAAGTGCCATCTCTCCCATGTTCTTTTCTAATTGATATGGTGCACCATTTACAGCCCCACAGCCCCCTTAGATTATGAGTTCTTTAAGAACCTGGTCTCCTGTAGTGTGGCATACACCTTAGCTTCAACGTAGTCCCACAATTAAAGTTGGAGTTGAAATAAAAGTTGCTAAATGAGCTAATATATTGATTCTCATTCCTTAGGAATGCACTGTGAGTTTATAAACCCTTAGCTCTAGTCTTTTTCCAAAGCTTTATCTTAAACTGAATGGCTATACATTAGGGGTTATATATTAGGGGTTCTTAATATATATACATATTAAGAGGATAGTTGAAGGCACTCTTTGTTAATCTTTTAGAACTCTGTTTTATCACAGACCAAGCATTCAGTTGGGAATCAGAATACTTGGCTTCTAGAACCAGCATTGTCATTTGTGAAGTGTTATTCCTGGTAAAATTGAGTGTCTCAAGATCTGAACAGACACTTCTCCAAAGAAGAAATTCACATGGCCAACAGGCACATGAAAAGATGCTCCACATTGCTAATCATCAGGGAAATGCAGATTAAAACCACAATGAGATATCACCTCACACCAGTTAGGATGGCCACCATCCAAAAGACAAGGAACAACAATGTCTGGGAAGGACCTGGGAGGATATACTTTTTTGTGTTTTTGTACAAGATGAGCAAAAATATAGGTTAGATTTGAATATTCATTACAAGACTTTGGCCTGATCTCCAGAGAAAGGCAAGTAGGACCCAGATCACATGGCCTCAGCTCTCATGACTTGGACTAAGAGCTGGTTTTTGGAAGTGAAAAGCAGATGACGTGTGGACTCTCTTAGCCCACATTTAGCTATATTTTAAATGAAATTAGGGATAATGTGCAAATATGCAGAAGCTCACACAAAAATGCACCTGAAGGACACTCCAGGCAGGAGGACACAGATGCACAAACACCCAAGCTTGTTTGTGATGCCCTTGCGATGCTGATCTGAAACCTGAGGCAGTTTCCTTTGACCCAGCATCCCTCCTTCCCCTCTCCCACCTCCATCTTGAGCCTCCTTCCCTCCTCCCCAGGCAGCCAGTCTACATGGAAGCCTGAGAATTTCTTCCAGAATGGCTCTCCCTTTTTTCCTCCCTATATTTTGAGGCTATTTTATCCTCATCATGGTTATTGACGATCCCTGGGATTTGAGTTGAATGAGACCTAACACCAAAAATCCAGCCCCTGGTGCTAAGCAGAGGAGTCCGCACCCACCACTGCTTACTGTCAACTAACTGGTGTAATCTTCAAGCTTTCTTTTTTTTTTTCAAGCTGTCTTTCAAATCAATATGTTTAATACAGGCCAGTGGTGTGATGTTCAGAGGGAGCGCTTTTCTTCATAGGTTGAAAGGGAAAGGCAATGAGGAGAGGTCACCACCATCTGTGTGGAATAGCTGAGAAAATTAATTTAGCAGCAGACTGACAGTGGTAGCGACCATTAAGCCATTTCAGCTACTAAAATAGATAATGTATTTTTGCAGCAAATATATGGAACACTGATACATATGTGTGGTTTCATTGGTAAATATGCCCATGTACCTTACATTTTAACATGCCACTCTTAACGTAAAGGCTGCATGTGGTAGGCTGAATAATGGCTCCAATATCCATATCCTAATCCCCTGAAGTTCTATCTTATTTTGCATGGCAAAAGGGACTTTGCAGATGTTATGAAGTTAAGAATCTTGACTCCTGACGTGGGGAGATGATCTTGGATCAATATAATCATGTGTCCTTTGGAGGTAAAGAAAGAGCGAACATACAAGGATAGAAGCAGAGTTCACGGAGGAGAGAAGATGCTACACTACTGGTTTTGAAGATGGCAGAAAGGGCCATAAGCAAGGGATATGAGCAGCCTCTACAAGCTGGAAAACGTAAAGAAACAGGTTCTCTCTTAAAGCCTTCGGCAGGAACGCAGCTCTGCGGACGTATTTTAGACTTCTGACCCCCAGAACTATGAGATAATAAACCAGTGCTGTGGTAAGCCGCCAGGTTTGTATGGCAGCAGTAGAAAGCTCCAACGCTGCAGAAATCTGATCTGACTCAGCTGCTCTTGTTGAGAGCCCGAGGAACATCAACTGCCCTGCCTCGCTCCTCTCCTTTGGGACAAGCGTAGGAAGTTTGTTACCCTCTCATACCTTAACGCTTTGGAAGCTGTGATGGTGTCCTGGGGAAATGTCTAGCAAATACCACCACAGGACTACTCTCCGATGTTATTTTTACCACACTGTATGCAAATAAAAGAATCTTGAAACAAATATTCCATGTAAATATGACCTACAGTTTGGGATGCCTGTTACTGTCTGCAAAATCCCTTGTTTGCAATTCAGACAAGCTGTTTGACAGAGCAGATTTACTCACAATTTCTGAGAGACAGAGATAATTGGGGTCAGCAGCTATGTACAGCCCCTGGCCCCCAAGGCAATGTGGAAATGCAAAAGCAAAGAAAAAGGAAAACCACCAACAACAAAAATGCATCTACTTTCTTTCTCATGAAGGTTTTTTTTTTGAACCTCAAATGTTGAAGTCACCGGTCCCTATGACCCCCCAGTCACTGGTGGGGTTGTCCCCTACACAGGTTATTTTCCAAGAACTTCGACCTATCTCCCTCTCCCTAGCAATCATGTCTCCCCTCCCATTTTCTTTTCATACTCTGTGTTATTTGACCAAAAAAAATCTTCTGGCAAATTCTGAGTCTAGAAGAAATCCTGCCGGGTGCTGTGGATAACACCTTGCTGTTTTCTTTGGGTTAACTATGATCCTAAAAGAAAACTTTCTTTCCTGCAGGCTTTTCTGAAACATTTTCTGGCACTAAAAGTTAACTTATGGATTCCAGGCCCTTCTGTGGGATCTTTGATCTAGCACTGCTTCAGAAAGCACATTCTCTATGCATTATGCATTTCCTGTGTGCTGTCCCCTGGTCCGCCTCCTCCAACCCTCAGTCAGTGCAAATGCCAGTGGGCTGTCCTGATTCACTCTCCTGTCTGGTCCCTCTCTGCCTCCCTGCTCCTTCCTTCCTTTCTTTCCCATACATGTTCTTTTTCTTTCTTCTTCTTTTTCACTTCCTCTCTCTCTCTCTCTCTCTCTCTCTCTCCCTCTCTGCTTTGACCCAAGCCATTTAAACCAGGTTTTCCTAACCCTCAAATGCAGAGGGATTATTATAATATTCTGTCAGAGCACATTGATGTTCCCAGGGCACATGGTTGGCCATGAATGGTGGTAGCTTTGCAAACGCCCTGGAGGATTTTTAACAGCCTCTCTAGCTGGAATTAGCCATTGCCATGTTAATGTTATACTGCGGTCAGCAGGCTCACAGATGGGGATTCTGAGGGATCTATGCCCCCATTTACTTCACAGGTTAGATTCTAGGTAAGGAAATGCCCATATGCACAAGAGAAAATAAATTACTAAATAAGGTGGCATCAAATAGCCAGGCTGGTTCTTTTGTAATCCTATGTTTATAAGGTCATGTCCTACAAACATATGGGAAAGTCAGACATGGTGTCCTGGTGGCATGAGAGGTAATGATTACTGACTTGGGTTGGCCTTCTCAGGGCCTGAGCTGAATGCCTGTGTCGCCACTGACAAGCCATGCAACTTCGAAAGGGTGGTTTCAGTTCTCTGAGCTGTGGCATCCTCATCTAAAAACATCTGGATAGTAGTTTACCTGCCTCGTAGTGCTGTTCTGAGAATTAGATGACAAAGGGCAGGGAAAATGCCTAACATGGTGTCTGCCCCATAAACAGCCTAATAATTGCTAGCTACTCTTAGTTTATTGCTAGGGAAGGTCTTAGTCCATCAGGGCTGCTATAACAAAATGCCCCACACTAGGGGGCTTATAAACAACAGGCACTGATTTCTCACGGCTCCAGAGGCTGGAAGCCTGAGACCAGAGTGCCAGCCGGGCGGGTTGGTGAGGGCCCCTTCCAGGCTGCAGGGGCCGCCTTCCTGCTGTGTCCTCAGGGGGCAGAAGGGCCAAGGGGGCACTCTAGGCCTCTTTTATAAGAACATTACCCTCATTCCCGGGGCTCCACCCTCATGATGTAGGCACCTCTCAGAGGTCCCCCCAGTAGCATCCATGGGGGATTAGGATTTCAACATATGAATCGGGTACAGTGGGGACAAATATTCAGACTGGCAAGGAAAGTAAAAGAATAGATTGTTTAGCTCCTCCATGCTTATATGATTTAAGTTAATACCCATAACAACTCCACCCAGTACCAAATGTAAGCCAGAAACTCTGAAGTGTCTGAGACCTCGTCCTCTCTGCCTCTGAGACCTGTCCTATCAGACAGGAGGCGCCAGGCTTTCTGGGTTAGAGGCAGAAAATTTATTGCTCAAAACCAAAACATCCAGAGCAGCATCTTAGCACTACTTCCTGAGTCCTCATCCCCATGAGGCGATGGTGGAAAGGTCCGCTGTTACCTGCATGTGCAGCAGGGTGGCAGCCTCAAAGAAGAACCCCAACATAAGGGGACCTGAAGCTTACATAGTCTGCCAGCAAGCTGCCCATCCTCCCCTCCAGAAAAGAGAAAGATGTGCTCATGAAGCACTTCTCCTCCACCTGCGGGTAGTGGAGACATCAGCTTCTGTTCCCTGAAAGTAAGCCAATGGCTCTGGGATCAGTCCCTACATCTAACTTTAGGGAGATGCTATCTCTAGCTTCCCAAGCCTTTGTGCAGAAAACCTGGACCGTGCACAGCATGAAAACAGCCATGGAGAATCGTCTCCCATTTGGTATCAGCCACATTATACAGCTACAAGGCTAGTTGTCCACATCGGGATCAGAAGTAAGAGACACTGAAGCTGGGTCATTATAACAACTGTGCTTCTTTACTTTGTCCCCACAACCAATAAATAGTATTATTTATTGTTCTGGTAAGAGCCAAGTCTTAAAAGTGCTTAATTCAGCTGAATGACTTGAGTATGCTGGGGAAAGCAAAATAAGCTATAAATGAATGAGGTCTGAGCAGGGAGATTTTTTCCCGCAACATAAGCACTACCTTTTGAACTTACTACATCCTTGTCCAACACTAAAACTGACATTTTATCTGTTCCATTTCTTCAGGGCATTTAAAAATAATATTAAAAATAAATTTACTTTGAGTAAATAAATGAAACCTTCTAAAGAATTTGTACTTCACATGGAATACTGTTAATAAATGATGTAACCCAAACTTGCAAATCCTAATGGAAGGTTTCAGACAGGTAGATATTTCGGTGGAAGGCTATGTCTCACACAAAACGCATCTCCAGTTAATGGTTACAACCACATACATGCATATCGTTTCATTGAATCCATCAGAAAACCCAGGCAGAGGCACTTCGGAGGAGGAAATAGAGAGTTCAAGGTTAAATGTGTGTTACATGTTAAATAGAGGTAAGCTGAGACACAGTTCCAAGTCGTCACATTTGAAGGATGCTAGACTTTTGTCAGTTCTGGCACATTCCACACCAGTGATTCTCAACTACAGTATGTGTTTTGGGGGTGAGGGGCAGTTCTTTATGAGGGTCACTGTGTCAAAGTCACCTGAATGGGGGTTCAAACCACGACCCCTTCAGAGATTTTGCTATCCTCCTTAAGTAAAGCACACACTGAATTTGGGAGCCTTGCTACTGATAAGATAGCGCTCTAGCCCAGGGGATGCTCAGAAAGAAAATTCTTGAGAACTACTAACCCAATTTTATAGTTAATCAACATATTTTTGAGTGGTTAATGGAAATAATTTCATGTACTTAATAGAGATGTGGTCATAAAATTAATACAAAAATGTTAGTGCATTCTATCATAGAACCAGCCCAGTGGTTTATGCGGCATGCATACCAATATTCACATTACTATTTTGCATAAATATTTCTCAGTCTTTGTTTCCTTTCATTTAACCAGGAATATAAGAGTTTCACTTCTGTTTATCTTTTTACAATGACAGCTAAAGGTTATATCTCAGAATGTAGAAGTCTGGCTTAAGTGTGGCACTTGAATTCTAATAATAATGAAAAATAACCCATCAGTGAGAAGCCTTTTGGAAAAAATCACTCAAGGAGAAAATTGTTCTTGACAATGTTAAGAGCACTGCTCTGCCCCACCAGTCATGAACCTCAGGAGAAAGTCAGCGTCAGCATCAGATAATATTCTTCCAGATGCCATCAAAATTCTCTCCCATCTTCCACAAGTACAATACTCTGTTCTCACCACCTGTTCATTTGAAAAAGTTGCCAGAGAGAGGGGAGAAACGGTATACGTTTCACTGCCCTGCAATTTCCCAGAAGTCAGACTTTATAAAGCAAAAGTTTTGTATTTTGTATATTTCTTGAAGTGGGAACATCAAAGGGGACGCAACACAACCAACAGCCCTAGGTCTTATTCCCTTTCTGCCTGACTTTAAGTGCAGGCAGTCCTCCTTTGCACAGCGGTGCAGGACTGTGAAAATGACCTTGCAAGCTGAAACTGTGCAGAGGGATCGCGGGCATGAGTGGGGAAAATGACGACTGGGCTGTGAATTACAAAATTTATGTCAAAAGACTAAAAATTCTCTTACTGTCAGCTATGAGGAGGAAGGGAACTAAAACATAACAAAAGTAATATTTATTTAATACACTGTAATTTAAAACATTAGAAACCTGAAGAATCAAAGGGTTTTATTTGTAAACACTCATCATATAACTGACAATGGAGTGAGTATCTTTTCTATGCCTTGGCAAATTGTCATACACCTTTCTAATTCCAGATTAGCTTCTAGCATTTTATCCTTTATCAAGGCCATGCACTATGTCAGAGAGTTCCTTCAGTGTGAAGTTTTCTGCTCGCATCACTTCTTGGAGGACATCGGCACCCTCCCATCCCACCCACTCTCCTCATTTATGTTGATATGCTCCCATTCGCTAAGTTCCTCCTCTGGCTGTATACCTAGAGACTCACAGCAGCTTTTTCCTTCAAAATTCCATTTCTGTTTGATTTGAATGTCACTTCCAATGCCATCACTTTTCGTTTTTTGCTGCACGTTCATTTTGTTGGCTAGCTCCCTCTTTCCGTGATGCCTTTTGTATATTACCATGAGGGTTTATCACTGGGGGACAAGAAGGCAACACAACTATATGCTTTGCTGTCTGTGCGTGAACTGAAGACAGATGCACAGATGGGCTTATTGAGTTTGAAAGAAGTGATGGCCAGTTAGCCAAATGCCCAATTCACCAAATGACTGCACTGCTTGAAGCCAATTAACCAAAAGATCAATCTGCAAAATGATTAATTTGCCAAAGGATCCATTGATTGAATTTGATAAAATTTCTCATTGCCTAAAACCTTCCTTTAAGGTTCAATGAGATAAATATTTTATTATTAGGGTCATATTCTTATTAACTGAAGTAAATAAAAATATTAAAGTTATGTTTTGGGGCATATTCAAGAATATACTCAATATAATCATAAAATCTTCATAATTATTCATATATTTGATACATAATTTCATTTTAACATGGTTTTCCATGAATATAGACATTAATGGAAAATATATTCAGGAAGTCAAAACTAAAACCCAGAACTTTTGACAAGTTAATGTGTCTAGGGAAAAATACATGAGTTGACTAAACTCAAGAATATTCTTAAAATAAGTGTTTGGTAACCTTATACACTTTGATGACTTAGCCATTAGGCATTCGATGATTTGGCCATTGGGAAATTAGCCTCAGCAAGTTGGCTCTTGCTCACCTGGTTTTTGGCAAACTGTCTCCAAATGCACCTCTCTGTCTCTCCCATCCTCCTTTCTCTAGGCTGCCTTTGGTGTCCCTGCTGCACACTCCCTTGTGTCATGTACTCCTCTATCATAGTAATTATTATGCTATTTTTAATCTTGCTTAAATGTTTGCCTTCCCGTTTCCACTGCAAGCTCCATCAGGTCAGAGGCAAGTCCGCTGTGTTTATCTTTGTGTCCTATCAGCTAGCACAAAACAAATACCATTTCCATAGGTAACATTAGTGACTTCTTCCTCCGAGCCTGGCACCACACTGGTGCTTGGTATGCATCATTTCATTTATCCTTCATGCAATCCTATGAGGTGAGTGAAATTATTGAATTATTGCTATTATTTTCTAAATGAGGAAACTGAGGCTGAAGTTACACAGTGAATGCATTATAAAATACATTCCGGAACTTGCTCAACTACCTCTCAGCCTTAGGTGTTCCATAATCATATGCTGAATTAATGAAGCACTTCTTATTGTTCATCCATGGAGCAGCTGCTTGGGAAACTGCATATCATGTGCCAGAAACTTCCGTCTACATAGTCTCCGTGGAGACATGCATAAGCAGGGGCCTTGTACTGCCAGAGCTGGCTTTGGGCTGGGCCTCTGGGACTCGTCTCCGGAGCCCTGTCAGCACTGCCGAACCAGTGCAGCATGAGTGTTGCTACCTTTTTCCTCGCCAGGAAGGTGGAGATGTGTTGGCCCCAGGGCCTACAGCATGTATGCTAGGTCTACAGCAAAAAGCAAAGAGAAGAAAACAAAGAAGGATGGCCTGGCCCTGCCTGTCAGCCTGCACACCAGATGCTTGGAAATGAAGAAACAGAAAACGCTTTACATGTCCACAGCGGGCTTTGCCAACGTAAAGGGGAGAGGCCAGCCCCCCTCGCTCCCGCCCTCTCAGTTTCCCAGGAGTGTAACTGACTAGTGGAACCTAAAGCACGCCTGGACCCTCGCTTCAAAGGAGACTGGGAATTGCAGTTCTTGGTGCTCCAACCTAGGAAGAGAGTAGGACGGGTGGTTCTCGCCTATTTACCACCTTTACCAGCCACAGTGAACCAGTCCTGACGTTGCCACAGTGCCATGCCCTTGCATAGGAAAACGGTGCCAGCAGTCTGCGTGTCTGATTCCTTTGTGCAGAAGATGGGATGACTGTCAGTGCTTCATCTACACTCTCACTTCAACCTGACTGGTATCTAAAAATACATGATTGGTATTGGGAAGGCCCAGGTTTGGGAAATGGAATAGAGCAGAATAATCTGGCTGATGGGGGTTCTAAACCCACAATCTGACCTTTATCAGCATGTTGTCCCCATGGGCCAGCCTGCCCATGTTAGATGGAAACAGTCATTAAATGATTTGATCAGTCAGGCTTGACTCCCTGCCATCACGTAACCATGCGTTCATTCCCACAGAATGAGTGCCCCTGGGCCAGCCCATTGAGAGACATCAGAAAGATGACATGTGGTGTCAAGGGCAACCATAACAAGCAGAGGAGCCCCTTTGCACTGAAGCTGTGAACGGCTTCCCAAGAGCCACAAGTATGTCAATATCTCCAGCAAAAAGGGCTGGAAGTAACTCAGCTCGAGTGGCTCCGTGTGCCATGGGAGGGGAAGGGGTCACTAAAAGCAATGTTTCCCGGCAGGTTATTCAGGGGACTCATGGCCTAGGAGGTCATCCTTGCATCAGCACCGCACACCACAAGGGCAAAGCACACTATCTCCTGCGGCGGCCACAGGGCCCAGTCGGACCTAGGCTGATCCCCTCATGCCCAAGAGCCCTACCAAGCCTGGAGGGTGTTAATACCGGTACACAAACTTTCCTCTGATACAGCCATCCTGTGAGCTTTTTAAATCTAGATTTTTTTAAGGTCTAAAATTTTGTGTTGTGAGTCATGTTTATACTTATATTCTGCCTTACATTTTCACTCACTTGGGAACAAATACTTTTTCATGTAATTTACACAGGGATATATTTCTTTAATATCTTTATTATAAAGGTTAAATTAAATGCCCCTGATACTGTTCCTTCTAGCATTTTCATAAAATTTAAAAGGAGGGGAAATGTGACAATGAAAAGCTACCCCCTAACATAATGATTAGAAAACAAAGATCTATTGCATGCCTCCTCCTGTGCAGGTTTTGAGTTAACGTTGTGCATATATTAACTCATTTCATGCTCACACCAACACCCTAAAGAAGCTCTGTTCTTATCCCTCTTTTACAATCATGGAAGCCAAGACACAGACAAGCTCAGTAACACACCCAAGGTCTCACAGGTAGGGGGCTTGGAACCAGGCAATTCCCTCTGACTGTGATCTCCAGACTTAATCACTACCTCTGTTTCAACACTCAGTCTTTTTTCAACAAATATGCATGGAGCATCTTCTCAGGTGAGACTCCATGCTCGAGCTGAGGGGGCAAAGCTAAGACCCAGACGCTAGTTTTAACAATGTGTGCCCTCCAGGTGGAGGATCGTGATGTACAAACAAGCCATGTGGTCCCAGGTCTCCCCTCTTGACTATTACGTATTCTGCCACTAAAGATACACATTTGTTTTCATTTCTTTGGTCACCTCAAAGTTGCAATAAGCAATATTTCAAGCTTACTTCTGAAACTTGTTAGTTTTTCTTCCCCTGCTGGGAAATGGTTTCCCAGGAAGACTCCAAGTGTTTCAAAGGCATAATTTATACCCAGAGCTTGAGAGGGCACATCAGCCTGTGGCTCATGGCTCTTCTGCTTTGCTTTCCTTTTCAAATGACGGAAGGGGCCCAGGGAGGCACTCCTAACTAGCTAGTTCAGGGAAATGGAAATTAATTCAAATGAACACAAAGATTTATGAGGCTGATTTTTAAATCTCACTAAAGTTGAGATATCAGAGAAGGAAAATGGATTTTGGTGACAGAGTGTCTTTGCTAATAGTCTTTGGTTGCATGTGGCAAAAATCAAACTTGAGTTGGTTTAGAAAGAAGGGAACTTAAAAGAATACATAGAGTGCAGGGTGTCACATAGAACCAAGGAGAGGAATTGGGCCTCAGGGGGGAATGTAAATGAGAACCAGAAAGGAAGGTAAAACAAAAAAGGCTGAGGGTGTGTGTGCACATGTACACATGTACACACACACATATCTGTCCATTGGCTTTCCTGCTTCTCCATCCATATAGCAGAATATGGGCCCTCAATTTAAATGCTACCATTCCAACATGAACTCAGACTTCAACTGACTTTCAGTACCAACTTAAGTTCCCAGGAGAGAACCTCATTGGCTCATTGCCTCAAGTGTACCATCCTCATCCAATCAATTTCAACCAGGGTGGGTGTGGTCACATGTCATAATCAAAACTTCCCAGAGGGTTATCTATATATCCAATTTTCCAACAAATAGATATTAAGTGCCTATTAGACCAGATGCTGGAAAAACAGAAGTGATCACAAGGATGTTTTCATTCTTGGGGGCAGTTCTCAACAGAAGGGGATAGCTTATGACTTATGCTAACTCCCCAAAATATTTCTACCACTCAGTTTCTAAGTCTTAAAAATTTGTTTTAAATCATAAAAACACACTACCTCATAGAATTTCCCTAAGGTCATAATTCCTAATCTTAATCTTTAGCCTTTATGCATTCATTCCTTTCTTTCAGTAACATTTATTAGGCCTTTCTGAGTATCAGATGCTGAGGAGACTACCACTAGTCTTGAAGAGTTTAAGTCCCTCATGAGGGATGCAGACTTGTGAACAATATTCAGCAGGACATTTATTAAG
Source organism: Phataginus tricuspis (assembly GCA_029783875.1). Classification (NCBI taxonomy): domain Eukaryota; kingdom Metazoa; phylum Chordata; class Mammalia; order Pholidota; family Manidae; genus Phataginus; species Phataginus tricuspis. Next base: position 5,657,019 of record JAQQAC010016209.1, on the reverse strand, counting down.
GTGCAAGGGCAGACATATACATGGGAAATACTGGGAGAGCCAAGAGGCAATTCAACACTGGGGCCGGGAAGGGCTGGAAAGGAGATTTTGTGTTGATCTACCCTTACTTCAAAAGTACTAGAAAGAATATCACGGAAGCCAAATACATGGTGTAGCTCACCTGAGCCGGGCTGCACTCTCTGGGGTCTTGAGTTGCATTGTAACAGCACACCATGTTCTGTCCTTACTCAGAAATGCCCTCTAACCTCTGCCACCCCCTCACCCTCTGGCGGGCCTAGGCTGAGAGTGGTTGGTGCTCCTTAATCCTCCACAATTATTATTAAGACATCAACCACTCAGCACTTGGCTCTTAGGCCAGACCTCCCTAAAGAGCTGAGCCCCTCGCAGCTCTGCTCCAGAAAGGTGCCAGGCAGAGGACCTGTGCTCAAAACTGCCTTAGCAGTTCCTGAAATGTCTCATTGAAACTCATCAACCATAATATTTAATTATTAAATATTATAAGAATAGTGAAGAAGAAGTAAGGCCACTTTCTTCTTCAATAAAAATACCCAAGTTTTAGTCTAGAGCTCTTTCACATCCGGAATTAGAGATTCTCCTGAATCCCTCTGGGATCGGAGCTGTCCCCCACATTATGATGGAGGCAGGGGTACATACGGGGCATCTCTGTACCTTCCTCTTGATTTTGCTGTGGACCTGACACTGCTCTAAAGACACAGTCTGAAAAATTAAATACACATTATATATATGTGTAAGGTGGCAGGAGCAGTAATAAACACCATCAAAGTGGCATGTACTTCATTTTAAAATTGGTGCTCTTGAACTTAACTATTTTAACAGCTTTAGGATTGGCAGTATAATTTAAGTCTTTTTAAATCGTGATAAGATATGTATGAAACTTGCCATCTTAATCCTTTTTAAGTATACAGTTCAGTAGTATTAAGGACATTCACACTGCCACGCAACCATCACCACCCTCCATTTCTAGAACACGTTTCATCTTGCAAAACAGACCTCTCCCCATGAAATCACCCATTCCCCCATCCTCTCACCTCTGGAAACCTTGTTCTACTTTCTGTCTCTTCGAATTTGCTAAAATTTCTTGAAGTGCCTAAGTGGATCAATGCAAGCCAATGGAGACTTTAAGCTCACATAAAGGTGCAGACTCACCTACGAACCAGCAGCAGGGGCACAGAGGAGGCAAACGCATGAGGAAGGGACTTAAGAATTCTAGTGCTCGAGCAAGAGCCGTGGAAAACTAAAATACTATGAAGCCCAGTTTTTCTTTTCTTCCTTTGCTCTCATCTTTGAAACCCTGATGTTGCTGAAGAGTCTGAGCACGACCATGTCGTCGGCAGCAGGGGCCGATCAGCTCTGCAACACGGCTGAAGCTGGGGGGCAACTCTGGCCAGGTTTCCTAGCGGGAGCCAGCACTCGCCTGGATGCCTGGATGCCGAGTTCAAAGGAAACAACCAGCAAATTCTAACTTAGGTCAATCCCCAGGCCAAAGATAGACTTTCCGGTAAATTAATAACCCCTGAGTGACATCCGATGAGTTCTTTCAGACATTGCCCTTCACCCTGCCCTAGCCCCCGAGCTACATTTCAGTCCTTGCAAAATGAATGGAACCCATCGTGGTGACTTTCCCATTAAGGCGTGGCCTCCCTCTCTCACTGAGCAGAAACCTTGAGAACACCAGATAATCAGTGTACAGAGGCCTTTCTGCAAAAGCTGACATTTTGGTGCCTTTAATTTTTATATTATTCATCTTAGCGAAGTTTTCCAAAAATGAAAAAGTAAAGATTCAGGAGAGAAACAAAATAATGTTTCGTTAACACATTGTGTGTTTGCCCCAACAAGCAGCTCCCAAATGATGCCTTTCATGCTGTACTGCTCTTCCGCTAATAATATAGAAGATTAATATTATCTAAGTCAAATGTGAAAGATTATGGGTGACTATAAATACAGACCTGAAAGCTTAGTTCAGGGGTTAAGTTGTATGCTGCATTCTAATAAAAGCTGAAATACTCAGCTGCCACTAAGAGGAAGAGAAGTGACATTCACTGAGTCCCCATCATGTGCTAAGAGCTCTGCTGGATCTTGTGCTTGACCTCATCTATTACCACTGCAGCAGCCACAGCCCCCAATTACTCAGGTGAAGACCTTGTCCAAGGTCATAGAGTTGATAAGTGGCCAAATCAGAATTCAAGTGAGGTTTTTTATTTCCTTTTTATTCAAAATTAGTTATTGGGCACCTAGGAAGGGCCAGGTGTGGAGGATCCCATCATTATTCTTCATGGAAGTCCTAATATACACAAAGCGCTCCTTTGTACAAGTTATCAAGAGTCCTCGTAGCAGCCCTAACAGGATATTGCTATCTTTGTATTGACTGTGAAAGCTAACAAGGATAAATAGTGTCCAAAGTCACATGGCTAGTAAGTGATTTTGAATCTAGGTCTATCTGGCTCAAAAAGCAATACTTTTAATTATTATGTTTTAATTAACCTCTGAGCCTCAGGTTCGGTTCTTTGCCTGTAAAATGGGGCTCACAATATTTCTATTCATAATAGCCAAAAGGTGGAAATGACCCCAATGTCCATCAAGTGACAAATTCATAAACAAAAATGTGGTCTAGCCATACAGTGGAATAGTACTCAGCCATAAAAAAGGAATGGAGTAGTGACACCTGCTACAGAGTGGATGAAACTTGACAACACCATGCTAAGTGAAGGAAGCCAGACACAAAGGACCACAGTTTGTGTGATTTCATTTTTAGAAATGTCTAGCATCATAGAGATAAAAAAGTAGATTCGTGGTGGCCAGGGGCTGGGGATAGGGAGCAAGGGGGAGTAGCTGCTAATGGGTATGAAGTTCTTCCTGCCGTAATGGAAATGTGTAATGGAAATGTTCTGAAACTAGAGTGTGGCAATGGTTGGATAGCCTCTGTAAATATACTAAAAAACACTGAATTGTACCCTTCAAAATGGTGAATTTTATAGAATGTGAATTATCATCTCAAAAATAAATAAGTAAATAAAGCAAGCTAACATGAGTACTCCCTCCTCAGATTGTGATGATTAAATGAAGCAATTCCAGGGACCTTGGCACAGGGCCTGTCTAGGGCTTTTTAGACACATAAAAGCCCTCCCTTGCCAAATGCTGGCCTTTAAAATGTAGGGGAGGACTGGGTGGTGTGGGTGCCACAGCCGTGCAGTGGGGAGCCTACTGTATGCCCTTCCATCCTTCCTCTGGGACAGGACTTTGTCTGTCTGTCCATGGGGCCTCGGCACCTCCACCCCACCACCAGTCCCACCTGTCCACCCTGCCCACTCTCCCTACTGCTTCCCGGTAGTGGGACAGGAGCAGTCCCTGTGTGTCCCCTGTTCAGGGATGGGGTCCTTCATTGTGGCCTCACATTGTGCTGCCAACTGGAACTCACAGCCTGGAGTAGAGCTCACAGGATGGAGAGAGTTAAAAGATGGCAGGATACACACAGCAGGGGAGAGGCGAAATGAAAGAGCCTTCCTCTCGGAGGGAACTGAAAAGAGATGTGAATGTGTCAGATATATGTGGGCAACTGCAAAGAGGTCGCATGGCAGCAAGCGCAACAGACCGCCCCGGAGAGAAGGAAGGTGAGAGCATGAGGGGTCTGGTAGGCCCTGCTGGCAAGAGGAGGGGAAGGGCGCCAGGGACAGAGCAGGATGCAAAGGGAGCTGTGGAGGGACTGCCGGCTGGTGCTGACATTTCAGATGGTGAGAAGGGGCAGGGCTCAGGCCAGAGCATGGGTTAAGAAAGCCACTGTTGCCAGAATCTGGAGTTAGAATCCTAATTCTTCTTCTGTTCCACATCTTTCTGTACTTCACCCTTGGAATACTGACAACATCACCAATTTTTAAAAAGCACCGATTTTGTGATGGGCACATGGCCTAGAACTGGCATGCCAGAATAACCTGGCTACAGCAGCAGCAGCAGTTCAGTCCATCAAAGTATTCAAACATTTTGCTTCTTTTTGTTTTTCACTTTGAAATGTTCATCACTTTCAGACTGTTGCTGAGCAAATAAGACAGGAAAATATTGTGTAATTTGCATGGCCAACTGAACATAACTGGGTTGTCCCACCACACATCTAAGGGTGAAATGTTTACGAAGCAGGAGGCATACAAACACCCTTCAGTTGCAGAGAATACTATCATTTCACCCTAGTGCCCTCTTGCCAGTCCAGTCCACTCTTTTTCACTGAGCCAATGATTCTCTAGCAGCCTAAACAAGAGATGAAAATTGGCCATATTTTCACCTGTCTTTCCAGGAAATTCTTTGCTTTTTCTGAAATGTGTGTGTTTCAAAAAGGAAAACTAGTTCAAAATGTTGCTTGTCTTGACATACTCAAATTCAGCATATGTAAAGCAATACATTAAATCCATTTTCAAAGCATGTGCCCATTAAAGACTCACTCAGATATGATTGAGCGCTTACACTCTTTATGATAAAGGCCAGCCTTTCTTAAAGGCCACAGATGATCACCTCCAATGGCCTGTCAGCTTCATCAGAACCAAACATAGCCCCTTCTTCCTTTTCGCAGGAGAATCCTGAATGAGGAAACATGCAGCATCTGGTTCCCCTTTGGAATTGCTGTGTATTATAATATACAATCACATGTGATAAAAGAAAACGTAGGAAACATATGGTGCAGGGGTCCAAAGGTATTTGAATGATTGCACCAAAGGCCGCTTTTAGCTCAGTTTATACACAGCCAGAAAAAAATTTTTTTTGCAAAGTCATTTGCAACAGTATATTTGTTTGCCCAGCATGATTGCATTCTTAATCCGCTCTTTTGATGTTAAGGCAGAAAGCGACAGTGAGGCGGACTGGCCATAAATCAACAGGCTACAAGTGGGTCTCTCTGGCATTCTTCTCCACTCGGATGTCGTGTAAATCGGCGCATACTGAGGCAGTTCCATAAATCGGGTTATCTTGAGAAGGGAGAACTGCTCAAGAAGAAAAGGGATGGAAAAAAGAGCGTAGCAAGCTCAAAGAAGCTCCAAATTCCTGATAAGCATCAAGACGCCTCAGATTAGGTGACTTACTACATCCACAGCTTTGTCTGCCTTCATAGACAACTTGGCTCCAGATTTTTCAGGATATACGTTTTTAGTTGAGTGGCACACGTAATAGCCTATTGGGGCTGAATGACCTCGATCACAGAAGAAAACTGTATTTTCCCAGTAAAATATCTTACTTGCTTTCCAAAGCAGAGTCTTCATTTCTCCCAACCCAAGGCTCCTCAGCATTACCTTATTTTTTATTTAACAATCACTCATAGTGTGCTTATTAGATGTCAGGCATTGTTCCAAGGGCTTGTAAACATATTAAACCTTATAATATAAATGTTATAATACTCAAAACAACCATATGGCGTAGGCATAATTATTATTCACATTTACACATGAGAAAACTGAAGCACAGAAGCCCCAAAACCAGAAGGCGGCAGAACTGGAACTCAAATCCATTCCTTGAATCATTTTGTTGGAAATAAAGAAAAGAGATACACTTGCTCATCTCAGGTAAAAGGGGGCATCTCATAAGGCATATGGAATAAGTGCAACTGACCCCTGGAACCAAAAACCTCCGGTCAGCTGGAGGCACTGCAACGCTCCCTGCCTCCCCCAGCCCCGGCGTCTGTCTCCCGGGCTCTCCCCACCCGTGTGCACCTGCACGTCTGCATGGCTCCTGCTCTGCCTCAGACCCTCCCCTCGCAGCTGCGCTCTGCAGCGCCGGCCCTCCCGCTCTCTCTTTCTCTCTCTCCCTCTCACTCCTGCTCTCACTCCCCTTTCGACTCCAGATCCTCTAGAAAATGTCTGGTGACCCTACCAAGCCAGGCCACATTGTGGTTTCCTGGACAGCCTAGCCTTGCCTTCACTTGAGTCAAGCCCATGCCCACCACAGGACTAATTAGATGAGTGTGATAACCCGTCCCCAGAGAGGGCACCCCACAGTTCTTTACACCCCATATGTGCGTGTCGCAAGAAATGGGTCCATTTCCCCTCCCCTTGAGTCTGGGCTGGCCTCTATTTGCTTTGGCCAACGGTTGGTGGTGGAAGAAACATTCTGGGACTCCTGAGCCCAGGTCTATAATAATACCAACAGCTTCTGTTTCCTTCTTCCTGGAAATCAGCCACCATGTTAGAAGTCTGACCACCCTGGTTGGAAAGAAGCCCAGGCCTTTACACTTCATTGTAAGGAAGACCAAACTGGCTACATGGAGCTAGAGAGATTGAGAGACAGAGAAATGAACTGACTTCATGGAGTAGCACCAAAGTCCCAGACAAAGAAGCAAAGCTTTCTTGGATGTTCTGGCCCAGCCCAGCTGCCAGGTGCCGCAGCCTGTGAATGACCCTGGCTGGCACCCGGGGAGCAGAAGAACCGTCCACCTGAGCCCCGCCTGGATGCCTGCCCCACCCCATTGCAACAAACAAGAAATCGTTGTTTCGAGGTCCTAAGTTGGGGCCTGTTTGTCACACAGACACATCGTTGTAGTGACCGCTGGCTGCACCAGCACCACCTTTCCCTGATTATGTCCCTCTGGCCTCATCCCAGCCCTGTGATCCAGTCAGTCTTTTGGGGAAAAGAGTGTTGGTGCAACTCCCATAAAGTCGCTTCTCTGAGATTTGAACCTGACTTCCACATCCCTGCTCTTTTCTCTGTATCACGCTTCCTCCCTTTCACTCACAGCTTCCCAAAGCCACATAAGCCAACTGCCGCCCCCAGTCGCGAGCCTAGCTGGACAGATGGCACGGCCGGCCATCATCCCCCTGTGCCCGGCTCATGCTGCCTCTGTCCCCAACCTCAGCGGCAAACATCTATTGACCTATTCTATATGGGGCCCTGTTCTAGAGGCCCAGGATACAGAAAGCTCAAAACTCCAGGGCTGACATCAAAGAGGTTCATGGTGGAGGTGGCTAAACACATGGACCCCAAGCAGTGGTCCATGGCAGCTTACACGAAAAGCCAAAAGAACTGTATAGAAAAACAAGTTTGGGAACTGGGATGAGACTGGTGGGCGATTACAAGGATCCCTCCTGGACGGCAGGTGAATGACCTGGACTCCAAGGAGCAGAACTGGCATTTCTCTGGGGAGAAGGAGAGCTATAGAATTCTAAGGACTGATCTTGCAAAAAAACGATTATCATTTAAATTATTTTAAGTTATTCAGCATGAAAAACAGATTTAGGTTTAGATTAACTTAATTACATAGACAAAATCCCTTCAAATAATTAGGAGCTTTCAAAGCTAGTTGCATGAGCAACTGGGGAAAGCAGAACAGCCAGTTAAGTGCAGCAAGCAGCAGCCTCTTGAGGGGTCCTGAGCTGGTCCTCAGAGATCAGACTGGAAACCAGGGGCTGACGCACAGCAGGGGTTGATTACGGGGTGGCAGGAGCCCTTGCCTGCTGGGCTGCGCTGGCTGCACCTCCTCAGGGCCTCCCTCCCGCCTGGCCCCCTGTGACTTGGTGCCTCACGCAGCCGGCTCCCAGGCCCGCCGCTGGCCTCTCCTCTCTACATCCTGCTGTGTCTCTGTGGCGCATGGAGCCTGGAGCTCACTAAACGCACTTCTGCAGGGGCTGCCCGGAAGTGCAGGGGGGTCACAGTCCTTGGGACGACCCTCACCAGCGGACAGATGGGACTCAGCAGGTAAATGCCCCTCCGCCGTGGCTCAGTGCCACCACGGAGCCACGTTCCACGTGGGAGCCCCTGAGAGCATGGGGCCCCGCTGCCGCACCTGTCACCCGCTCCGTAACGCACCCTTTACCCCTCTCCCCACCCGCCACTGCTCTCTCTACTGCCTCCGTCGCTGATGCTTGTGAGATGGCCTCTCAGTTAACACACCTCCATGCAAGTCATTATCATGGCGCCGTCTCCAGAGCTAAGATCAAGAGAGAGCTGGCAATGAGGGAAAGAAAGACAAGGTGCTGAAGGAAGCTCACACGTTTTGGGTGAAAGGCGAGAGGTTGATGGAAGCCAGAGGGTCTTTGCAAAGACAAGCCTCCTAGATCCCGGGGTGCCCCATGGCTGGCCTTGCCTAAAGAGGACCCTGCCCACCTCATGCTGAAGACCGGAGCAACAGTTGGCTGGAATCTGAACTCTCCAGGCAGGGCACTCTTAGTAAAGTCTCTTTCCCATAAAGGATGCAAAACAGAATGAGCTATTGATCACCCAGCTTGGGTGGATCTCAAGGGTAGGCTGAGTGAAAAAGCAGATCTCAGAAGATCACATACTGTGTGGTTCTGTTTATTTTATGTAACCACCTTGACGTGACAAAATTCTCTAAGAGAACAAATCCACAGGTGCCAGGAGTTAGGGTGCGGAAGGGTGTGACGGTTAAGGTGTGACATGAGGAAGTTTCTTTGTGGCAATGGAACAATTCTGTATCCAGATTGTGATGGTTTCTTGCATCTGCACATGTGATCAAATTTCATAGAAATACACACACCCAAGAATGCTCTGATAGTATGGTGCCAACCTTAGGTTCCCGGTCTTGGCAATGTGCCATCTTTATGCAAGATTGTCCACTGGGGGAAGCTGAGTGAAGGGCACATAGGCACTTTCTGTGCTCCTTTTCCAACTTCTTGTAAGTTTTAAACTATTTCAAAATAACAAGTCACAAAACTGAAAAACGTTTTTGAAAACTGAATGCCAAAAGCAACCCCCCACCAAACAAACAAACCAAAAGTGGGGAGAGATACAGCCAGTTTTCCCTTTCCTCTTTCTTAAATGGCAGTTTTGGCCACATTACTGACATAATGAGATCACCCATGTCAAGGGCCTGCTCCAGTATGTTCAGAATAAACATCATCATTTATTACAATGACTGATTATCATTGACAAATACAATACAAATTGTTTCTGCAGCCACCTAATCGGCCACTAGGCTAAGAATTTAGTAAAGGCATTTATTCTACTGCTTGAGATAAGGGAATTGAAGAACTGTCTGAACATTTTCTTTACCTGATTTCCCTTGACCCTGACTGCTAAAGAGAATTTCAACTTGCCTGAGCATAATTCAAACTGAAGTTGGGAAATAGAGGGGCTGATACTAGTGGCCAGGAAACCAGTCTTTGATCGGGGCAGCACCCTGTGAACTTTCTGCAACAACTGCATTGAACCTGACCTTGATGAAAAGGAGGCCTGCCTGCCATATGCACAGCTTTCCAAACAGAAGGCTCTGGGTCTGAAACATAGGGGCACACATGCGTGTCTGAGAGTGCCAGGGCATAAGCAGCTATTTCACTAAAAGCCATATGATGGGATGGAGAGTTGGGGCCAGGTGGTGAGGATAAGGCTAGCAGCCACATGATGGGGCAATCAGTCACTGGGAGCAGATGTTAGAAACCAAACGTAGGTTATCGGAAGGAAAGCAGAATTGGCAGAGAGCCTGCGGAACTCAAATCTTTTCACACAAGCAATTAAGCAGATCGTCAATGGGAAACATTTGTCAATATTTTAAAACTTATTTTAGTGTCCTAAATGTTAAAGAGATCTAAAATGTTAAAGTTGCCAAATGGTAACTTAAAACATTCTCAAAGGTGTACATTCCATGGCCACCCTCCTTGGACCATTTCTCTTTCCACGGATTAAGGGCTGCAAGTTTACTGCAAGTCAGGAAAACGGAGCACAGAGAGAGCATCCACAATGGAAACCTGCACAGAGGACGGGCAGAGTGCTTTGCTCAGCTTCAAAATGGAGACCTTTCAACTCAGGTGATAATAGCTCAAGTAGCAATTCACTCAAGAGCCCAAACAGAGAGCCTGGAGAAACAGAAAGTCAAGGCCATGCCAAAAGATAGCTGGGCACAAAAAAAGAAAAAAAAAAACAAATTTAAAGCAGTGTTGCCCTTCCCACATTAAGCGCTAGACGTGCCTCAGTACTCTAATCTCTCTGCGCAGAGCCCTCTATTGCTAAGGAAAGGATCGAGAAAAGAATAGTGGTAGTCTCAAAGTGGCAAAAATATGCCTGGCTGGTTCAGGAGCCAGAAGTTAGAACAAACTGATTGTGAGGGTAAATAGTAATTTGGTGAAGAGACGTATGAGAGAGGGATTCCATATTCAGGACTAAGGCTACAGGAGAGCTGAGAGTCATTTACAAGTCAGAGGGCCTAAGAGAGGACCATTTCTGACACATAGTAGGCACTTAGTGAATATTTATGGGAAAGATGGATGGATGGGTGAATGGATGGTGGGTAGATGGGTAGATGGATAAATAAATAGACGGAGGAACACACATATGAAAGGTAGGAACACTGTGTTTCTAACTCTGGTAGTACTGAAGAGTGACAACAGAGATGCTCTTTAATTTTTTAAAAGATAAAATGCTTTTTGTTTTATTAAAATAAGAAAAAGTAAAATCTCTCCTTCCAGAAGCACATGAGAAAGGCCAAGGAAACCCATGTGTCAGTTCTACCAGTGGAGCTGCACGTCACCTGCCACCAAAGTGTCTTCTCCAATGGCCATTCCTGAGCCAAGTTAAATAGGTGAGCATTATTTGTGGTTAATAATGCTAAAAGTCTGAGAAATTAATGAAGAAAACTAATACCAACAAATTATCTAACCTGGCCTTAAGGCAAAGCCCACAGAAGTCATTTTCCAAATAATAAAATTTGGGTTTCAGCCTCAAAATAAGGAGGTTCCACGAGTCCCTTCAGGATGTGATCACTGCCAAGATTCCTCTCCACCATATCTTACCCGCCATCCAAGAGCTACGAATCCTGGTCCTGGGCCCATGCACACAGATCTTCAGCTCCTTTTAAATAACGATGGGGCCACCTCATCACCCTTTATACCTTCTCTTTATCAAAAGGTAGTACAAGGGATTTTAGTAAAGGTTTATTGGTGCATTTGTCCCTGTCTGAGTAGATGTGACCTATGTCATTATAATTAATTTTGGTTCCAGTATCAAGAAAAAAAACCATAAATCTGTCAAATTTAGTAATGGTCAAAAATCATTGCATCTTAAGTGACATAAACCCAGTTGAAACTTGTTTAAGAAAAAAGAGTTTATTGATTCACAGAAGTTCTAATTTAAGGCATGCTTGATCAGTAAGTCAAATACTATTGCCACCTCACCCTCCCTGCCTCTCTCTCCATCTCCAGGCCTGCGTCTCCCCGTCTGGGTGTCCTGCTCTCTCACACAGCTGGGCTCCCCCCTGCCACTGCTGGATTACCAGAGCACAGCCACCTGTCCATGTATCAGTTAAAGGAAACACTGCAAACTCCCTGAAGCTACTTCCTCTCTGCTCAGAGCAATCACTGTGACCAGGTGATTAGGGGACTTTAACTGAGCAGCCTGGGTCACCCGCCTCTCCGTCCGGGCAGAGAGGACAGATGCACAGCCCCACCAGAATGAAATGAGTTAGAGGGACATGACCCCAAAGGAAAGGACAGGTGCTGTTACCTAGGATGGCCATGGATTCCCCTCTTCCCAGGGCCCAGAAGAGAGAGTATGATGATTTATGGGTTATTATAAAATACAGCATCAAGTAGGTTAATGATACTAAAATAAAATAAATTGTAAAAAAAAAAAAAAAGAAATATAAGATGTACTTTCTCTGTGTCAAAAAAAAAAAAAAATACAGCATCAAGATGTCCAGAAAACCCAACACAAGTGAAATAGTGTGAGTCATTCATTCATCCTTCATTCATTTATTCAATAACGTTTTTAGGTATCTTCCGGGCATTATACATCATGTGAACACTGTCAGAGGAGAGTCAATGAGCAACCATTGCCTGAAAGAGAAAAGCATAACATTCCATGGCTACAGCCAGGATGGGGAAAGTCATAGAAGTGACAGTTATAAGGTGATATGGAGATCACAAGTCAGGCCCTGAAACTAGCCTGGAGAAATCAGGGAGAGCTTTCAGGGAGAGGTGATTCTTTCATATATATGCTATATGTATATGTATTATATAGATTTACATATACACAGAGACAGCCTGGATTGGTATAGAGACATGAAAAATAACCACCAATATTATTTCCAATAGATTTATATCTTTTTTCCAGTTTTATTGAGAAATAATTGGCATACGACACTATATAAGGTTAAGCAGACAGCATGATTGTTTGATTTGTTTGATATATTATGTTTGTTTGATATATTATGAAATGTCACCACAGTAGGTTTAGTTACCATCTGTCGTCTCACATAGATAGGAGGAGGTGATTCCTGAGCACAGACTTAAAGGATGAAGAAGAGGGAAGTGGCACCAAGGTAGAAAAAGGCCCTCCGGCCGGAGGTAGTACAGTGGGCCAAATATGTGCTGGCTCGCGTCAGGAGCACATAGTGTGAGGGAATATTAGAACGGGTGCATTCCCTTGAGGGAGAAAGGAGTATTTTCCAAGCATGTGTATCTGCTAGTGGCAGTGATACGTTTGAATTTTGACCACTCATCCAGTGCATATAGTGCATTTCCTTCGTGCTGTGCTGAACTATTCCTGGCAGACAGCAGAACTGCGTACAGTTTGTGCCTCCTTTAAAGGTACAGCCATTGCATTTGCCTTGGCCAATAAAATGTGAGCAGAGGTGACATGGGTCACTCTCAAGCAGAAGCATTAAGAGCCACGGATGGCTCTCTTTTCCTCGGCCACAATGACCAGCGAATTCCAGATGGCAGACGGTTCTTTAGCCCAGGTCCCCATTTCTAATATTAAATTCTCATCTGGCAGGCCCTCAGCTTTTCTGACTGACCCTGACTGATTAAGATGCTGAGGCAATTTAATACCCATGTCTGAAAAGCAGTTCCTCTAAAGCAGGGGTTAGACAATTTTTTCTGTAAAACGCCAGAGAGTACATATTTTCAGCTTTTACAGGCCACATGGTCTCTGTCACTATCATTCAACTCCACCATTGCCATGGGGAAAAAGCCAAAGGCAAAACTTCAATGAATGGGCACAGCTATGTTCCCATAAAGCTTTACTGACAAAAACAGGTAGCAGCTTGATTGGACCTGCAGGCTGTAGTTCGCCAATGACTCCAAAGTAACCCAGTCTTGTATTCTCTGTGTATTTCCTCCTGGTAGGGGACGGACTTACAGCACCCCAAGGAAGGAGGTAGACACAGCTGAGCACAAAAAGCTCTTCCATCTCGTGTGTCCCAAGAGCTGCAGGAAAAGCTGCCAGAAATAAAGGACCAGAAAAACCATTCAACTGAAAGTTTAGCAGACGTAGAATGACAGAAATTGCTTTGGAAATAAACGTTTTTGGTATAAGAAGTTTATTATACAACTATGTGTGCTTGTGAATTAATTCAAAACTCCCTATAATAAAAAGTGAAAGAGGAGGAGGAGGAGGGAAAATCTCTCTCATGTTTCATGTAAGCTTTTCAGTAGATGATTTCTGGGAATTAGTATAATTCATGGCTTTGTGCTTGGCAATTTTCACATAAAAAGAACATTATGGCTGGAATCACGGCCAGTATTTTCTCGAAAATAGCATATGCATTTTTTTTTAATGATTTCTCTAGTCCCTGAGAAACCGCAGGGGCTCAGCTGGCCCCTTAATCTATATGACATTTTTATGACAATTAAAATACCACCTCAAAGAGGGTCTTTCATTCCATTGTCAAATTTTATTGGGCTAGCATAAGCTAAAAAAGCAGAATAAAATTACACAGCTAATATTATATTTAAAACATCAATTTATTACATTTAAGGCTATACCAAGAAAATACACTGGCCTTTGGTGTTAACCAAACAGAATTAATCACACTGATGTTTAATATCTGATTATAATTTCTCCCGAAGAGTAAGTTTTTTTTTCGTTTGGCCCACAGTTCATACAATTCGTCCTCCCAAACATAATGAGAATCTTAACAACTCAGAATCATCTCATGTCCTGTCAGCTCCTTGCAGGAGCTGCATGTAAATTCATCTAATTCCTCCCAAAGAAAAATGCATGTGCTTTGTGGGAAGGGGGACAACTTTCTGCTTCCTGCTCTCTCGTTCCCCTTTCTTGGACTTCTATGGAGTTACACAGATCTGGGGCCGAGCTGTCACCCCAACACTTGTAACAGCATGACTTGGTCCAAGCTGCCTAAGCCTCTTCACTGTCAGTTTCCTCATTTGCTAAAAATAAGTAAACAAGTAAATAAATGCCCAGTATTAATGTCTACAAAGCTCTTAGTGCAGTGGCTGACCCCCTAATATGTGTTCAAGAATTGCTAGCTGGTTTCCTTTCTCTGGAACCACTAGCTTTTTTTGCAGAGCTGCAGTGCCCAGTGAACTAGTTCGATCACCAGGCATTCATATCTGGCAGATCTTGGACTTCATCCTAGGCCATCCTTGGCCATCCTTGGCCTATACATTCCTCTCCATCTTGGGCGCCCTGTAGCTCATTCTCTCCTGGGTTTTTTCCTCTGCCAGGCGTGCTTTTTCCAGTCCCCAAGAGCAACAAGAGAACTTGACCCCTTCTGTTCCGACAGCTCTCTCTGGCACAGCTGGCTGCAGGGAGGTGACAATGGCAGCTGTTGTCGCCACCGAGACCCAGGGATTTGGCATTCACTGAGAACAGCTGGGATTTGAGTTTAGAGGCCGCCAAGCAATACTTGTCACAGAAGTACTGGGAATGGAACCGGCCCCAGCAACACCACCCATTTATTAAGCCCCTCTGGGCTCTGAGCACCACAGAATGCAAAGGAGTGGGATGCGCATGCTTGTTCCTATACACACGCCCCTTTCTTGAGCACTCAGAATTGAAGATCAGCGTAAGTGGAAGGAGAAGAGAGGGAATTCCAAACCAGAGCAAAATAGGCCATTCCTGCAGCTGCCTGGTGAAGAGGGCTGATGACTAGGGCCTGGAGGTGTGGCACACACCCTCACGGACTGGCTTTTACACTTGCATTGGGCCAGGCCGCATGCATCCTGCTGTCATGTCCCTGAGGCCCTACATCAATGAGCCGCAGGACCGGTTGTTAGACGCAGACCACAGCGAGGTAGGCCAAGCATCAGGCCCCAAGGCCACCCACAGCCTGACCCTGACACCTGGGAAGGTGTTCCCTCCAATGGCAAAGGGGATTTTGCAGCTGTGATCTAGGTAAGGGTGTTGAGATGGGGAAATGATCCAGGATTATCCAGGGCCCCAATGTCATCACAAGGGGCCTTACAACAGGCAAGCCGGAGAGTCACAGTCAGAAAAGGGGGTGTGGTGGCGGAAGCAGATTCTGGAAGAATGCCATTGCTGGCTGGAAGGGAGCCAGTGAGCCCAGGGGGAGGAAAAGGTAAGGGAGGGACTCTCTGCCCCAGCTTCCAGCCCTGCCACCACCTTGGTTTCAGCCCCATTTCGACCCATTTTCAAACTTGTGACTTCCAGAACTGTAAGATAATGAATTTGCGTTGCTTCATGTCACTAAGTTTGTGGCAATATTTTACAGCAGCCACAGGAAACTAGGACCTCAGGAGTAAGAGCAGAGTTCCTACCACAGTGAGAACCCCCTGGGCCACAGGGGGCAAGCCGGCTTCCCGGCCACCCCAACAGTCCTGGGCGAGTAACGTGTTACCCACCGGGGTGTCTGCAGGTGGCACACAGGCCATGGCCCATGGAGCCTGGCGAGGCTCTCCCTGACACAGCGCCCTCCCCAAAGGGCAGAACCCTTGCTCCCCGCCCCCACCCTCCGCCATCTCCCCTATTTCTATAACAACTGCCACTGTCAAAAGAGGGCAGGCTTTCCAGTTTGAACATTTCAAATATCTTAAGAAAAGTAGAATGCCATTCTGCCACGGAACCCTTTGTGATACATTTACAAAATCCACACCGCCAGAGAAAACATCAACTTTAATCAGCTGTCGCATCAAGTCCATCTGTAAGATCAGAAGAATTATGTTGCTGTCTCTGTGAGGACAATCATGCATCTATTCAACAACATCATAATGATGCTCCATCGGTATCCTATAATTTTTAAGTGTTCCATCAGGCTTGACAAACTTTGTCAAAGGTTCGCTATACCATTTGGTGTATTGGTAACCGTAGGTAGGCTTCGTCAGAAGCATGAGATCTTTCATTTTGGATGTCAACTACTGTATCATTTTCCCAATAACAAGTAATTTTCCAATTCTCCACATCAACTAAGTGTCCTGAAATTTAATTCAATTCAGACACTAACTACTACCTGGAGTTAGCACAGTTAAGGGTTAGGTTAAGGGCTCAGTCCCACAAGATTGCCCCCACTTCAGAAACCAGTCAGAAATGGGGTCCCCCGCCAACCCACACTTCTGCCCAGCAAAGTACAAACCCATCCCTACCCCACTCACATTGGATAATTCTCTAGAATGACTTGCAAAACTCAGTAAAGCACTATACTTGTGATTCGTTTATCATAAAAGACACAATGGGCAGACACATGAAGAGGTCCAAGGGTGCGGTCAGGAAGGACCCTGAGCACAGGACCTCTGTCCCCATGGGGTTGGGGCATGCCACCTCCTGGCATATTGTTTGATATGCTCACCAGCCAGGAGCTCCCCCAAACGTCATCCTTCAGAGCTCTTAGGGAGGTTTCACTACAGAAGCATGATTGATAAAATCTTTGCCCATTGACCTTTGATGATTGAACTCAATCTCCAGCCCACCTCCCCTTCCTTAGAGGTGGCAGATGGGGCTGAAAGGACTACTTCTAGTTGGGTGGTTGGGTTTTGCCCACCAGCCCCCACCCTGAAGCTCTCTAGCCCCACCTCTTTCATGAGTCACCTCATTAGCATAAACTTGGGTAGGGTTGAAAGGGGCTCATTAGGAATAACAGAAGACACTTCCATCACTATGGAAATGACAAGGGTTTTAGAAGCTCTGTGCCAATTCTTTTGCTTTATGGAGGAAAAAGTGGGGCGGGCTTGTTTTCAGTGACTTGCTCAAAGTCACAGTTAGCAATTACCAGAGTTAGAACTTGGGTCTCCTGACAGTTCACCCCTATCCATCACCTCCCTAGATTCCACTCTTTAAGTGTCTGTCCAGCCTTCTAGACAAAGACTTCCCAAGTCTACACTGTCTAAGAGACATAGGTACTAGCACACCAACCCGCACACCAGGTTACCAGTGGAATGCCCAGCCTGGAGCTGAGACCTGGAGCAAGCATGTCCACTATTGGCCCGGGGCCATCCTACAGGAAGCTGGAGGCGGAAAGACCTGCACATGGTCCATGAGCTGGAAACATTCATCAACCCCAAGACAGTGACTAGTTTTCAAAGAATAAGCGTGTAGGTTACATTACCTCAAAGAAAATTACTTTTAACAAATACTAGCTAAGAATGTATGTGCATAGGTTTCTTTCTTTTCTTAAAGGTGTATGAATTTTATGTCACATTTGTCTATGTTTGATGAGTCATTTCTTATGGCAAATATAGGCAAAAATTAAAGAGGAAATCAGTTCATATACTATAAGGGCCAAAATAAACTCCTTGGGTGAACGATCAGTGGACTCAACATCATTAAAGATTTTCACCTCTGAAACTGAAGCCTCTGACAAAGAGTGCCCTGGAACACGGTCCAAATCCTGCAGAGGAAATGGAGAGAGAAAGACCTTTCCAGGGGTTAACGGCTGTGCCCAGCTCGGCTCTGGGAGAGCCAGGCTGTGATGACCTTTTCTATGCTGGGAAGGTCAGGCAGTCTGTATCAAACTACCTGCAGCTTATGAATAAATTGTGCTGAACAGAGCATGTACTCCAAGCTTGTGCCTGCCTGGAAGAAGACATCAGCCTTGCAGCTATTGGGAGAGGGCATCATTATTTCTTCCATTTTAGAGGCAGCGGTGGAATAAGCAGACACATTCGTTAGGTGTGGCCAGAGACCAGCAGACGCCAAGGCATGTCATTTGGCAGTCTGTACCAGGAACCAGAAGGTGCTATTTCCCATCAGTAAAATCATAGGTCATTAGTACCCAGCAAGTGAAAATCTATTACTTGGTATTTATGAATTGATAATTCTACTTAGCACAAGGATATGATGATTCATTATTTTCCCACCCAGAAAGAAAGCAAGCATTTCCTTCTTACGTTTTCCATTGAACATGTTTTTGACTGCAAGGTCAACTGAAGAGGATCTGTTTCCCTTTTTATTGTCTACAGTTGTGCCTCACTTTATGCAACAGGTAGAGCCAGAGAAATAATTATGACTGCATTACATTTCTGAATACAGACACATATTTTAAGCCCCCAACGAGAAGGAACAGCTTGAATGAGAGTTGTGGCAAATGACTGTCTAGTTTATTGCTAAGTCCTTGTTCTTGCACCCTAGGCATAATACTGTTTCCGAGATACCTCCCATTTTTTGCAGGCTGCCTCGAACTCTTTTGTAAGAAAGAAGGAAAAAGTGAATGTGGATAAAGTAAAAGGTTCCTGTGGCCAGGATTCTCACCCGACCCTGGTTGGCTAGCTCACTACACATATGTGGGCAATACATTGCTATTGACTCTATATAAAGAGCTCCACCCAGTGCTCTGGGCGACATGGTGGCATGGTTGCAAGGTCTGCAGGAGAGCAGAGCAGAGGTTGGAGTGGTGGCAGTGCCGAGGGCAGAGACTGAGATGGCTGCGGGGGCAGAGAGGCCCAGAGGCAGAGACCAGCTTGGGGCATGCAGACTCACTCTGAGTGGACGGGATTCTAGTGATTGACCTGCCACCATAGGAATAAAGTTGGATATAAACCCTTTCACCCCAAGAATGTTCTATTGTCATTTCTTTGGTCACATTGAATCCGTAATGAACTTGTCCGGGGCTGAAACCCATTGGCAAGACAGTGAATAAGCATGTTTGTGCACTCATTTCTGATCTTGTATAGAAATGAAGACTCCAGCACAAGAACATGGGACAAGTCACAACCTATTTTTCTTAGTTCTGCAAGCTTTCAAAATTTTATTTTCTACAGTAAACACTGTGCTATATAGACAAGCAAAAGGGCAAAAGTAGGCGAAGCCTTCCAACTAACTGTGCATTAACGTTCCCTGTGTGTGTTCCTGATGGTCTGAGACTATCTCCAGAGGGCTTCAGGGCCTGGGCAAGTCACATGGGACCACTGAGTCCTCTTGTACTGACATGTATTTCCTCGGACAAAATCGGGTTAGAATGAACTTCAAAGCCCCTCAGAACAAGAGAAACTGGACTTTAAATGTTAGGATCAGGAGATAAGATTGTGATTAAAAGAGAAGAAGTCATCACAAGATAGGAAAAGTCACAAAGGGCAGTATTCAATAATCTGTGTGCAATTATTACTGTGCAGGAGGATGGGGTCCCACCAGGAAACCGACAGTGCTGCACATTCCCAGGAACTCACAAAATAGCACAGAAGGGTGCCCACAGGCATGATGTGAACAAATCTCTAAGTGCTATAGCGCCTGGGGGGCTCATGGAGGGCTTCACGGCGGGGGGGCGGGGGCAGCCAAATCTGATTTTTAAAATATTCATATCCTTTAAAAAGAAACAAAATTTAAATGTCCATATGCACGTATGCAGATGGATATATACACTTCTGAAGCAGTGAATTGCTACAAAAGCCTTGGATAAATCTCACTTCAGACTTGTTATTATGCAGCCAAATTTGGTTCTCCTCGTATTCCTTGAATTGTATATGAGCAGCTCCTCTTAAAAATATAACGTACCACTTTTCCATTCCGTGTTCACACCCCTTCAGGATCTGAGTTCTGGTCAGAGGAAACCAAGCTAAAGGGAATTATGAGGTTCTGGTCACGTCCTAATAACATGGTAATTAGGTATAACTTTCTCTTTTAAGGTTACCTACCTTTTTAACTGGGACTGGAGATAGGATGTTAGGCGGGTCGCCTCTTCCAGCTGCATAAGAAGACAGTTTCTTTTTTCCTGAAGTAGAATCCTGTAGGTCACAAAACAGTCCATTGGTGGATTTCAAAGACAGTGAGTATATTTTCCTAACAAGAAATCCAACTATAAATTCCCCCCGACTGATTTCGCTTTGAATGGCTTAGTTATAAAAGGCACATCTAAGTCATAAACGCTAAGATAAAAGACTATTTTTGTCTTGCTTGAAAATGTTCGCCCAGCCCCCTGAAGGGCCCTGACACACTGTAGAAGCTGGACAGATGGGAGGAGGGAGCGGGGACGGAGGGAGGACGCCAGGCAAATCCTGAGTAGAACACCCTGGGTCCTGTGGTCAAACTAGAAGTTCTGTTCAGCCTCTTAAAAAGTAGCACCTGGAAGCTATACCACACCCCCTACACTATGTTCTTGGGCGTTTGTGGTAAATACTTACATAACAATATTAAAATGGATAGAGTTTTCTTTCCATAGCATGGTTCATCCCTTTCCAGCTACTGCTTTTATTATCTTCCCAAAGTCCCAGGTAAAGGAACCCCCCTGGCTCTGTTATAAATTGATAAATGAATTGAACAAGCTCTACCTGACCACTGAAATAAAGATAAGTAGACCCAGAGTGTGGGGCACACAGGTAAGCAGCAGCCCTTGTATATCTGTCCCCACCAGGTTGGTTTTTGTTAGATAGGCTCCACTCCACATCTGCTTTTCCTAGTGGAGGACCAGCTCTGCTGTTATTGGTATGCAGAGGTCATCACACCACTGTCTGTAGTGAGGGCTAAATCATTACTCAAGTAAAGGACACTAAGAGCAATAAGAAGAATGATTGAAATGCAACTTGGTTGATCTTTATCCTCAGATAATGGTTTCTGGCCTGATGACAAGGAACTGCCTTTTCTTTCTGTTGAGTGGCAACTGAATTCCCTCTCGCAACATGCACTGATAGATTTATTGATTGACTTCAACTGTCAAGATGCACCAAATCTCTCTTCACTTAGCCATTTCCTTTGACTTTCAGGTAAGACATTAGCAGTAGGGCACAGACCCCTCCTCATCGCTTCCTCATCCTCCCAGGGGCTGAGGTCCCCCCATGCCCAGCACCAACACAGTCAATAAACCTTTAAAGCCTAACCTGCCCGAGGCACTGTTTTATGCCCAGGTAATGCATGATCACCAACTGGACAGAGCCCCTGGCCTAAGAGAAGGAACAGAGAGGTAACTGAATCATCACTTTCATTCAAAAACTTTCCAATAACTATTTCTCAGGCTCAAGTATGAGCATGGGAAAGTGGCCACTGCATACCCGGAACATAGTCGCCATTCTCTCAAAGCCACACTTCCACCTTCGTGACATAAAACCCATTGAACACACAGACACCAAGAAGTGAATAGTGGTTACCACAGAGGAGGGGTGTGGGAGGGCGGGTGGGGAGGGAGGGAGAAGGGGACTGAGGGGTAGTAGGTTTAGTACACATGGTGTGGGGGGTCACAGGGAAGACAGTGTAGCACAGAGAAGGCAAACTGACTCTGTGGCATCTTACTACACCCGAGGACAGTGACTGCATGGGGTATGGGTGGGGACTTGATAATATGGGTGAATGTAGTAACCACATTGTTTTTTCATGTGAAACCTTCATAAGAGTGTATATCAATAATACCTCAATAAAAAATTTAAAAAAACACATTGAACAGTCCTGTAGGAGACTTTATGATTCTTTCCTTAACCAATCAGAACTTCTGTTTCAGCTACCTGTTGCTGTGTAACAAAACACTCCAGAACTTAGTGGTTTCAACCAGCAACAATTTATTTTTTCTCATGATTCTGTGAGGTGACCAGACTCCACTGACGGTTCTTCAGCACCACTTGGCATTGCCTGGAGTCACTCACTTAGCAGTATTCAGCTGGAATCTGAGCCAGCTGGAAGGGCCGGGACGAAGCCTTCACTCACATCTGGGGCCTAAGTGGTACTCCACACGGTTGCCCTGGGCCTTCCAACAGCATGGCGTCTCAGGAGAGGCAGACTTCTCAAGTGGCAGCTGGCTTCCAAGAGGGGGGACATCAAGGCAGCCATTCCTCTTAAGATCTGCTCTCAGAAGTTGCAGAATGCCATATCCTTGACATTCTACTTGGCGAAGCAGGTCACATGGCCACAGTTCAGCTGCCAGCAGAAGGAAAATAGACTCCAGCCCTTGATGCGTACAGTGGGGAGAGTAATTGATGGTGACCATCTTCAAAGACTGTCTCCCCCACTTTCTAATATGGAGTGAATTCCCCCTTTTGCCTAAGGTTGTCAAGTTACACCATTAATAATAACTCTCACTACTGTGTGACAAATTACATAAGAGAGGTAAAAATTTGTTGACCATGTGGTCAGAAGAGAGGAAATATCAACACTAATTTTGGAAGGCTGCATCTGGGAATCCTTCATAAAAGTGGGAACCCTTGGTGGCAAGCGTCACACC
This sequence comes from Phataginus tricuspis, assembly GCA_029783875.1. Taxonomy (NCBI): domain Eukaryota; kingdom Metazoa; phylum Chordata; class Mammalia; order Pholidota; family Manidae; genus Phataginus; species Phataginus tricuspis. Next base: position 5,634,749 of record JAQQAC010016209.1, on the reverse strand, counting down.
CTTGAGCAGTAGCAGAGCTGTTTAGGGCACCTACAGGGCTTCATTCACTGTGCCTTTCTTAGGGGAGACTGAACTGTAAGCGGCTAAGAGCTCTGTGTTAGTCAGGAGGGTTAAATACTGCAGCAAACAACTCCCAGATCTCAGAGGCCTCACACTTGAAAGGCTTGTTTCTCATACAGACCCCAGTTCAGTGCAGCCCATCATGTAGGCTCTGCTCCACACAGTTTTTCAAGGACCCAGGTTCCTTCCATCTAATGGCTCTCACATCCTGAGGTCTTGAGATGGCCCATTAGGTGCTCTGCATCATGTCACCCCTCAGGGAAAGAGAAAGAGTGGGGAGTCACGTGGGAACTGTCGATGGGCCAGGGCCGGAGACAGCACACAACGTGCACCCCACCTAACCATAAGGGCTTCTGGAAAATGATGTCAAGCTATGTGTCCTGGAAAGTGAGGAAAACAGTTTAGTGATGTCCTTGTCAGGCTCTGCCACAGGTTCTTACTAACCTATCTCTACCTTTCTAAAATGTAGATACCCTCTGTTATAAAAAAAATACTTTATTTGTATTTAATGTCTATTAGCAGCCATTTGAGAAGAATTGAATACAAGATACAATTCTGAAGAAATATTTAAGCAGTGTCTTGTGAAGAATTTTAGAGGCCCTGGGATCTGAAAGATATAACAGAAGCCCATTCACGTCCAACTGCCTTTCCCAAAGCCAAGCTAAATAAAAACGATACTGAGCCAGAAAAACAAATGTAAGAAAGTCTAAGAAGTTTCTGATTTTTCTCATGATTATTAGCTTGTCATTTTTTCAAAATACCTAATCTCCCCCACTAAAATGGTGTGTGTGTGTGTGTGTGTGTGTGTGTGTGTGCGCGCGTGTTACTAGTGTCTGAAGCCCACGCATTGTCTGCCCATCAGATCAGATCTAGCCCAGTACCTAAAGAATGAATGCCAGAAGGTAGGAGACAGGAGTACAGAACACTTTGCAAATGCCATTTTCCATAGAGCGCCCACCCATGATACCCCTCAGCACTGCGTTCAGGCCAAGTCTGACCTATCTTGCAAAGAACTTAATACTCCTGAAGAGGTAGGTAGTCTTCTGCAGTTTGGAATTGACATACTACATGATTCCAGGGCCCTGGGCAGTTTGGAAGAGGAGACTACTTGAACAGAAAACTTGGGTTTGTATTTGCTTGTTTATTTTTGTTCCCTTGTTTAGACTGAGTCCTAAAGGAGTCTCAGCAGGTTTGTCCACCTAGCCTGTTCTGATACTTGAGATATTTGAGGCTGAGATCTCCATACTTTTAATATATTTATAATCAGTTCATAGAGAACACCGTGTGCATCTTCACAGGAATGTAGAAATAAAGTTTAGTCAGCATAGGATTGGCTATGCTATGGTAATAAAAATCTCAAAGGCTTCGCATGGCGTAAGTTTACTTCTCACTCCCACGAAGTCCAATGCAAGTTGGCCAAAGGTCACGTCCATATGGTGTGCCTGAGATCCAAGCTTCCTCCCTCTGGGGATGCTGCCATCATAATACGTGTATTCCTAGGCAGCCATGCTTGGGAAAGAGAGGGATGGAAAGGCACCCCAGCTTTTCACTTCCCTGGCCCATAAGCAACAGTTGCCATAGCCACACACAGTTCATTCACCAGAAGTTGTCAGATGGCCCCCACTTCACTCCAAAGGAAGCTGGGAATACCTACAGTGTAAATTTGATGACTGACCATATTGCCATATAACCAATCTTATTGCCATATAAGGGCAATAAGATTACATTCAGAAAATCAAGCAGGCAACATTCACATATCATGGATGCAATCAGGAAGTCAGGAGCATGTACGTCAATGTAAGACTAAAGAGTCTGCTGCTCTGGAAAATCCTTGGCTTAATCTAAGAGCAACAGGCACGGTGGCTTTGGGTCACTGGCAGTGTGTCCATTTTTCCTTCACCTGCAAAAGAATGGATCCTAAACGGACACTTTTGTCAGTAATACGAGGTGTTGCAAGACTCTTGTTTCTACCCCAAATATAATTGATGTGTGCTGCAGAAAAGGAAGAGAATTACAGACCCAAGAATGAAGTTCCTAACCTAAAACTTTCTCTTTCCAAATTGTGACTTGCTGTCTTAATGATGTTTTGAGAGAAAAGAAGGAGAAAGCCTGCCCTTTGGTGCTACCAATGAGAAGAATAAATCATAAGCAGAAAACACAATTCTCATCGTTTCTGCCCCAAAGGAAATAAAATCCCTGGGGCATGCTGGCCCAGCCTGACTGCTGGCATGACTCCGTTTATCCAGGGGGTCTGTCTTGGGATGGGCACCTGCAGCTCCAGTATTTGAGAGAGAAAGACAATCTCACCAGAAGGCCGACAATGTCAATGTGGTTAATATGTGATTATTACTTGATACTATTCACCGAATAAAGAAACTATAGAAAAACCCTCTTGTGTTTGCCTGCCTCCTGGTGTTTAGAAACGCCCCTCCGAAAACTTTCAAAAACCAGAGATAGTTAGGACTAGCAAGGAGAAGTTGTCGCTGATCTCAGTAAGATCCAGAATAACACCAGCCTCAACTTAGAAAGGCAGGTCTAGAAAGTGATTGTAAATGAATCCATTGTGTTATATGCTTTCTGAAGAAAGGCTACTTTTTAAAGGTGGGATGATACCGGTCTACTTGTAGACTAGGAAAACATGTATTACGATGGCAAAGTATGGTGCATCCAGGAGAGAAGCAGGCGCTTCATCTGATGAAAACAAACACTCACATTCCTTAGAGATAAATACTGTTGAGAAGTTGGGGGGTTCATCAGAGTCGCCATGACCTGGGCTGGAGTAGCCCTCAGGACCACCCACCAGACTCTATTTTAATTCCTTGTTATCTACCCAGTCTTCTCATTTCTAAGCCAACTCCCAAATGTCTGGATACCCGGACAGAAGGCTTTAGGGCACCTGTCCAGCACTGTACAAAGTCAGTGCTTACATTTATGTTCAGTGTTATCCTTCAGTCTCTTAGGTGATTGGCTAGCTTCAGTCAATTCCCAGGAGCCCAATATCCGTGATGACATTGATAAAATAAGCTTTCTGTTCTTGAAATCCCAGAACATGGGGACCCCTTGCATTCCTTAAACTGTCAGCACATCTCTCATTCCACCTTTCTCATCTCTTTAACTGCACCAGGAAAGACATCTGCCCTGGAGGCACCCACAGTCTCTTCTGGCCACAGGAACTCAGTACAACTTTTATATAAATTAAAGTTATTTGCCTTTGTTGTAATTAATGATTTAACAGGAATGGACACAAAAAGAGCTCAATTCTTTAAATTACAAAGTCACAGTCACATAACCCTTTGCTTGTTAAACTGATCCAGCTACAGACAGGATTGTAACAGTATTTGCCTTAAACTTGCCCCTTAGGACCATGGGAAAAGTTTTATGACACTGGCTGTGACGCATACTGGATTTCCAGAATAACGGTGCCACAGAAAACCATTATTATTTGCATTCACATCAAATCTCAGCAATTAGAATTCAGAGTGGTGAACTTGACCTTCTGTCTCATTCCCTTGAATGGAGGGCATGAGAAGTCACTATAGGAAAGCATTCTGATTCTTGTACACTCAGAAAAATAAGGATTTTCTTCATTTTTGTTTGCCTGCCAGCAAAAATAACAGCAATTTCAGCTCAGTTTCCTCATACCATATGATTTGAAATTTATGCCTTTTGCTTGGCTGGCTTCTGATGGCCATTTATAGACCCATAATTTGATATACCACCTTCCCATGAAATTCACTCCCACTTTGTAAACCCAAGGCCAGTGATGCTCAGGCCAGGTGTTTAGAGACACATTGGACAGAGTAGTCTCAGAAACATGATGACCCTCAAGTCTAGGCTAGTAACATGTTTCCTTACTCTTCCTTGGACCAACACCCACACAAAGGAGCTCTATACCCTTCCTTAATGTGCCTGTTGGCAGAAGGCAACTCAGATGGTAGGTAGTCTTTGGAATTCATGCGACCCTACCTCAGGCTCTGCCCAGGGTCAATGCCTCCATGACAAGAAGGGGCCTTGGCTGCCTGGCTGTGCTGGGTTTGCCCTGAAGAGTGTGGGTTAGCAGATGGTCTCCCTGCTATTGAAATGTATCTCCGTGGCTTGATGGAGCCCGCTGTCTCTTGAAAGTGCGGTCCAGGCCCTGCAGTTGGGTAGGACATCAAAAGCTAAAGGACAGATTTCAAATCGAAGTCTGCCTTTTATTTCTAGGGCTGGTTTCTGTGTGGCACATGGGCCACCTGGGAACTGGCTCCAAGGAGGAGCACCACCACGGCGGTGATTGGCAGCCCTTCGTTATACCCACTTCAGGCTTGGGATTCTTCCCTTCCTCTTCAACAACTGCCCCCACACGAGTCCTGCATCGGGAAGAAATGGTCAGGGAGCAGCGTGTTGTGGCACTGCAGGCCCTCCTGGGCCAGGGGCTGCCCTAGAAGAGCATGACCTTGGCTCTCCCAGCGGAGGCAGCCAACCAAACCCGCCCCTCGCTGCTCTGCGGCAGGCTTCCCCCTAAAGCTGAAGGGGCATCTGAGCGCCACATGGCCCTGTCTGCCACAGCCAGCCTTCTTTCCATTGAGGAATAGCCCCGCTCCCAACTCCATGTCATTCCAGCAGGGCAAGGAATCAAGGCCCTTTGTGTCCTGGGCCACACGGATGAGCACACGCTCCAAGGAGGGACAACAGGATCAGTCTGGAACATTAAGCATAAGGGGTGGGGGGAGGGTGGTCCCTCTCTTTCTCTGCAGCGATGAGCTCAAAGGGCCATATGAGCTTTGCTTCTTGAGGGCATCTTGTCACCCCGTGGATAAGCCTGTCTGAGGATCGGGCAGATGCAAACACAGTTAAGAGACAGAATAAGAGACAGGGGGATAGAGACATGCTGATGGTGGGTGAGACCCCCGTACGAGCCACTTCTAATTCTCTTGGCTTCTGCTCTTACTACATCCACTGCCACTGAGCTCAGTTGGGTGCAGGTTTTGACCAGCCTCCCGCAGGTTCAGACTGACAGTGTTCACCACCCTAGGACTTCTGCAAGGCTACAGTGAGTTCACTTTCTACCCCAAGGCTTCCCTCTTGGGGGACACCTACAGTGCTCGCTCAGCACCACATGTGCAGCCCATAGATATGAGAGGAGTCAGCACCCATGGATCACAGTTGATGAATGGGGGACAGAGCCCATGAATCAAGGCTTCCCCCCTCCTTTGGCCTCCAGGAAGCATGGTCCTGAGATGCACTCCATAAGTCTCTCTTGACTCTCTAGTTTCCTACACCACCGGACACTCATTAATGCATCTCTTGTTTAGTTCGCCTACATTTCCTTTCCAATGCTGCTTCCAAATAAACAATGGGCACACAAACCTTTATCTCAGGTGGTTTCATGGAGGAACCCAGACTACACCAGGTAACACTATTTGAACACCTGGATCCAGCTATTCCTGAAATGACACCCTTGGACTTCCAAATTCCTTGAGCCAATGAAGTTATAAAGTTTCTTTTTTCCTTTTTCTTTCTTTCTTTATGTGTGTGTGTGTGTGTAAGCAAACTTCAGTTGAGTCTTTGTGATTTGCAACCAAAAAAGAACTTACCCCAAACCCTCCTAAGTCACTCACCACCCCCATCACATCACCACCACCTCCATCTTCCCAAGACCCCTCCACCCGCCCAGTCAGCTCCAGGAAGATGGAATGTCATCGATGACTCCTCCCCACCCACCTCCTCCCACATACAACCTCTCAGGGTTTGAAATCTAAAGTGTGTCTCTTATGGACAGCATGTTGAGATCAAAGAGCCTGGGGGACCCCCAGGGGCACCCAAACAGGAACTTAGAGGAGCAATGTGGAACTCCAGAGAAGTCAGCGCCAGAGATCGGGGCGGAATGGGCAGACCTGAGAGCCTGGCTGAGGCCACTGAAAGCGCCTGTACAAACGAGGAGGCCCAGGCCGGAGCCCGGCATGCCCCTTATCAACGGACTAGAGGAAGACCCTCCTCATTGTCACTCTCCCCAACAGTACAGAATTTCACACAAGCCCGGAAGCAATCTCAGCAACAAAATTTCAGGTGCCACAGAAGGTAAAGAAGGATCCAGAAGGTAGCAGAGCCCTCAGTGGTGCCCCTTCCCTCACATGCAGACTCCATCTGGCTGGACATCAGCAAGGACCTGGATGAGGGGGTGGGAGCAAGCCAGCATCCGCCGCGACTCCTCTGGGTGCCGGGCCTCCCTCTGACATAGTTCCCTTGTCAGCACCAATCAGATCACTGAAGACTGTTGACTGAGGCAGGAGTGTGGTTCTGGAGGTCGAGAAACGAATTTCTGCCCTCTTTCCTAGGCTCAAATCTCTCCTTTGTTATCTTTGATTACCGTTTTTTCATTTAAAAAAAAACTCTGTTTCTGGCGGTTGTTGATCCAGATAAAGCGACAAGCCTGAAATTTACTTAGTTCTGAATTTGTGCACAATTAAGGACTTGGGAAAGGTCCCCAGGCTTTGCGATCATGTTCAAACTGCATGAGGGGGACTTAAAAGGGGTCAGGAAAGAGCTGACATCCCACAAACCTGATCGAACTTGGCTTGAGAGGATTGGTAAGTGCTCATCGGAAGGAGGGTATGGTATGAGGTTCGCTGGGATAAAATGGAAGGCGACAGCTGATCTTTGAGAAGGCATTTTAATGAAGTTTCTAAGCAAGGAAAGAATCCTTGCTGACAGTGGTCGCTACCGTGATAGCAGACAATTTTCTGGGGCTCTGACTAGAAAGGCATTTCGTCTTAACCAACGCGTCCATACTGCAAATGCCCGAGGGTTGGTGTGTGCAGCACACAGGTCACAATGGCATTTGAAATTTTGGATTTTGGAGTTCTCTGCTTTTCTTCTTTCCAAACTTACTTACTTCCTTATATTCACCTTTGAGGATTATATAGTGAAAGACAAGATAAATTCATTGGTCACCATTCCTAAAACATTACTTGGCCAAAACTAAACTATATGTCACAAAAATAAATAGAATCTGATCCCCACGCCTGCATTTTTGCAGATTCTATACTACAGTAAGATGGCTGTGGATGCAGAAGGAGTGGAGAAGCTGAACTGCAAACCACAAAAGGCAAAAACATTCGTTTTGTCTGCCTGATTCTGGGTCTCTCCTTGGCCTGCAAGCACATAAGAGAAGCACCCATTTTTCTGAGCATCCATGTCTTATCTATAAAAACATGTGGACTGGCTCCGCACAGGGGTGTCAGATGGTTCTTACGGCTCCAACATCATGATTTTGCCAATGAGGTTTCCTGCTCATCAAGGTGAAAAGGACTGAGTATCTGCCATATGGTGAAATGGGGACTGGCAAACTAGGGCCCATGGGCCAAATCCAGCCACCCACCTGTGTTTGTGCAGCCCACAGACACCAGTGGAACAGGCTGGCACCATGAACCAGGGGACCAGCCAGAGCATCACCTTCCCCCGCTACTTCCGCCTCTCACCCAGAACCTGCCTCTGGGGAGTGGCCAGTGCTTGGGCCCATACTGGTCCCCCGCTCCACGCTGGGGCCTCTGTGGTTGGCAACTGCTGGGCAGTGAGCCGCCTGGGACCCTCCAGCCGGCTGCCCAGGTTGAGATGGCTTTGCTCTTCAGGAGCAGAGAGGAGTGCGCTGGGACCTGGGGGTCACTGAGGCACTCATCAAGGTGACGTGCCTCCCCACCGCACCCCTGCTCCACCCAGCATCAGGCCCCCACTAGGTCCGTCACTCTTCCTCTCAAGCAGATGACAAGTGGGCGCAAAGTCCCCCACCACCCAAGATCAGCCATCTCAGGCAAATGGGGTGGGCGTGACAAGACTTCCCCCCCTGTTACATCAGAACCCACGTAATAGCCTGGATGTGGCCACTTGGCCCGCAAAGCCTAAAATATTTACTATGTAGCCCTTTACAGAAAAAAGCTCGAGACCCCTGGTGTAAATTCTCCTCAAACACTTTCTCTAAGAGATTAGTCCTAAAGGTGGAGAGGGGCTGGAGAAGGGGGAGGCCTCAAGCACCCATTCTGGGAAACCAGAAGTTCTTACTATGCATTTAAAAAGAGATGCAAACTGAATCTTTACACACCGAAAACCCACACTTTGGAAAGCTGCATTGATTTCTGGCCTTTGTGTCATTTGACAGCCCTGGTTGCACTGGGTATTTGAATGCCACCTACTGGGCACAAATGGCCTCCACTCCTGAGAAACCGCCATTCACAGAACTGGGCAGTGACAGCTGCACTGGGTCACAGTGCTTACGACAGCTGGGTGGAGGACCTCAAGTGCACTGAAAGGATCCTCTGCCACAAAGCTCTCACTCATAGCAGAGCAGAGTTTCTCAACCTCGTCCAGCAAGGGGCTGTCCTGTGTACACTGTTGGATGTTCGCAGGCATCCCTGGCAGCTACTCAGGTGGTGGGCTGCTGTGTCCCCCTCGAAAAATATGCCCGACTTCTAAGCCCCAGTACCTGTGATTGTGACCTGATTTCTAAATAGTATGTTGGCAGATGTGATTAAGGATCTCAAGATGATGTCATCCCGGGGTTCAGGTGGGCCTTACATCCAATGACCAGTGTCCTTTGAAGAGAAGACAAAGGAGATTTGAGGCACAGAGACATAGAAGGGAAGGCCGTGGGAAGCCGCAGACAGATCAGGGTGATGCAGCCACAGCCATGGGACAGAAGCTAGGAGAGAGGCATGGGATGGATTCTCCCTTAGAGCCCCAAAGGGGTCCACCGTGCAACACCTTTTGGCCTTCTGGCCTTCAGAGCTGTAAGAGAATAAGTTTCTGTTGTTTTAAACCACCCTGCTTGTGGTAGTTTGATACAGCAGCATCGGGAAACTAATACAACCCACTAGATGCCCGTAGCATCCTTGCCCAATTGTCACCATCAAAAATGTCAGATAGTGCCAAAGGTCTCTGGAGGAGCCAAGACACCCCTGGGAGAGCCACTGTGCTAGCATCACACCCTCTAAACTCTAAAAGGGAGAAGGCTTCCAACCTAAAAGGAATTCCGTAGTCCATGAAGGCTCCCAGCCACTGTACAGACTGAACGGCAAGGTGAGGATCATTGACGCACTAGGCAAATGGTGACGGCAACCAAATGGAGGGCCGTTGAAACGCAGAAATAACCAGCACCTCTCTTTTTTGTTGATTAGACATTCCCTGTGAACCACCACTGGACTCAAGCAGAAACCCTTTTAAATTCAGTCTGGTCACTAAACATTAAGAGCACCATCATCTTCACTCCTTTGCCAGGTAGGGGGCCAAGTCCAGTATCCCAGCAATGGCAAGGAGCCCCACACGCCACACACACCCAGGGAGACTCTCCTGCCCAAAAGGATGTCTCCAGCAGAACCTGCACCGGTTCCCCAAGGCCCTGTTTGGGAACCAGAGCTCCTGGGTCTCAGCCACTTCCACTACCAAGAAAAGAGTGAGTGTCGTTACCGGTTAAGGTGTGGGCTCGAGAGTCAGGCAGCGTGCCTGCAGAGGAGACTGCCACGCACAAGCCGAGGGAGCTCCTGAAAGCCCCAACCGTCACGTCCTCAGTGGGGACCAGCCACGCATGCTCGGCTCAGAGGGCTCAAAAACGTAAAGAATTTCAAAACTGCTCAGCCTAGAGTTCACCTGGCATAGACGAGTGCTCAGGAAATACTTGCTATTATTACCTAGAAAGAAGCACATTCTTGAATAAGGCAGCCAATTTGGTGAGAACATTAAAGTTACTGGTGCACTGAAGGCACAAATGGAGGCATGGAGTTGCAAAACCTTAGGATTCTAAGCGGCCAGAAATGGAGTGCTCAGGCAGAGAAGTCTCAATGAACTGGATGAGGGATCATCCACAAATGGTTTGGGTAATCCACAGCAGCACTTAATCCAGATATAACTGGACCACAGGCGGCAGCCGGCATCAAGGGCAGATTTGCCTTCCAGCAATGGCTGAACTCCCTGCATGTGAGGTCAGGGTCTCTGCTCCGAGAAGCCACCAGCCAAGGGTCAAGTGAGGGATGTGATGGGGAACGGCGAGCCATCCAGTCTGTGCCCTTCTACAATAGGGCTGTCTGGGGAGAGGGATACATTTTTGTGTCTTGGCTTGCCTTATAAACTCCAGGTCTTCTACTTCTGCTCCCCCTCTGCCTTATGTGGTGGTCACTTGTCCTCCTGGCAAGTGGCTTCCCTCCAAAGCACAGTGATTCTGCCCTGCCTCACAAGCACTGCATGATGACCAGCACCAGGGCAACCATCTTACTGTCTTTGCACTCCTGTGAGGGAGGCTGTGGCCGGTACAGGGGGGCTGTCTCAGTCTGCATTCCCCCACCGCAGACCCTGACAAAGAGTCAAGTGCGAGTCATTTACTTACAACGCAATGCCGGGCGAGAGCCTAAGGGAGCAGGGAAGAAGTGAGGCAGAGAGGGGAAGGCAGCCAATGAAGGGTGTGTTATCCCATAAGCTGCTGCCATGGGCAACTAGACACATGGAGAGACAGTGTAGAGCATGGTCTCAGAGCTATCACCCCTGAGAGGGATGATATTTGCCTAGTAACTCTCTTCAGTTGCTACTTGGTGTAGCACCCTATGTCTAGGACGCCCAAAACCTGTCCAGACAGCCAGACTGTCTGTTCTTTCACTAACTGGCCTTCGAAAATATCATCACTCCGCCAAGACTTCCCCGCTTTATCAGAGGGGAGCTGACTCTTTCATTCTGACCTCACAGTCTGGACTTCACACAGATTCTCTTGGCTGACTCCAATCATACATGCACCCTGACCTCTGCGTGCGGTACATCCCTTCAGTGTGCTCATGTATAAGAATGATTTGAATCACAATCTTCAAGATGACGGAACTGGAGACTTCCTCTCTTATGATCTACCATGTCACAATTATTTTGGATGAGAATGTCTCATCAGAATTTCAGCACTGTGGTAGACACAAAAATTGTCCCCCCTCCCACCACCTGATGTCCACATCCTAATCCCAAGCACCTATGATATGTTACCCTCCATAGAGAAAGGGATTTTGCAGTGCGAGTCAGTTAAGGGTCTTGAGATGGGGAGAGGATCCTGGGTTATCCAGGTGGACCCAATGTCATCACTAGGGTTCGTAGAAGAGTCAGAGGAGGAGACGGAGTGATGGCAGCAGATTGGAGTTATTCAGGGCCACGAGCCAAGGGACGTGGGCAGCCTTTAGAAGCTGCAAATGATAAGGAACAGATTCTCCCCTAAAGCCCTCAGAAGGAATGCAGCTCTGCACACACCTTGACTTCAGCCCATAAGACCCATTTGGACTTCTGTCCTCTAGAACAATAAGTTAATAAATTCATGTTGTTTTAAGCCATTAAAAAAGTCTGTGGTAATTTGTCACAGCAGCAAGAGGAAACTAACACAGCCACATATTCAAGTATTTTTAACTATGTGTGTTTGAGTTGTTTTTATCACAACACAACTGTGATGTTCGGCAGTCTATTTTCAGTGACTTCTGGGAATCAGCTTTGTGGACTGTAACCACGTCAAGGTCAGGGCTGGAGTCTCTGAGGTCTGCTGGGAGATGTGTGTCCAGGAAGAAAAGGAGAACACGGGCTTGGTGAGCATCCACTGTCTCTGCCACAGTCATATTTTGAGCATTCATGTTATGCCAGGTACTATGGTCACTAAGGTTATATGGATAGGTGAGTTAATATCTTTTATAGGTGAGAACTGAAACTTAGAGAGAGTAAGTGATTTGTCTAAGGTTACACAGCTAGGAAGTGGAAGACCCTGGACTCAAAATCATGTCCATCCTAGGCCAAAGTTAGAGCTCTTTACTAGATCATTTCCACCTGGCTTCACCTCTATAAAAATGATGGCTGGGGGTAATGTGATCCTAAGTCGGAAACCAGCTAAAGCAATTTTCCTTTGGCAAGTCACAGTTCTCAGTCTGGCCTTTCAGACCCCATCTTTCGCCTTACTGGTGAGCCTTAAGTAAGAATGGATTCTTCCAAGTACAAAATGGGGCCCTGTGAGCTTTGCAGCCATTCCAGGGTACAAGAGCAGACAGCAGCTCTGCACTGGCAGCTCCAAAGAGGGGTCGAAGTGGTTTGCTAACACGAAGTACTCAAGCATGCACAGCTGTCTTTTTATAAAATATAAATTAGGATGCTTATTCCCCAGCAATGTACTTCTGCCTACAAACCCAGAGCCTCCCTACAGGAGTGTGTGCGCTGGGGAGCCGCAGCCATCTGTGATGTCTCAGCTGAAAGCACCTTTTTGAACCACTTTTCTAAAGATCAGCATGCCCTTCCTATCTGTAGTTACACTTTTTCCCCCTTAAGATGGTGGTTATTAGTAGCACCTTTGGGTTATTTTTCTCCTAAGTAAACAGAATCACTTCAAGTTCTTATATTTAAAATAGAAAGAGAATCTAGTAACCAAATCCAGAAATACTGAAATTTAATCTCATTTCTATTCTCTCTCAACACTGAACACCAAAAGAGCTTTCCAGTCAGTGGAGCATTTTCCTCTTTGATGTGACATGTTCAGTAAAGTCATGGGCATGGATTTCCTGAGCTGTCGGTGTCTGAGGCATTTAGAGCCTGCCACACTTCTCCACAGGTTCAGTTTGATCAAAGATACACCAGGACACATTCATATTCATTCTTTGGAAGTTCAGGATCTCTCAACTGAGCAGCCTTTCTCAGGCCATGAAACACCAAGCTGATTACATTTTCTTTTGACACCAAGTATTTTATGTGATATTTTACACAATGGTGGATGGGTCTCTTTTGGTAAAAATGCTCTAGGTCTCCAGGAAACTCTGCCAGGATTATTTTCTTGATTCATGCTAAAAGGTCACAACTGAAGACCAGGTTTTCAGCACTGAATTTGGTCTTCAAAAATATACAATGATTATCTTCAATATACAAGATACTAGAACTGGCCCTAAAGAAAGACAATGGAAACATAGCTCCTTGACCTTGACAAACTCCTGTATTTGACCAGAAAGCCAATCCCAGTTTTTCACCTTTGGAATTCCAGCTTTAGGAATCAATAGTCTATTTTAGCTCTGGGCTGAAGAAAGAAAATAAAATGACAAGTTAGCGCACCAGCCTCCAGAGACTGTGCTTTGGAACTTAAAATTAAGCTACTATGCAAAACAAGGCCTGCTCTCCTTAACTCTTAGAGGCAACCTTGAACGTCAAAGTGCAGACTTGAAACTACAGGGAGCCCCGGCCCTCTTGGAAACCGCATGTGCTCTGCAGTTACATTCTCTGGGTCCCGTAATTGCAAAACCCAAACCCAAATCAGATGATGTGATTTCGCCCAACACAGCCCTCTCCCGGGGCCTGGACTCGTTGTTTACACTTTCCCACGTCGGTCTGCGGGAGGCCCCCTCTCTGCTTTTCTTCTCTGGTTGGCAGCTGGTGCTGTGAACGTTTGGTTGAAACAAACATTCTTTCCCAGGGCATGTGCGTCTGTCCCCACGCTCTGGCGACCAGTGCACAGCCTTGAATTATGTATGTCTCCGTGCGGTTTTCCAATGGGGGTGGCAGTGCTTTGGACGGGGAGGACCCGAGTGGGACTGAAGATGAGGCTGGATTCTCTCACCCCCATGCCACACTGACGGGTCCCTTCCCCTGGAGGAGCCTTGACTGACTACACCCCTCTGGGGACAATTGGGAGCTCGCGTTACAATAGGACTTCTGGGGCCTTTGAAGTCCCAGCTGCAGGGGCGAGAGCCCTGTAGTGATTAGGGGGCCAGCCCTCTCCGGGAAGGGGATGGCTGCGCAGCTGAATACAAAATGCAATTAAAAAGGAGCACCTGGGCTAAAATCAGGCAAAGCATGTGACTTTGGCTCCAAGCAGAACGGGGCTCATTTAATCACACAAGAATGTTCATCTTTCCAAAGCGCTTGATTCAGAAAAACCCCAAACTTTAAAAAGCAAAAATGAAACAAAACCAAAAACCCGTCTGACTTGCCAGCACAGCAAAGGAACGCATGGATTCTTTCTACCACCTCCCAGGCCGCCCGCAGCAGAAGGAAGCGAGCAGAGCCTCATCTGGGGCCGCTGGGAGATCTTGCCTTCTTTCTGCTGCCCTGGTGTCATCAGGTTCCCCAGACACCTGTGGAGTTGTTCTTCTCTCACCGCCTCTCACACTCCCTCCACACCCAGGGCTGATCTCCCAGAGGCAGCGCCTGTTCTCTGTGTGTGTGTGTGTGTGTGTACGCATTTGTGTGTGTTCTGGTTGTGTGTGTGTGTGTGTGTGTACGCATTTGTGTTCTGCTTGTGTGTGTGTGTGTGTGTGTGTGTGTGTGTACGCATTTGTGTTCTGGTTTTAGCATTTTATCTCCATCAAAACTTTCCCATTACCTTAGGCCAGTGGTTGTTAAACTCCAGCTGCATCTGAATTGATGGGAGGACTTCTTAAAACCCCAATAGCTGGGCTCCGTCCTTCAGCTTTCTGGTTCACTAGGTCCTGGGTATGGCAAAGGATTTGAATTTCTAACAAACTGCCAACTGCCCCTGATACTGTTGGTCCAGGGACCACACTTTGAGACCAGCCACTTCAGCTCAGAGCCTAAGTCTGAGCTCAGGTGAGTTGTCATGTTATCCGAATGAGTTCCTGGACTTAAAGTCACCAAGAAGAGCCAAGTTCGACCTCTCTTCAGATCACCAACTAGCTATACTAAACCTGGGCAAGTCCCTGGAGCCTAGGAATTCTTAATTGTGACCATGCTTAAGAATCACCCAGCAATCCTTTATAAAGGAGAGGCCAGGCCCCACCCAAGATCGATCCAATCAGAACCTCGGGGCGTGGCAGCAGAGCTTCCACAGGCTGTGAAAGTCCACAGGTGGTTCTCCTGGGCCTTAACCTCTGAGTCTCAGCTCCCTCCTCTGAACAATGGATATCATCATTTTTAACCTCACAGGACCATTGACAGGAATAAGCAAATAAATATTAAAATCCCTTCATAAATGACAAAGTGCTAGTCAAATGTTACAGGTTACTGTCCCTCAAAGAGAGCATATTCATATTTTAACAGAGGTCACCAATACCTCTGTTAGTATCTAAGTCAGGACAGAGATTTCTGGCACAAGTAAAGCTGTTGGAGAAACTTGGAGGACAGAAGAGTTTTAACATGTTCACCTTATTCCACCAACACACACATGTCTCTCCTTGCCTCTGTTTTAAAAGCCTCTCTTTGTATTTTCCACCCAGTGCAAGAAAGAAACTTAAATTACTCTTGGTGGCTCTCCAGTGGTTTGGCGACCCTAATTTACTCCAAGCCAGGAGTCGGCAAACCTTTCGGTAAAGGGCCAAAGAGTAAATACTTTAAGCTTTTCAGGCTGTGCAGTCTTTATAACAACCACTGAACTCTGCCATTGTAGCTTGAGAGCAACCATAAGCAATCTGTGAACGAATGAGCGTGGCTGTGGGCCAGTGAAGCTTAATTTACAAAAACAGGTGGTGGTGCTGGATTTGTCCTACGTGCTTTAGTTCACAACCATTGTTCTAAACTTTCAATAAAGACACAAAAATGATCAGAGTCAATTCAAGAAAGCAGCTGGGAATCTTCCTGATGAAATGTAACAAGCGAAGAACCATTTGCTGTTCATGTTCCCGTGTACGGACTGAGAGTGGGAGATAACCGAGGAAGGAGGACAGGGCAGGCCACAGAGCCGGCACAGGGTCAAGTCCTGCGTTTCGAAGTTGCCAGGTGGGTGGGGTGAGAGGTGTGCCTATAGGGTGTCTGCGGTCCTCCCAGGCATGTTGCGAGGTTCTACTTCAAGGTGGGGGACTCTTCCCCGATCGCCTGGACACACCAAAGCCTGTTCCCAGGCCTTGGACTCGCCCCGCTGTCTGCCTAACACTAAGGATTTTCGCCCAGCTTTGTGAAAAACTCACCCAAACCACACCAAAGTGGGGCCCCTTTGTGTGCACTGAGTTCCCCACCTCCCCTGCCCCCATATACACACACTTGGCAATGGGGACATTTGTGGTTGTCACAACTAGGTGGAGGGGGGCTAGCAGCACTGGGTGGGCGACCAGGGTGGTTGCTGAGCACTGTACAGTGCAGAGGCCAGCCCCCCGCAGAGAGCGATGCAGCCCCTACGCTAGGGGTGCCGGAGTGGAGCTACCCTGAGGTGAGGGCATCACACAGCAGTGCAGGTGTGACTGGGAAGGCTGGGGTGCTGAGGGCGAGGACTTAAGAGACCTCATGCCAGGTTGCGTTCTGCCTCCTTTCCTCCGGTCAGGCTCCCCCAGCAGTGTGACTGCTGCAGCGGGGGCTGCCTCTTCTGCTGGGAGTGAGAGGACCTTGGAGAACTCGGGGTCTAACTGCTGCAAGTAAGCTCAGGAGACCATCTCGTTCACACCTGTCCCCTAAGGTAGTGCTTCTCAAACTGCACGCAAGTCCCCTGGGGATCCCACTCAGGTGCTGATCCTGACCCCACAGACCTGGGCGGGTTATCTGAACGAGTTCTGCACTTCTGGCCAGCTCTGGTGATGCACACGTGGCCAGTCCCTAGACGAAGATGATGGGCTGGAAGTCCATTAACAGTGATTCACTTCTCCCAGCTCACTCAGCCAGAAATTCTGAAAAGAAACTAAAAAAGGGACTTCCTGGCCCCTCATACCCTGGCAGCCAGAGCAGCGCTTCCCAAGGACTGGTCTTTGGAACCCCAGTGCCACGAGATGGAACTTTCCAATTTACTGGCACACAGAGCTCCCTTTCCCCCAGGCACCTAACAGCATTGTGCAGAAACACTGTGCCCTGGCAGCACTTGGGGAAGTGTCTCCCCACCACCTGCAGACCTGCAAGTTCACCCCAGTTCTGTACTAACAGCTGAGACTCCCATCCCATGGAGCAACTCAATGCTTGGCAACTCCCTGGAGAAAGTTCCTTGCTGATCCCGTAAACCACCCACAGCCTTTCTTGGAAATGTTTGTCTTTCTGGGGACAGACTGAAGTTTGAGAAATATCAGGAAAGGAAAAGTGTTCATGAGAAAGAAGCTAGCTCCAGTTTCCGCGTGGGTTAATACTGGCTGGAAACAGGTGGGAAGCCCTGAGAGTGAGTGTGAGTGCATGATGTGAGTGGGGAGCCCCGCAGAAGGCAAGAACGGTCTACCACCAGCAAGGGTCCTCTGCACTCAACCTGTCACAAGCAGCCTGTGGGATGAGAATTTATGTATGTGTTTTCAATTTCCCTGACAGGGTCTGTTTGGATTGAGGGCGGCTGTTTAATCTTTGAAATATGTGTTCCATAACAAATGCTGGAATCACATAGAAATTGCTGCCTTCATTCCGTGAGCCAAACCCTGACTAAAGGGGTTTGGAAATCCCCACAAGGTGCTCTTTGCTTATTGCTCATTCGGAAAGAAAAAAAACGTTTCTTTAATGAAATGCAATGTTGAGAAGCTGCCAAAAATAGATGCTCCCTATCTGCCTTCACATATGGTAGCTTCTTTCTAGCCAATTAACTACCAATGAACTGGAGAAGAGCTGTAACAACAGGCATACCGGCCTCCCCTGTGCTCGGCCAGTGCTCGTTGTCCCAGGAGGACGGGGAAGCTTCTGGTCCTGTCTCAACTCATGAAAGCCCAGAAAGAAGCCTGCCCCCCGCAGACGTTTATGGGCAAGGCCATTCTGTTTAGCTCCAGCTAAGCTCTCAGAATGAAAACTGATGCCTTGTCACCTTTAAGACAAATCCTGTTTGTTCATTGGTCCCCTCTGGTCTTTAACTGCATCGTGTTGAAGGGAAATAGCTAAGGCCCACAAAAGGCTGGTCTTTCGTGGGTTTTTCTAATGAGATGTATTTCTACATTAACATCACGTTGGAGAGATTTTTCTCTGTCTGGAACTGTGATAGGTATTGGGCTTTACATTGTCTAAAAACAAACAAGTTACACACTTGTTTCATGAACTCCTGCTCCAGAGTTTAAGTTAATCAGTTCAGCATCCATGCATATTTATGTTTCTGCTCTCTAAGCCAACAGAAAGCTAGGGAAATGGAATTTCCTACCAAGTGGTTTCTTGTCTAATAATTTCCCATTCATTCAGAGTCAGAAGTTTTTTGACATTCCTTAAGAGATCTTTTTGTTTGTTTGTTTTGTTTCATTTTGGTTTTTTGGGGAGATGACTGAAGAAAGAGTTGGAAAGAAAGGCAGTTGGTTCCCCTAATCTGTATCTGCTCCTCAGGGCATTGTAACTTAGCTCAAGTGTAATAGTTCTCTTAACACACAAAATTAACTTCCAATTAAAGCTACCGGAGGGCTTCATAATGTGAGAATATGATACTATCTACTACTTGCATGGTCTATTCCACACCAAGTGCTTTACCGTGATTATCTCATTTAATTCCCACAGCCATGCTGCTAGTCAAGAGCAAGTAGCTCACTCTATCAAGATAGGGACACCCAGGCTCAGAAAGGTTCAAGCTTTTGACAATGTTATGCCCCAAGAGGCAGCTGAGCCGGAATTCAAGTGCAGTCCCATCAGCATCAAGCCGGTATGACGCTGTGAAAATGGAATACTGAAACTCTATCACAATGATGGTTCTGCTTGATCCTAGGGTACCATTAGACCACAGAGGCTTCCATGCATGGCTTTAACACCGCTGATATGCCAATGGCTTGACTTATGTCTCCAACACTAACGATTCTGCCTCAACTCTGGATCTGAGAGTCCAACAGATGTCTCCAATGTAGCACTTCCAAAACTGCAATGTACACCTAGTCTAACCCATCTCAGCAAATGGCAACTCTGTGGTAGCATTTTGTATCCACTCCACCAGCAAATCTGTTGGCTCTACCTTGGAAATGTACCCAGAATTCAAGAACTGCTCTGGAGCAGGCCTCCATCTTAACTCATCTATTTACAGTAGCCTCCTAACCATCTGCCCTCATCTAATCTTGCTATTCAACAGCCAGAATGGGTCATGTACAATGCAAATCAAATCATATCACCCCTCTAAATTCCATGTCTTTACCTGGCCCTACAAGACCCTGAAGCATCTGCTTGAGTCTGTACTCCCCACGAAGGAAAAACCAAACCAACTTCAAATACCCCTTTCCCTCCCCAAGCACCAGTCACTCTGAAGCCACTCACCCCTGGTGAGACCCCAGCAGGCCTGTTTCCACCTCAGGACATTTACACTTGCTGCCCTGTGGCTGCAGATGATCTCCCCTAAGCTGTCCCTGGGGTTGGCTCCGCCCCAGTCAGAAGTGACTCCTCTCACTACCTCTTCTAGGTCAGCAAAGCTATGTGGGCATTCTTTGTACAATTTTTGTACTACTTTTTTCCCTCATTTTCCATAAAGTTGAAAATTTCAAAGTAAAAAACTGGTGGGTAAGGACAGAATTCAAATCCTTGTGGTTCCTAAAGTAACAGACACAAGATTTTGTTAAAAGAATTAATGCTGGCCCACTGCCAAGCCATCCTCTCCAGCCCCCGGGCACAGGGCAGACATGCACATGGCCTGGGGTCAGTGACCTTCCCCCATCCTGGCATATTTATATCCCCAGTCTGAATTTTTATTTGGCCCATTGCTCACCAGGCTAAGAATAGGTTATTTTAAAGCTGACCAAACTGATGTCACAATCCTGCATGACTATCTTAAGAACAGGTCTTCAATTTCACCAGCTACTCCAGCAGTCACCAGAATCCGGTTTCCTGAGGCCCCACTGGATAAAAACATGTGGGAAAATCAGTATCTCTTCCATTTACAACATGCTTTCTCAGGGCTCCATGCTTATTTTTTAATATAGAGCTCAAATATCCAATTTTTAGTAAGGTGCCAACATTTACAGTGTTACAATAAAGAAAAAACCCCACATTGCTATGTGGTTGTTCCAACACCAAATGCAAACAGAACTCATGAAAATGTCACACACAGACTCACTCCCAGCACACCCAGGACAGCAGAGGGTTATCACCGCGCCAATGAGAATGGAGTCTGCTTAATGTTCCCCAAGTCAGATACACATACTGCCCCTCATGTAAATCATTTCAAAGGTTCGAACCTGAGTCTGATAAAACCCTGCCCATGCTACATTAAAATGAAGGCATAACATTACAATTATGTAATTCAATAGTTCCCCTCTTAGGTTTCTCATCTTTTCCAGCTCAGAAATTTCCTGAGCAGAATTTGTGCATGTTGATAATTTCAAGAAACCAGTTCTCACCTAAGTGAAACAAACTGCTGGGAATTTTTCTGTTTCTGTGATTCATTAAGGCCAAAAATGTACCTTTTGACATGTCTTATCCTTTGTAAGGTCTTTGGGAGGTACTGAACAGAGAAATTTGAGATGGCCTGATTCTAAATAATAGCAAACACTGAATATTGATTTATTTCTAACACATTTACCTTTCCAAAGAAGCCACATGCACATCTGCTCTCCAGGCGAGGTACCGAAAAACACAAGAAATCCTTTCTTTCGGGATACTCTTTATTTGGTGTCTGTCCTACAACACATTTCCTTAGGAGTGAGAGGGAGAACAAGAAATAGGTTGATGTGCCTGGTTAGAGAACTCCTTTTCTATTATGCATTTGTTTGTTTACATAAAACAATGATTCAGAAAGAATCCAGGACGTTCTACAAACATCTAAAGACTTTGGTTTTGCAAAAAGGAAAACAACACACTATTCTGAGAAATATTTATTTCACCCTCTCATCCTAGTTCTGCTCATGTTGCTCATCAGACGACCAGGTGAAGTGGATGAAGTTGTCCACTGGGGTACAGCACACGCCTTCAGTATCCCCATCCCCATCCTTTTACAAAAGAGGGACGAAGAGCTGTTCCTCAGTGACTCTGTTTGAGGCCCGGGCCGGCGGGCAGGACGACTGCCAGGCTGGCAGGGCTCGAGGCGAGGAGGGCCAAGGCTCCGGCCACCCCACTGCCCACTCCCCCATCCTTGACCTTAGCCTGCCTGCCTGACCCTGGCCTCCTACGGCCAAGAGCCAAACCCCCCGACAAACAAGAAGTTCAGCTTATGAAGGAAAACAAGGTCATTTCAGTCAAGGAACACTCCCAGCTGTTTCTGGGGAATTCATGGACCTCTCTAGACTAAGCCCTGGGAAGGAGGCCACAACTCCCCTCAGTGACCTTGGCACATGGTAAAGTACCCGTCCATCCCTCCACAGCATCAGCTGGAGGAGGAGGACTTTCTGTGGCTTCGCTGACCTCAGCTATCTGTTCACTGTTCCGTGCTCTCTTGAAACTCCTTATTTCAGCTAAAAGGGCATCCTGGATCACACAAATCCAGGCTATGACTAATACTCTTTGGGGAGGCCATGCGGGAGTAAGAGGGAACTACATGAAGCAATCTTTAAGACCTTTTAAGACTTAAAGTCCAGGGAAAATCCAGCTTCACTTGCACATGTTCCATGGAAACCCCAATAACAATGCTAATATTAGCATCTGTTACTCAATACTTACGTGCACCGCATGAGATACTACTGGCTGGTATTTCCACACTGAAGTGGCTATTTGATATTATTTTTAAGGGGGCCAATTACAGAAACAAATTTTCCATGGTTCGTCAGCATGATCTGACTTAAACTTTTTTAACCCAGAAAACACATCAGATATTTTTTACATCAACTAGAAGTTCCAGAGAAACCCCTTGTAGCTACATTTTTATCCAAAATGAACATTTTCATTAGGGCTAAGGAATGAGCGATTCTGAGTGGGAGTTGTCGGTCAGACCTGAGGGGTGGGGGCTGTAAGCTTACAGGAGGGTGTTCAGAGGGTTTGGCCACAAAGAGCAGGGAAGACAATGACGGCCTCCCCTATGGCAAACAGTGTTTCCCTCCCAGGGGCCAATGCTGCTCCTTAGTTAGAGAATCTACTTTGTTTTTGTTCGGAGACTAATAGGCCTAGCTACAATTTTCCTTCGCAGACTCACGCGCCGCTAGGGGAGCCACATGACAGAACTCTAGCCAGGGGCTGGAAGCTGAGTATCTCCGGGAAAGCTTTGCCTTCCTGATGTGGACACTGCACCTGTTACATGCCTCTTCCTCCCTCTTCCTGTTTAGAAAGCAGTTCTGTTATCACCTTGTGACTCTGAGGCAATAGGACAAGGACAAAGGACAAGGGATGGTGGAAAAACTATCCGCCTGGGACTCCTTCCTGTCCTGGAGACAGCCCTCAGTGCCCGCCCCAGGTTCTGCCTTAGGCGCTGCACTCCATCCCTTGTCCAACGCTCACCTGGTCCACCAGCACCCAATGATGGATGAGACAGCAAAAGATGAGGACTCGGGAAAAAGGGAGGAACAAAGACTGGAGTCAAAGGGCAAGTCGGGTAACTCTTAACAGATCACACGGTGGGGCTAAAGCACAGCTTAATTCCTTCCCACAGAAAAGACTGAACCTCGACTAAAAGAATAAATGTATGACAAATTCAGTATAAAGATGCCCAATGCTCAAATTGGCTGTCTAAAACTGAACTCTGTCCTTCCATGCTTCAATTGCTAGTATAAAAGTGCACACTGGCACATTAAAGCAGACGTTTTGCATCCTACGGAGAAGATAATGGAACAGATTTAGAATCAATTTAGTATTTCTCTTGCAATCCATTTGGAGGAGCTCCCACTGAGAACTCGTATGCCTTCCCCCTCTCTGCAGCCATATTTTATGAGATTTGAGAGGAAAAATAAGTAGTACCACTGGGCAGCCCGTTTTGACTTTTGTATATGTTATTTGAAAATTAGAGCACACTTACGGAAAGTTGGCAGCATATAGAATACAGTCCATGGAAAGTGCTAGACTAATCCATATTTAATAATGCCAGGCAAGAATAAAAACTGAATGAAGCAAATGTAATGGGGATGCAAGTCAATGAGCAGGTGTGTATATCCTCAGAATAAGGGGGAGCCCCTGGGTGTGGGAGAAACAGTGCAGCGCCAGACACTCCAAGAGTTCATCGTGCAGTCCCAGGATGCTGGTCTGCCAGAGAGAAATGATTTCTTCATACTCAGCATAGCAGGTAACCCGGCGCTTGTTCAGAAACTGATGGAGAAGGAAAACAACAGGCTGAAATGGGCAATCATGAGTGAACCCACTGGCATTCTTGCAGCCTTCATTATGTCCAAATTTCTTTTTTCCAACAAAGTAAGTGCAAATATCTTTAGTCTATAGTCTAAATGTTTAGTGACATAGCAGCAAAGCTTCAGGAACCAGGTAATAAGGATGCTGACATACCCATACCCCTCTGCCTTGGGGACTCAAAGCTTCACAGAGATCAGCCTTGATCAGAAGGGGCAAACGTTTCCTGACTAAGCATTTGTGCTTCATGGCTTGTACAAACTACATCATTTACACCCTCCTGCATGACCCCATAGCTAGTAAACTCATTAAGAAACAGAGCTTGAAACTCACAAGGCGTTAAAGCTATAAAATGCCTACTCCTTGATATGTTTTTTTTAAGTTTCATCCTCCTTCCCTGTCAAACAAAAGCTTTTGTTTCTGCTGCCCCCAGTGCATGATGGTTCATTAGGATAATAACGTATCGTTTGTTTATTTCTTTTAAAACGACACAGTCATTGTGTTTTTCTCAAAATCATTGCCACCTTGTTGTTAATTGAACATGATAGATTCAGGGTCCTGGTTTGCCATCTGGGCCATATGTCTCAGGACATCCTTTTTCGTGATGATGCCAAGAAGCCTCCTGGAAAAGAAACAAAACAGAGAAAAGAGGTCAGAGTTGCAGTATGGACTCGTGCCTGTCCTGAACCCTGATGCCAACTCCACCTGGGCACACAGAGAGACAACATGCACTGGCTTCCCTCGTGGCAGGTGGGTCCAACCGAGGGAGCTCTAGCCAATTGCATGTGGATACAGGTATGAGGGTCCCCTACCAGGCCACCTGCATTTTCCTCACATTCTCTCCCCACCTGCCAGCCAGAGGCAGAGGAGCCCGGGAAGGACGTGGAGGTCACAGAAGACTGACATAGGAGCCACCAGATTCAAAGACCTTGAGTCCTTGACTGACTGTGTGGTGCAGAGCCCACACCTGCTGCAACCCACACTGGATGTGACATGGGAGAAGAAATGACTTTGCTTGTGTTAGACCACTGAGACTGCAAGCTTGTTTATTACAGCTGTAAACGTACAGTGACTGATAGACTCTCTCAAATTTGAAGACTACAGTCAATTTTAAAAGGACTTATGAAAGCCATTGTCAAAATGACCACACCACAGAAATTCCTCGTATAAAAGGTAACTTAAATGTAAGATAACGATTGATTCTATTTTAAATCTACCT
This sequence comes from Phataginus tricuspis, assembly GCA_029783875.1. Lineage (NCBI taxonomy): Eukaryota > Metazoa > Chordata > Mammalia > Pholidota > Manidae > Phataginus > Phataginus tricuspis. Next base: position 5,610,457 of record JAQQAC010016209.1, on the reverse strand, counting down.
TACTAGAAAGGTAAAGTTTGACATTCATCTCTAACCATGTATGCAAATCACCCCCTCTTCCAAAATTCCTTGCTTTCAACTTAAAAAACAATACCATTTCCCTGGGTCACTTGCATAGGGCCACCTAGACTACACATTGCACAACTCACGGGAGCACTCTTCACAAACACTACTGTAAACTGTGCCCCTGGGTTACTCAGTACACACTGGCACAACCACTCCCGCAGCCCTTGCCTCACTATGGATTTTATTAAATACTTAGAGGACTACCTGCTGGAACAAATCATGCCCCCTGGGAAAAGTGCAAGGTTTGAAAGAAGGGGATGTGCACGCTCTTTGGAGAAAAGTCCTGCTGCCATATCAGCTGGCAAAATGCTGCTCACCATATCTCCGTCATACCCAAGAAAAAGAGAACGGAGAAGTGAACAACGGCAGCGTCACGCTGAAATACCAGACAGAGATGAACTGACGGGTTTCTACTCTGTAAAAGGATGGTTTGCAAAGAAATTCACAAAACATGATTGTAAATACAATGTCACTCCTCTAATTGAAGCCCAATTAGCAAACTCATCTCTTACAAACACAAAGTGTTATGAAGAGGGATGCTGTATTCAAGTCAATAACATTTGGTGAAATGGACACTGGTTAGTGAAACTGTCAGAACAGAATTCTGACTTCTTTGTCCCTGACCACTCTGGACCTTAAACAATCTTGAGAAAGTGATTGCTTTCTTGGGTTACTTTCCCCATCTATCACACTGGAGAAGACAGCAGATACTATGTCTTCCCCTCCATCTCACAGGAACATCTTCAGGGAAAAGAAAGACAGCAAAGGAGGCCTTTAAAGCATGCCAAACAAAAAGAATGATGATATAGATGACAAAACACTGAAGGAAAGGGTCACAACTCTACCACGATAATAAAAAAAAATGGGGGTGAATGTAAAAAGCAGGACAGAATTAGAAAATCAACATTTTTCAACCCCCAGTATAATAACTAGTTTAGTCAATAATTATCAATGGACTCCAAAACCATAGCTAAAAAAGAAAATTCATGTGGCTCAAAGTATCCCTCCACAGAGTACATACAGAGAGAAAAATGTCCCTCTACACTGGAAGGCTCTGTCCATCACCACCCCATCCAAGGCATAGAGCTTAGCACCCACAAAGTTGGAAAACCTAACATTATGACATCATCTATGTTGGAACATTGCCAAAAACCACTAAACCAAATCAAACCATGAGGAAGCAATCAAACCAATTCAGAATATGATACTGATCTGGACTCTTCATAAAAATCTATGTCATAAATAACAAACAAAAAAGGACAGGGAGCTATTCTAGACAAAAGACTAAAGAGACAAAACAACCAAATGCAATGTGTGAAACTTTGGTATGAACTGGATAATGAGTTATTGTCAATTTTGTGTAATTATGATTTAGTGGTTATGTAAAAGAATGGCCTCACTCTTAGAAGATATTTACTTCATTCATATTGCCATAACTTGGCAAAACCAAGAGGTCTTTCAGTACGTGAATGGATAAACAAATCGTGGCACATCCAGACAATGGAATCTTTTTTTTCTTTTATTAAGGTATCATTGACATATAATCTTATGAAGGTTTCACATGAGCAACATTGTGGTTTCAACATTCACCCATATTATCAAGTCCCCACCACATACCCCACTGGAATCACTGTCCATCAGCATAGTAAGATGCTATAGAGTCATTACTTGTCTTCTCCGTGCTGTACTGCCTTCCTCGGGACCTACCTATATTCAGACAATGGAATCTTATTCAGCCCTAAAAAGAACTGAGCCATTGAGCCATGAAAAGACGTGAAGGAACAGTAAATGCATGTTACTAAGTAAAAGAAGCCAGTCCGAAAAGGCTACACACTGTATGATGCCAACTCTACTACATTCTGGAAAAGGCAAAACTATAGGAGACAATAAAAGGATCCAGTGGTCGCCAGGGGTTGAGGGAGTGAGAGATGAATAAGCAGAGCACAGGGGGTTTATAGGGCAGTGAATCCACTCTGCATGATACCACCGTGGTGGATGCATGTCATTATGTATTTGTTCAAACCCAGAGAATATACAACACCAAGAGTGACCCTAATGAAACTATGGGCCTTAGTTAATAATAATGCATCAATACTGGTTCATCAATGGCAACAAATATAAGACACTAATGCAAGCTGTTAACAGTAAGGGAAATAGGGCACAAGAGCAGGTAGGTGGGAACCCTGTACTTTCTGCTCAGTTTTTCTGTAAGCCTAAAACTGCTTAAAAAGTAAGGTCTATTAAAGAGAACAAAACCCTCAGGGGGGAAAAAAGTAGTTGCCTGAAGGGAAAAGGGTGGTAGTAAAGAAGGGTAAAGCCAGGAATGGTTTCTCATTCCAGCTGTTTAGAGCTACCTGACTTTAACCATGTTCATATATTACTTTAAGTACATTTGTAAAATTTATCAAAAGGCAGTAAAATTGAAGATGCCCCATAAAACAAGACGCCGCTATAGTAAACCTGCCCAGGCAAGTGTGAGTCCTTCGTCCCGGCTGCCGTAACAAAGCACCACAGACTGGGGGCGCCTAACAACAACAGTGTATGTTCTCACAGCTGGGGAGGCTGGAAGTCAAGATCAAGGTGCTGGCAGATTTGGTCTCTCCAGAGGGCCCCCCCTTGGCCTACGGTCAGCTGCCTTTTTGCTGTGTCCTCACAAGGCCGTTCCTCTGTGCCAGCATCCCTGGTGTTTTGTCCTCTTCTTATAAGGACCCCAGTCCCATCAGATTAGGGCCCCACCCTTAGAACCTCATTTAAACTTAATTATCTCCTTAAAGACCCCCATCTGCAAATATAGTCACATTGGAGTTTAGGGCTTCAACATATGAACTCAGGGTGGGGAGCTGACACAATTCTATCCATAACAGTCCTTCAACTCCTTTTACAATCAAAAAAGGCATCATTATAATTCAAGCAGCCCATGCCTGTAATACGCCACTAAGAAAGCTGTGGTCGTGGGAGGATGGGAGCGGCGGGAGCAGTGGCTCCTCCGACGTGGGGCACCAAAGGCACGTCTGGATGTGGTGGGAAGGGGTTCTGCTGCGGACCAACTAGTGGATGGACCCTCAACTTAAAATACTCTTTTGTCCTCTTTGCCATTTATTTATTACTTGAAAGCCCTTTATTTATTTATTTATTTATTTATTTATATCACAGTCCCCTCTAGAACACACCTGGGCAACACCATTTAAACTGGATTATGTCCATGTTCCTTCATAGATGACAAGCTCCTTGACTTTACTACTTTTTTTAACCGTTTGAGCCTTCTCCAGTTCTCAAATAGATGCTCAGTGAGATACTGATTAAGCCAATGTTGCCTTGAAACAAACACGACTTGCTAGTGCTTGCAAAGTAATGAGCACTCTGCTATCACACACACGCATGTGCACCCTTCCCTCATCTCTAAAGCCTGGCTGCTGTTTCTTTATCTGCACTCTGGAGAGAGTATCAGAAGATCAGCCATTTGCCAGAGCAGTCCTGACAACCTCCTCTTAAAGCTCTTTAACTATGTCTGAAAGTCAAGCTAGTTAATTAAAACTGTTCTGGGGGAATGTGAGTTCAGGAGCTGCCTTAGGGTCAGGCATAAATTGTGCCCTGGCCCACAACAATAATTATCACAAAGGAAGAAAGCTGAACATCCACCCTCGGAGGCAACATCAAATCCAGCCGGGTTCGTTAGTGGCTCGAAATGTCCTATTTAATTTAAATCAAGTGTTTGAACTTGCAGCCCCTGTGAGTAGCAGTTCAAGTGAATCTAGTGAATGATAAACAGCCAATCTGTGACCATGAATGTAATTCAGATTAGAGCAACTGAGCTCTTCTGAGAAGCCCACCTTGCAGGGCTTGGGGGAAGCTGACATCATCTCCCCTGCTTGCTTTTTCTTTCTAGCTGCTCTTGGGAAAAATCCCACCCAAGTTCACGCATAGCCCCTGGAGGCCTCCTAGACTCTGGCATCTGGGGATAAAGACCTCTGTGGTTTCTGGTCTGGTTTCACGGTTACCTTGGACCCCAGGCCCTGAGAAATCCTGCAGAGGATGCAGGTCAATGGGATGGGCTGGGGCTCTGAGCCCAAGCAGGGATGGCACATGGTGATGGAATACATCAAAAAGGCAGGCTGGCTCGAGACGTGCCTGCCCTGGCTGAAAGCCTGAGGAGATGAAAGGCCCTGCAAACAAGGATCCCTTGCCAGCACTAACGTATCAGCATCTGTGTTTGTTTAAAATATGGAAAGTGAGAGAGAGTGTGATTTTGTTTTCTCGCAGAACATTCGGAGCCAATTTCAGCACCCAGATCTTCGCAGGAAAACCTCATGGGGTTCTGTGAGGTGTGAGCGGGTGTTAAGGGCAGAATTTCCTGCCAGGACTGGAATTCCAATGATAACTGACATTGCGTTATTATTTTAAAGGAAAAGAGAAACTGCTATATTTGTGATCACAGCAGTATCTACGCAGAGCACTGGAAATTCAAGTGCATTAGTGGGCTTCAGCGCTTTGCCAAATGTAGTCCCCCGAGCAGCAGCGGCCCCTGGGAAGTCATCAGAAACATACATTCTCGGGCCCCTGCCAGACCTGACGGGTCAGTAACTGCAGTGGGCCCAGCACTCTGGGTTCAACCTGGAGCTTTAACCCTCTGGGGGTCCTGACACACGCTCAAGTTTGTGTTCCTTTAAAAATCACCAGCAGAAATGATCCCTAGCCTCAGACACTTCCTTGTTCCTCACCGATTGTCCTACCCAGGTGCAAGACACCCCAGAGCTAAGGGGGACACTTGTCCTGTCAGCTCGCGTCAGTTCTCTGGGTCAGAGTGAAAATCTACACCTGGTAGAGCCCTCACCGCTGTCACCAGGAAGAAAGGCAAGCAAGGAAGTGTCACTCATTTGGCTATTCACAGGCACCCGGTCCAGGGCCACTCAGTGGCAGCACTGGTGACATCTGGGGCCAGGTGATTGTTTGTTATGATGCAGGCTGTCCTATGTACAGGTGGGTGTTGAACGGCATCCCTGGCCTCTCCCCACTAGATGCCAGTAGCACCTCCTCCCAACCATTGTGACACCCAAAATCTCTTGGGGACAAAATCACCCTGGTTGAGAACTTCTGAGTTAAACTGGAGTGTGCTGGCTCTGGAAATGTGAACTGCATTAATTGGAGTTAACCCTCTGGATTCTATAAAGGCCCAAACTACAGTGAGGGTACCAATGTCCCCTGCTGCCCCTGGCCCTTAAGGAGTAAGTGGGGCAGACAACCCTATCTAGGCTACCCTGACTAATGTTCTTCCACCCAACTTTCTGAGGCCGTGGAATTTGGGGTACACCTCTGAGCCCAAAGAATGGCCCTCAGCACTGTACCTCTCACGGCACCCAAACCTTTGAGCATTGTTTGCAGTGCTGGCTTTCTGGTTTGCGATACCACAAAGCAGAAGTAATTTTGCTGCAGCAGAGACAATGCCCTGGGGCCACTGAGTCTCAGCTTTCCCATAAGGTTTGTTTTGAAAATATGAAGTTGTTTCGAACAGACTGATATATTAGGGAATGATCTAAGCATGATGGGAATTTCACACCTGCTTACAGGTGATCATATCCACGAGAAACTCCAGGTGAGTGCAGAAACCACCCAGCTGAGCCCAGGGACACAGGACTACCCAAAACACTCACAAGCTACAGCCCTCACAACACCCCTGCTACAAGCCAACTTTAGGGTTTTTTCAAGGTTAAGTGACATATTTATTGTCACAGGGATATATTTCTTAACCATGTAATGTGTGTAAAACAGTATTACCCATTTTTATTAGATTCCCACCTCTTCTTTTTAATGTGCCACTGATGACGTTGTTGAATGTC
>JAQQAC010016209.1:5558846-5597266 GCA_029783875.1 Phataginus tricuspis | reverse complement strand
ACACACACACACACACACACACACACACACACACACACACACACACAGTTGGTTCTCATTATTCACAGTAATTACAATCTATAAACTTGGCACAAACACTGAATTAGCAAATACTAAATCACTGCCCTAGGGGAGATATTATAAGGTTAGGTTCCTGTGAGCTTCTGGTCACAACATTTTTGTCAACCAGTCAATACAAAACCTTGTTTCATATGTGTTTCTGTTTAAAGACATTTTATTTAGTGTGTATAGTTCACTCATTCACATTGAACTCATAGCTGACAACACTGAAGGAAACTTCCCTAACACATATTTTCTCTGCAAGGCACATCCCAGCCTTCTTGCCCTTAGGTACACTAGACAGCACTTCAGCACTACACTTGGGGGCCATTTTAAACAGCAAAATCATTGATAAAAAGCACAAAAATGCAAAACCATGGCACTAAATCAACCACGCGAAGGACAGTTGTGTCCAGTGTAAGAGCTGAAACAAGAAGGTGGACCTTCACCTTGTTCACCCTTGGTTGGGAATGTGTGTGCCAGACAACTGAAATTTTTCACCACTCTGCATGTGTCCAAGAATGACTGTGACAGCACAAGTACTGATTTGGGGGTTACAAACATATTTTAGCAAGTAGGAAAATTCCCCAATGTGGAATCATGAGTGATGAAGATCGCCTGCATACCATGAGCAAGATGTGAGTCTTGCTATGTTAAACCACTGAGCTGCAGGGGTTTGCTTGTTATAGCAGCACAACCTGGCCTATCCTGAGAATGCAAATGCTCGAACCCTGTCTTCCTCCCAGCCAGTCCTCTAAACCGGATCAGCCCTGGTGGTTGGCCTATCTCACCTTTCCTTGCACCTCCCACCCCACCCCATCCCTGGCTGTACCTAGGCAGGCTGCAGCTCCCACCATGGCATAAAGTCCTGGAGTGACACAGTCTGCTCCAGGCCGGCACCAGTTCCTAAAGATGATCCAGTCGTGGTGATGATAAGCCAGCTGCTCCACACCGATTCCCACCATCCTGCCTGCCATGGCTCCCACTGCCATACTGGGGATGAAGAGGCCTGACGGGATCTCCAGGGAGCACAGACCAAAAAGAAGCATCAGGGAAAGAGTCTGAATTTCCACTTCCCCACCCCCAGTAAACACGGTACCCAACCCCCCCTTCCTCCACAGGCTTGCATTTTGCTTCAGTCTTCAAAGGAGGCACAATGCTTGAAAATAAGTCAGCTGGGAAAAGGCAGAACAAGTGATTCTCCTGCTCAGTCAGTCCTATGTACTGTGACCTGGAGAGAATGCAATCTTACCCTTCCATCTCCTCTCCTTCCAAAGCTGGCCTGGCTTGCCTGCTGTGAATTAAAGAATGAGAAGCCCCACTGCAAATAACATTCAAGGTGAGCATCTGTCATTTGACATACTCACCACTTTCTCTCTCCCCTTGCACGTCATTCAGATTAGCTTTTAAAATTAAATGTCAAGCCACAGCATGAAAATGGAAAAGGATGGACTGCAACTGTTAACAGGTAAAATAAAGAAGCTGAATGCCCTGGATCTTCCAAAAAGCTCTTCACAGCCATAAGGCCTCTTGAATATAGAGCGACGAAACACCTGTCAGAGACATGGTGCGGGGGGGACAGCTCCCACTTCCTAACAAAGTGCATTTTCCAGAAAGTGTTCTGAATATTTTTGAGCCAGGTGAAAGGCAGAAAAGAAACAGACTATGTAAACTAAACATCTTGGTAATAAGTGTGTTTTATATTTTACTGTGTGAAAATACACTTTAATGTATCGAGTGGTCGGACATGTGCTACAGAACACGCCTGTGTTGGTGGAGACTGCGTGTGACCGCCGGGAGCTGCAAGTACACCCCCCAGACTGTCATCAATCTGAGGAGAGCAGCAGGTCTTTAACCAAATCCCAGGTCACTCTGGATCCTCGAGTGTGATTCTAGAGTTGGGACGTTCCTGGGAAAATGTTCCTTTCTGAGCTGCCCAATCTGATGGTAGATTAAATGCAGATTAAATGAGCCACAGTCATCTTCGAAGTAGATTTCTCCCAGCAGGCACCAAAAGATGCAGCTAGTGTCTTCCTCAGACATGAAAATAAACCTCTTTGCTAAGAGATGATGGATCAGAGACAATCAGCTGTTTAATATAAAGTCCACCCATCCTCATTCGTAAGGCAAAAATTTAGGTTTGTGTTTGACAGTTACATACTCAAGTGTAAACGCTATACACAGTTTCTTAGACTTTCTCAAAATAAACAAATCACAAAAATTCCACCCAAAAATCCATAGTAATGGAACATGACAGGGCCTCTGGAAGGTTCTCAATATTCCGCTTCTGGTTCTGGGCACTGCTGACACAAGCATGTGTGCTGTGGAAGCTCGCCAAGCTACGCATATCTCTCTGTGAATACCATACTCTGAGCCTTAGCTTTTTCACTGGTAAAATGGCATTAAAATCGCTATTTCTTCAGCTTGTTGTCACTGAAAGCATTGTTTCCGGTCGATTCAAAGAATGTCAAGTGCCCGGCACAAAGAGCACTCCCTACTGGGGCTCCCCTTTCCCTCCCACCACAGTCGTATTCTGGCAAGCAGGTGCTACCCCAGGACACAGGCTACCCACGAATCTTCCTTCCCCTCACTTACCTTCATGCCAAATGTAAATATGGTAATGATGATTTTGAATATTAGAGCCAGGGCCAGCTGCCACATAGCTGTGTAAACCCCGACCCCGGCCGGCCGGTCTGGGATGTCATCCACAGGCCGGGTCATGTTGGGGTCATTGATGTAGTCACAGAGCTGGGATGACTCGAGGGCCCCGCAGTCATTGAACAGCTCGGAAATGAGCTCGCTCGTGCTCCGGCGCGTGTAGGGGTTGGGGTACGCGACGATGGCCGTGATGGCGGTCACTGCAATGACCTCCAGCACGGGGTATTTCCCCAGCCTGGTGGTTTTGCGCCTCCTGCACCAGGCGATGTTGCAGCGGATGAAGAGCGTTCCCCACAAGCCCCCGAACACCCCAAGTAGGATGAAGGGGAAGAGTTCAGCCATGTACCAGGGCGTGTGATATTCCACATAAAAGAGAACAAGGCGGCTGTTCCCAAAGGGGTTGATGGACCGCAGCGTGAAGGCTGCCACCAGGGCCGCAAAGAAGGACCTCCACAAGGTCTTCAAGGGGAAGTAGTAACTGACCTGGGACGAACAAGCAGAGAATTAGGGCCTGGCCGAAGACAGCTGCCCAGAGCCCCAGCCCTGACTGGCAGCCGCCCCTGGCACCGGGTGTGAAAGTCACACTCGAGACCAAAGATAGGCAGTACTCACTACTCAATACAGGACTAATCATGAACAAAATACACCAACAAAGATATTGATGGATTCTATCTCTAAAGTGGAGTGGATACTAGTCAAGGTGAGTGTGAGCTATTTTTTTGTGAAAGGAAAATAGTTCATCATAATTGTGCTTGTGTCACAGAGACACCCCCCCACACACACTAAAAGCAAATAAACTTCTGGATTTGATTCTACAGACAACAGAGTAGGTCAGGGTTAGAAAACCCTGGCCCTGCAAATGTATTTGTATGGCAGAGGAGTTGAGAATGGTTTTTACATTCTTAATTGGTCAGAGGAAAAAGAGTATTTTGTGACATGTGAAATGTTCAAAGAGCACTATTTTGTGACCTGCGAAAAGTATATAAAATTCAAACTCCAGTGTCCATAAGGCAAGTTCGCTGGGATGCAGCCCCTCCCATTCCTGTGCGTGTGGTCTAGGGCAGCTTTCCCACGAGCATGGCCGCTGCGCCAGAGCCCGTAAGACCTGTAGAGCCGAAAATATTTACTACCTGGCTCTCTACAGAAAACGTTTGCCGACCCCTGGAAGAGAGCCATCCGGGTTGCCAAAGACAAAAATGCTTGACTAAAGTGGTCATGAAAAAGAGAGGAGACGGCAAATCTTCAAAAAAAAACTATACTGGCAATTTTTAAAGCAATACTTGGAAACAGTATTTTAACGGTGAAATTGTGGCTCCTTAATGAGCTGTAGGAATCTAGTCCTCAAAGGGTCCAGTGGTGGAGGCCTACTGCTGTGCCAACCGTGCCCACATTCCTCAGCCGCCCCTTCTCACCTCTTCCAGGCTGAAAAGCACACCCCCGATGGGAGCCCCGAAGGCCACGGAGACTCCAGCAGCGGCGGCAGCTGAGAGCACCTGCAAGGCAAAGCACTGACGTGAGGCTCAGGCCCGCGTGCAGCCCAGGTGGCGGGCTCAGCACCTCGGACCTAAGCGCAGCCTGCTCACCTCTCGCCTCTTGCCCTCGTTCTTGCTGTACTTGGAGAAAAGGCTGCTGAAGAAGTTGCCACAGCAGCAGGCCACGTGCACCAGTGGCCCTTCCTTCCCAAGGCTCAGGCCTGAGGACACTACCAGCACCAGGGTGACAGTCTTGATCAGCAAGGTCCACTTCCCCAAATAGCCCCTGATGATAAAACCGCTCAAAATGGTCTTTATCTGAAAGAGGGGGTGGAGAACAAGACAGATAAGTTGCTTCGATGTCACGGCTAAGAAAGTGACCACCTCCTCCTCATGGGATTCACTGAATTACACTGAGAAGAGGCTACTTTCCTTCTTGATTTAGCTATAATTTTATCTTAACAGAATTTCTATTAGCATATGATTTCATATTAATGGAAAACTGAAACAATTCAATGCATAGAAAATCTTAAGAATACCAAGAATAATAAGAGATAATGAGAACTAAATAATTATCAGGGTCTCATTTTATTTATGGCATTTTATCCTGTTCACATTGCCCTCCGTTGTATCAAAAGGAGACATTGTCTACTGATTTTAACTGTTCATTTTTTTACTTTGAAAGAGGTCCAAGAAAAAGACAGAAAGCTGGCCAGATATGTGGCAAAGCAAAGAAGACAAAATGTCATGTGGACTTTAGGCCGAGATCAGCAAAATCTGGCCCATGGGCTAAACCCAGCCCACTACCTGTTTCTGTATGACCCATGAGCTTACAGCACTTTTAAAAGTTTTAAATGTAATATATGAACAAGACTACCAACCTTTTAATAAAATAGTTGCTTGACTCCCTCTTGGCTCCCAAAGCCTAAAATATTGACTCTCGACCCTTTACTGGAAAAGTTTACCAGCCCCTCCTGCAGGCCATACGTATATGGGTGTTTACTGTCCAATTCTTTCAACTTTATTTTTAGTATGATGAAAAAAGAAGATGCTCAACATTCTAGTAATGCACCCCTGGGGAATGTGCAGGTGTTTGAATCCATGGTGACCCCTTCTCTTTTGTCAAATCCTGCCCCTCTTTTATTGAAAGGTACTTTGACTGCAGGTAGAGTTGTCTTGCTGCATTTTCAGACCCACCACATTTTGTAAATGCCAAATAATGGCTTTCTTCCTAAAGGTGTACATGAGGTTGCCAAACACTTTTAGAATTCAATTGGATGCCCATCTTAGTGATTAACTCCATATATTGGAGTCCTCTTCCTCCAAAACAGTATTCTTTTGGCTACATAAGCATCACCAATAGGTAACTTTTTACCTTCAACCTCTCCCACAACTGGCTGAAATGGAGTGAATGTTTACTGCTGAGTTAGCAGTCTACAAGCCTGTAATCATAGATGAATTAGAATCGAAGTGAGTCAGCCAATGAAATTCACGGTCAATTTCTATTTCCCCATTGTATAATACTTCATGGGACAAGGTCATCTCTTGTCAGTGTTGGTACACTTACATACCTCCAAGGTGCCTCCTAGTGGGTTTTGTTCTACCAAGAAATCAATTTCTCAACTATCTTTAACAGCCCTTCTTGACCCTGGAGCCCACTGGAATCACCTGGGGAATTAGAAACCAGCAAGGACTGGCTCTCCCCTAGAGATCTGATGTGACTGGTCTGAGGTGTGTCCTGGGCATGGGGTTTTTTAAAGCCTCCCCAGGTGACACTAAAATGCAGCCCCGGTAGAGAAATACTGCTCCAATTCCTGGAAAAAGCAGTATTCTAAGTTCTCAATATTTAAGGGACAGTTCTGAGGCTCTCTTTGACATCATTACACCTTTGGCGATTTGGGAAGGGTGGTGAAGCGAGCTAATCCTTGAAATTTTAAAGGGGTTCGAATGGGCCCCTTTCACCTCAGAACTGGTGATAGAGATCTGTTTCTGAATTCAAGGAGAAAGTTCAAGAGCGAGTAAGAGTGCAGGCGTGCATTTCTGAAGAGCTCAGTGAGCTCCTTCCTACAGAGCACAAGTGAGGTCTTCCAGCTGTACAATCAGATGGTATTTCTAGAACTGGCCTTTAAAGAATGGCAGACAAACCAGCAATGGTTAAACTGGTCTTTAGTGATGGTTGGCCTGTTTGAGCCTGTGCTCTGGGGATCTCAGACCCCTTACTTAAGGGATGTTTTATTATGCCTGCCACAATCCTGCCCTTGCGTTGCTGCGAATAAAATTATCTATAATTTTTTGTCAGTTAGTTAATGTGGACTTGGACCCTAGGGTACAGTTTAAGAGGGTAATACCATTTAGAAAATTACAAGCATCTAAATTACCTGAGCCTTTGCCAGCCAGGACACGTGGTGAATTGAACAATGTAATTGGTATTTTGTAATTCTCTAAAATGATTTTATAAAATTGTCGTGATCAAATTAGGGATGAAAGAAAGCAAATTCATTCCCAGTAGATGCCAAAATCCAATCACTGGCTTTAATTTGAATTAACAGAGACTGAATCAAGCAGGGCTTTAAGGAGATACATTGCAACAGATTTGTGACTTGGTGGTGCTAACTTTAAACCTTTCTGGTAAATAAATATTTGGCAGTACTTGTATTTTGTAATGAACTGAAACATCAACTCAAAGTAGGTTCTAAGAGAACACGATTTCTTACATGGTCAATAGTGAAGCCCAATGAGCAGCCATGTACCCACCACCCAGTTCCAGACAGAAGAGTGGGGACCTTTGAAAGCTCTGTGTTTGCTTCCTCACTGGACCCTTCCTCCTCCCTCACCCCAATCTTTTCCTTGCCTTTCTTTATAGTTTCAGCGCACGCGTGGATCACTAAACAGTATGCTGTGTCAGTTTGGCTGTTTACAGACTTTATGTACTACTTTATCATACTTTACATATTCTTCTGCAACTTCCTTTTTTCACTTGATATCACTTTTTTGAGTGTCATGCACACCAGTGTGTTCTCACAGGAAACTTAATGCTCAAGTCAGTAGTGTACTCTTTTTGAGTTCAGCTGTCACAAATAAAGATGCCCACTTTGGGCAAAGACCAAGTTCAGCCAGCCCTTCAGGGACAGAGCCCACTTTCAAGCTCCTTGTTTGCCTATAACATCCATAAGCTGAGCACGCCTCTCTGGTTCCCGGAAAGGGAAGATGGGACTGCCCATCACACTTCCTTTTGCTGCATTAAATTCCCCACCAATTCCCCATTGGCCATCTCCTTATTCTGGAAAGATGACCTGAGTCAAAACACACTGTGGGATCATCACCTGAGATGCCAACGATGACCTGTCCTTATCCAGGGTGCCTCAGATCTTAGATCCCAAATGCAATGCAGTCAGGTCTGCCATAATGTGCTTTGAAAATACAGATTTGTTCCAGTGAGATTCATGCATTAGGGAAGAACTTGAGCATAACGCAAACTTCGTGTCTGTTTATGCACAATTTCATCTGGGAGAAACTCAGGGTGAGGGCAGAAAACTGCACCAGCTGGGCCGAGCTGTGCTCAGAACCCACAGAACACACACAGGCACATGCTTCCAACATTTACCAATCCACACGGCACTAGGGAGTATTTATATATTTCTTAACCATTTCATGTGCACAAAACTGTGCTACTGCTTTTCTTAGGTTCCCATCTTTTTTATACGTGTCACAGATGAAGTTCTTGAGTGTTGTGCTCCTAACCCCATTTTCCCCACGGGTTCTGTGTGACTGCCTAGCACTGTAATTTTTAGGAATGCAGACAGTGCACTGTAGCAGAGCTGGCCGTACTGAGGAAATAGGATGGTACTACAGCTTGTCTTTCAGGTTCCTGCAGTAATATGTTAACAAAAGCAATAAAAAATTCAGCATGACATATTGTCTTTTTTTTTTCTATCTTTGCTGGAAGAAGCCAACGTTAAGCTTTTCTCTCGACATACTTTTAAGTATGCACTTTCTATGGACTGTCTGGCCCAGCAGCAGTGCTGGCAAACACCAGCAAAGGGTGTGGGTGCAGGGAGCTGAACCCAACATGGGTCCATGGCCATGACCGGTCCTACCTATAAACCTACGTCTTCGCCATCTGTGGGCACTGCTGAAGCACCAATTTAAGTAACAGAGCTGTGTTGATTATACTGATCACAGAACTCTTAAAATTATTTCTGGCAAAAACTTTCAGTGTCTGGGCTTTTTGGGAATTGGCTCAGTGATCATTCTACTCAGCAGAGATTGCTAGGTGTGAAGTTTAGTCTCAGGCATTCCTGTTAATCACTGAGATCATGTCCCTCATACTCTGGTTGCATGACAATGCTGAGAAATACTTGTGAGAACTCTAAACTCACACAGGGGTGCTTTCTTGGTGTATGCACTGAGGATGCAATTAAGTTTTTTAAAGATTGCTATTACCTTGTCACCAGAAAGACAAAATGTAGCAAGGGACTTTACTCCTCAGTAAACTTTCTGAGCAGCAAAGTCCACTGTTGTCCTTTTTTGACATTACATCATAAACGTGTATCTACAAGTTACATCATAAACATATCTATCCCACATTTATGTGCGTGGTTTGTGAACTCTGATTCCACAGGCTTGAAGAGTAACGCCTGGTTGGCAAGACAACAATATAACCATCTGAGAAGCCATTAAGATATAAATCCTGAAGCCAAATGGCTGGGTTTAACCCATAGCTTACCAGCGTAGTGGCCTTGGGCGAGCTACCTAACCTCTCTGGGCTTTGGTTTCCTCAACTATCAAATGAAGAATAATGGTACCTACTTCATAGGCTCATGAATGAGGTGGCAATGTCAAATGCTTGGAACTGGGCTTGGCACGGAAGTGCTACACTGGTATTTGCTGTTCTTATTATTGGCACAAAAGAAATTAGGCCCCACTCACCTCCGGTATTCCGGAGCCACAGGCATATGGCGCAAACACGCGCACCAGGGAGACGGCCAAGAAGGCAAACAGCAACGCCCACAGGATGTACATCAGGTAATTCAGAATGTAAGCACTGGCACCCTAAACCAGACCCAAAATAAGAAACGACACATGAGCCATCACAGACCTGAGCCATGTCCCCACCTGCCCCTGTGCTCTGGGAGCGGGAGCTTTGATGGGACTCTGTCCCGATCCTGTGGCAACAAAAAGCCCCAGTGTTGGTTTTCTCAGCTGTTGCTAGAGCTACAGGTAGCACACAAACACGGCCCTGCTGCTTTTCCACGAGCTGTTTGCACGGACCTTGTCCTGGGTGAGATCTCAGCAGCCAGGGAAAGGGGGACTGACACCGGCTTTCATCACCACCTGTGCTAGAGGTAACAAAGGCGTGGCGCAGCAAATTCTGCCCTGGAGATCCCGGAAGGTTTTCCTTGTCTTGTCTGTGGTGGATTGGCCTCCCCTAGCTGCCAGTAAGGCCCAGCCACGGTGCAGCAAGCATGTGGGAGTGCAGTTTAGAAAACCGCGACTCAAATGTGGCCGGCGACTGGCAGCAGCAGCAGCAGCTGGGCACCTATCGGACATGCAGGGTCTCCCACAGCATCTCACTACGCTGACGCTGAGGGGCAGTGGCTGCAGTGCGGTGGGGGGGACTCGCTAATAGGGGGGATGATGAAACCACAATGTTGCTCATGTGAAACCTTCATAAAATTGTATGTCAATGATACCGTAATAAAAAAAAAAAAAGAAAACAAATGCAGACTCTCGGGGCCCCCGCAGACCCACTGAATCAGCCACTCTTGGAACCTGGGCCCGGCAAAATGGGTTTCAACAAGCTCTCCAGGGGACTTGGATGCAAGCTAACATGTGAGAGGCACTTTGAGGGGAAAACCTCCATCATTTCCTTCAGAATAATTCATTGAACTATTTTTTCCAAATTATCTGATGTGTGGAGAATGTTTTCTGAACGAAACACACAGCCTAGGGTCTTTGATGCTGAGGACGTGGTCTGCTGGGTGGAGACCACATTTCTCTTGGCCTCAGCTTTCTGCCACCATCTGGATCGCTCAAGTGAGGGGAAAGGAAAGCGAGGTCACCTATAAGTCAGGCAGTGGACGGGGCCCCATGTGAGCCTATTAAATGCAAAAACATGTGCCAGGAGTCTGCTCTGGCTGTTACAATCACATATATTCACACCCTATGTGCTGAGAAATCGGACTGAGGACTACATTTCACCCACTTAAAACTGTACTTTTTTGAGACTAAAAATAACTTCTCACTTTTGCTAACAGTAATTCTTTGAATCAAAGTATAAATCTTAGAAGTGGTTGAAAACATGGATGCCCATATTTCCCCAAGAAAATATTGCAAGTAGGACAGAAGAAATAAAATATGGCACCCAGGCAATTCTGTCTGCCCACTCCCATCAACCCAAGTATAGAATTTATTTTTGGAAGTAATGGAGACCATTGAGAACGTGTGAGATTTCAAGATCCCTGACTACTTCTGAGATTTGAAGGAATTAATTTTCAATTCCACTGAGAAAGAGGTTTAGGAAAATGACAAAGTGCATTCCAGATGTCTTCAGCTGTGGTAAGTCCACTGGGCAAAAATAGGTGGGGGCAGGAGTAGATTATAAATAGATTACATCTACCTTCCCAAACTAGCTCTAGCTTGAATGGTCCTCACATTACCCCTTAGTGTGAATCTTGGCAACTGAGCTGCCCCTCACTTGGGTTTCTAAGCTGTCAATGACCCACTGTCATTGTGGTAACCACTGAATTTGGTTAGAAGTCAACCCTTTTCCTGAACTAAGATTTTATACAGATCTAAAGCTCTAAGTGCCATGAACGCAAGCACCCGTTCCGTGGTTCACCTGGGACATTCCCATCACAGAAGGCCCAGAAACTTCCTCCTCAATGCACAGAATGCACTGGAAGATGAGAACTTAAGCCCCAATGAGCTAGCTCGTCACACCTCCTAGGGAGGCTGCCATCAAAAACAGACAATAACAAGTGTTGATGAGGGTGTGCACAAACTGCAGCCTGCATGCACTGCTGGTAGGAATGTAAAATGGTGCAACCACTTTTGAAAACAGTCTGTTAGTTACTAAGAAGGTTAAACATAAAGTTAGCATACAGCCTGGCAATTCCCCTACTAGGTATAGACCCCAGAGAAATGAAAACACATGTCCACACAAAAACTTGCACAAAAATGTTCAGGACAAAATCATTCATAATAGTGCAAGAGTGGAAGAAGCCCATGTTCAGTGACTGATAAATGGATAAATACCATGTGGCATATCCACACAATGCAAGATTACTCAGCCATGAGAAGGAATAAGTACCAGTTTATGCTACAACATGAACGTACCTGAAAAACAACATGCTAAGTGGAAGAAGTCAGACACCAAAGTCCACATAGTATATGACTCCACTTATATGAAATGTCCAGAAAACACAAATCTGTACAGACAGAAAGTAGATTCATCGTGGCCAGGGACTGGTGGGTTGGGTGGAATGAGGAGTGACTGCTTTTGGGATGATAAAGATTTCTGAAGTTATACCGTGGTGATGGTCACACAACTGTGAATATTCCTGAAGCCACTCCAATGTACACTTTAAACGGGCAAACCATATGGAATGTGAATTACATCTCAGTAAAGCGGGGCTTATTTTAAAGATAGTATCACTTCTCCTTAATTAAAAGGTATATAAATCAACCCTATTTCTTGATTGACAAGCACTTTTGGTAAGAAAAATAAAGCCAAACACAAGACTTCTAAAAATATATACATACATTGTGCCCATGCATCAGTGGGGAAGTTTTTTTCCAGCTGAACTTTAAACATTACAGCTAGAAAAAGTCCTGCGAGTACTAAGCCGTGGATGATGATCAGAACAGATACTCCAAGGTAAAAACCACAGACATTCACCATATGCCCAGCGGTGGTCCGAAGTGCCTGTGCAGTGGCAGGCACTCCCCGAAAGGATCCGCCCAGAAACCCACCTCCGACTGGTTCACCAGCAGCTCCGACCACTTCTGCCACAGGGGACACTTGTCCCTGTCCTCAAAAGTGGTCTCGTTGGAAGTCCAGCAGCACTGCTCGTGGCTGTACCAGAACGCAGACAGGCAGACCCCCTCCTTCAAGTCGGTCATCCAGTCGACAGCAAGGTCGATGACGCCAGCTAAGGTGCCTGGAAGAAGCAGCAAGAGCCTCTTAGAGGACTCGCCCCGTGATGCTGCAGAGCGTGCACAGCATGGGGCCAACGCAGGAGCACAGCAGCCAGGGAGGCCGCCAGAGGAGGAGGTGGACGGGCCACAGCTGCTGCTCACCCAGGAAGCCTCTCGTGTTCACTGTGAAGTCCCCTGCGCACTTATGGCATGCGCAAGGCAGCACCCCGCCAAAGACATACGAAGGCCAATGATACATGGTCCTTAGGTGACTCACATCAGGCAGGAGAGAGACAGACAGGCTTTAACTCAGCTCAAGCCATTGGGGCCCAGCAGCTTTCAGAATTCATCCCTTCCAAATTGTAGAAACAGGGTACATATAGCCTGTAAATGATAGAACCCCCTCAGTAAATTCCGGGGTAGGATACTGGCATCATGGACATTGGTATTTCTCAGGTAGAAGTGACAATTCAGACAAAATAGAAACATACCAACTATAACAGCCTCATCATTTAAGTAAGGTTTTGATACTGAGTGGGAAACAAGCTTGGAAAAATCTCTTATTAGAACTTTCCAGATTTTTTAAATTATAGGTAAAGGATTGTGGATCTACATAAGTAAATAACCACTTTAAAGGCCGACATAAGTGGTATAAAATAAAGTGTACAGTGGGCCACAAAAGGCTACCTTGGGTCTCTTTCTAGAAAAAACTATCCAGTCTTTTATGAGGCGATACTTTCAGGCTACTAAATTTTTCAAACTTTAACTTTCCTTATTACAACATCAATTCGCCACCCACATCCACCCCAAAGGCACCCACACTCCTGCCCCAGGGCTCACCCCTGCCTGCTCCTCTCCTGTTACAGCAGAAGCTGCTCACGGTCCTTGAGAGGACGCCTGATTCCTGAGCCAGTCACAGTCTCCAACAACGGGCCACTGCATCTCTGTCAGTCACGAACCCCCCACGGTGCCCACTCCCGGTTCCTGGAGCACCCAGGCTCTCCTATCTGCACCACCCCAGGCCTGGCAATCTCCTGTTTATCTTTCAGATCCTGGCATTTACATCATCTCCTTCAGGAAGCCTTCCCTGATTTCCTGGGTCTGGACTAGGTATCCTTCCCAGGCATTCCCCCCATCATCATACCTCCCCTATCACATCCGGATATCAAAATTAGCTATATGTATATATATATATATATACTCCCACTGGTCTCTAAGTTGGGCGGAAGGAAGATTCTGTTGTCTGATTGCATGCCATTGTGGGGGTCGAGTCAAATGTCCAGACTCTGTGTCCACCCTAAGCCTCGTCCACTGTTGTACCCACATCAAGCACACAGTTGGAACTATATATCTATGTTGAATGAATGAGTGCAATGAATAAGTGAAAGTCAGCCTCTCATTCAATGGTGCCAGCCACCAGTCCATGCTGGGACTACAGCAGTGAACAAGGCAGACTCAGGTCCCTGCCTCTGTAGAACTGCACCTCGTGAGGGGAGAAAGACACCAGAGAAAAGAAGTCCATCGGGGGCTCCATCACAAGGTGAGAGGTTCTACAGAAAAAGAACACAGCACGCTATGATGGTGCAGCCACTGTGGAAAACAACTTGGCAGTTCCTCAAACAGTTAAACATAGACTTAGCATGTGACCCAGCAGTTCCACTCCTATGTGTCTACCCAGGAGACAGGAAACTG
Organism: Phataginus tricuspis; assembly: GCA_029783875.1. NCBI lineage: Eukaryota > Metazoa > Chordata > Mammalia > Pholidota > Manidae > Phataginus > Phataginus tricuspis. The sequence goes on along the minus strand of JAQQAC010016209.1, from coordinate 5,583,245 downwards.
TGTGTCCACAGAAAGACCTCACCCCCCTCACTCTGTGTGTGTGTGTGTAAGAGCTTTATTGAGATGCGATCCTTACAATGTGTGTGCCGTACAATCCACTCTGTTAAAGTACACAATCCAGTGGGTTTTAGTACATTCACGGCATTGCGCACCATCACCACCATCAATTTCAGAGCAGGCTTATCAGCCCCCAGAGATCTTCCCCACCCTGTAGCCATCAGACTCCAGTGCCCGCCCTCCCCACCCCAGGCAACAGCTAGTCTCCTTTCTGTCTACATGTTTGCCTGTTCCACACATCTCCGATCAGTGGAGTCATGCATTTGAACAAAGATGTAACGAAGGTGAGGGTGGGGTCCTGTAGATACCCAGGGGCAAGACCCACTGAGAAACCCAAATTCATAGCTACTCATTCCTCCTCAATTACATTAGGCCGCTTATACACAGCCAAGTACTACCAGCTTCCTGGCTGACTGCTCCTGGCAGGCGTCTCAGCTTCATTCCGTGGAACAACAGTGACACCTGGTGGTGACTCCTGATAAACGCCCTGCACAGGACCAGTTTCAGGGCCTCCCTATCGCGGGGGTCAGAATATACATCATATCGGGCGTGCCACTGAGGAGATGACAGACAAGACAGTAAGACCCCTGAGCCTTCTCCACCATTAGACCAGCCCGGGAACAGGAAAGTGAACGGGGCACAGTTTATTGGCTTTCCCTTTAAGGTACATGCAGATCAAAAGAACATTTTAGCCATATTCATTGTCAGTGTAATTCCATTCTTGATTTCTTCCTGCATTCATTTGCTGATGTGTCCATGGGATCACCCTTCTGCAGTGGTGACAATCGGCTGCAAATCAATATCACAGATAGAGGGGGGCCGGGTGGAAGTGGCAGGGTGGGGTGGGCTTTATTCAATGCTCGGGGGTCATCTCCAAGAATACTATTTATCTGAAGCCCGGGCAGTATTTTTTTTTTATTCCTCAGGTGATTCTTCCTGAAAGAACTGATGGATATCAGGCTGACAGTAAAGCCCACCAATCAATATCAGATTTGTTAAAGATGGCGTAATCAGGCTCTTAGTTAATAAATCTACGCTGGGCTATTCACTCCGGCAAGAAGCCAGAACATCTGTTCCAGACTTTTTCCTTTCCTCTACTTATTTCTCTTTCACAGCAGCCAAGAGTAAATGACAGAGTGTACGGTTTTATGAATCTATTCTAAGTAAGACATCAAAATTCACAGCAAACTGCCCATCTTCAAAGGTCTTCATAAAAGCAGTAAAAGAAGTCAGCAGCAAAACACTATATATCTGTGGAATCTAGTTCCCTGCCAGTGTTGCGGCCATTACGTACTGGGAGTGCCCCTGGGAGAGAAGGGACAGAACGGAAGAAATGGGCAGACAGCTGCCGTGGTGAGAAGGAAAGGATGCCCCTTCAGCACCCCTCTCAGCCCTTTGTAACACGCTGAGGCAGATGGAGCCCCTCCCTGGCAACTGCGCCCGTCCTGACTGCATACGGAACAATGAAAGGAAGAAGCCTCAGGAAGCAAAATCCTCGGTGATCACTGAACTTACACATACGCCCTGTGTTCTGGTTTTCTGAGAGCTCACTACAGTCTGCCTCTACTGTGGGCCTTCTCTGATCAATCCTACAGCCATACCTATTATGTCACTGTAGGTAGGGGAGTTTTAGTAAGGGAATAACTTTAGCATGCTCAAGTTTTTCATTCTTAGACATTCACACCTTCACAATCTTGTAAAGGGAAGTAAGTTTCAGGAGACAATTTCCATGGAAAACTGGTGCCTTTGATATTAGAAGGGCAGGTTTCCCCTCCAGATATTCATCCCTTCACTCTGGAAACATCTACTGCCCATAAGCATGGTGTTGGGATCAGAAAAATGAAGGGCGCAGAGTCCCTGAGGGTCAGAACAATGCATGGGCTGGAGGTGTCTCCCTGGACCTACCTTAGATCCTGGGGGTGTCTCCAATTATTTTGAATGTCTTAGGATGTTTACAATGCATTCCAGAGCCTGCCAGTATTAGTAAAGGCTACTCACATGGTGTTTTATTATTATTTATTATTAGAGATCAAAATTTTTCTATAATATCTTGCCTTCTACCTAGCCAAATACTATAGAATATAAAATGTGTGCTTTTGATGAAGCCCAGTACGGCAATACGCTTTTGTGTTGCAAAAAGGGCCAACCAGCACTGTAATGACAGCTCTCCACTAGCTGCAGTTGGGCCCCCGGGGCTGTGGGATCTTGTCTTACTGACAAAAGATTCTGCATTACATGTATGGTCATGGATTTGCTAAGATACCAAGTAATAAATCCCTTGCATGGGGTAAAAGAGAAACCCTACATTTTCAGAAAAGGACCGCTAACATTTGGTGCTCTGGGTTTCAGCACCTCCCATGTTGCTACGGCAATGCTGCGTGCCCTCTGCGTGCCCGCCCTCCACGTACCCGCCAGGAGGCCGATGAGCAGCATCACCACCCATCCCGACCAGGCATCCAGCAAGCCCTTGATGAACTCCCAGATGGACTCCTTGCTCCTGCTGGTTATCTAAAAACAAAACAGACACAGTAGTTGATGGGAATACATTTTGCGATTCATGCTTCCTTCCCTGAAACTGTTTCCTCAGGGCAGACCAAGCACCCAAATTCCCACGCACCCTGTTCTTTTGGTTAGCTACACAGCCTGTCTAGCTTACAGGACTATAAAGGGGCCAGAAGAGTCTCCAAACAGAATCAGCATCCCCAAAAAACTCAATCAAAAAAACTTCCTACGTGTGACTTGATCTTTGATTATTCAAAAGCCATTCCCACGAGAGACATGGATTTGGTGTCTCCATTTTGAGTAAGAATTATTATTTTAACTTACACTTTAAGGTCTCAACAAAGAAATGAACCTGCTCCACAAAGACTTCATTTCCTCCTTTTGCTTTCAAGGTTATACAGTAACAGCCAGAACTTCGAATTAGCGAGCTTGGGTCGCCCGTGCCAGGCAGGGGGCTGCATGTGAACACACTGTAAGAGCGCCCCTTTGCCTCCGTGTGCTCACAGCACCCCGCATTCCTCTGGGACCGCCGTTCCCCTCCGAACCCCTTGGAGCAGGGCCTGGCAAACATTTTCTGTAAAGACTTTCAGCCCTGAGGGTCCAGTGGCCCCTGTTGCAACAACTCCGCTCTGTCTCTAGCCCTAAGGGAGCCGTAAGAACGTGTACCTGTACAGGCGGGGCTGTGCCAACGAAGCCTGCCTGACAAGAGCAGGAGCCGAGCTGGGTCTGGTCAGGGACAGAGGCTGCCCCGCGGGCCCCATTCCTCCACACTGGAGCCGAGAGGCGGGGCCGCCTTCTGGACTCTGCCTCGCTCCCTGCAGACCACCCTTCCCCCTCTCCCTGCCAACCTGCATGCAATGACGTGACACGGTGGCACTCCTGATGTCACTCCTCATCCCACTTGGAAGCTGCTCCCCGAGAGGTCACCGGGGGTTCGTCCCCTCTCCCTCTCCATGGAGGTGGCCTGGCTGGCAGTCCCGTCCTCGCCACTCTCTCTTCCTTTCACTTGTGACCACTCCTTGCTGCTTCCCCACTTCACCTCTACCCGCTTCTTCTAAGTGCCTCTCACTGGCTGCCCAGGATCCTGACCGCCTCCTCACTTCTCCCTCTGTGTGTCCAGGCCACCTTGGCCACTTCTAAAGCTTCCATGCCCACTCCCATGCCAAGGACCCCTCATGCCCCACCACAGCGCTGACCTCGCCCTTGAACTGTACAGAGAGACCTCTACCTGCTGACCACCCCCAGCGACAGGCTGCACAAACACCTCAAACGCAAAGCGGTGGAAACAGAAGTCAGCAGCCTCCCCTTGAAATATGCCGCTCCCTGTCGCCCCTCCGGTCATCAAAGGCATCATCCCCATCTGACCGCAGCCAGCTGCCATCCCTGAGTCCCCTCCCCTCCCCTCCTGACCCCAAGGCCTGAGCCTCTCTCATCCATACCTCACTCGCTGCCTTTTCTCAGCCCTTCCTCCTCTTTCTCCTGAACTAATTTCCAAGCTTCCTGTCTCTCCCTTTGCAACGCACCTTTCCTGCGTATTCTGCGGCCACCAGGATGAAATGCAAACTCCTCTCATGGCCTACGTGGTCATTCCCGACACGGCCCCACTGCCCACACTGCCACTCATCTCTATTCCTTCCTTTCCACAAGTCTTCCACCAGACCTCAGAGCTCCTCACACTGCCTAAATGTGCCATGTTCTTTCACGCCTCTGTGACTTGCAAAAGGGCTACTCCCGATTTTAGAATCCTTATTCTTCTCTGCCTAACAAAGTCTTAGTCATCCTTCGAGACCCAACTGAAATGTCACCCTCTCTAAAAACCTCTTCCTTAATCATCCCTCCTAAATGATCTCATAGCACTTGATACAGACCTTCTTGTGGCCCATTAAAATATATAGCAATGCCAGGCACTGCACTATATGCTTTCATACACACACAAACTCACTTCATCTTCATTTCATCAATCACCCCCATCCTTGCCAGTGACAAGACAGGGTCCAGAAATGGCACCCCGAAGTCACCCAGTCTGAAGGTACCAAGGGCAGGATGCACCCAATTTGTCTGGTTCAAGCCCCCTTGTTGCCCTCCATACCACAGCTCTGTATGACATCACCTCCCACCCACAGCACCCAGTAATATTATCACCCGTCCGTATGTCTGCCTCTCCCACCAGCCCTCTCTTCTTTAGAACCTAACCCAGTACATGACATAGGAACCTACGCCCCACCTCAATGACTGGCCAATGACAACCAGGCCCAGCCATTTGAAGGGATCCCTTCAACATGACTTTATGAATCCCACCTACCTTTCTGTGTCTGTCAGTGTCCCGTGACTTTTCCCTTAGCCAGTCAATGGTGTGGAAGTCCTCATATGTCCCCACATCAGGGAATGGCTCATCAAGAAAATCCATCAGGTTTCCAGAGCCACTCATCACTCCTGCATTGACCATGCTAATTACACCTGGGAGAGAAAACCTGTGGTTGAAACGTAATGCAAGACATTGGCACAGACACGGCAGAATAATCCACATGCAGTCTTTTCCTATATAGGAAAGAACTTCTTTAGCGTAGGCATCTCTGCTGTAATGAAATGCACAGTCTGTCTTAGTCCAGGTTCCCATAACAAAAAACACCATAGCCTGGAGGGCTTATTACCAACATTCAGTTCTCCCAGTCTTGGAGGCTGGGAAGTCCAAGATCAAGGCAGATTCGGTGTCTGGTGAGGGCCCACTTCCTGGTTCAAGGACGGCCATTTCATCACTGCGTCCTCACATGAAGGAAGTGACAGTGGGGCTGTCTGGGGCCTCCTTTATCAGGGCACTAAGCCCATCATGAGGCGCCACCCTCATGACCTGATCACCTCCCAAAGGCCCGCCTCCTAACACACCACCTTGTATTGTATCACATAGGCTTCAACATATGAATTTGGGGAGCACACAAACACTCAGTCTACAACATAGTCAGTTCTGGTTATTCACAGTAATTACATTCTATGAAGTCACCAATTCACAAATTAGTGACTCCTGAAGCCACTGTCCCTAACAGAAATACAGGGTTAGGTTCCTGCAAGTCTCTAGTCACATTTTCATCAACCAATCAATACCCAGTCTTGTTTTTTGTTTCTGTTTAAAGACACCTTATTGAATAGATATTGTTGATTGATTAACATCGAACTCGTGGTTGACACCTGCCTGAATGAAGCCTCCCTAACACTCGTATTTTCTCCATAAGGCACCATTTTAGGGACATTGTCAACAGCGAAATTACCAATTAAAAAACATAAACACGTGAAACACATGCCACTAACCAGACTGCAGGAAGGACGCTTGTTTACACTCTGCAAGCTGAAACAAGAAACAGAGGGCTGTCAGCCTCAGCAGAACGGACATTTCCGGCCACTCAAGTTTGGCCACTCTGCACACGCACATGTCTGTGAGTGACTGAGAAAGCACCACATGTACCGACTTGAGGGTTACAAGTAAGTTCTAACAGGTAGGCAAATTCAGAAATATGGAACCACAAATGAGGATGAGTTGTCTATATTTCTGAAAAACCTCCCATTCTACAAAAGTAGGGCATCAAACTGAGAGGCCTGGAGGGGCCAACGGGGGTAACGCACACCACGCAAATGCAAATCACCATGACCAAACCAGTAAGTGCTTCCTAGATAAAGCAGACCTCGCAGGCAGGCAGACCAGGTGGTTGTCACTGCAGGTACTCAAAATTTACAGCAACAGCAGAGTGAAAATGCTGGCAAGCATGTAATTAATTGGTGAGAGTTCCATCTGCACAAGGCAGTGGCCCTCCACACCAGGGAACCACCAGGAACGAGGACAAGGATGCAGGACAACCATGCTATGAATGTTTGTGAAGCCCAAAATTCCTGTGCTGGAACTGTAACTCCCAATGGGATGGAAGCAGGAGGACTTTGGGACATGATCAGGTCACAACCACCGAGCCCTCAGGAATGGGATGAGAGACCCCAGGGAGCTAGCTCACTCATTCTACCATGTGAGGACACGGCAAGTAGTCTGTGACTAGGAAGAGAGTCCTCACCCAATCATGGTGGCACTCAGGCCTCAGACTTCCAGCCTCCGGAACTGTGAGAAATGAATGTCTGTGGTTTGTAAGCCCCCCAGTGTGTGGTGTTTACTGTCCTAGCAGCCCAAACAGGCTGCGACAAGCCACAAACCATGACAGGCTGGTGACACTACCCTCAGCAAGGAGCTCTGCACAGAGCAGGTGCTCACTTTTCATTTCTCTTCAAATACAGTCAAAAGGGCTCTTGCCGCCAGGGCAGTGGCAAAGTTGAAGGCTTCTTCCTTTCCCGCCTACAATAACAACCCCGCCCACGGTCCTCCAGCTCCCCGTCTGAAAAACCACCACAAGTAATCCAAGAACCTTCTGTGTTATACAGTCATCACAGCCCAATTTACAGACCACGCAGCAGCTGACCTGAGATGTAGAAAACGCTTCAAGGCAGGACCAGGGCTCGCCATCAGCTAGCAGAAAGAAGAACACACTCTTACAACGACAAAAGGTTGGAATGAGAACTACAGAGAAATTATTTTGGCAAAGAGCATGGAAATTAGAATTACAGGACCACAAAAGTGCTGGAATAGATGGTTCAAGAAGTAAAAGGTAGTTATAAAAATATTTGAGCAGAGCCTTCTCTCATTGCTTTAGGTATTTTTATATCTGGAGGACTCACCACAGCCTGATGAAACTGCATTTTAATCAAATAGAAAAGTCACTACAGGCAAAGTGGGGTAATCACCTTACAAGCAATAAGGTGGCCATAGTGAGTGATTTATTGACCGTCTGCGCAACTCAGCTGCTTTAAAACTTTAAAAGTTCGAGGTCTGAACCATGCCAAGCTGAAAACTAGACCCGTTGATGAGTGCCCAGGGAAGGGTCATGTTGCACAAGTCAGGAGCAACCAATAATAAAAGGGAAAGAGTAAAATTAGAAAGCAAAGACTTCATTGTCATTTCTACAAAAATAGGTGGTAATAGCCTCATAGTACATGTGATAAAGAAAATCTCTGGTGGGAAAAATGAGACAGCTGCTGACCCACAACATGCAGAAGACTGAGCCAGCAGATAGAAGAAGTGCAGAAACTTGGGCATTGTACTAAGAAAAGGCGTTCATGTTACTTGAAATTTAACCAAATCTCTAGTCAAGCAACAACTCCAGGCAATAATGGTTGAAACCAAAACTCGCTTTGGAGAACAATTACATCTTTAAACTCTGATGGAATGTCATGGTCATGACAATCAGACACATAATTGGTAAAGGAAAATAACATGATTAACCTGTAGATCTAATCAGGGGCTTCCCTGGGGGCCCAGAGGATGTGGTGATGTCACTTCTCAGGATGGGGTTAAGAATGACAAGTGGCCAAGATGTGTAAGAAGCGGGCATCCAGGTCAGAAGAATGGGAAGACCTCTATCTCAGATACACTAGGAAGAGGGGATAGATAAGGAATAAGAATCCAGCCAGACAAGGGACCAACAGGCAGTGAACTCCAAGGACTTGCTAAATGACAAACTGAACCTGCGTAAGTTCCATATGAACCTCTCTCCTGTTTTATTTCTTCTCTACAAGCATTGTTGCTGGCAGATGACACCTCTGCTATGGGTCTCAAGGCCATGGTTTCAGGAAGGACAGCATCCTAGAACCTGGAGCTAAGAGTCCTACTCAGTCTGGGCTCAGCAAACTGCAGCTGGAAGTCCAAATCCAGCCTGCTGCCTGGTTTGGCAAATAAAAGTTTTAGTGGAATACCGCCATGCCCACTCATTTACATATTGTCTAAGGCTGCTTTCACATGACAACAGCACAGTTGAGCAGTTATGACAAAGACAATATGGCCTACAAAGCCTTAAATGTTTGCTATTTGGCCATTTACAGAAAACATTTGTTGACCCCTGTTCTATGCAATGGATTGATTGAAAAAAATGGCCCATATTTTCTACTCCCCCCTCTATCTACCACATTTTCACTGGGACTTGGCAGCTTCCTCCTCATTAAGAGGCGGAGTCTATTTCTCCACCCCTTGTATCTTGGCTGGCCTTGTGCCATGCAGTGGAAATGACAGCATGCATGTACTGAGTGATGCAGCCTCTACTTTTTTTTCCTGGACCTCTGTCTCTGCCATGACAAGAAGCCTAGGCTAGAATGCTGGGAGATGAGAGACCACGTGGAGTTGAGTCGGGTCATCTCAGCTGGGGCCACCCTAGATCACTTAGGCCCAGCCAAGCACAGATTCATGAGTGAGCCCAGCCAAGATCCGCTGAGTTTGGCCCAATCAAACCACCCAGCCAACCTGTGCACTGAGAGAAGAATAGTTATTGTTTTAAGCCACTGGGCTTTTTTAAGGGATTGTTATGTAGCAGCACCGTACGTGCTTAATAGATACAATTCACTTGGGCTCTGAGACAGAAGAGAAATGAAGACAGATAAGTTAGCCGTGGCACTGCAGACCAACTCCAGGGGAGGGGACTGGGCAGCAACAAATAAGAAAGCTGCCAACAGAAATAGGACAGAATTGAGTTTCATGCTGAAGCAATGCACCCCTCATACACTACCAGATTTGCCTACAAAGGGACTTTGCAAAACACATGGGACACCTGGGTCTTTTATCCAATCCTTCAAGTTAAGAAAGGGCCTGCAGGTTTGGTCTTCCAGCATGAAGACCGAAGAGGCCAGGGTCAAAGTCTTCAACAGCAGATGGTAACAGCAGACCCTGTCCAGTAAAACTCCCTCCATCCAGGCCAGTGAGGACAAGCATGTGTTAACTGTTAACAGTATTAACGATGTCATCTATGGCTTTGATGTTAAAAGCAACTCTGAATGGGTTGGCTCACCCTCGGGATCTGTACCAGTTCAAGGAAACTTGTATTTTGTTTATTGGGGCATTGGCAATAACAACAGAAGATGAAAGAAAGCAGGAAATCACCCAGATGAAGATGAAGAAGGACAGGTTCTAACTATAATTAGGGCTTAAATAAACAAGGAGAACACCCCATCCCAGGCTAATAAGGCTTATCAGCATATCTGATCAAAAACCAAAAATGTCAGGCCCAAACCTGTACCTTCTAGCGTGCTGTTTCCTTTACCTTGAACTTGCCTGTCCTGTCTGGGAAGCTCCTATTCACCCTCCAGAACTCTGTTCTTTTTCACCCTATCCATGCAGTGTGCACTAATTTCCCCTGGGAGAGTTACGGGCTTCCTCCTCAGTGATCTAACAGCACTTTTTTCTTCTTATATTGTGGCTAAAAAAAAAAAACATGAGATCTACCCTCTTAACAAACATTTAAGTGGCCAGCATAGTACTGTTAACTATAAGGAGAATGGTGTATGGCACATCTCTAGGTAGTTTTCATCTTGCATAATTGAAGCTTTATACACACTGAACTGCAACTCCCCATTTTCTCCTCCCAGCCCCTGGCAACCACTATTGCTTCCTGCTTATAGGAGACTGACCACTCTAGGTGCCTCTTCTAAGCGGGGTCATGCGGTACTTGTCTTCCTGGGACTGGCCTACTTCCCTGAGTACCTCGTCCTCCAGGTCTATCCATCTGTTGCAGATGGCAGCATTTCCTGCTTTCCAAAGGCCACTCTATGTTAGATATGTTTTCTTTCTCCATTCATCCACAGATGGACATTTGGGTTGCCTATTTATCTCTGCATGTCTCCCAGGGGAGCACGATGCTGTCCCTGCTGGCTTCTGTTGGCAGGTGAGGGGGGTAGGCCTGCTGGTAGCTCTGATGCCTCGGGCGGGGCCTGGCAGGTAGCAGATGCCCATAATGCTTGTGCTACAAAGTGGGGGCTGGCACACATCAGCCTGCAGGCCGAATGCAGCCCACCACCTGCTTCTGTAAATAAAGTGTTACGGGCACATGGCCACATGCCTTCACTTACACAATGCCCAGGGCTGCTCTGGGCTACAATGGCCAAGTGGAGGAACTGCGACAGAGACTGTATGGCCGCAGAGCTGAAAATATTTCCCATTGGGCCCTTTTCAGGAAACGTTTGCTAAGCCCTGAATGTCAGTTAAGTTACCGTAAAGGGACAAGAAGGAGAAAGGTGGCAAGGGCAGCTTGTTGAAAAGGCTCAGTGACAGGGGCGACTGCAGTAGCACTGTGAATCTGCTGGTACCTTCCCAGGATGACCAGCCTTCCTCGCGGATTGGGGACTTTTTTTTATTATTATTAAGGTATCATTGATGTACAATCTTATGAAGGTTTCACATGAGCAACATTGTGGTTACCTACATTCCTCCCTATTATCAAGTCCCCATTACATATCCCATTACAGTCACTGTACATTGGGGACTTTTAATCTTTTAATCTGAGTTATGACTTTCCGTTCCATCTGCCCACAAAGGCTTGTCCAGCCCCAAATGTCAATACTACCGAGGTTGAGAAATTCTGTTTTAACCACAAATGGATCAAACAAGCCTTTTGGGTACTTCTCTATGGGGGATATATTTGGGGAGACGGGTAGGCAAAGGGGACAGAGAAAGAACCACAGTGCCAGAAGATGAAGCTGCTTCTAATATCCTGGTGAGACCCTGACTCAAGCTTGGATGGCCTCATGAATCCCTTTGAGGGTGGGTGAGGGGGCAAGTGTCTTCTTAAAATGCAGATTCTGGTCCTCTGAGGGCAGGGGTAAGGGCCAAGACTGGCATTTCTAACCAGGTGGTGAGGTAGAAAGAAGGGTCAGTAGTGAGAAGGATGAGAGACGCCTGGCAGTTAGCAAGATCGGGGAGGGGACGCCTGAGACGTGGGCAGGAAGGCAGGCCCCCCCCCCCACTGGTGTTCAGGGGAAAAGGGCAGTCTTGTAGTTCTTGCTTTGGAAGAATGTCACCTCGATGCAAGGCCCATATTCCCATGATCATGACTGGCTAATTTCACACACGCACCACCATGACACACGTAAGGAATGCAATCCAATACAAATTCACAGCTAGCTTCAAATTACACAACGGAGCACAGTTAATCTGCTCCTGTGGACACAGGAAAAAAAAGTTATTTTGCCATGAATGTTTGAGGCTGTAGCAAACATTTGCTTCTCTGCCCGTTTCTGCTGCTCCGAATTTGAAGATTAAAAAAGGAAGTTTAAAATATAACAAACGTCCCAGGATTTTCTGCCCCCACGGTGCTCACACCCGCACACACTTTCCCAGCAGGCCAACGGTCAAACTTGGAAAGCCAGTATCTATCTGTGGCTCTCCCTGCGCCTCTGGGCCCAGCAATGGCCTGCAGCAGCACTCCTGCCACACCCCGAAGAAGTTTGTGACAAGCCTTGACCTTGGTGTCTTCACCCATATTGCAAAGCTGGCAGGTAACTACTTGCACACAAACTGCCCTGTACCTAATGGCTTTGCTGTTGGCACCCAATTTCTAGAATAAGTTCTGCATCCAGTGTTGCCAGTACCCCACCCATATCCCTCAAAACCTTCTAGTAAGCTCCAGCTGATTTCCAACCTCTCTCTATGCCTGAGGCCATTGCTTCGGGACCCACACGAGGTGGCTCTGCCAGCATGACATGCCTGAAGTGCATTGTTGGGAGCAGGTACTAACCGATGACTCTCGGGAACTGGTGTATAAATACCCCAGGATCATTTCAGAAAGGCATCTGTGTTGTACGTGTGCAGAAAAGACTGACCTCTGCAGGCTGGAGACTGTTCTCCTTAGGAAGGCCTGCTCGTAAGGTTGGCACTTGGCTGGCATCTGGGAATTTGGACCTCAGGAGAGCTCCCACCATGCCCAGAGCAGGTAAGAATGGCTCTCTGTGCCTAAACAGGTTTCCAAATAATGTGATTTATGATGAACCCCTGCTCTCCTTCTGGGGGTCTGGCGTTTGGTGGGTGCTAGGCAGAGGGTGCCTGCAGGACCAGCCCCTAGTAAAAACCCCAGGCACTGAGACTCTAACAAGCCCTCTGGTGACAACACTTCACACGTGTTGTGTCAACTCACTGCGGGAGTAGTTGAGGGTGTCCTGTGCGACTACACTGGGAAAGGACTCTGGCAGTTTGTCCCTAGCCTCCTCCAGACTGTGCCCTGTGAGCCTTTTCCCTTCGCTGACTTTGCTTTCTATCCTTTCCCTGTGATAAGCTGTGAAGGCGACGATATGCTGAGTCCTGGGGGTCCTCCTAGTGAGCCCAGAGGTGATCTTGGGGACCCTCGGCACAGCAGGCACCGTTCCCTAGCGTCTGCAAGTGTGCAGTGGAGCTCCAGTGGCCCACTGGGTGAGCTGCTTCAGGAGCCCCTGCACAGACTCCACACCCCAGAATCCTGTCTCAGGGCCCGCTCGCGGGGCGTGGCAGATGAAGGCAGTGCCCTGCGGCATTTTCTCCAGAAGACCCATGAGTGGTTTTTACGGCCCTGTACAAATGGACAAGATTTTCTATGACCCAGGGCCAAGCAAAAAGTCGTCAGAAACCACACCAAAAGCATGAGCCACGAAAGAAAAACAAAAGGATACATGGCACTAATGGGCAAAGTAAAACTTGCCATCCATGCAAGAACTCAGGAAAACTCTGATACACTTTACTGATTACAACAGACTAACAGTTCATCAACCAAAGGGCCTGAGCTGTGCTGAGGCCTCTGGCAATTCCTGGACAATCTGAGCACCGACATGGCCTGTTGTACACTGCTCAACACATTAGCTGACTACAACATTTACTATAGGAAATCCTGTTGTACACAAAGATAAACTGCTGGACTACAATCCCACAGATACAGAAAGCTCAACAAACCCCAAGCCCCCCAAGAAAGAAAATTACACCAACACATAGCATAATCAAATTGTTAGAACCAGTGAAAAGAAGGTTATCTTAAGAGCAGTAAGAGAAAAAAGATACATACGTACAGAGAAAACTAGCCAACTATATACAACTATGAGGATGAACAACATACCATTACAGACACAGACAAGGATGATACTCTCAAGCCTACTGTCAAGTGAAGCCAGACACAAAGGAATACATGAATCCATTAATATAAAGTTCCAAACAAGCAAAATGAATCTGTGGTAGCAGATACTCTTGGGATGGGGAGTGACTAGACGGGGACACGCGGGTGGCTTCTGGGGGCTGGTCATGTTCCATTTCTGGGCCTGGGCACCAGTGACTCACGTGTTTTCACTATGTGAAAATTCATCAGTTGAGAACTTCTGTTTTACACACTTTTTCACACATGTATTTCAATAAAATGTTTGTTGAAGGCAATCCAAAAAAGCCATCAGCTGGAATTAAATCCCACTGTCTCACTTTGCAGAAGTTAGAAGTTTAGCTGGCATGAGGCAACGCTTCTCTGAAGTGCCCGTGAAATACTTCCTCTTTTACAATACCTCTCGCATCACCTCTTTCCAAAATGATCTCCCACCAAAGTAATCCAGATCACAGTCCGAACCCTCAGGCACTGGGGTTGCACACCCACTGTGCAGTGTGCAGACGACATGGGCCACACACTGCATTACAGGTTGGAGCAAGTTTTGCCGGTGTGGGAAGGAAAGAAGAGATACTCACGTAGAAATTTACATCCCACATGTGCAAATGCTGGGTGCGTGAAGTGAGGGCCAGACACCCAAACCCCACTGGCATATGGGGGCTAACCTATTGAAGTCTCCAGTCTATGAACACAAACACAGAGATACTCATTTTCATGAAATATAGGGAGTTGTCCATTAACTTAAAATCAATATACTCAAACTCATCATCAATATGCCCTAATTTAAAATCAATAAATCTAAACCTTGCATGAAGCTCCTCTCCTGTGCAACCCAAGAGAGACAGACAGACACCACGCATGAACAAAAATGGAACAATCAGAGGAAAGTGGAGCTTCAGAAGGCGCAAGAGGGAGGTAGCCACAGCCTGGGGAGCTGCCTCAAGGATCAGCCAGCACTAGGCCTCCCATCCCAGAAAACTCTGGGCTCTTACCAGCTGTATTTGTTATCCAATGCTACACAACAAATTACCCCAGAACCTAGCAGATTATAACAGTAAACGTGTATGGTCTTACACAGTTTCTCTATGTCAGGAATTTGGGAAGAGCTTGGTTGAGGCCCTCTTGGAGGCCAATCAAAGCTTTTCAGCTCACCTCTCCACACCGCCTCAAACCCCACCAACTTCAAATTCGTTTGAGATAGTGGAGTGTTGCTCTTGAGGATGCAGACACCTTGAACATTCATTCACTCCTCCCGGCCAATCCTCCAGCCCCAAGCTGGGCTCCCCGAAGGGAGAAGACCAAGCAGCACTGACAGGGAAAGGAGCCCTCCGGTGGCCACAGGGCAACGGGCCGCAGGCCACGTGACCAATGACAGTCCCAAAAAGACGGAAGCTCAGAGCTCCAGGCCGGGCAGAAAGAGCTGTGAGAATTCAGCTTTGGCTGTTTCAAAATGTTGCCAGGAGCCAGCAAGGCTGGAAGGAGAGCTATGTCCTCTTCCTCCTTCCTCGTCGGCCCCCCTCCCGCCCTCCAGCACTCAGTGCTCCTCCAGCTGCAGTCTGGCTTCCACAGGGCAGGAGGCCGGCGTGGGCCTGCGACCCCCTGCACGGCATGCTCCCCATGGCCCCGGGGCCTGCGGCTGTGTGCCCCATTTTGGAACACAGCCTGCATGCTGGAAAGGAGATGAGGCCAACTACATGTGGCCATGGGTGACGCCATGGACTTGCAGTATTCTCACATGCCCGCTGCCGGGGGCAGGGACAGGGGCCGTTCGGTCTCTGTGTTCCCGGTGCCAAGGGCCAAGGACTTAGACCTGCCCCCCTCCCCCACAGAGACTTCTTCTCACAAGAATAACAAAACAACTTTTTATAGGGTTCCCTGTGTGCTGGGTGCCATTCTAAGCACTGCACACATATTCAGTTGTTAGGGCTCTTGACACTCTCTGAATTAAATACTGTCACCCTCGGGCCGTGTAAACAGGTAAGCAGACTGAGGCAGAGGAGAGGTAGGCCATGGGCTCAAGTCTTAGAGACAGTGAGCAGGTGGCCACATTCAAGCCCAGGCCCTGCAGCCCTTCGTCTCCAGCAGCCTGGCCGGCCTAGGTCCTCTCAGGACCCACGAGCCGCCTGTTCCCACGGACAGAGTGCTGCCGCCAAGCTTCTCCTCGGCTGCACAGAGGCCCGCTGGACAACCCACAGACCGCCCGGCCGGGCAGGGCTCGCACTGCCCTGCACCCGCTGCCACGACACTTCCCTCCGGCTGCCCCACCAAAGCCCCCAGACCAGGCGGCTCAAACAGCAGCAATGTATTGTCTCACAGTTCTGGAGGCCAGAAGTCTGAGATCCCGGTGTGGACTGGGTCGCTTCCTTCGGAGGGCACCGAGGGGGACTCTGGGCCAGGCCCCCTCCTTGGCACGCAGACGGCTGTCTTCTCCCGGGGGCCCTTCACATCGCCTTCTCTCTGGGCCTCCCTGCATTGAAATGTCCTCTTCTTACAATGACAGGAGTCAGCCTGGATCGGGGCCCACCCTAGTGCTCTCATTTTAACTTGATTACCTCTAAAAAGACCCTATGGCCAAATACGGTTGCATTTGAGGTACTGGGGGGACCTCAACATATGAATTTTGAGGGACACAATTCAGCCCAAAACAGCTACTGAAGATAGTGCCGGCAGGGAACACTGCTCTGTGTCCCTCCCTCTCCTGGGACCTCTTGTCTGACCTTCTACTGACCATTTTCCTCTGACCCAATCTATTTTCTGCTTATAGGGGGTACAGCCCCTCAGGCATAAGTAAAATCTAAACAGACATTCATGATTAGCAGCTCTGTAAAGGTTAAACGCAGTGAGTCATAAAATACGGCCTTGAGGTATTCTTCAGACAAGGCCCCAGGGAAGACGGCCTCGGGGTGGCTACACCTATTCTGTCTGGGGCACCAAGCTGAAGGCTTTGTAAAAGTTTTGACCAAAGGGGTGCTGGCAGAGGCATGACTCAGCTAAGAGGAAAAAGAGCTGGTCTCTAGTCATTGTGGCCAGCCTTCCCATCTACTAAGCACAAAGCCCTGCCACCCAGCCAGCACCCCCGAGGGTCCCAGCGGCAGGGACAGCAAGTTTCGCATTTAGCCATAGAAACCCAGAAGGCAAACGAACAACCAGGACCAGGGAAGCGCAGTGAGCCCACAGACAGATGTGTAAAAAGCGCGGAGCACAGAGGTGAGTCCGCAGGGCCCCGGCCCCCAGGGCAACGAGCAGGCCCCCAAGGGGATAAGGCGAATGCAGCATCCCCGTGCGGTTCCCCCTCGGCCTAACGTGGACCTACCCCGCCATCTGAGCTGCGGGGTAAAGCCTGGAGGGTGAAGCGCCGGTCCCCAGCCCTCTTCCCTTACATGACTCCCGGAGGCACTACAGGGAGGGCTCCTGTCTCAAACTTCCATCAATGCAACCAGCAGCCAGGCCAGGCTCCTCACCCTCAGAACTGCAGGAAGACCCCCGCTACAGTAAGCAGGCGCCTCCGGGAGCAACACTGCAGAGGGAACCGTGTCGGGAAGGAAGGGCCGATAGCAGGGCGACAGCGGAAAACGCCCAGCCTCACACGGGGAGCTGGAACACGGTGACCACGGGCTGTGAATGACCTGGGCTGGCACGCATGTGCCCTCCAGGTACAGAGAAGAGCCGGCTCAGACTCGGATGAGTGTGGCAGGCTCCAGAGGCAGTGAGAAAGCTGTGTACAGGCATGATCATGACCCCAAGAATCACAGCCATCAAATGGCGACCCAAGGACTTAGGTGACTCCATCCACAACAGGACGGCTGCAAGGAAAGCCTTTCTAGTACCATATGTGAAATGCACATGCTGTCCCTGAACACCGCCACCCATCAAGGGTAATGCTGTCCCTGACCCAGGTGCAAGAGGTGACATGCACAGCCTCCATGGCTTCTATCTCGAAGTGCTGTATCACATGTTCACAATTTCAGCTCACCAGTGTCTGCACCTTTCAGAGCCAAGGCCCGCCCTGGTGCCTAGCACAACATTGCTGCTAAGTAAATGAGAGGCATGCTCCAGCTCTAACTGCCACCTCACTGGCCACCCCACTTGCTCTCAGCCACCTCTGACTCCTCTTACAGCAGCCAGTCATCCTTTCAAACACAAGTCCCTACGCGTTGCTCCTCCACCCAAAAGCATCCAGTGGCTTCCGTTAATCTTAGAATAATCCAGGGCTGGTGCCACTCCTGCCAAGTCCCGGAGTGGTCTGCCCCCAGCTACCCCTGCGTATGTTTCCCACCACGTGTCCTCTGGATTGCTCTTCTCTGGATACTCCTTGCTATTGCTCAAATGCATCCAGCTCTCCCTTACCCCAGGGCCCTTGCACTGGCTATTCCCTCAGCCCTGAACACTCAGCCCCCTTGATGTTCACATGGCTCTCACTTCATTCAGGTTGCTGTTCACATGTTAGCCCCCAGAGAGGCCTTTGAGGCCTGTATAGCTAGCATTCTGAATCCATCACCGTCCGCCCTTTGTATCCTGCCCTTTTTCACCAGACAGCATAACCTAGAGAGTCCTTTTCTCTTTCCTCAACTCAAATATCAGTTCCACAAGAACATGAACCTTGTCATTTGGGTCCATGGTGCATCCCATTGCCTAGACTGGTAGGTCTCAACTGGGGGTAACTTGCCACCAGGGAACATCTGGCAATGTCTGGTGTTTGGCTGCCACACCTGGGGGCAGGACAGTGGTTGCTCCTGGCATCTAGTGGGCAGAGGCCAGGGATGCTGATAAATCTCCCACAATGCACAGGATAGCCCTGCCACTGAGAATCATGTGGGCCTAATGTCCACAGCGTCAGGTTGAGAAACCCTGGCCTCAACACGTAGCAGGCCCCCAGCAAATATTTGCTGAACAAAGAGGATGAGGGGGTGAATGAACAACGAATGAATGCTGAGGCTCATGTCTTACGGAAATGCATTTGCAGTTCTCATGGGATCGATGGCCTTTCCTCAGGATACTAATACTTCCCTTACCTTTTCAGTCAACAAACATTTAAGGCATGCCTACTCTGCCAGGTGTCCCATCTACAGTGGCAACTAGGGCACACACCGTCCCTGCCCTCACAGACCCTAGAGTGGAGAAAAGAACATTCTGTACAAAGGCATCAAGGGACCTGGGTGGTTCCCCAGCTCTATCACTATCAGTCACAAGAGGCACTCAGGCGAGTCACCTGACTTCTCTAGACATCTCTTCCTCATTCATAAAATATAAGGGTTGCTTTGATTTTGAAGCTTACTTCCAACACATAAATTCTGTGCATTTAACGAATCCCAGAGGATCTTTTCTGCTAGCAGGTTTACTTTCATAATACTATTGGTATTGATTACAAAAGCTTGAGTAATCCACATGTCCCTTAATAGGGGACTGGTTAAATACAGTGCCACACCGGCGACACGATGGCATGCACTATGTGCACACGGATGTGAAACCGTCTCCAACCAGTAGTAGGCAGAGCAATGGGATAGACTGAGTAGTGCCACTTTCTCTAAAAGTGCTATTCACAAGGAAATGGAAAGAATGAATTACATGAAACAATGCGGATGAACTTCAAAACATGCTGAGTGAAAGAAGTCAAATGTAAAAGTGTACATATTGTAGGATTCTGTGCCTATGAAGTTGAAAAGTGGGCAAACGTAAACTTTGCTGCCAGAAATCAGATCGCTAGTGGCCTCAGAGTGGAGCAAGATGGGGCCCTCTGGGAGTACTGGGAATGTGCTCTGTCAAAATCACCTGAATTAAGAGTCTGCATTTTTCTCCATGTAAATTATATCCCAATAAAGTGAAAAAAAAAAAGTGGAGGGAGGAATATCCACGTTCATTGATGGGTGTGTCTACACAGACATTTCCAGAAACCATATATTAGCAAGCTATATATATCAGAAGCCATCTATAAGCAAGTGGCTGTCTTTGGAAGGGGGATCAGGGGACCGGGAATTGGAAGGAAGCTTCATTTTCTTTGCATAACCTTATACCACTTGAGATTCTCACTAGGTGCGTGAAATATGGAAAACAAGTCATTCAAAAAATATTACCACACTGTCTAAAGGAACCCCACCATGGCCCTTAGAGAGGAAAGTTATCTCCAACTGTACTCTGAAAATATGGTTCAGCAATAGTTTGATAACAAAGCCATCCCCACAGCCAGCACACCTGGGTCGGCTGAGGAGGGAGTATGTACAAGGGATAGAATAGACTGTCCCCATCCACGGTGGGGGAACAAATGAGCCACTACCACTAACTAACCTCCCTCGGTCTGGTTCAGGGGCACAGAGGGGTAGCGGGGAAGTGGGGAAGGTGGGTATCTTGGTGGCAGCAGGCCTCAGCTCCGTGAGATCACAGCACCTGGAGCTCAGGTTAAAAATGCTGACGCTGGGCCTCACCCCACACCTACTCAGTCAGAATCCCCTACAGGTCCAAGAGTCTATGTTTCTTTTCTTTTTTTAAAGTGTTTTATTATGAACATTTTCAAATACACAGAACACTACCTGGAAGCGTCCAATGACCAGCACCAATCAGACTCAACAGTCGTTTCTCTTTGGCCTTATTTGCCTCATCTCTTTCTCTCTCCATTTAACTGAACCATTTAAAGGTGAATTATTGATCTAGAGCAGTGGTTGTCAAAGTGTGACCTGGAGAGACCTTGGGAACCCTAAGGCCCTTTAGGAGACCCATGATACGAAAAATATGTTTATAATAATCTTAAATTATTTGGCTTTTTCCATTCTCACTCTCTTGTGAATGCCCAGTAGGATTTTCCTGAGGTTACATGACATGTGACAGACTGAATGCAAAAACAGGCATGAGAATTCATCAATTCTCCTATTCAGCCATACATTTAAAGAAATCTCCAAAAACGTCCTTTAAAAAATTTTAAGAAACATTGCTATCATGCCACTTCATCCCTAACTATTCAGTATGCATCTCTAAAAAGTAGAACTTCTACTTTTCACATACCCACATGTGTTAGTTATCTACTGCCGCGTAACAAATTACCCCACAACAGGGCAGCAGGACAAAAACATATCTTACTGATTCTGGATCAGAAATCCAGAAGCGGCTTAGCTGGGTACCTCCCACACCACAAGATTATCACAGCTGATAAATACACAGTAGTTTCCTTGTATCATCTAATAGCCAGTCACACAAAAATAACCCAAGTGTCCCCAAATGCCTATTACAGGTGTTTGTTCAGGCCAGGATCCAATCAAGAGCTACAAGTTGTATCTGGTTATTGTCATGGACTAAACGTGCCTCCCCGCAAACTCCTGTGTTAAAATCCTAACACCAGTGTGATGTATTAGGAAGCATGGTCTTTGGGTGGGCATCAGGGCATGTAGTGAGGCCTCGTGATGGGATCAGTGCCCTATAAGAAGAGACCAGAGAGCTGTTCAGTCTCCTGCTGCCATGTGCAGGCATGAGGCAAAGAGGGCCACCTGCAACCCAGCCGAGGGCCCTCACTAGCCCCAACCATGCTGGCACCCTGATCCTGGGCTCTGGCCTCCAGAACTGTGGGAAATCCATGTCTGCTGCTGGTGAGCACCCGGCCTCTGGTGCTCTGACTAGGACAGTCAGCCTCTTAGCCTCATCTGAGGCAGAATCCTTCTCCCTTTACACTTTCTTTCACAAGTTTGACTTGCAGAGACAAGGCCAAGTGGCCCAGCGAGGGTGCCAGCCCTTCCGAGGCAGGCAGGAGTGAAAGGCCTGCTCAGGGACCCAGACTGCAGGTGCCCTGTGAGGGAACTGGCCGGGCAGTGGGCGAAGGCGACTGCTGGCTCCCCAGCCTTCTGCACAGAGGTGCCTTCTCACTGAAGGTTGGCCGCCCAGAGACCAATCCCTAAAGGGCCAGGAAGAGGCAGAGAAGGCAGAGAGGTCACTGAAGGCAAGGGAACTGGGGGGGGAGGGGCCACAGTGCGGTCCCAGGCCTGGGGTACAAGGAAAAACTCCGCAGCCATTCTAAACCCCCCACCCTCCACAAACACAATAAACATGGCCCACACCTTTAAGGCCACACCATCACTGCTTCCTGTCTCTCAAGTTTTCCAGCTTGCAGACCATCTTACATCCAATTCCCTTCAAAGAGCCAAGGAAGCAGAACCAGCAAGTACAGTCGGCCGCATTTTATGGGGTTGGCAACCATTCCTAGAGGGAAAGTGATGCAGCCAAAGGCGCCCTCCGAAGCGTCAGAGCCAGACCTTCAGACACAAGTCCCATACTGAGGCTTAAAGCATGTGACCACTGCTGCCCTGAGGGTGCACGCACATCGCCTCCTTGGGCAGTGGCCTTGGCCTCCCCTAGCTGCCCACCTCCTCCTTACAACGACTCTGCACGGGTATTGGTCTCCTACTTGGCAGATAAGGAAAGGGACTCAGTGTCAGGTCTCCCCCAGGTTCCAAGGTAACATGTACAGTGACACAGTCCAGGTCTGCTGAGCACCCAAGGACTAGAGGCTTCAGCACATGCGGATCCAGCTGTCTCTTTCCCCAACACTCTCCTTCCTGCTATGCCTGCTCCCCAGCTATTACTGGCATACAAAGAGGACTCCCCTTTTGGATAGAAGTTATTTCTGGAACCCCACAGCAGAAAAAAGCTTTCACATTGTATTTTCCAATATACATGACATTATGAAAGGGAACCAGATCTCTGACCAAGAGCTCAGCACCAAACAAATCACAGGAAAATGAATTCTAGAATACTGGGACCAGAAGAACACTCAGAGATCATCTGAATCAGTGCTGCTCAACTGGGGCACACAGCTCCTCCAGGGGACGGGGGGCAATGTCTGGAGATATTTTTGGTTGTCACAGCTTGGAGGAGGTGTTACTAATATCTAGCGGGTAGAGGCCAGGGATGTCGTGAACACCCAACACTGCACAGGACGGACCCCCAACAGACTTATCCAGCAAATGTCCATGGTGCTGAGGTTGAGAAACCCTAATCTAAATTCCTTGGTTACTCTGAGGACTAGAAAACTGAGGCCCAACGACACAAAGGGACTTATCCAAGGTGACACAGTCCCAAAGCCAGAAGTGGAATCCAAGTCTCTGCTTTACCATCTCCCTCATCTGCTCTGCTCTGCTCTGCCTAGGGTGGGGCTGGGGAAGAAGGGAGAGAGACCCAAGGATCTTAATTCTTGTAGCCAACTTGAACCAAAGGAAGAAAATTGCAGTGAATAAATTACTGCAGCAACACAGCAGGATGTCCAAACCTGGAAAGAAATGCCACACACAAAGGTACACCATCCACGAAAATTAACTCAAAATGGGTTAAAGATCTGAACATTAAGAACTGAACTGAACCATAAAACTCCTAAAGAAAATATAGGCAGTAAGCTCCTTAACACAGGTCTTGGCAACGATTTTCTGAATCGGACACCAAAAGCAAAGGCAACAAAAGCAAAAATTGTAAGTGGAACAATATTGAACTAAAAAGCTTCTGCACAGCAAAGGAAACAATCAACAAAATGAAAAGGCAATCTAGGGCAGGGTATTTGGAGAAAGTATTTGCAAATCACATATCTGATAAGGGGCTAATATTCAAAACACATGAAGAACTTATGCAACTCAACAGCAAAAAGAAATCCGATTAAAAAATAGGCAGAAGACCTAAATAGACATTTTTCCAAAGAAGACATACAGACAGCCAACATGTACACAGTGAGATGCTCCACATCACTGGTCATCAGGGAAATGAAATCAAAACCACAATGAGATTATCACCTCACACCTGTTAGAAGGGCTGTTATCAAAAGGACAAGAAATAACAAGTGTTGGTGATGATATGCAGAAAACAGAAACCTCGTGTACCCTTAGTAAGAATAGTAAATTGGTGTGGCCACTATGGAAAACATTACAGAGGTTCCTCAAAAAACTAAAAATAGAAATACCCCATCATCCAGCAATCCCATGTTTGGATATTTATCCAAAGAAAATGAAAACACTAACTCAAAAAGATATCTGCACTCCCGTGTTCAGTGCAGCATTATTTACAGTAGCCAAGACATGCACGCAACCTGAGTGTCTATCGATGGATGAATGGTTAAAGAAATTCTGGTATCTATACACTGGAATATTATTCAGCTATGAGAAAGAATGAAATCTTGCCATTTGCAACAATGTGGGTGGAGTGCTTGTGCTAAGTGAAATAAGTCAGAGAAAGACAAATACCACATGATCCCTCTTATATATGGAATCTGAAAAAAAAAAGCAAGCTCATAGATACAGAGAACAGATGGGTGGTGGTCACCAGAGGCAGGGGGTGGGAAATAGGAGAAATAAATTTTTTTTTTAAACTGAAGGTTCAGGCATGGTTGGAGCCAGAGACCTGAAAATAATTAATGAAAAATAAAGATCAGTTACCAGCGAGGTAATGAAAATGGCTAGCTTTCTGCTCCTTGGTAGTGATTGCAGCCGGGAACCATGTGCTGCCAAATCCAGATCATCCCTGGTCCCCCTGGCATGGCACTGACAAGTTACTAAACAGTTATAAACACTCCAGTGCCAAGCCCAATGCTGGAACTAGAGGAGTGAGTCAGACAGACACAAATCCCTGCCCTCCAGGAGT
Source organism: Phataginus tricuspis (assembly GCA_029783875.1). Lineage (NCBI taxonomy): Eukaryota > Metazoa > Chordata > Mammalia > Pholidota > Manidae > Phataginus > Phataginus tricuspis. The sequence continues at coordinate 5,559,129 of JAQQAC010016209.1, read as the reverse complement.
TCACAGTCTAGCAGGGGGAATGGAAATGAAACATAATAAAAAGGTAAATTATGAAACATAACTTAAAAATACAATGAGATAATTATTACCTACTAGAATGACCAAATTTCTTTTAAAAAACTGAAAATGCTAAGGTGCTGGGTATAATTTACATACAATAAGACTCATTCACTTAAAAAAATAAACACAGTAAGACACCACACATACCTACTAGTATGGCTAAAAACTTCTTAAAAATACCATATGATCCCTCTTATATATGGAATCTTAAAAAAAAAAAAAA
>JAQQAC010016209.1:5530111-5558346 GCA_029783875.1 Phataginus tricuspis | reverse complement strand
AAAAAAAAGGTTAATAGTTCGAGCAAATGATGAATTTCATTTTCTGAGTTTGGAGAGCAGTCAGTTGAGATTTCTAAATGTCAGGGTCTACGCATCTTTAGATGTTGTGAGAGCAAGCAAGCAATGGCGATCTGGCAGATTCTCCTGGCTTGCAGTGTGAATGTCACTGGTGATCTTTCTGAGTGGCCACATAGCAACAGACACTAAGATTGTCCACACATGAGCAGCTGTGGTGACGTCTCTGAAGTTTGTATCCAGTCGGCCAGCATCAGCTGGCAGGGCATGGGGAAAAGGGCAGTTTTCGTTTCAGAGTGATTCCAAGTCAAAATAATGGGAGAAAACTGGAAATGTTAGTTTGGAGAGTTTTAGCCAAATATTGGAGGAAACTAGAAGAATTCAGGATCCAGTCCCGTTTACAGGTAGAGAACAAAACCTCAGAGACAATCAACAGCACTAGAATCTGATAGGTGTGTTATTGAAACATAATGTTCTCTCCCAAATCATTTCTGTTTCCACCAAAGATAACCACAGAATCACTAGTTTGTTTGCAGATTAAGTCTAGTTTCAATAAACTTGGCCTGATGATTTATATGGGTACAGCAGGAATACTGATTGACCATATAGGTTCTTTTAAACCTGGAAAACAAAACAGCAAAGAGCCAGCAGTGTTTTAAATAAAGTCATGAAAATGATAATTGCCTTCATTAGTTCATTTAGTCTCCTGTGATTAAGTCTTGCTGATCTTGATCTGTTGGTAGCAGTGTTATGAATTCATCAGTTTTCCATCAGAGTTTTAGAAATTTTTGCACAGTTCACTGTTTCGATCTTAACATTACAGAAACATGAATTTTAGAGTACTTGTTAGGGTCTTTTTCATGAATCTCTTTGAAGGTGAAACATTTTTGCAGAAACAGTTTTGCAAAAACATCAGAGTAAAACAATAACTGTAGTGACAAAAGTCTTAAAAATTGGCAAAGGTTGAAGATCAGATGAAAATTTGTTATAAGGTAATTGACAAGGAAATTTGGTTATTTCCATGATATACAATATTTTAAGACAATAGCTAGAATTATGACTGATAACACTATATCCATTCACAGCAGATTCCCAGGAACTTCCTGTAATTTCTGGAACATGTATATTGATAACTTCCATATAAATATTCCCTAAAGAAAGTTTAACTTATTTGACAATGCTTCCCATGAAATTTAACATCTACAATAAGTTACACACTTGTAAAAAAATTTTTTTTAATAGAGAAGACTGTTTTCTTAAGTAATCAAAGATCTGATAAAGACAAAATATCACACAGTCTTTGTTTTCAAAGCAGATTACATTAAAGGTAAAGAATAACTTTTGTTTACAATTGCTTATTAACAGCAGACCAGTAATCTAAGAAAACTTTGTCCTTAACAGAGAGAAAACCAAATCTAATCTTGCACCAGTGTACTTTGATATTAAAATTCTTTTTCTTTTTAACTTAAATAAATCCATTTTAATGTGAGTCTGACCACACATAAAATTCCTTTCTCAAAATTCCTTTTCCACAAACTGTCTACAACTTTCTATATCTATTTAGGTTTTACCTTATCTTTTTTCTTTCTTATTCTGGAATAATTATTTTACTTTTGGACAAAGTTACTATTTTTCCTCCCTTACCAAAAATGCATTTTCCATTCCTCATACTGTCTTTTACTGAAAACATACATCCTACTTTTCTTACACAGTCATTTTCTTTTATCGCTAGTAGTTTTGTAAAACAAAACACTTTTTTTGGCTGACAATTTCAAGTTTTTCAGTTCAATTGTTATCTTCTTGATTTCATAGACTTACAAAGCTTATCTAGAAAAGAAATGATGCAAAGCAGTTGTTATAGAATAATTACAGATTTACTCTTAGAGGACAGCATAATGCCTATGCACTACAGTAAACGAATAAAAACGCCTTCTATATAATATAGTTAAAATAAACCATACGCTTTTTGGAAACTACAGTATGAGATTCACCCGGGACAACAGGGCCATCCTGACATCGCTCTGCTGGACCAGGAGTAACAGCGCAGTGGGGGGCAGCAGGATTCCCTCCTGTCATTGCTGAGGAGGTGACTGACTGCAAGTGGAGTAGGCAGAATAAAGATTTGGAAGATGGGACAACTTCTAAACTGACGGCACAACTATACGTAGCTGGGAACCCGCCATCAGAATGCCCAGCCTTGCAAGTCTTTAAGAAAAATTGGGGAAGTTCTTTTAAACAAAGATTACTGCCTGGTTGCAAACCTGAAAAGGCTAGGCACCAAGGTCTGAGCCTTTCAAAGGGTGATTACAGCCTGGCCTTGAGGGGTTATCCCTGTGTGTGCCGGACAGAAAGGTGGTGGTTCTCCTACTGGCCTCAGCTGGCTGCACGGACCCTTATGGTGCCCTATTTACTGCAGCATAAGAGCGGTGGCTTTCAAACATGTGGATCATTCCACCGCAAGAGATGTGGCGTATGTGATGGCCCAACACACACCTACATATATGAAACCATGTAAGTAACTGAAATAAGGTTTAAAAAACCCATAGGCCTTTCCTATTTTCAGTATATGCCATGCACACACTCTATCTGCTCTTTATGAGATCATTTTTTCTATATAGATAACAAATCTATATATAAATCAGTCTATAAATTATAGATAAAATTGAGGATATGTACTATCCATTAATCCACATAAAGAAATATAGGTAATATGTATATTTTCTATTTACATAATAGTTAATCATACGTCACCAATGGTCTGTGACCACAGTTGTAAAAACCGGAAGTTCCAGTAAATCGTTCCCAGCAGGAGGAAGCTGTCCTGGGAGTCACGCAGAGGGCAGCCCGCTGCCTTATCTGCATTCCCTTAGCACCAGTGCACACAGTCTGCCCAGTTAATTTACGCTTACTCTTCCAAGGGCGCTGACATTTTCTCCTTGGTTCATTTCGAACTCTCAGCTCTTCTTCCAACTCTTAACTATTTGCAGTCTTTGCATTCCAGTGAAAACTAAGAAGCAAGCAATTGTGATCTATCAGATATTAGCATCCTGTCGATTTAGCAAGCTTAGAAATACATTTCAAAAATTTTAGAAGTATATTCTTTCTTATGATAAACTTTCTTTCAATGTGACAAACATTTATTAATAGACCCAATTTTTTTTTCTCTCTGTAAAAATTAAAAAGCCAAGAGTAGATAAACTTATGTTTAGCATTTAATGTTTATCTTATTTGGAAATAATTTAGACAGTGAATATCGGTTACTCATTTTAACTTAGAATAAACTTTGATCTTATTTACACTTAGTTAAAGTACTTGTTTTTAACAATTAGGCTTAGATTGATTAGACAACAAATACTTAACCATTATCTTAGGTTACTTTTCGTGTTGACAGATTTTGAAGACATGCCTGCCTTTATTAAATGAACACATTTAAATTAGCTTTTATTTATCAAAGATTATCCCAGGTCAAGTGGACTTGAAAAACATTTGACTTTGTTTCTATAATTCTAAAAGTATACTTGATTTATATAAATGAGTAATTTTCTCTAAGCCAATTAAACAGAGCTCTTTACAAGTAAATTTTGGCAGTGTCATCCAAAGGTAGAAAAATATCACATATTTATAGCACACATATGCAGACATACATAACATACAGACACAAACAGAGCTCTTACAGCTTTTGTTTTTAAAATTTATTTTTAAAACAGGTCTCAGGTACAAAATTTAAAAGAATAATTGGATACAAATTGTGTTTCTGGCAGATGGACTAAGTTAAGGTTACCTACCCAGAGGGCCAAAATTTTCACTGAAGATTTTTACTGCATACTGTAAGGATCCTTTAGAACTGTTTTTGAAGTCACTTTGTCTTTTAGAAGCTTCTCCTCTCTCTTGACCCAGTTTCCTATTTTGTGAGATGAGAGTTTAGACCCGTCGTCTCTGGTATCCCCCCATTTCTAGCACTCTTCGATTCTATCAGCTAATGAATGATGTTTCATCTGCCAGAATATTCTTTCTTCCATTTCTCTTGTATTTCAAGTCCAAAGAAACTGTAAACATGGTATCTATAGGGCTAACCACCGACCGATTGTGCTAAGTTAGCCCAGTATGAGTGAAATGGTTGAAATGAGGTTTGGCACGTTTTGGCAGGGGTTCCAGGCACCCAGAGATGACAAGTGGTGATGGAGACAGAAGAAATAATGGGACGGTTAGTCCCTCTTCTGTATTTAAAGACCAGCCCGTGCACACAGGAAATGCTGGATGAATAGGAATGTCTTTCTCGGGCTTCTCAGGGAAAGAGAAGATGCCCAGCGTGCAGTCTGCTGGGCACAGGATCGCGAAACGACCCTATGGGTGTTTGTGGTTCTTGTCAGGCAGGCACAGCTGAACATCATTGCTCATGATGGGGGGCAGGGCAGGCTGTCCCCAAAGACGCCACTTTGAAGGCATATCGATTATTTTGCATTTCAAGTCACGTAAGAAGCTGCCGATGCAAGCAGGACACCCTGCGTCCTTTGTGCCCCTGAAAGCAGGACATAAACCTCCCAGGTGAAGTCGCCTTCCCTGCAGCAGGAGGAAAGGAGCTGTCGCCGTCCCAGAGACGGGGAATTCGAGGCTGAGCAGCCGCATGACCCAACCTGGTTACTTCCTCACTAATTCACTCCCCCAGGCCAAACCTCGTTGTCTCGCCGTTGTGTCCTTATCTAGAGGGTATAGAAGCTGCCTGCTTGGTCACTTCCTGGAGCTTCGTATTCCTATGGGCTCCCATACATCTGAATTCAATTTGTTTTTCTCCTGTCGATCTGCTTATGTCAATTTAATTATTATACCAGCCAAAGAACCTCGAGGGAAAAGTTTTCTGTCCCTACAATTGAATATATTTATATCTACACAAATACCTTTACATATGAACATAGAAAACAATTAGGAAGCAAATTCTCTAAACTATCAACCATGGTATTTCACTGGTTACTGGGATTAGGGGTGTTTTACATTTTTCCTTCTTTTTAGCTTAACTACGTTTTCTAATTTTTCTATGATTAACATATATCACTAGGGTATTCTACAAGAAACAGGCATTGCTTATTTTCTTAAAAGCACCATAGTAGACATGATCATGGAATAAGTATTTTTGGCTACTTTTTAATGGAGATTCCATTACTTGAAGATTCTCAAACTTTAACTGCAGCACCCCAGGAGAACAATTCCTAGTCATCCTAGATTATTCTGCTCATAAAAATCTTTAGGAAAGAAGATGCAGCCAGGAACTGGCGTTCATGTTTAATCATCTGTAGTACAGTCTCAATTTCTCTTCCATTTAAATTCACTTCTTATTCTGCCCTCTGTGCAGAAAGTTAGCCATTACCATTCTTCATCCAAAAGGTCTTCAAATACTTACATAATAACCTTTGAGCTATTAGATCTCCATACTGGTGTCTTTTCTTCATGGATTTCTATTTTCTACCCCTTTGAATCTTCTACATTTTGTTCCTTGATTATCTGCTGCTGGAACATGTGGCAATATGTGGGACATTTTTGGCTGCCACGACTCAGGGAAGGGGCACTACTGGCACTAGTGGACAGATATCAGGGAGGCTGCTAATCTTCCTACAGTGCACAGGACACCCAAGCACTGAGAATGTTCCTGCCCAGAATATTAATAGCACCAAGGTAGAGGATCCTTGGCTTAGAATTGCTTATAAAGTAAAATTTGATGCCCCAATTCCACGTCCCAGCCATTTTTAAGAGTTCAACATTGTATAACCTTCTGAATGCCCTGCTTCATTATATAGTCCTTAAATGTAGTAGTCCTGGCATGTGGGAAGTATGATATTCCCAGTGTACCATCCTGTTTCAGAATCATGCACAGGAAACCACAATGGGCGGTCATCTCTGGGGAGGAAAACCGGTGGCTGGGGCTCAGAGGTGGAAGAGAAGATTTCATAGACATGGAAAGGCATTATATGTTAAAAAAAAAAAGTTTTCAAGCCCTGTTATATTAGTGCTACAAATGGACAGTGTATGGGACACATTCATCCCCACTATGTCATTTGGTTTTCACAGCAGCCTGCTGACAGGAGTAGGGCAGGTATGCTAGGCACCCATTTTTCAGACAGTGTTGACATCAGTCTCCTGCTCCCCTGGCTGGGGTACCCTGTGGCCAGCCAATGGTCCTCTGCCAGGTGCCCAGACTTCTACCCTAGTTCCCTGGGACTCTCCACGCAGCACTTTCCATGTTACACCAAATCCTGTGCCCACCTTCACCCCGGGGCTCTTGAATGGGGAGAGGGGAACCAGATTCACCTGTCTCTGAAAGCCCAGGGTTTAGCAGTGTCTCTGGGATAGTGTTACACCAGAACCAAAGTTGTCTCCAAATGTTCTCAACCAAAACTGGTGCCTTTTTTCATACACCATCTTAAAGTATTACATGACCATATTACAGTATTACTGTCTGTGCTGTTTTGCCAAGCCTCTGCAAGCCTCAATTTTCCCTTTTGTGAAGTGGTATGCAGTAACAGTGTTAGTAGCAGTAATAGTACCCAGCACCCAGGGGCGTTGTGAGGCCTAAGTGAGATATCTGGAAAGAGTAAGCAGTGCCCTGCGGAGCCTTATTGGAGCCTGAGACACAAGGAAAACCGTGTATCTCTTTATATGCTTATCAAAATATGCTCCCATATTTTGAGCCACGTGCAAAAATAGAAACTCTACAATCAAAAACATACACATACAACTATATATAAAGCCCCAAGTGGCCCAATTAATTTGCATACCATTGTCAACCCCCATAAACCCACCCTGGTTGGTTGGAAATGACCACTCAGTTTGCACAATAATGCAGGGTCATCAAACAAACGACAGCCTGTTTTTATTTTAAAACGTGGCATTTTGCTCACTGTGAATTTTTGTATTAATTTTAATTTTTATAAATGTTATCTTGATTACCAATTTTTTTTGGTGCCCACTTCAAATTTGCACCCAAGGTGAGTGCCTTCCTCACTGCCTCCAAATACCAGCCCTGACTATCTGGTAAGTTGTTCTCTAAATGGTGGGTCTGATAAAACCTGGAGGTAAAGATCCTATTTCATTTCACCCTCAAGACAAAAAGGACCCTATGTCTTTATGCTCTGGGCTCCTGTGCATCCAAATACATTGAATGAATGTGTTCCTGCACATCTAGTGAGGCACTCTGCATGTGGTCAGCGTCATTAGAGATCTGGGGAATACGTGAGTGATGTAAAGTAGAGGAACATGCTGTCCGGCCTTGCCCAGGCATTCGGAGCTGTGGGTGTGCACTGTGGTGGATGTCCGAAAGCTGCAAATAGGGACCACGTTACCCGGACATCTACTGAAAGGCGCCGCCTTGACTGACGGGCAAACATGGGTTTTGAAAGCACTTTGCCCTTGGGCGGTGGGGCTCTTGTCAAGGAAGCTGTCATTCTGGGAAGCACTAAGGGTGAAGAGAACCCTGGCTTCCCCTTAGAGCCCATCATGCTGTTTTCCTCACTGACAATAAGAGCTGTGTAGCTGGCAGCATCTCCTTTTCCTCTTCAGGTGCCAGGAAGCTCAAGTGTGCTAAGGCAATTCAATAGGCCTGTCTCCTCAGATTGGCATGCGCATAGTGGGGAATTTTTGTGCTGGTCAAGGTTCAACAACCTAACTCTTCGAGGGTGGGGGAAGCCTTGATCTCTGGCCTTTGCAGATTACTATGGTGTAAATTCTCCCACCGTGGCTGGCTTCAAAGTGCAGAGTTGGGAAGTGAAAGTATCTCCACCAGCCACAGGCAATACACACAAACTGTTTTATTGCTCCTGAACAAGGAACGGCCTTTCTCACCCAGGACCTGGCCTTTGAGAAAAGCTGTTTCGTGTCCAGGTGCTCTGTATAGTAAATATGATTTTTTTAAAACTGCACTGTTTCTATAAGGTAGCCACCAGCCACAGGTTGCTATTTGTGTTTAAATTAAATTAATAACATTTAAGATTCAGTTCCTCAGACACACTAGCCACATGTCAAGTGCTTGATAGGTACATGTGGGTAGTGGCTACAACATCTGAGTGCTGATATAGACCAATTCCATCATCACAAAGAATTCTACTGGATAGTGCTGTGCAGCATTTCTTTTAAACTAATTCCATTGCAATAAAACAATTTGTGTTAATTTGAGTCTGCTTACAATTGCCAGGTACGAAAAGCAATCTGGCCAGAGTGTCTATTGGTGAGAAGGGTAGAAACACATGGACTCCAGAAGCCTGTGTGCCTCTAGCCACAGGTCCCAGGCAAGATGCTTCCAAATGCCACTAAATGTGCAGCCTCTGCCTTGAGACTTCACCAGGGACCTGCAAATCTTGTTCCAAAATGAGAGGAACAAAGCAACAATGTTGAGAAGGTACCTGGTAAGCCTATCAAAGCATTAACAGGACTGAGCACCAACTGGGGACACAGGCTGAGGGTGGGCCAGCGTGAGGACAGAATGTGCCTGGAGGTGGCCACAGGGGTACTTTCCACCCCAGAAACCTGGGCAAATTTGAGTCGGTCACAGTAGTGTTTAAAATATATATATTAAAAAAGAGAGAATAAGAAACATGATGACAGGGGTGTAAATTAGTACAAACATTGTGGAAAGCAGTATGGAGGTTCCTCAAAAAACTCAAAATAGAAATACCATTTGACCCAGGAATGCCACTCCTAGGAATTTACCCTAAGAATGCACAGCCCAGTTTGAAAAAGACACATGCACCCCTATGTTTATCGCAGCACTATTTACAATAGCCAAGAAATGGAAGCAACCTGTGTCCATCAGTAGATGAATGGATAAAGAAGATGTGGTACATATACACAATGGAATATTCTTCAGCCATAAGAAGAAAACAAATCCTACCATTTGCAACAACATGGATGAAGCTATGAGGGTATTATGTTCAGTGAAATAAGCCAGGTGGAGAAAGACAAGTGTCAAATGATTTCACTCATCTGTGGAGTATATAAGAACAAAGCAAAAACTGAAGGAACAAAACAGCAGCAGACTCACAGAACCCAAGAGTGGACTAACAGTTACCAAAGGGAAAGGGACTGGGGAAGATGGGTGGGAAGGGAGGGATATGGGGAAAAAGGGCCATTACAATTAGCACACATAATGTAGCAGGGGTGGGGTGGGGGATACGGGGAAGGCAGTATAACACAGAGAAGACAAGTAGTGATTCTGTAACATCCTTCTACGCTGATGGACAGTGGCTGCAATGGGGTATGTGGTGGGGACTTGATAATAGGGGGAGTCTAGTAACCATAATGTTACCCATGTAATTGTATATTAATAATAGCAAAAAAAATTTAAAAAAGAAACATGATGACATCTCCACAGATAATGAAAACATGCCAGAAAGACATGCTCACAGAAACAGATGAAAAATGTAATATGAAGATTTCAGAGTAAAAAAAAAAAGAGGAAATGATGTATGAGAGAACAATACAAATTAGAATGAGGAAAACTCATCAACAAGGTAGTAGGGCTCAGAAAAGAAGCAGAAATACAAGAAACAGAGGAGAAGCACCACAAGAGTGAATAAATGCAAAAGATAGAACTTTAAAATAGTAAAAGGCAAAAACAAAGTACTAAAAATCAAAAAGAAAGGAGCTGGATAGGTTTTGAGAGAAAGGGACAAAAATTAAAAATTGGCATTAATTTAACAAGCATAAATGTAACAGGAGAATCCAAGGAAGGAAAATGCAAGCAACAGAATTGGACGGATGCTAGAAAGTATAATTCCAGAGAAGCATCATCAAATAAAGACAGGAAACTGCATGTCGAAAGGGTACGCTGCGAACTGAGACACTGAGAAGAAGTGGCCAACACGAAGACGAATGCTGGTAAAGATTCTGGCTCTAAATAAGGGAAATCCTCTGAGTAACCAGGATAAAAAAAAAAAAAGACCAAGTCCGTTAGAAGAAAATGAAAATCAGTTTGTCAGAGAACTTTGACAGCATCGTTTCATGCGAGAAGGCAATGGATATCATATTTAAGGTACCTGAGGAAGGAAAATGTGAGGCAGGGATTTCACACCCAGCTGGTCTGACTCTCAAGTATAAAGTCAGCACACTGTTATCAACATGTGGAGATCCGAGAATATCTTTCCCATAAGTCTTTCCAGAAGAATCTACTCAGGACAAGCTGCAGACAACCAGAATGAGGAGGGCAAGCAACAACAGGGCTGCTGGTGACCAACACATATATACACACATTTACTTGCAGAACTATAACAAAATAATGTTTACACGAGACAGAAGAGAGAGCATAGGGGTCAGAGCTGCCCTGACCGTGGGAATACCAGCAGCCATCAGAAAATGGGGTGAGATGGGGAAGGCTGACAAAAAAAAGACTAAACCCGTTGATGGATTTCTATTACTTTACTTCAGACTGGACCGAGGCAATGAGGGAGAGGGGGGTTACTTGCTAATTTCAACACTGCTCGTAGCAGGGAACTGACAGACATCAACCAGAGAAAGGGAGGGTACTAACGGGTGTATATAAAGATATGAATATAAGGTAACCATCCTAATGGTTAAACCTTCTTAAATTCTACAGATGCACATACTTGTACACACACACACACACACACAAACGTGCACACAGATATACACAGAATACAAAAAGAGAATGGCTACACAGTGAAAATGATATGTCCATAAATTTGTCCATATAAAAATGGCAGAAATGAAACCATATATAGCAATAATATTAATACATATGCAAATACAAATAACCCATAATATTAATAATGTTAAAGCATTTTTAGAATCTCTAACAAAGCAAAATCTAACATCCATCTGTGTAGAAACAGAGGTAGCTAAAATAAAAAGACTTGAAAATAAATGCTGCATTTTCCTTGTGTGGCTTGTCCGTCATTTAACAGTAGCTATCACATTCTTGATATCCGACCAGGCGGAATTCCCAGCAGAAAGCATTCAGAGAGACAAAGAAGGCCATTGTACAGTGTGCAAGGCGGCAGTGCACAATGAAGATTTAAGAGTCATTGATGTTTGCAGGCCCACTAACACAGCAACAGCTTTCAAAAGCAGAAACGACCAGTGATGTAAGGTACAAGACACCACCAGGTATCATCGATGCATCCAGGACAGCGCAGGTCGGCGAGACCCGAGTAAGGACACAGAAAACCCAGGTGTGCTCCATCATCCTGATGTAGAGCTGAGGGGTGTGTGCGCATGGGTACTGGGTTGGATAGTGCCCCCCACCCACCGACAAATTCATGTCCACCAGAACCTCAGAATACAACCTTATTTGGAAGCAGTGTCTCTGCAGACATAATTATCTAAGGATCTTCAAGATGAAATTTCCAGTGGGCTATAAATCCAATGGCTGGTGTGCTTAAAGAAAGAAGAGGGAGATGTGGAGATAGGCAGGGGGGAGCGAGCCACATGAAGATGGGGCAGAGCTGGGAGGGATGGGGCCACAAGCCAAGAGACACCTGGGGCCCCCAGAAGCTGGAAGAGGCAGGAAGCCTCCTCCATCCTTCTGAGCGCCTCCGGAGAGCAGGGCCCTGTCAACACCTAGATTTGGGACCTCTACCCTCCAGAACTGTGAGATAACCAAATTCCTGTTGTTTTAAGCCACCTGGTTTGTGCTTATTTATTATGGCACATCCAGGAAACTAGTATCATCTCTGTGGATGCATAAATCAATCAATTCCTGCACCCTAATCATGACAAATGCGCTGCTTTTTAAGGTACATTCACCAAAACTGACTATATCAGAGGCTGCAAAGAAACCCCCAATAGATGCCAAAGAATACAAATGACACAAGCAGGATGTTCTGACAATTTTGCCATGAAAGTAGAAATTAATAACAAAAATTTGTAAAGACCTTTATGTCTGGGGGAAAAAAACCTTCAAGACATGTTAATAAACACCTCTTGGGTCAAAGGAAAAATACAAAGTGAAATTACATCATTTCTTAAGAATAGAGATAATGAAAACTAAATGGTAGTTGATAGAGAAAAATGTGTAGCACTAAATTGTCTTAGCAATAGAAATTTTAAAATAGGGAGAGATTAAAGATGGCGGCATGAGAGGTGAGACAGAGGCTTCCTCCTAAAACCGCATATAATATGAAAATAAAGCTACTACAACTACTCTTGAAAGAGCAACGGGAAAGAGAACTACAATAAACTGCATCCACCTGGAGACAAGAGCAGCCCTCACAGAAATTTTAAAATAAAAATAAATATACCCAACTCAACTCAAAAAAGGCAACTAAGTAAGATACAAGAAAACAGGCAGGATTATTGAAAATAAAAGTGGTATTCAATAAATTGGAAGACAGAAAAACGGTGGAACAGTGGAACTAACGAAAACAAAAGCTTGTTCTCTTGTAAAAAAGGAACAAAATCCAATAACTACCCTAATCAAGGAAAAACAAGGGAGAAAATACAAGCACCGAAAGTTGGAAATGACGAAAGGAACCATCAAAATGAAGGAAACGGCCAAACAGCCCTCTGAACAGCTCTTCACAAATCAATTGGAAAATGTGGGTGAAACGGATCATTTTTAAGAAAAATACAACTTAGCAAAAATTGACTTCAAGAGCAGGTCTAAAAAGTTAAATTTCCACAGAGGAAACAGAGAAAAGTGGCTTAAGAGCTCCCCTGTGAAAAAACCGTGGAGCACACCCTGATGGTTTCACACCGGAATTCTCCCCACCTTAGCCTGCCGAGCCAAGAAAAAGAAGAAAAACGTCCACATTTGCTTTAGGGAATAAAACATTGACCCTCAACCTGCCGAAGACAGCAGGGAAAAAAATTACATTGTATCAGTGCAAAAATTATAAATATAATGCCAGGAAACCAACTGTAATGCACATTAATATCTATATATCATGACCAAATGGAGTTTATTTTACAGAAGGGTGGTTCTCTATTAGGAAATTCATTAATATCATCAATCATCTTAGTAGATGGAAAAAAGGAATTTGAAAATATCTAATATTCATTCATGTTAAAAACACAAGAAAACAGAAATTGATGGCTTTGTCTTTGACATGACACATGTGGGTGTAGTGTGTGTGAAATTCATCTCCTACAGCCAACATTTTATTTAACAGGGAAACACTAGCTTTTTCACTAAAGCCTGAAAAAAAAAAGATCTTTATGTGGGTAAAGACAGAAAATGGGCAAAAAACTATCAAGAAATATCCAAAATATAAGTGCATAAAACTGTAAAGCATTCCTGAAAGACACAAAATTAGTCCTGAACAAGTAGAAATACATAATACATTCCTGGATAAGAAGACTCAACATCATAAAAATGTCAGCTCTCCCTAACTCGTAAATTTAATGTAATTCTGGTAACAATTCCATCATTTTTCCCTGCCCCTCAGAGCTAGACAAGTTGATTATAGAATCCATTTGGAAGAACAAATAAGCAAGAACAGTCAAGAAAACACTGAAAAAGAAGAAAGGAAGGAGGGCCCATCCTAACAGATGATAAACCTAACAGCCAGCTTCCATCATCATCTTCCATCATTAGACTATGCTGAGCTATCACCTCTCACCTCTGTAAGTGGCAAAGACCCACAACAGGACAGCATCCTCCTGGCCACGCTACAAGACAACTGGCATGTGACGCAGCTGAGGGACACATCATGGCATACCCCCAGGAGGCGACACCTAACAAAATCCCATATGCATGCTTAGCCTTTGACCTACCCAGAGATCCCATTTCTAGAGATCTGTCTCCAGAAACCCTGTTAAAAATACGAACAGATGTCTGCAGAAGGCTTTTCATTTCTGAATTACTGTTTAATAACAGGAGACGAGAAACACCAAGAGACGACGATGGTTGGATAAACCATGGAATGCCCACAACTGTAGTGTACGAAGGTGGCAAGGAACAGAGAGCACCTCCATGTACCACCAGGGGGCGTGGGTGCGTGAATGGACCCGCTTGTGAGATGGATGTGAATTTGGGGAGCCGGAGGGCAGGTGGTAGTGGGTTGAATGGTGGCCCCCCAAAAGCTATGTCCCCCTGTAACTTGTGAACACGACCTTATTTGGAAAAGAGAGTCTTTGTAGGGGTAAAGATCTTGAGAGGAGATCATCCTGGACTAACCAGTGGGCCCTTCAACCAATGACATGCAAGAGACAGAAACGGAGGTGAGGCAGGTATGAAGGTGGCAGCAGCAGGGGGCGAGGGCTGTACAGGCCAGACAGCTAGGCCCGCAGCAGCCCCCAGAGGCTGCAGAGGTAGGAAGGAGCCTCCCAGAGGGCCTCCAAGGAGAGCGCTGCCCTGCCGACTCCCTGGCTTCCGACTTCTGGCCTCTAGAATTGTGAGAAGAAATTTCTGCTGTTTTAAGCTACCCAGTCCATGGCATAGTTACAGCAGCCAATAGAGATGATAGGGATGTTGGTGAGTGAAAAAGCCAGGTGGAGAAACGTGTGGTGTGCTTCCATTTATCCAAGAGATGGGAGCGAACACAGACATAGACGTGTATAGATTTGTGTCTCTAATATGCAGGCAAACCTGTGCATGTCCCTACAGATATGCAGATGGATTTGCATATACACTTACATGTGCTTATGTCTGCTTATATTCACAAATATCCCATGCAAAGAGGACCAGCCATTCTCACACAGTTGCCCATAAGGAGAGGGAAGGAATACGGCAGAAGGGATCTTTGGCTATCCCTTGTTTTGTGTATTTGTCTTTGGAACTGTGTCAATATTTTACATAATTATAAAATAAAATTTAAAACCCAAAGTGAAGTGAAACACATGTGTATCCAACTTTTACCTTAGCCACACAGAAAGGACACACCCAAATACTTTCAAACCTGGTAATTTTGACTACACGTTCCTAGTGAGACACCTGTTAGGGCCTAAAATAGCTGCTGCAAGAAAAATGTCAGTTTCCAGTCGTCATATAGTGGGTGGTGTTATTCTGAAATTGTGGTGTGTGTGCGCGCCATGGGATAAAGCAAATGAGTAATCATGTGATCGCTATCATCCCCTTCACCTTAGAAAATATTGTCTATTTAAACGGCCTAAAAACAATGGCCAACCTAGTGACAATGAGTAACCCCCTAGCACCAAGAAACCAAGTCTCCTGGAGACGTTACCATTTCCAGTTCAGAGACATCTGGTCAGGTGGGATAGCAAGGAAGCCATCTAAGACTCTGGAGACATAAAAAAGGCCTCAGGAGGCACCCGGAGAGGTTCCCCTAGCCAAGGATGGGAGAATTTGAACATCAATAAGGTCAACAACTCCAATGGATTAAAGCACACCAAGCATACATAAATCACGTGTTAATAATGATACTAAAAATAAAAACCTCCAAAAGCCAAAACCAAATTGGTTAGCATCATACTGTGCTAGGAAAGCACTTTGTTATCTTAGAAACCGGTCAATAAAAAAAATCAAGCATTTGTCTTGCTTTTCCTATACCACTGGGTAACCAAACCCAAAATTTCTCTTTATAAAGGTATTTCAAAGGAACTTAAAAAAATCGATAGAATTAGAATATCACCATTTTGTGACCCTTAGTGAATTAATGGATCTAGGCATTATCAGGTTTCGAACGTTACAAAGAGACACTATAAGCCCCTAATGAACACATGAATGTCTTGCCATCCATACCCCCCAAAAAAAAAAGAAAGGAAAAAAATGAAGTGGAATCTGAACAAGCTTCAAGATTCAACAACAGTTTTTTTCCAGTATTTATTTATCGGAAAAGTTCAGAAGAACACATTTAACTACACCACAGGGTTACAATCAGCAAAGTCGAGAATGTGGGAAACTTGGAGACCATGAAACCTTGATTCTCCCACAAATTATAAGGGTGTACATGAGTATGATCTTGTAGATTAAAAACAGACACAACCACAACTAGATGCACCGTACACCCACTAGGGCAGCTATGAGCAAAATGACATAACAAGCGTTGGCCAGGATGCGTAGAACTTGGAACTCTTGGACACTGCTGGTGGAAAGGTAAAATGGTACAGCTGCTTTGGAAAACAGCTTGGCGGTTTCTTCAAAAAGCTAAACATAAGAGTCACCATATCACCAACCAATTCCACTTTTAGGTATAGACCCAAGAGAAATGAAAACATACATCATGCAAAATTTGAACACAAACGATCATAGCAGCATTATTCATAATAGCCAAAAAGTGGAAGCAACCCAAATGTCCATCAACCAATGAATGGATAAACAAGGTGTGGGCTACCCATGTAATGGAATAGTATTCGGCCATGAAAAGGAGTAAAGTCCTGATACACACACAGATGAACCTGGAAAACATTATGCACAGTGAAAGAAGCCAGACCCAAAAAGCCACATATTGTATGATTATAGGAAATATCCAGAATAGGCAAATCCAGAGAGACAGAAAGGTTGGTGGTTGCCAATAAAAATTCCAACAGACCATATTTGGATTATGTTCAGTTAAAAATAAAGACATGAGACAATTGGAAGATGAGCCCTGGATGTTTAATAATATCAAGGATCATTAAATGTTAAGCTGTAGTAAGGATATTGTGCATATGTCCACTCTTGTGTTTTAGCAATACATACAAGACTGGCCATGACTGAGTCATGCTGAAGCAGGGGAGGGCAGTGTGTGCGTTCATTTGACTATCCTATTTTTATGCCTCTATTTTTATGTTGAAAAAATTATATATTTATATATTTGACTCTGTAATTACATTTTAAAAAACCACAATTTCCATTTTGTTCTAAAGGCAGGCTAGTTTAATTTTATAGAAGAAATACTTTCAAACAACACAAATGACATAATTAGCGAGAACAGTGACAAAAAGAGATGAATACTGAGTATAATTTAACCACAACAAAAGGTTACTTATTTCAGCGCTGACAGTCCCATGATCAGATGAAGAGAAGCCCAGATTCCCTTTTACTCACTGTACTGTTTCTAAAGAACCCTAGTGGCAGAATGCAGACGACACCGGCTGAGAAAACCTGGCCGAGTTTTCTTATCACACGGCACGGTTAGGGACAAATGAAAACAGAAGCTGAAAATACCCCTTAAGACGACAGGACTTGACTTCTCAGACACGTGGATTATTTCTGAGGGTGGCAGCCTTAACTAGTCGAAGCTGAAAAATCAACTCGTGAATGAGAAACCAACTAACTGCGCGCTCCGCGTCCTCTGTTGCTGTCCACGTGCCCTATTAGGCTGGAGGGAGGGAGGGACCCGTGAACGGCACCCAAGCCCGCCTCTCCCTCCCTCCCTGGTCTGGCTTTTGTTTCATCACTCCCTATGGTCCCGGCCAGCTGTAGCCGCACATGCGACAGGCGCGGGAGGTGGGAGAAGTGCCTACGAAAGGTGGCGGGTGCCAGCATGCCTCGGACTGACACCAAAGCAGGGGCTGCACTTGTTTCTGGGGGGCAAAGGGGGCTTTAAAACCCGGGGTGGGTGGGGAAGCACTCCAAATGGAAATCTGCACATACTGGCAGCGAACTTGGTTTGAAAACCCACTGGAGGGCTTCCCACACTGGCAACAGGGTTCTCCTCACTGCTACTCAACAGGGGTTGGCAGAAGAGCTGCCCCGACCCACCGCTTAGGGCTTCCTGGGGCAGCTGCTAAAAAACAGCTGCCAGGCAGTGCGTCCAGGGGACTCTCTCGGGCCCGCAAGCCATGCACTTGGTCTTAAGTCATTTGCCCCCCACACACCCGCAGACGAGTCTTCTTTGGAGTTTAAAGTTTCAACATCTGGGGCATCGGCGACATCGTCTGCTGTGGGCCACTTCTGGCAAGGACCCACGTTTTGTGTGTCTCTACCTGTGTTGTGGGTATGGACATGGAGAAACTGGTAAAAAAAAAAAAAAGGAAAAGAAAAAGTGCATCAAGAGGCAGAAATACATAGCGAGAGATGACAGCCACGAGGAAGCGAAGTGTCTGCTCTTACCACCACTGACAGATGTCACTGCCCATGGTGGTTGCGTGTCAATGAAATGTTTTTACAAAATTCATTTTTAATCCACGTACAAAGGCAGGTAGGGTAGAGCAGGGTGGGAGACAGACTACTGAGAAGGGGGAGGCACTATGAGGGGGCTGGGGGCTGCGGGCGGGGGGCTACGGGACAGCTCTGCTTGCCTTTCCGTTTCCTGTGACCCACCTTGGTGACTTCTCTGAGGCCTCATAAAGGAGAGTGCATTTCATAGGTAATAATTATGTATTAGGCAGAATATATCATTTGGCATTTTAAAGGAATAATGGTATATTTCTATTACATAAAAATTTTCTTTCCTAATGAGCTAGTTCTAAGATTTCTTGAGAAAAATTGGGTAGACTCCAGTATGGCGGGGGTGGAAGCATTTCAAGTCAAATCAAATACTCTCCTGTAAGTGATTCACTGGGTCACTGTAGTTACCAGATATGCTTCCTTCCACAAGAAAGTGCCTTCAAAGGTTAGCACGTCCATGTCAAAACTGCTACGTCCATCAGTGGCTTCACTGATCCCCTGAAAACGCATGTGCCGCTGCCTTCAGGACGGGACAACAGGGCAAGCAGCTCCCCGAGCACCTTCCTCATCAGTTGCGATGAGATGGCATGGAAAAAGCTGAGCTGGGGCTGCCGTGGCCTGGTGGAAGTGGGCAGTGTGGATGGCTACTGTGGACAGGCAGGCTAATGCCTAGGACGCCCCGGGGCTCTGTGGCCTGCTTCTGATGCACAGTGGGCCCAAGACAGAGCAGAAACGAGAGGCCATCAATGCCCAGGCCACCCAGGAGGCCGAGCTCTGCAGTGCACTCGGCCTGTGGGCTATGACTGAGCCACTGGAGCTGAGGTCTTAAAACAGTGCGGAGTGTGAAAGTGTAGCACATACACACAAATGCACACATGAGAAACAGAGTGACCAGCTTAGCACATGCTGTCAGATTTTGGGTGTCAGACACAGAACCGGCCCCAGAGTTCCATTCTAGTGCATGACAAATACCGAGGAACAAAACTTCAATCTTAAAATACATCTTAAAGTCAGTATTTTCCTTCAAGGAAAAAAAAAGTACTATAAATAAATTACAATACAGTGAATTTGCCTGAACTCACTTTGTTTCTATCTTCCAGCCTTTAAGTCAAATAAAACAGCATAAAAACTGTACACTCTTTAACATGATAGTTGATCTTTTATAAAATAACCTGTCTTCAGAGATGTCAATTTCACAACAAGGAAAAACCAAGCCCTGTTGCCGTCACTATTATAAAATATATATGTATAGATATATGCGTTTTTTTTTACAAAATGTGTATATTAATAGCTTTGCACAAATATTTTAAAGACAAATTGGCTAGTCTAAAAACTTCATGAAAATAAAACAGGCAGATAAATACTTCATGTGTACAAAGCACTACATCAAACATCGTCGGCAGGCAGAGGAGGTACGTTAATCCTTGGTCTTGTAAAAAATGCTATCTTCTCCCTGGGATTGGAAAGAGTTACAGATTAGAGGCTGACATAAATGCAGTGAAAGCTGGTGAGAGGCTCCCATATCAATGATAGCTTTCTTACTCAGAACAAATTGAATGTAAATAACCAACATATGTGTCTGTATAGAGAGACCCTCAATTGTGACAGAAGTTATGACACTCCGTGAGCGCAAGGGTTTGTCCTCCAGTGCCTGGACCAGTGCCAGGAATTGAATGAATAAATACATGAAAAACTATGCAAGTAAAGGAGTTCCACATCAAAATTAAAGGGAGACAATGATAATGTTTTATGTTCTTTTGTGAAGGGGAAATAAAATTTCAGGGTATAAAAAAAATTGAGGCTAGAAGGCACATATTATTCAGTCATAAAAGGAATGAAATTTTTTTGCAACAACATGGATGGAGCTAGAGGGCATTATGCTCAGTGAAATAAGGCAGGCGGAGAAAGACAAGTGCCAAACGATATCACTCATCTGTGAAGTATAACAACAAAGCAAAAACTGAAGGAACAAAATAGCAGCAGACTCACAGAACCCAAGAATGGACTAACAGTTACCAAAGGGAAAGGGACTGGGGAGGGAGGGATAAGGGGAATAAAGGGCATTACAATTAGTACACATAACGTGGGCGAGGGGGTGGGGGCACAGGGAAGGCAGTATAGCACAGAGAAGACAAGTAGTGACTCTATAGCATCTCACTACGCTGATGGACAGTGACTGTAATGGGGTATGTGGGGGGGACTTGATAATGGGGGGAATCTAGTAACCACAATGTTGCTCATGTGAAATCTGAGCATAAGGCTGTATATCAATAATACCTAAATAAATATATATATAAATAAATGAACGGATGGATGGATGGAATGAAATTCCGGTGCATGCTGCAACAAGGACGAACTGCAGAAATGTTATCCTAAGTGAAAGAAGCCAAACACAGAAGCCCACACATGGCCGGACTGGCAAAGCCACAGAGACAGACAGCAAGCAGACGGGTGGCTGCCAGGGCTGGCAGGGAGGGAGGAATGGGGAGTGACTGCATAATGGGTATGGGGATTCCTTTTGGGGATCACAAAAACCTTTGGATAGCGAGGGTGGCTGCACAACAGTGTCAATGTACTAAATGCCACTGACTTGTTCACTTTGAAATGATTACCTCTATGCTACATGAAATTCACCTCAATTTTCTAAAAAGTCAGACACAAAAGATTATACCTGCCAACTGTGTAATTCTCATTAAAAAAACAAAAACAGGGAAAACTAATCTATGCCATTTAAATTCTCAAGACAGTGGTTACTCTGATGTGGGAAATCTGGGGGTGCTGATACCATTTGAGTCTTGCCATGGAGTTTGTGGCAATTAACTGAATTATTTTACACACACGATATGCACACTTTGCTGTATGTATATTTCAATCAACAGTTAAAAAGGCAAAGGTGATCATATATGTACATATATGTACATCACTGTGTTTAAAATGGCAAACACTTGGAAAGAAGCAGGTTATAAAAGTTAGGTAAATTATATCTATTAGATGAGACATTCCAGCCAAAAAAAGCAGATTATGTGGCAACTCAGCATATTTTAATTTTTAAAAAGCGAAATGCAAAATTGAACCTACATTATGATTACAAGCAGTATGAAAAAAAAACCAGTGCCTAGGAAAAGAAGATCAGAAGAAAACATCAAAAGGCTAATAGCAGTGGGGATTCCTGTTTGGTTCCCACTTCCCGTGGGTTTTTTTTTCAGTATTACTTTACATCTTACAGTAACAAAGGTACAATGGTAAAATGAAGGGACAGTGAGGCCTACAGCTTCCCACTTTCTCCCTACCTGAAGGTCTGCACTTGGAGGGGCTCTCTGTGGTTCTGCCCCCGAAGCTGGCAGACCCCTTTGGAGGCCTTCTTCAGCATCTTCTCAGCTGCCTGTTCTTGATGGAGGTCAAGTTTGGTCTGTCTTGTCTAGAACAGCAACATTGGAGGACAAGATGTTTTTACTTCCTGTTTTACAGAATTATGAATGAAGCCAGTCCCAGCCCTGGGCCCCAGCGGAGAGAAAGGCCTGGCCCGTTCACTGCTCACAGGGATGCTTCACGGGAGCTGCACTGGGGTCACAGCCTTGCGGCGGAAACCAGAACATTCCACCACAAAGCAGGGATACCAGCAGGAGGGCAGGTGATCCTTCCCTTCGGCCTCCCACCCTGGGGCAGCTGCAAAATCCCTAGGTGGGCATTGGTGCCACGTGGGACACTAGCCACCCTGCATGGAGAGAGAGACCTGGCTCCTTAAGATGAGCGCTTGGATTGTTTAATTTCAGTTCTAGCATCTGAAATGCTTACTTCAGAATCCAACTACAACTGGAGCAAATGGCAGTGGCCACGACCAGGCAGATGCAGGATGCCTCTCACCTGCCTCTCTGCCTCCTTCAGCAGACTCCGGAAGCGCTCGTCCCGCAGCACCCAGTGCGGCAGGTCAGTCTGGCCTCGGAGGTGGGCGTCTTCCAACCGCTGCCTTAGTTCCCGAAGGGTGCAGATCTCCTCATTCAGCTGCCTCTGCCGCGTCCTCGATGCCTGGAGATCCAGCTCCAGGTCCAGGGAGGTGCGGGCCATGATGTCGGCCAGGGAGGACCTGCAGGACTGAAGGAGACAGCAGCTGTAAGCATACACGCTAACCAGGCCTGCAGTGCCGTGCGGCCTACTGGAAGGTTCTTCCATAATTCATGGAAGACAGGTGAAGCATGGTTATCGGAGAGGTGTTTCTCTATGCATGGTCCGATGTTAAAAAACCACAGATTTGGGTGAGATTAACCTAAATTTGCAGTTTGATATCATGTTAGTAACACTGATTATTTTCTTTAATGATGACCTAGGTAGAGAAAAAATGTGGAGAAATAGATTCTCTCATATGGGGCCGGCAGGATCAAAAAGGGCATAATCTTCCTGAAGTTCTATTTGATAATACATATCAAAAGCCAAAAAAATGTGTATTTTTTTTGGTTCTGAAAATTCATTTGACTTACATCTGAAAGACACAACTAATGAGGTGCAAAAGTGATCTAGGTAAGTTTTATGATAGAAAAAACCCAAGTATATGATAAGAGGAAACTGATCAAATAAATTACAAGGCCAGCACAAAATGCAGCCATCATAAAAAGTTGAAAACATATATTGACATGGAAAATCTTAAACAATCCACTGTCTAAGGGGGGAAAAGCATGTCATAAAACACGAGCGTCTTTTGTTTAAAAAAATTATACAACACACACACATGCAAACTGTCAAAACCTTTCCTCCCCATTTAAGCCTCAAGTGAAGTCCCTATTCAAGCAAAGTTCAAAGATGAGAAGACAATTTTGTATGCGGAGTTGAGAGCAGTACTTCCTACCTGATGGGAAACAACCCTGGGAGTGGCAGTTACAGCAACGAAACCAGGAATGCATAAGCACATCAGCGTTGTTCAGAGGACGGAGGAGCTGTATGCTTTTTCACACATATAACACTGTTTTGCACATACAGAATTTAAACGCAAATATGTGATATAACTTAATAAGTAAAAGTTCATTTAAAAGCACTGCTGAATTTGTCATAGAATTCAGTGGGTTTTATGCAGGGGTGACTTGGCCCTACACAGGTCACTTGGCAACGTCTGGAGACATTTTTGGTTGTCACACCTTGGGGGAGAGGGTGCTACTGGCAGGTAGTGGGTCAAGGACAAAGATGCAGCTCGACATCCTCAGTGCCCGAGGCGGCCCCTACAACAATGACCCAGTACAAAATGTCAACAGTGTTGCTGCTGAGAAATACGTTTGCAAGTGAATTATGTGTTCCATCATTCTCCATCAGTAGTTACCCAGTAGCAATGGCCACATGGAAATCTGGGTTTCTTTTTTTCTTCAAAAGAATCCTTGCCCAGAAAAGACAGGAAACCACTAGCTCACGAACTAAAACCGGCAAAACTTTGTGAATGGGTATGATGTGGAGAGAAAACTTGGTGAGTAAAGAGAATGAAAAGCATAGAGAGTCCTGTGTAGAAGAATGCTCTGTGTTGAAAAGCTCAAATTTTTCTAACCTATCAAAAAAGAAAAAAGAATCTTTTATATAGGATTGTTAATTTATGTAAAATGTAAAGATCATGAATTATCTTAGGTCATGACATTATCTTAAGAAATTAAGAAATGTTGGTAACATTTTGACATTGCATATACTTCTGAAAATTTCATCTAAGTAAACAAGGGTATAAATATATTACCTTTTAAGTAACATTACCTGAAATATGAGCTTTTAAGGTGGGTAAAAATAACTCCCAGAGTAAGTATAGACTCCATGTTAATTTATGTGGCACATACCTGCTTATAGCGAAGAGTTCGTCTTTCCAGAGTATTTCGGACAAAGGGGGACTTCCGAGGCAGTGTTGAACTGTCGCTGTCACTACGGTAAAGCTGCACAAAGAGAATGATGCTCAGAAGCACTTTCTCAGAAACTCAGTATGCATATGCATTCTGTCTATGTGCTCAGAACTGCATCATTCCCGTTCTCCTCACAGGTACTCAAACACGTAGGACACTGGTGCTTTTACCAGGACTTCCAGTCTCAGTTAAAGCAAAATGCACACAAGAGTTTCCAGGACAATGAAAGAAGCAATACAAACCAATCCCCCTCCTTCATGTCCACCAACTGAAGCACAAGCTTCCATGCTAATCAAGTGAACAAACGTCTGTCCTCTCAATACCAGTTGCGACTTGGTACGACGTGTGACGCTTATGAAAGCCAACACCATCCTCAATGCCTTTTGCTTTTCATCAATCATTCTCATTTGCTGTATTTGTGGCTTTGGCAAGAGCTGGGGAAAATATGCCTCCCAAAAAAAGAGACTTGTTCCCTGGAGTAGGACAAGCCAACACTACTAACGCCCACTCTCCTGGTCACGGTAAAGGGCTGCTTTTAAAAAGAAAAATAAATAATGCCTACTTTCTGGAAGCCAAGATATTATGTATTTCATTTGGTGTTGGGCGTTCGCTTCAGGATCAATGTGTACCAGTGTGAAAGCCAAAGTCCTTGCCTCCCTGGCCTTGTTTTCCATGCCAATTAACCCAAACTACTTAGGAAACGCAGCAGCAGGACAACTTACACCCCCCACTGTCCACCATTACAAATGCAAACACAAAGAGCCCTCTAAAAGCATCACCAGGAAATGCATGCTTTTAGCAGGGCGCAGAATAGAGCATAGGCATTGGAAACCTTTCCAGGGGAAGCAAAGGACTTCCCCCTTTACCGACCTCGAGACAGACCTCACAGTCCCTGCTAACAGTGTGATTTATGGTGGGGTCCTTGGGCCATTAGCTTGGTCTCTGGAGGGGCTGGAGACTAAGGTCTGCCATGGAAGCCATTGGCTATGCCTTCATGACAAACCCTGGCCACCGTGGGGCAGCCGTGCCTGGCAGTACTCCTGGCAGGTCCTCTCTCCCAGCAGCGGCAGACGACCAGAACTGCCCACACAGCGCCACTGCAAGAGAACCGGATGCGTGTGCCTCATCCGTCTGGCCTGAGCACTGCACCACGTGCCTCTTCCCTCGGCCGACCTTGGCCCATATCCTTCCACTGTAAGAAGCGGTACTCAAGAGAATGGCTTTCCTGAGTTCTGTGAGTCCTAGCAAATTACCGAGCCTGAGAGTGGGCTGGGCCTGCAGGCATCCTCCCTTAAGGAAAGAAAGGCGCTTCCTCAACAAGCTCAGAGACAGGAAGGGTCAAAGCTCTCCTCCATCCAAATGGCAGGCTGCTGCGTCATGACCGTTTATCCTTCAAATTCCCATCTCTTTCCTAGTCTGAACTGTCACCGTCACACTGCCACTGTCTCCCACCTCCAACATGCTGGGCTGCCTTCAAGGACCACAGCAGGTTGGGCCTCCCTCTCGACCTATGTCAGGGCTCTCAACATCAGTACCACCTGGGGGGCTTTCCGAAGCTCGTACACCTAGGCCCCGCATTCTGTGGAGCCACTCCACGTGACTTGATTGCGAGGTGCACCCAAGGCTGAGACTACCCAGCTCCCCTTCCATCACCTGCAGGGTGTGAATCTACACATGGGGTCAGCACCCAGTGCCTCCGCGCCCCGAGTCTTCCAAGCTGCCATCCTCCTGGGATTCCTGACACAGGTCAGTTCAGGGTGTCTGTCCACTGAGTGACCAGCTTCCCAATCTCAACCCAATCCGGGACGCTCCCTGTTCCAACTTGTCATTCCCTAGACTGAGGTGGACATAAATGAGTCACCCTGCTGCCTGACCATGAGCTGGCACGTACACGACCTGGTAAACCTGGAAAGAATGGTATTAGACTCCTGAGGAAACCCAGAGTTAATCTGCCTGGGGTGAAGGGGAGATGAAACCACAGTGCTCATTTTACCCACACGTGCATGGTGCCCATTTATTGCTATTATTGGAGAGGACGCATGCCTTTCAGCATAAATAGTAAAGATAAAACACAACAAGGGGGAAAAAGAAAAGAAAATGTTCCAGACAGGTGGCAAAGGAATTCCAACTTACTCGGCACACATACTGACTTCGCGCCCCAGGCGAGAACGTCTGTGAGCGGACGATCGTGCTGCTCCGAACAAAGGGCGACCCGCGGGCCCTGCGGCTGGGCCTCTCTTTTGGAAGACTCGTCACTTTTTCCAGGAAGAGGTCTTCGGTGTTGGTTTCCTTATCCACCTAAATAGTAGCTCATTAGTAGCATGGCTTTTTCTAGAACACGAGCAATCAACTTCATGTGAACTGTCCTTGCTTTCCCTACTTGGGAGCGCTGACATTTCTCACTCGCCACATCCCAGATGGAATTTCTGCTATTCCCCTCCACACACACACCTCCCTCCTGTTCAAGGATCTCTACTTTCCATTTGTTGGTGTGAAAAAAATCTTCACATTGTCCTGGACTCTGCTCTCTTTCACACACCCCACATCTGGTCCAAGACCAAATCCTGTTGGCTCCATGTTTCAAGTGAAGTATGCTCTGACCACTTGTCACCAGCCCTCCGTTTGGGTCACCACCACCTTGCGCCTGACGAGTGCTACAGGCTTCCCCCCACTCTCCCCAGTTCCACACCCCCTACCCCTTCAATCTCTTTTCAACACAGCAGCCAGGGAGACCCCGGCAAAACTGAAGGTAGACCCAGCAATTCCACTCCTAGGCAGACCAAGAGAGCTGGAAACAGCTGTTCAAATAAATATTGCACACGAATGTTCACAGCAGCATTATTTGAACAACCAAAAGGTGAAAACAGCCCAAATGTCTGAGGATGGATGCCTGGAAGAGCACAATGTGTGTGCCAGCAGAAGGGGATGCCATTCAGCCGCGTGAGGCAGTGAGGTGCTGGCACCGTCACACACCAGGAGGCTGAGGGAAGGAAGCCAGTCCTAAAAGGCCACACGCTGTATGACTCCATTTACACGGAATGTCCAGAATAGGCAAATTCACACAGAAAGAAAGCAAATGGTTGGTGGGCTGGGGACGGGGGAAAGGGGATGACTGTCTCACGGGTTCAAGGTTTTACTTTGGAATGACGGGAATGTTTCAGAACTAGATAGAGTGGTGGTTGCGCAACATGGTAACTATACTAAATGCCCCTGAACTGTTCGCTCTGAAATGGTTCATTTCATGCCAAAAAGGAATTTTAGAAAAATCCCAACAGAAAACCTTAAGTTAGATCATGTCACCCCTGAGCTCAAAACCATCCACCAGTTTCCCAACCATTTCAGAGAAAAAAAGAGTTCCAAGCTGGCCCGCATGATCTGGCCTGTTCTCTCCCTCTGTCCTCAGCTCCAGGTCGCCTCTGCCCCTAGCCTGCACCCACAGCTCCCTGCACCTGGCTGCTCTTCCCCAGGCCAGTCCAAGGCTCTTGAGCCTCCTTTCCTTAGGCCTCTGCTCAAAAACTGCCTTCTCAGTGAGGCTTCCATGACCTACCTTTGGTTTTTTTATTGTAAAAAACACATAAAATTTACCATCTTACCCATTTTTCAATGTAGAGTTTAGTAGTGTTAAATATATTCGCATCATTCACTGGAAAACAGACTAGAACATTTTCATCTTCCCAAATTGAGACTTTGTCCCCATTAAACCACTCCCCCATTCCCCTTCTCTCCCTTCTCTCTAGCCGTTGATCCATGCTTCTATTTCCAGTATCTATGAATTTGCTTGCTCTATGGACCTCATGTAAGTGGAATCCTACAGTATTAGTCCTTCTATGACTGGCTTATATCACTTAGCACAATCTTCAAGGCCCATCCCTGTTGTAGTGTTAACAGGGCTTAATAGTAACAGGATTTCCCTCCTTCTTAAGGCTGAGTAATAGCCATCACATGGATAGACCACATTTTCTTTATCCACTCATCCATCAGTGGACAAGGGTTGCTTCCACCTCTTGGCTGTTGTGAATAATGCTGCCTAAGAACACGGGTGTGCAAGTATCTCTTGGACACCCTGCTTTCACTTCTTCTGGATATATATCCAAATATGGGGTTACTGGATCACAGGGCAGTTCTACTTTTAGTCTTTTGAGGAAACTCCATACAGTTTTCCATAAAGGCTATGCCAGTTCACAACCCCAATCTTTTGAAAATGTAAATGCAAATTTATATTTCTAAATATAAACCCTTTCTAAAAGAGTAAATAAGTCTTCTAAACACCCTGCTTCCCTACCATCTTCTCCTCCCACAGCCCCTCTGACTATCTCAAACACTGTTGCACTTGACTGATTTACCCTGTCATTGGCTGTCTCGCCCCC
>JAQQAC010016209.1:5418513-5529611 GCA_029783875.1 Phataginus tricuspis | reverse complement strand
GCACGTGCGGGGTGGCAAAACGTCAAACCCCTTCAGCTCTTGCACTCACCTTAAGAAGTGGGGGCTGGAGTTTCTCGGGGCTGTAAGAGTCTGCCTGGCCAGCACACACGTGTCCGTGGATGGAGTGGACACCAAGGCAGCAGGGCTCTGGGCGCAGGGGGCTGGTCTGGGTGCAGCTGCTGCAGCCACTATCCACTGAGTCGGCCTGCCAGCTCCTACAGGGGGACATCACAAAAGCCCACAAGACAGGCATCAAGGTGGCCTTCTGGTCCCTTCGTCTCCTTCCCCAGCATACCCTTCCCTGCTCACCTTGTTTTCTGTTCTCCTTTTATTAGTCAATTTTATTAATGTGGGAATTGGAACAGATGCTAAAAGCTCTTCAGGATTTTGTTTTTCTTTTTCATTTTGTGGTTCCCTCTCTCTCCTCGCCTTCCCATGAGTGATACATCCCGTGTAACCTCCATTAAATTTGGTACAAAACCACTCACTAGAGTCGCGGGTGTCAGAAAAATAAAATATATTGTTACTTATAAAACTGGAGGAAAAAGAAGTGCGGGACTGAGTTCACTGCTGCCTTCAGAGCAGCAGAGAGGTCCAGGAAGCCCCACCTGCTTCCAATGACTGAAGACGGTAGCTTTCCTGTAAAGCCAAAGGGCCTGAATGTTTGAAGGGAACCCAGGGGCTTTCATTACGAGTGCCTGCCTCTCTGTACCACCCAGCTGAAGATGCCAGAATCCTGGACCCCCTCCCCAAGCCACATCCAGCTTCCCGCCCACCCGAGTACCCTCCCCATCTACCAAGCACTTTCCCTAAAATAAATTCCTCTGTAAAACAAATTCAGGGAAAGCTATTAGGAAGCAGCAGGAAACTTTGGAAATACCACGTTCTTTAAGGAAAAACATGGAAGTAAAGCAAGAAAGTGCCTCCAGAAAGGATCAGACAGAAACCAGTTCCCTCCAGGTGCTTGTTCACCTGAATTATTCCTCCATTGCAGACAGGTCTATGACAAGTCTAGGATTTTCCAACAGGCTGGTTCAGGTGAAACATAAAGGGACATAGTGTGATTCCACTTAGAGGAAATGCCCAGAGAAGGCAAGTCCACTGAGACCACAAGGAAATTGGTGGTTGCCAGGGGCTGGGAGGAAGGGGGCTGACTGCTAATGGCTGTGGGGTTTCTTTCTGGCATGATGAAAATGCCTTAAAATTGACTGTGGTGATGGTGGCATAACTCTAAGACTGTACAAAAACCATGGAATTGTCTGCTTCAAATGGGTGAATTGTATGATAGGGAGATATCCCAGTAAAGAAGTTTTTAAAAACACTTAAAAGGGACTTACTGTATCCAATCCTGCAGAGCGGACCACTGGATAGTCCCACTCATTAAGAGGCATTGGGGGACAAAAAGAAGGTAGACTGCTTACCCGGGGGTTGGGACACAGGCGACTGGCATTGCCCTGTCAGATTCACACAGTATTCCCCATGTGTATCCCTCCGTCTGGCAGTGGTTTGCAGAGACGCCCTGCACATTCTATATTGGTGACTGCACCCAAAGGCACAGCTCCCCTGAGACAGTAGCCCCAACCCCAAAAGCACACTTCACACACGGCCTTTCTTGGGACCTGGTGGTGAAGGTGCCACCGTGGGCCTGTCTGCCTTTACCTATCGGAGGCAGCCTCGGCCTGCTCCTCCTTTCGCTCCATCTCCAGGATCTCCTCCTCCGTGTACTCCAGCTTCACCCGCTCCTCGGCCAGCTCCCGCTCCACCGCCTGCAGCTGGGCTGTAGTTCTTGCCAGCAGCACTGTCACCGCATCCTGCCAGGGGGACAGAGCGTTTCTGAGGACCGGCACCAGCCCGCAGCCCCTCACTGCCAAGTAGAAGCAGGCCCACGAGCGGCACTGCCTCCTGCTGGAGTCCCTGCTGCCCAAGTCCCCACAGCCCGCGTTCCCGCCACCCGCCTCCTGCGTCCTTGCCACCCCTGCAGCCCGCGTCCCACTGCCCACATCCCCTCCACAGCTGCCACTGCCTTCTGGCTCTTCAAGGGGAGAACCCGCCCCCTGGTAACAGCAAGACGGAAACTTGGCCTTTCCGCTGAGCTCTGCGGGCTCCAACTGAAAACCACCAATGCACCACTCACTCCCGGTCACTAACACGTTTGCACTAAACAACGGCCATGAATGGCCATCTATACCAATGGGCCCCATTCTGACTTCCCATGAAACTCCACCTCACCGCCACCAGGTGCTAAGGCTAAGCTCCACGGATGCTTCTTAGAAAGGCCTTTCCCCAGTCAAGGCCAGTCCGCCCAAGCCAGGAGAGCAGTGTGCTGGCCGGGCTGGGAGAGCTGCGCCTACCGTCTTCCCGGTGGCACTGTGCACGGGGTCCCCGGCGGCACTCTCTCCCGCCCGCGGCCGCCTGCTGGCCCTCGCCCGGGCCGGCTCGGCGCTGCTGAACACCTGGACCGAGTACCAGCGCCGCTGCATTTCACTCGAACCGTCACAGTCAGCCAAGTTAATCTGAGCAATGCCCTGCACGGGTGTTAAAAAGCAGAACAGGCCCTGAAAGATTTCACCTTAACCGCACGGGGATCTTTTAAAACATCAAGGTGACCCTTGATCCTAACGGGAAACATAAAATGTTTCCTTGCCATTCAAAGGACTGCAGTAAAATGAAAGTGCCCACAGAGCATCCTCACAGGGGCAGCTCCTCGACGGCGAGTTCCTCCCAGTCAGAAAGTGCTGGACGGGGAGGGGAACAGGAAGGGGCTGGGAGGAGGGGCAGAGAATGAAGGACCCTGGAGCGGTGGGTCAGGGTCAGGGTCAGGGTCTGCCACTAGATGACACACTGATTCCCCCAGGAATCTTTGAAATAAGAGGACTGGGCGAACTCTCCCATCTCTAATTCTGCTGCTGAGGGGCGAGACCAAGGGGGCAAATTCCAGCCTCAGGAAGAAACGACCGTGGCTGCCAAGTCCTGGGCCTGGCATTGCATGGCTGGGGTACTGCTGATGCTTTTAGTCCTGGGGCTACCACATGAAACAGGACATCCAGGTAAACCTGAACTTCAAAATAGACAATGGTTTTTTTTTTTAAGTATAAGTATGTCCCAAATACTGCATGGAATGTACTTATAATAAAAGTTTCCCCAGCTTACTTGAAATTCAAATTTAACTGACTATCCTATATTTTTATTTGCCAAATTTGTCAACTCTACTCAGTTCCCTTGACTCAAAATGGGGATAATATAGAAGCTGCTGCATAAGAGTTTTGCAAGTATGAGTTATAGTTATAACTAACAGTTATAGTATATAATACAAAGTATAAAACACTTGACAATATAAATGGCTTTATCACCCCTTTCTGTACTTCCAGTTACAGAGAACACTTAACACAGTGACAATTTCTAAGGAATCCACTACAGGAAAAAGGGAGGAGAGAGAGAGAGGGAGGGAGGGAGGGGATCTAGAGACAAAGAAAGGAGAGAGGCAGCTGAAAGACTAAGAAAGGCAGACAAAAACGGAGAGAGAGAGAGAGAATGACAAAGGATGGAGACACGGAAAAGAATGAACTCCAAAGGGTGGGGGGGAGATGAGGACAGACTCAGGGGATACAGAGGGAGGCAAAGAAGGGGGCGTGCGTACCAGTAGTTCTTCCTGCAGCTGCTGAGCCACTGCGCACACGTATAACTGAACTGACTTCAGTGTCAACGTGCCGGACTGCACAGGGATTCGGAAAACTTCATTAAATATCAGAGGGGCTTGGAATTCCAGAGCCTTAGAGCAGTAAGAGTTTGGTGTACCAGAGTTGATTGGTGGCAGATAGACGCGGATGTGTCTGGAAGCAGAATGAGGGAGGAACAGGGAGATGGAGGGAGCGCTCGCCGACAGATCTGTGTGAGCAAATGCACGGACCACGTGCACCTATACACCTGCTTCCCTATCTGGATGCCCCTGAGCAGAGGTTTAAAGTCTTTCGGTAAAGGTCTTTTTTTCAACTAAGCAAGCCCAAAGAATTTATGTGCCCCTGGAGATTGGGGGAAAACTACTCACAAAGAGGCTTAACAGCAGTCACAACTTTAGACACGGAGGGTCTGCTTTCACCATCTTTTTGGGAAGACACCTGCACTGAGCTGTCCATGGCCCCTCAGCTCCCTCCACAAGCGCCTCCCGCCTTGCCTCTCAGACTGTCCACCCACTGGCCCAGGCCTCTTGCCCTCTCCACCCTGAGCATGGGACTCAGCACACTGGAGAAGCCCAAGCCCTGGGGAACACTGCCAAGCCCATCACCAGGGCAAGCGAAACCCCAGCTGAACCCTCAGCCACTTACAACTAGGCTACTTCCAAGGCCTTTAAAGGACCAGCTTAGGAAGAAGGCTCCCAGCAGGGGAGTCCACCCTTGGGCTTGAACAGACCGTGACAGGTGTGCTCCCCCACCTGGCTAAGTGGGACCCTGCACTGGGCCTCCATCTCGCCCAGGAGCTCACAGAGGGGGTACCTCCCACCTGGTGATGACAGGTATGTCCTTCTCCTCTCCTCAGACAAGGACCCCTGGTCCCATCCAGAGGCCTCTCCAGCTACCTCGTCACCACGTCCTCTGAGCCCTGAGCCCGGGACGGGCGTTCGATGCCCAAAGCCCACCATGACAGGCCCTTTCTGACCTCACTGCTAGTTAGGCTCCCTGCAACTGCGTCAAACAACTGGACCCTTAGAAATGTACAATCCTTTATATTTCAGACAGATCTCCCTGGTATTTTGTTCCAAATTCAGGTTCCCAAATAGACTTTTCCCTCCCCAAATTGCCAAGCAAACAGGTCAGTGAGCAGTGTTGTCTGGAGGAGGGCCCAGGAGAGACACTGGCTGGCTGGACACAGTCCCCAGTCTCCCAGGAAGGCATCTGGGCCCTTGCCGGCTAGGGGCTTACATTTTGCAGTCTTCCTTCACGGCCAGCCCAGCCACGTTCTTCAGCTGGAGCACGTTCACGAGGAGACACTCACTGGCCCTGTCGAGCCTAGAAAACAAGATGCAAGTTCACAGATGGCAAATTGCCCACGGTGGACAGAGCCTTCCACCTGCACCAAAGCAATGGCCCTGCACCCTGGCGCATGTGTGTCATGTCTGACACTTTACAGTCAGGCCTGGGCGGCTCCAGGTCTCCAGAGACCGGAGGCCAGGGCTGCTGCTTGGAGCACAGCAGGGCCCACAGTGGGAGCCTGGACTGGAGGACAAGAGCAAGCCGAAGCAGTCTGGGCCACCAATGGCCTGCCCTGCCGACCTGACCGCTCTCTGCTCTGCCTCCACAGAAACTGTCATTAGAAACCAAAAAGCCTCCCATGGCACACCACGGGGCTGCCTGCTCGGGGAGGAGGGGAGGGCCTGGCTCCAGCCTCCCTCACCAGGTCAACTCCGGGAAGAACGCACCATCCCTTCCTGGCTCCGGCCTGGCCGCCAGGTCCCTGCCTGGAACCCAGCTCCAGACGGTGCCAGTCCCGGCTGGGATGCTGCGTTGCAGGGCAGCGAGGGAGCCCAGCATCCCTGTCTCCCCTCCCTGGCACCAGTCCCCTGACCTGGGACCACAGAGGCAGGAGGGGAGGCCAGGCCACAGAGCAGCCCAGACGGAATGGGCCCTCCATGAGCCTGGCCCGTGCGGAGGGGTTGCTGGGGGCCCCATCTACAAATCACGTTTAGGAGCAACAGAGAGGGCATCATCCGTACTCACAGAAGCCCGACGTGGATCTGGGGCCCCGTGTTCCCACAAGTATCTCCAGGCACCGACTCTTCAGCATCTTCACTCCTGACAAACCAGAAAGTCACCAGGCTAACTCCACAGAGACCTCATCACCGCATGTCCGGGGATGCACTCTCTCTAGGGTTAGGGTGCTTCTCACTGAGAACAGCTTTATTAAGTTGCAACATAAATTCATTCTTTAAGAGACTGAGAGGGGGTGGGGTGCCCCCAGGGTCCATGGCCTGCCTCCCTGGGCCCCTGCCTACAAAGCGCTGCTCTTTGTGAGGACATAACTTGGCATACCTCTCAAAGCCAATGGGACATTCAGGGCAAAGTTCAAAAATTAACTTTTAAAAAGTTGGCAAGAAGTGAAATGTCTTAGAGATACCTGAGATGAAACAATGACATCAAAGATGTCAAATCAAAAGAAAGCCTGGAATCCCAAAAGGTGTTTTCTCACTGCCAAGTGACTCCTCTAGCGAAGGAGAGAAGGCAGGGAGAGGAAATTCTAATGAACGTCCTTCCCAGAAAAGCAGGTCTCTCCCGTCACTGGTTCTCCTTTTCCAACTGCAGTGGGCTTAAGCCTCAAACCACCAGGACCAGAGAGAAGTCGTCTAGATTCATGGAAGGAGGGCTAGACTCCAAGTCACAGAAGCCAGTTTTCTCGGCAGGCTGCTAAGGCCCAGCCTACCGAAATGGACAGAAGCCAGAGAAGGATTCCAGCCCTGGAGGCACACGCACAGTTTCAGGACGAAGTCTAGGTGTGGGTCCCTCTTCTGCTTAACGGTAGCCTGCGCGAAGGCCACCTAGGGCAAAGGTCAGATCAGCTTCTAACCTTTTGGCTGGTGGCTCAAACACCCCACTGTCGCTGGCTAGCGAATGATCCGACAGGCAGGCAGAGACCCGGCGCGCCCTCCTCTCCAGTCTCTTAGCGCTGTCTTCTCGAAGAGTCACCGCTACAGACAAAAGACACACCTGGGGTCAGGAGGTGGCGGCCTGGGAGGCCGGGACCGCGGGGCCGAGAAATGGACACTCTAAGGCAGAGCACACACGAAGTTGTTAAGTGTTCCAGACAGGCCCTTACATGTACATACATATGTTTAAATACGCTGTGCTCAATTTTTTTTTAATGTCGAAAAATTGAACTCACAGGCATTTAGCTACTCCCTGTAAAGCTCTTTAAACTGCTGCGAATCTCTTTTCACTTTCTTAATGAGCATACAAAACAGAAGATGGCGGTGGGAAGCCCCTTCACATTGCACTTTGAGAAAGTCATACCCAAAAGATGGGGAAAGATATGTTACCCCAAATGTGGATGACAGCTGCACTCCCCAATGGCGGGACTGAGCTACTTTTCATTCCTTTTTTATGCTGTTTAGTATTTTCCATATTTTATACAATAAATGTATACTATACTGTTTTATAATCAGAAAAAATTTTCTTTAATTATCCAAATAAGCCCTGACAAAATGTAGTGACTTTCAAGTCAGTGTACGCAGCTGACCCCAGACTAAGCCTTTGAAAACATCTCCTGAACTAGCTGTCTCTCTAACTACAGTATCCTCCTCAGCAGCCCTGGGGCCTGGTTTGCTTCCAGAATTGCTTTCCTGGGCTTTGCAAGCTCTCATTACTAGGCAGCATATTTTTGTATCATATCTATTTTAATCAAGGGCCAAAGATAACCACTGACATTTTCCCTTTGAACATTGCATCAACTGCCTCTACTCCTTCCCTCAGAGCAACAAGTTCCTCTTCACCAAAGCAATATAAATAGGCACATAACCGTCCCATGCCGAGCAGGAATGTGCACACTGGCATTTCAACGTTTTCCAGAGAGGCCTACTGGGTTAGAAAGCAGGACTAAAACAGGAAGCCTCCAACTGATCAGAATGACAACTCTCGGTAATAATGCAGGTTCCTCTGGCCTGTTCGTGCTTTTCTTCAGCCACCTAAGCTCTAGAAATGGAAACTCCAGACGCTGGTGCACCCTAACTTGAGGGCTATGTCGCATCCACCAATGACCATCTCTCTTTTCAACCAAATTATTGTTCACACACCAATTAAATCCAAACATGTTAAACAGCATACAAACAGACAGAGCTGTCTGTGATCTTTGGTCTCATGATCACAGCTGCAGGCAAAGGCTGTCCTTCCAAAGGTCTGCAATACCAAGGCTGGGGGACTACCCTCAGTCAGAGACAGAAGCTGGCTGCACTCTGGAGTGGCTGCTGGCCCTGACTCTCCCAAGCCCAGCTTTTCTCATCACTCCTGCCACATGGAAGGACCCCAAGCCCCAGCTCTGAACTGCAGATGGAAGCCCAGCAAACGAAACTGCACACTATTGCCATTCCCAGTCCTGATGCTTGGCACGGCTCCCGGACATGGCCTTGCATTCCTTTAAGGGGAGACAGCCATGCAATGGTCCTAAGTGCTCCCAGTGAACCCGATGGTGCAGCTGACATTTGCTCTTCTTGTGATGGAAGTTGATGAAGAGAGAAAGAAAATGAAGGAATTAACCCTCAGTGATCCCAGGCTCAGTTCCCGCATTCAGGGGCACCTGGAGGCGGTTGATGGAGGAAGGATGATCAGCAGTTGCCCTGGGTGAGAAAAAAGCGCCTGGCGGGCCCCACGCTCCACACCTCAGCCACCTGCTCTCAGGCTTCCAGGCAGTACGCTGGACCATGGCACAGTGTCAACAAGGAAAGGAATGGACAATCTCCCAAACATTCACTTAAAAACTCTCCAACCTTCCATTAAAGACAGACAGACAGACACTGAGGCCTAACGACATCAGCACTGCTTGATAAAAAGGAGAAAATATAATGAAAATCACACTGTGGGAAAAGCTGCCAGCTGGCATACTAAAACAATGAAAGCCATTAAAGTCTGGGGAAAAACACATAAAGGAGTAAATACTTAAAGCTTTTAGAAAACTCATTACACAACTTTAGTCGCCATGATGAATGTTAATGTTGAAATAATAAGAATAATAGCAACAGTAACCTGAGCCACACTGAAGTACTATAGGATATGCCCTTCTTGCCCACACCCCCGACCATCACACGTACGGAACTGATTCATTGCACAAAGATGTGCCCACAGCCTGACCAACAAGGTGAGGGAGAATTGCAAGGTCACTTACAGTCAGTGTTTCTGCCGAGCCGCATGAGAAAAGAAATTAAAAGAACAAAGTGAAAAAACTGCAGAATTTAGGCCAATAATTTTAAACAGAGTATGAATATAATAAAAATGTCAATAAACAGGTAAGCAAAGTCAAGGTTTTCCTGGATGTGGGATAGCAAATACCAATGGGAATTAAAATAGGAAAAGATTTCAGAATCCTGACACATATGACTATTAAAGTCCCGGAAAGTTAAAACTGTAGTAAAAACGCAAAAAATGTTAAAGAATGGAGTCTATTTCCCCACTCCTCTGCCCCACCTTCTGTCCCCTCAGACTGATGTAGAACAAAGGGAAAAATCATTCCTCCAGCTTGCCTCGCAGGTTTCAGCAAATCTGAATTTCATCTTACTAAAATTTCATCCTGCTAAAATTTGCTTGAGATCACACTTAGACTGTACTGTTGCTGGTGAAAAGTCTGAGGACACTTTGTGACCTTGGGCGTCATAAATGAAGGGTGGGGTGACACAGCGAGTACTGAGATCATCCCAACGCCAGGAAGCTGCGATGACGGCAGCCTAAGACATTCCCGCAAGCACCGGCAGAGGTAGGGAGTCACCCTGTGTGCATGCCGGAAGCTGGTCACCCTCCCAGCCCTCTGCAAGGGCCCAGCGGGACCCAGTCACGAAGCAATTACTTCAAGGTTGTAAGTGCCAGTCAACAGTGTCATACAGAAGTCCACCACCCACTGACAGTATCTGAGGGTAGCTCGAGCAACTATCTTTCAGTCTTTTAAGAAGTTTGAGCCATTATAATGTCCGCCAGAGGGGGAAGGAAAAATTCTAAAACTCAGAATCAGCATGTAAGTCGGCTCTTCTCCCTTCCAGACTGTCTTTCCCCTGGCCCAAAAGGGCCCTTGAGCCTCATGTGGATTTTCTGCATAATGAGAAGTATACTCTTATATCTCAACCTTTAAAGAGAGGTTGGGGGAAAAGGGGTGGAATTGAAAAAGTAAGCTTGAGCAACAACAGATGTGCAATTCATTCCTTATTTGGTATTTTCTTTTTTCAATGAAAAGAATAAATGTGGAGCACTGAACCTGTAATTATAAAGAAGCACAAAGCAAATGAGGGTCACCTGTATACATGAATAACAGAAACAATGTATGGGGGGTATGAAAGGTGTGTTTGCAAACACAAACACCGAGACACCAAAGTAACTGAGATGCCGAAAAGCCAGGGGCTGCCTCAGGACATAACAGATCTCTGGTGAAACATGGAAGTGTTAACAGACACTGGTATTTATTATTTACTAAAAATCCAGTGTGGTTATATATAAAAAACTCATGGGTAACAGAATGGTGGTGAATGGAAGAGCCCAGTTTGGGTCCTTACAAACTTTAAGATCATCATGATCACTTCATTCAAAGGCAGGGAAGCTGAGACTCAGCAGTGCGGGGTTGCACTCAAGGTCACACAGCTAGCCAGTCCACAGGGCAAAGAACAGATTCCAGGTCTCTAAACTGTGAGTCTAAAGCCTTTTCCACCACACTACCCTAGTTTTGTATTCATGTTTTATTTGTACTCTTTGCTGCTAATCCACTCAACAGTAGGTGACCAGGGTTTCTCAGCCTCGGCATGACCGACACTTTGGCTGGATCACTGTGGGGTGGGGGCTGGCCTGGGACTGTTGGGTGTTGAGCAGCAGGCCTGGGCTCCACTCACTGGGTGCCAGCAGCACTTTCCTGCCACCCCCCTCAGTTATAACAACCAAAAATGTCTCCGGCCATTGCCAAGTATCTCTCAAGGGGCAAAAACTCCCCTGGTTGAGCCCCACTGTGCTGTACAAATTAGCTCATGTTCACCTAGATGGAATGTCTAATATCTTTTTTGTTGTGCAAATAGAAGTTAATTAAATGGGCTGAACTTCAGGAATGAGAGATCATGTTCCTGATCTTCTCTAAAACCTAAGGAAGTTAAAGTTGCTAGAAGCTGGCTCAAAAAAGCACACTGGGTCAAGATGAAAAGGGTGAAAGCCCAGGCACTACTTTGTGCACCACCCATCAGCCAGAGTATTTTCTAGAACAGCAGTTTGGTTTTCCATGTGGGCTATAAGCTGACAGATCCTGGCACCAAGTAGAAGCTGAATTAACAGAGACTGGATAGATGAAGTTCCCTGTGGCTTGGTGTTTCTCGACTTGAAGACCACCTGAGAGATCAAGTTGATAGAAATGACTGCTGCTTACTGGCACTGGAATGTCTTCTGGAATTATGCCAATTATTTTCATTTGTGTCTGACAGATTATGTCCTTGAAAACTATAAGGACAAAGGATGAAGACAATAAGTCACAGGGACAAAGAAAGTAGAGATTTCCACTGGGCTACAACCAGACACGGGCCCGCGTGCTGGTCTTAGGCAGCACACACAGAATGTTCCATCTGGGCACACACCTTGGGGAGTTCATGAAGGCCCTCATACCTCTGTATCAGCCTCTGAACATGTGGGACTATGTAGTTCTCTCATTTTCAACAATCAGGCACACCCTGAAAATGAGCAAACACCTGGTAACATCTACTTGGCCAGTTCCAATGACCTCTCCTAGACACAGCGCAGCAGGTCCTCAGTGAAACCAAGCAGAAGAGAAGGCAAGTGCTCTTCCCCGTCCTATCAACAGTCCTAAATTTAAAGCTCATTATGGAACTGAAGAACCAGCTGGCCCAAGGCAGTTGCACAGGATTTCTTCCTCGAATTTGAAACCTTTCTTCCCAAGACTGGGAAAAGCCAGGACTGACCAATACTCACTTGTGCCCACAGGAGCAGCAGCCACTTGGGGTCCTCGCTCGCGAGGGCCTTCCCCATCCCCGGGGAATCCGTGAGGTGGAAGGGACGCCGTGCCCTGAAAGTCTTCCTCCCCCAAAGCAGAGGCCTGAGCCCGCAATCTGTCTAGGGTGCCCAGGCCAGGCACCTCAAGACCATCCCCCAACTGGGCCAGGGGCGAGTCACGGGAGGCAGGGAGGAAGGGTGTGTCCAAGGGTGAGCTCGGGGGAGACAGCGAGGACAGGGAGGAGCGGGAGGACAAGGACGCCAGGGACTGGGGTGTGTCCAGGGAACGCCTCTGCCTGTGGCAGCCCACGGGGCCCATGGGCTCTGGAAAGGGGGTGTCTCGTCCCAGGGAGTCGAAAGGAACCAGATCGAAGCGCAGAGGCTGGCTGCCCTCGGCGTCCAGCTTCTCGTACTGTGGAAGACCATAGATGTCGGTGAAGCTGACAGAGCTCAAGGAGCCCCGGCTGGAGGCCAGTGAGCCCCGGCTGGAGGCCAGGGACCCGCGGCTGCTCCCCGAGGACACCGTCAGGGTGCTGGCAGACAGGCTGAAACAAAAGAGCCCAGAGCGATTAGGAAAGCAGTCTGGGGACCGGTGCTCGAGCCCGCTGCTGCCTACTGCAAAGCTCAGCGTCTGGTCTGTTCCACAAGGGAACAAGATCTGCCTCATCCTCCCATTAACTGGAGCACGTCTTTAGCCAGCTGTGAGCACTTTAAGGGACTTTCATTAATACGTCCTTTGTTTCTTTTGAATGTCAGTAGACAGCAATGGTACTAAACATCAAGGACTCATGCCTCAGTTCAAATTCCAGCTCAAATGTGGACTAGCTAAGTCCACTTGGGCACGTGATCTGCCCTTTCTGAGCCTCCCATTTTCTCACTGGGACCATGATAAGAGTTCCTACCTCGTGGCATCCTTAGGAGGAAAAACAGAAAACAACACCTAAAAGCCCTTAACACTGTGCTTCACAATAGAGTCAGTACTTGAAAATAGGAACTACTTCATAAGATTGTGTATCAATGATACCTTAATAAAAAGAAAAAAAGAAAATAGGAGCTACTTTTGAGCACCTGAATCTTTTTTTAAAATATACTCATAGCTTTAAAAAACCCCAAATAAAAATGTCCATATGCACGTATGCAGATGGATATATACACTTCTGAAGCAGTGAATTGCTACAAAAGCCTTGGATAAATCTCACTTCAGACTTGTTATTATGCAGCCAAATTTGGTTCTCCTCGTATTCCTTGAATTGTATATGAGCAGCTCCTCTTAAAAATATAACGTACCACTTTTCCATTCCGTGTTCACACCCCTTCAGGATCTGAGTTCTGGTCAGAAGAAACCAAGCTAAAGGGAATTATGAGGTTCTGGTCATGTCCTAATAACATGGTAATTAGGTATAACTTTCTATTTTAAGGTTACCTACCTTTTTAACTGGGACTGGAGATAGGATGTTAGGCGGGTCGCCTCTTCCAGCTGCATAAGAAGACAGTTTCTTTTTTCCTGAAGTAGAATCCTGTAGGTCACAAAACAGTCCATTGGTGGATTTCAAAGACAGTGAGTATATTTTCCTAACAAGAAATCCAACTATAAATTCCCCCAGACAGATTTCGCTTTGAATGGCTTAGTTATAAAAGGCACATCTAAGTCATAAATGCTAAGATAAAAGACTATTTTTGTCTTGCTTGAAAATGTTCGCCTGGCCCCCTGAAGGGCCCTGACACACTGTAGAAGCTTGACAGATGGGAGGGAGGGAGCGGGGATGGAGGGAGGACGCCAGGCAAATCCTGAGTAGAGCAACCTGGGTCCTGTGGTCAAACTAGAAGTTCTGTCCAGCCCCTTATAAAGTAGCACCTGGAAGCTATACCACACCCCCTACACTATGTTCTTGGGCATTTGAATGGTGCCTGATACACTGTAGAAGCTCAATAGATGGGTGGGTGGGTGGATGCAGAGCCGGATGAATGGGCAAATGGACAGTGGATGTACAGATGGATGGGAGGATGAACAGCTACATGGACGAACAGACAGGTAGACAAGGTAGGTAGGCATATGGATGGATGAGGGTGGGAGGGTGCGTGGGCAGATGGATGGAGACTCGCTAGATAAAATCATATGCAGAGCACGTGGTAATTTACTGGAATTCCTTGGAACAAATATTTGCTCATTCTAAAGCCCCTTCTAGGCAAAATTATATGCGATTCTAAAATTTAGAATTAAAAGATTAGACACAAATAAAACAAGATAGCAAGGGTCACAGAGGTGGAGGTCATTTTTTCCTTCTTTCTACACTTCTGTCTACTTTATTATTTTCTAAAATGAACTTTTTTCCACTGCACAAAGACCTCTGTCTAAAATAGAGCCTGACACATACAGGCTCTCAAGAAATAGTTACTGAATGAATATGTTTGCCTCTAGAACAAATCAAAACAATGGCATTGTAACATGTGGCCTAGAAAGCACCCATCAAACTGGTTCTTTCCTTTGAAAGAGGAAAGGATCTATATCCCCTGCGCCCCAGTGAGGTTCACTAGCTCAGCTCACAGTTTCCATCTGACAGTGAGGACACTCAAGCCAAGCCAGGCACTCATACATCTCAGCTCTAAGACGCCCTCGGGGGTCTGTTTGTGCTGGCCCCACACCGGTCTCCGCCAGCGCCCCTCAGGGGAAAGCCTCCTAATGCAGGGCCATCTTCAAGCACTTCCAAATCTCAAGCTCAAATGAAGGGAAACTCACAGAGGAACGCACCGGCCTGCACCAGGCCCAGCACACCATGACCACAGGAGCCCCAGCGGCTGCAGACATATAGAGTGTCTGTGGGAGAAAGAGCTGGGTATGAAGGGCCTTACTGGCACATGTATGCCTCTCCTTGCCCAAGGCCCTCTGGTGGCAGCTTCAGGGGACACACTTGGGCCAATTCACCCCAGCGGGTGGGGAGGGCTCTGTGCCCCAGGACTGAGCTCCTGGGCTGGTCCCACAAGAGACTACATCAGCTGGGTGAGCTTGGGTGACCCAGCCCCTGAACCCCAGCACGTGGGGCTCCATGGATCTTGGATCTGTACCCTGGGCCACAGCACTCACGTGCGCTGGGATTCCCTCACGGCAAAAGCACTAACAGCCACAGGTGCACGGGTGTAGGGTCCTGAGAAGCAGGTGGCATTCGTAGGACTGAATGCATCCACTTTAAGAGAGAACCACCTGGAATGCCCAGGCCCTCCCACCGAGAACATACACAACAGAACACCAAGAAAAGAGCAGAACGTCATGTTTCATCAAAACAATACTGAAGCACAGAATCTCAGACGAGGGCTTCTGTTCCAGAGTCCCTTTTCAGGCTCAAAATCAACTCCATGCTTACTTCAAGTGAGGTGACAAGGGCATACTATCACCTCAGGTAGACGACAATTCACCCTGCCCAGTCCTGCGAGCTGGACTCTCCAACCGCCACAGCATCCCACCAACGTGGCCATTAGCCCCTAATGTCACGACACAGACCTGTGTACCAATTAACGGTCGCTGTCCAAGCATAAGCAGCCCCCGAGAAATACAGGCAACAACCCTGACACTTGGTGAAGTCTGAGGCATCTGTACAGATCAGGTGACTATGAGGCTCTCTGTAGAGGACGCTCACATAGAACACCTTGTGATGCTGCTAATACACTGAATTGTAAGGAATCGCTAGGTTCAAAAGAGCAGTGGGCTCTCCAAAGCTCAGCAGATGCCACACATCAGCTTCCCACAGCTGTGACATGTGGGAAGCAGGCCCAGGCTTCACCACAGCCCATGATCACACATCGCACAGGGAAACCGGCGACACGGCACACAACAAAGAGCCAAGGACAGAGGACATGGGACCTGTGCTGGCTTCACGCGTCCTCTTCTGGCAATGGCCCAAGAGCGACTGAGGAGGGGCATGTCT
Source organism: Phataginus tricuspis (assembly GCA_029783875.1). NCBI lineage: Eukaryota > Metazoa > Chordata > Mammalia > Pholidota > Manidae > Phataginus > Phataginus tricuspis. Next base: position 5,514,028 of record JAQQAC010016209.1, on the reverse strand, counting down.
GGAAGCAGGCACATGTGAGCTGCAGGCCTTCCAGAAGAGGCACCAAAGTCAGAGATAAAAGTAAGCAGCACAGTAATGCAACGCTGACGACGTCAGGAACCAGACTCCATGCACCAGAGCCAAACCACTGCCAGCTCCCAGGCCTGCTGGCACCACGCCCAACCACAGCACTGTCCCACAGATGCGGGCAGGAGCCCCCCACACCGGGAAGGGGTGGGCCCCAAGTGGTGGCTTCCCCTGTCTCCCCTCACCCACTTCTGAACAGGGCCAGGAGCCTCGGGAGCCCCGGGAGCCTCAGGAGCCCCGGGCAGAGCTGGCACCCCCTGTAGAAGGGAAGGCACCCACGCCAGGCAGTGGCCACCTGGAGTAATAACCGAGGCCTAGGCCCCGTGCAAGTTCTGCAATTCAGCTTCAGAGTGGGCTCTGCCCTAGAAGCCAAGTCCTGCCTGCGCCTGGCATTCTGGAAGGTGGCCCACCTTTCCGTGGCACCCTGCACAGACGTGGCCCGGGCTCGCTGGATCTCCTCTTCCAAGCGCCCCCTCTCCTCCTCCAGCCGGGCCACATCCTCCGGCGGCCTTCTCTGCTGAACGATGAGCTGCAGCTCCTGAAGCAGGGCTTCCTTCTCCTTGATGAGCTGCAGCCGGTCCCTGTCAGCCTCGGCCATGCCCGGCCATGGCTCGCTATCAAGCTGGGCCAACTGCTGCTGGATATTTGAGACTCTGCAAGAGATGAACACAGGAAAATCCATAAGCTTGAAATGTGGTCTTCATACATTCTCAGCACCATCACACGACTCTGGAAACTCACTCTGCTAAGTAAATACTGAAATTACTGCAACGAGTGAACCTTAGACGACAAAAATAAAGGACTTGGAACTGATGGATAAAAAAAATGATGGTTAAGTTCTTTGCATAGCTCCCCTAGTCTATGAGACTCAGGGTGACAGTACCATATCATACCTGTTTCAATGAACTGACAAAAAGGCTGGCACTCCTCAATGTGTCGGGCACTGTGTTGTTTCAGACTGGCACTTTCCTACGTGGTGCTGTCCAGAGTGGGGCAGAACGGCTCATTTCTCCCCACCCCCCACCCTGGTAGGTAAACCAGCGCTGGACACCCGCCTCCGCCGCCGAGCACACCTGCTAACAGCACCACCAGAAAGTAACGGGAGAGAAAGGCCCAGAGCTGCTGAAGAGAAAGTCCTGAAGCCCAGGGCTCTGCACCTTCCAGTTCTGGGTGCTCTCCTGCACCGGACACCCTGACCATGTGCGAAATTTACAATGCCTTGCAAACAGCACATACTCCACAAAAGCTGAACACATGAAACAGTGAACAAACGTGTTAGCAAATATATGAAAGAATGAGTCAGCCCCAGTGAGCGTGGATGTCAGCATGAGGCAAGCAGGGGCGATGAAAAGCCCTCAGCCTCACTAAATTTATCAGCACGACCATCCCCCATGTGTAAAAATACAGACTCCAGTGTCACTTTCCTTGTGCCTAAATTTCCATGTATGCTCGGCAAACAGGCTGCATCCCTGTCCGTGTCCTGAGGTGTTGCTGGATGCAGATTAAGTGACATGGATGTGGCTCGAAATTCCAGGGCAACCTGCCTAAGCTGGAGTAGTATATTTTAAGCCCTGCAGGTTTACGTGTGGCTAAAGATGAGGGCTGGCTGTTGTTGGGGAGAAACACGGAACACTCTGCTTGACCTGAACTCAGCACTGTGGAGGACAGATGTTGGCACACATGTCCCAAAACAAAATCCAAAGGCTTCTCTGTGGTCACAGGGAGCTGTGGAGACAGGGAAGTGGCCGGCGCATGGGGGCCCATACCCTTTAAGGTCGCAGGTCTTATTGGAGTCCTTGAGTAGCAGCCTCTGCCTCCCCTGGGAGCTATTTACAAATGCCAACCTAGGGCCCCACCCCAGGCCTGCTGAATGTGACACTATGGACACGGGGTTGGGCCATCTGGGGTTTCGCAGTCCCTTCAGGTGCTTCTGATGCGTGGTTTCATTTGGTGCCCTCTGCATTCTGGCAGCCCGGCCTAGGCCAGGGGATGCTAACTGGCCGGGCAGTTCTGAGGGACTTGCATCAGGCACCGTGTTCTAGCGAGGCACCCTCACTAGAACAGGAGTGGCAGGAGCGCTCCCGGGACTCCCCCGTCCCATGACATGAGAATTAGACATGAGCATGGGGCCTAGTCAGCTTGGCTGGGGTGCCAGGCAGGACTCCTTCAAGTACCAAACCAATCAGAAAACCCAGTTATGAAAAGAATATGCAAGTTGTAATTTAAATGTATGCATTTTACTCAAGTCCAATTCCCCAAGAAAGTAAAAAAAAAATAGCTGAATGTCAGTAGCTTTATTATGAAAGTTTTCTAACTTAAAACTAATTTACTGAAAATGTGTTGGAAAATGGTGCCAAATCATGTCACTGAAAAAATGAATTACAGAGGCAGCTGAGAAGGGTTAGGGCTTATGCGTCCACCTATGTCTAATTAGTGTAACTAAAATTTATGGCAGTCATAACCAAAGCCCAAGGAAAATACACTCCAAGTAGACCCATAAATAAGACAGTGTCAAATCAGACATTATACCTGATGAAATTTCTGGAACATTCTACTGTAGATCAAGATAAGTCAAAGGTAAGGAATAAATATAAAAGAGATGAACAAAAATGAGCAAATCCCCTGTGACCTCATAATTTTTTATTCCAATTTCTGTGGCCCACAGGAAAGCTGATCTGGGCCCAGCTAAAGTTAGCACTCTTACCTTGTAACATAGCTACTTCTCATACATACGCTAAAGGCAGACATATTTCAAAAAGCACTCCCTTTGAATTTTCTGAGGTTTACATGTGAGGAGATGAAGACTCCATTAGAGTTGGCCAGCTCCAGGTCAGCTGCCATCCTACAAGGATGGGTGCAAGCTGCTGAGGGGGGCAGGAGATCCAATCATAGATAATCCTACTTTTTCCAGAAAATCTCAAGTAAGGTCCACTATCAGAAAAACAGGGGAAAAATGCATGATAGGAAGAGAAGAGACAAAGGGCAAATTTCAAAAGGTCTGCACACTGCAGGCATAAAAGAAACAGTACAGCAGCCAAACTTCAACACTACCATAACTTTCCATACCTTGCTAGAAAAATATGTAAGGACATATGGTGAGGGATAACCTCTGTAAGCAGAAATGAAATCTGGATGAAGCTGACTTCACGCAACCCATCTGAAAAAGTTGTTTGGTCTGTGCTGAACCCTAGGCAAGCATTTCTGTGCTGAGGAATAGTGCTTTTTAAAATAAACATCAAAATGATGCAAATGGTTACATGCTCACTTCAGAGCTACAGATGAATCTAGAAGAATATTGGCATATTGCAAAGTGTGATTTCCTTCCCAATATCCACACTCCAGATGCAGACATTTGGTGCCTGCTCTCAGCTGGGTCAAGTGGAGTACATGTGTCTATCTGTCCATCTGCAATGGAAGCAAAAGGCTCTAGAAGGATTCCTTCAATGATTTCTTGTACATTCACCAAGGGATGAACAAGATGGCTTTGCCATAAAACAACATGCCTTGTCTACTGTGCTGCTGGCCTGGAAAGGAGCCATCTGCAAGGAGGGCCCTGTGTGTGTTAGGGTTACTGGAAGAAACAGACCTTCCGCTAAGGCCAGACACAGATGTACAGAACTACAATGCCCCCCTTCCACACCCATGCGAAACAGCTGATCCGAGGGATGGAACCCCAACACTGCAAGAGCCATCATTCCACTTCTGGGTGATAAAAGAAAATTTCCAGAGAGATTTTTTTCTGAAATACCATTTCAATGCAGTTAAATAAACAGAAGCAAAGTGAAGTCACGATTAAAGTTTGCAGAAAAAAAACAACTTCTCCAAGTTCATTTTTAAAGAGAACTGAAAGCTACTTAAAAATTAGTGAGGGTTGTTGCTTTTTTTCCTACAAGTCAACTGTATTCTTTGTTGATTCTTATTTTTAACAGGCAATATGTTTGATGGCCTATACATAATCTCTCACAAATGCCTTTAAAAGCTTTAAAATATATGTCCCCGGGCTCATGACAGTGAAGGAATGGAAGCAAATCCTCAATCAAGCATTCAGGTTTCATGTTTATTATGTGATTTCCCAGTTCTATCCCCTGAACAGGTGAAATGTAGACAGAGCTAAACCACGACTTGTTCTTCCCTTACTACTCTTGCCCAAACACCTCTTCTGTTACAACCCAGGCACCATTAAACCATGAATGGAAACCTGCACTTATGCTGCAGAAACTGCTGAGACCCTCACACTTCACATGGAAATCTTCAGTATCATTGGCAGTTTTCTAAGGAAAAATGCACTTTTAATATTACACAGTTTTGAGGCATATTTTATATACCCAGAGTAATCCCCAATTAAATTCTGCAGTCCAGTATCAAATTTCACATGTTCCTAAAGTACTGCTGCTTTTGGGAACAGAAATGGAACTCCAGACAAGCCACGGTCCCATTTGATGGTGATGAGATGGGCCGGATCCCAGCACCACATTCCACGCTACAGCATCAGCTTAGAGCCTCCTGCCTTCAGAGTACAATTACAGCTACAAAACTGATACTTCTGGCATTTTCTCTCCTTAGTTTTCTTCCTGTAAATACCACTTAAATGAGAAGCAAAAGCCCAAGGAAACCTCAGCTAAGATCTGAGTCAGATGGAGTATGAAATTACTTCAGCTGATTGAAGCAAACATCAATAATCCAGTGTCCATTCAACTCGTCCCTTTAGTCTACATTGGAAATTCAAGAAATCTGCATGTAGAGAATATGGGGTAAGAAGGGTCTGCAAATAGCCCAATATCCCTCCCTGGCCTCACATCCTTTCCCCATTGAAAATACAGATCATCAGAGAGCGGCTTCTTTAAGTGAAAAGCAGACCATGTCCAGGCTTCTTTCTTTCGGCCTAAATGGGGAAGATGGAGCTACGAGAGCCAGAATGCTAGTGTGATTCTCCTAGCCATGCCCCAGCCCTGCACCCACATGCACAGTCACCTGAGAAATGAAGGAAAAAGCCATATGACTGCTTAACTTCAACTGGAACCCTAACGCTGCACAGGCTCCTGACAATGGGTGGACGGCAGAACCCATCCTGGCACCCGACGCTAAAATGCAGAGAAACCGGATGGGCCGCAGGCCTTGCTCCTATCTGGACTCGGAGTGTTTCTATGGCAATAGCTACAGTGTGTGCACAGTTCTGGAGCAAGTGCTCTAGGTTAAAAATAAGGAGCCACCTGCCTCATTGGGATTGCTTCAAGAAAACTTGCTCCTTGGAATCAGTTTTAAGAAATTCTAAAATTTTTCACCAATAATGTGAAAATATTTCTATCATAAGGTCCTTTTGGGACTCCAAAGCAATGTTCCTTGAGGGAAAGGAAGAAGCAGTTGTTTGAGTACATTTCACATGACCCGAGTTGACAACACAGAACTTGTCGCCCTGACGGTAGTTTGGTCTACCTGAGTCTCTAGGAATCACCACCACTTGGAATGATGAATCTACTTCCACAAACTTCCTTTAACTCCTAATACATATGAAACACCTCACTGTTTAGAACACTGCAATTTGATGGTTTCCCAACTCCAAAAGACAATTGCAAATCTAGAGACACATGGAAAGACTTCTGTGAAATACATAAACACATAAACTTCTCTCACTTAGAAGTGGCCAGGCCCACGAGGTTTTACAAAGGGTAAGGAAGCTACCCTCTAGCCAGGTCCTCATAACCTGGGTTCGGTAATGTTAACATGGGTTCTAGATTTAGCTCTGGGCAAAGAACTGCTCACCACTGCTCTCTTCCCAAGTCTGCATTGTTCTAATCATGTGTCTCATTTAGAGGCAGGAAGAACACACAGGAAAGGCAGCTGGAATAAAATCCCTGACCTGGTGCTGGCTGACGGCTCTGAGACCTGAGGATGCTGACCCCCTAATTTCCCCATGCCTACCAGGGGGCAGGGGGAACGCAAGGTCGTCCTGAGCACGCCACGAGGTGCGTGGGGTCCAGCACCTTACCAGGAGCAGCTGGCAATTCTATGACCTACACTGGAGCAGCGTCCCGGGCCTGAACTCAGTCACCAGTTAAGCCTTAACCATACGGAGCAACTCCAGTAACTGGAAGCGGAATCTCATTAAGCCCTGGGAGTGCCGCCCCACCCGGACCCGGAGTGCCTGACAAGAGGCGCTGCACTTGCCTAGGGGCGCCTAGGCCAACAGGCTGAGGGCTCTGCCAACACGAATGCTTCCAGGACATTTTAAAGGGGCTTAAAGTCCAGTGAAAGCAGCAAACTAATTATCAGCAATCAAGACCCACCTTCTAAACAATCCTCCACCACCAGGCGAGCCCTGGGAACGCTCCCTCCTCACTAGGCTCCTCCTTGAATTCCAGGGAGCGCCGCCCACGTCACACTTCCCACGGCCCGGCCCATCCTCTCTAAGGAAGGGGGCGGAGCTGATGGAGGACTGCCAGCTTTTTATTTTCCCAGGACTATGAAAACACCCAACTCTCGTCAACTATGGTCAGTATTTCATAAGGGAAAGCTGTTTTTACAGAAGAAACTACCAGAATAAGAGTTCTTTATTTAAATGGAGAAAAAGCAAACCGGGTTTATACAAATGTGATGCTGCCCTTCTCTCCCACATGCACTGCCGACCAGAGACACCTCGGGACAGTGCTCGGGATGCAGAGGCCTATCTGTTTGTCCAACCCCGGGTTCCACTTCTCTGTTCTCCTCCCGATGCCCCTTGCCAGCCCCTCCTCCTCTGCGGATGCCCGGGCGGGGAGTATTTTCTGAGGTTTTCTTCCTTTTCTGCCCACTGCAGCCAGACTCTCGGACTGTTTACGGGCCCCTCTGGCCAACCTCATCCTCACCAAGCCAGTGACTACTGGACTTCCTCCCAACTCACTCCTGGATTCTCTTCCTTTCTTGGTGGATTCTCTCTCCTGAGCTGGGCTCAGCCACTCGGTGACTTCAGTGCCATCTATATGCTGGCAATTCCCATATGGGCACCTTCAACCACCCTGCTGGACATGCCCCCATTTGGATGGCTAACACTTAACTTTCCCAACTCAAAAGACCTAGGATGCACAGCAAACCTTTCCAAGGCCCTCGTGGGCCTCCATGATGGGGTCCTGCCTGGGACTGCTGATATCCTCACATATTTCGGTCTCCTGCAGAGGAGTTTATCTCCCAAACAGGCTAAAGACTGTATGTGATTGCATCACATAAACCACACAATTTCTTCAAGAGACCTGGAACAGGCAGGCATTGGATAGAAGTCCCATCTCCCAGCCTCCCAGTAGCTTCTGTCTGCTCCTGTGGTGTGTAAAGCTACTGCAGTGACCAACACAGATTAGCTGTTGGGAAATCAAGTGGAGAATGGCCCTGCTAAGACATCGCAATCCTCCACACAGAACAGCGGTCCTCAGCCCGCCACTAGTGACCTTTGGGGTGGATCATTCCTTGTGTGGGGGCATCCTGTGTGCTAGAGAATGTGGAACAGCACCCCAGGCCTCTACCTACCAGATGCCAGTAACACCTCCCCTAGAGTTATGACAACCCAGAATGTCTCCAGATATGGCCACAAGTCCTCTAGGGGGTAAAGTCCCTACTCCCCCTATTGGGAACCCCTGTGCTAGTGGGAAAAAGACAGGCCATGCTTGCCCAAGCCACTCCAGGACATCTTTACAACCCACCTCTGATTTTTAAATGCCAATGCCAGCCCAGAAAGGTGTTTCTGAGGAGCCCCCCCATCACACAAAGGTCTCAATGCTGGGGACAGGACCCTCCTCTGCAACTGCACTAAGCTTCCTACCGAGGTTCTGGTGATCCGGAAATCCTACTTTCATTTAAAAGGTACCAATGAAGTGCAGTGTCCTCCCCTGGGTAATTTTCTTAAATATTCGACTTTTCCACATTTAAAAGGTTACTCACTGTGTACCAACACCATTTCTAGAAAACCAAGAAATCTATGCTATGTTTTGAAAATGTCACAGCAGAACATGTAACAACTTTGTTTCTAAATGTAGCAACCATCGATTTTCTGTGTTTTGATATAGCACAGCAAATTCCAGCACCCACATTGTGCAGTCCCAGTAGAAACATGCAAGAATGAGTAGAGGAATATTCCAAGACAAGAGCGCCTGACAAACACAGTGAGCTCAGGAGAAGGGATGCATGATACATGGAGAATATGACCATAGAGACAGCGGCATGACTGAGTGGGCTTGGCAACCATCTGGGTGGAAATTTAAAGCCCATAATGAATACAACGTGAAAAGCCAGGAAGAACTGGGTATAAAAGCTCTGAGCAAACAGAAGCCTCTATGAGTTCAAGCTGGTCCTCTTGCAGGGAGTCATATGATGTGCTTTTGTTGCTATTTTTACATTTTCTAAAAAGGCAACAAAGTGGATTTCCAGACATGCATGAAAGATACAGTATGCTGAGCAGGCCCAACTATTTAGCTTCCAGAAAGGAAGCCCTCATCCTGCTGAGCATTCCACTGCTTCTCTCCTACCCCCCAAGACAATAGTTTATATGTGACTGAAGAAACTTTTTTTTTTAGAAAGATGTGCTTCATAGCTTTCTAAAGCATATATTTTGAAATAAATTGGCTTTAATACTTTTTCCAGAAGACACAAAAGAAAGTCTCTAGAAAGAGGGCATGAAAGCTAGGGCAGGGTCAGAATATAGAAAACCGGCCCCTCACAGATGGGGAGAAATGGGACATACAAAAAATACTGTACACCTGCGATGTTATATGTCACATGCCACCTCTGCGGTTTGCCCATGTCCTATGGTTAAGACTGGGAAGGAGAGAGGGAATGACAAATTTTGGAAGTGCACAGACAAGGTCAAGTCTCGATTTTTCAGATGGCAAATGATTTACAACACAGGTGAACAGAAATGACTGCATTCAATTTTCTCCATCAAAATGAAATAGACTAAGTATCACCATCACCTGTTGACCTAATTTCTTATTAAACTGTCTTTTAAGCCAAGATACAGGGCTTTTCCATTAACCTACAGAGTCAGAAGCCACATATAGAAAAGATTAAACAGTTTTGCTTATGCTAGTCTCAGGGGCCAAGGCTCAGGCAGAAGGAAGGGAGGGATGGAGAGAGGGGGCTCTGAGCCACTTGAGAGGAAAAGGAAACCTTTAAAAGGCTCTATGTTTATTAAATCATGTCTTTATAACTGTTCACAATATTGAGAACTTCACATTTTAAATGCACCCGAAATTTTGTCATATGCATTAAGAAGCTACACATAAATGAAGACCCTTTATTTTGAATTCTATCAGACACGAATTTCCAATTAAAAGTGGACAATCACACACTGGAACTCTGTAAAACCTGAAGAAAGCAGAAGGCAAGATTTGAAAAAGGAGCTTCTTACCTCTTTCTGGCTTCCTCATACTGCCAATTAAGCCTGACTCGGTCAACAAGTCTTGTTTTATCATCAAAAACAAACTTTCCGGAACAAAGGGGGAAAAAAAAGAAAGGAAACGTTAAAAACTTATTATAAAGGTAGAAAATTCATTCACACTTTCAGCAACAATGAAGAATATTTTAATTCATCTTTCAAAGACCTGGAAGGAAACACGTCAAATAATACTCAGCAGCCACCTCTGGTCGGTGTGGGGTTGGGAGGAGGGATGTGGAAGACCTTTGCTTTCCCAACACTGGAGGATTTTTTTTTAAGCATGTATGTTCATCTATCGTGTAATTACAAACAACAACAACAAATTAAGTTTTAAAAGAAATAGGGAATTACTTAGTAAAAGTTGATAGGAAGGCAAAAGAAATCCATCCCATTTTGTGCAATATCATCTCTCACTCCTCAATCAACACAAAATAAGGATGTTCTCCTAAGAAGTCACAGGATCTAAATTAGACGAACTAGTTGTGCGAGGTATGGGCTAAGAACTTCGAATGTTCTATGGCATGTCAAGAACCAAAGGTAAAAGGAAAGAAAGCAAAACGTGGAAGAGCCTGGGATGGGGCACATCACATAGGAGCTGGAATTGGAATGCGGTACTCTGACAGGATCACGAGTTATACTTAAATATTTTCTTACCAGTCACACTGAAGTCAACAAATTCCTTAGCAAAACAACAAAAAAATGACCTACGCAGGAGGTAACTATAGCTAACCTTGGTTACTTCTTCCTTCATTCCTGGAAATACACGGCTCTCTTTTCAATAAACTGGCTCCAGCTGTAGATTTGACCTTACTAGACCATATATTATGGCCATTATGGCCACCAAGTCTTTCTTTTTAAAAATAACCTCATGTCAACAAATACTTGAGAATATTCTATTGGAATGATTAGTCATGAATTTATTGATACAAGGTTTGGTATTTGTCGATGGGGTGTTTCCTTACATCTCTCTCGCTTTGAATGGCAAGATGAAAATGCCTTCAGAGGGACTGAGCATTCTCCAATGGTATGCATTACAATCTTGCATATTTCAACAGCTTCATCCAATGCCCCTCTCCATGATTTCCTCAAAAGATATATATTTTGTCTGCAGCATCACAGCTCCTGAAACTCTCTATACTGGAAATGAACTACTCATCACCTCACCACCATGTTTGTTAGAGACCCCCACAGTTGGTCTTTCCTAAACCTCTTCTTAATGCTGTTTACAGGCTGCTAAGCTATTTTTGCACTCTCCTTTGAGAATAAAATGGACACGTTAGTCAAAAAAGAAGAGACCTACAGCCAAACAGATCCCAAAGGTTCCTGCTTCACAGTTCCTACTTAGCCCTACAGCATGCACCCCAACTGCTAAATCCCAATTTAAGCCTGTATTGCTTACACATCTATGCTTGCAAAATCCTGGGCTCAAAAAGCACATCTGATTACATCAACACCCATCCCACAAAACTGACTCAAAGCAATAACTGAGATATTAATAAGTGAGACTCGATCCATGACTTGACTATAACCAATAGAATACAACAAAGATAAAAGGAAGGCATTTCTATTGATTAGGTTACAAAAGACTGTGACTTGCTAGCAAACTCAGTCTGCACACTATGATGAAGCAACCTGCCACATTGGAGAGGTATGATAAGGAAGCAAAGCCCAGTCCAGGAATCTGTGAGGAACCGAATCCTGCAAACAATCATATGAGCTTGCAAGTGGACCCTTCCCTAGGCAAACCTTCAGATGAAACTGCAGCCCTGGTTGACACCTTGACTGCAGTTTTGTGAGAGCCCCTAAAGTAGAGGATCTAACCTAGAATCCTGACCCACACTAAAAGTGTGAAGTAATAAAAGGGTGCTGTTTTAAGAAGCTAGGTTTGGGGGTAATTTGTTATGCAGCAATAGCTAACTAATACAGTTATAGCTTCTTGACATATTTTTCTATAACAACATGAGGTAGTAAAAAGCACAGGGGTTTATGGACCAGAGATGTTGATTCAAACCCATATCTGCCTCTCTCTGGCTACATGACCTTGTAACCTGGCACCTTGGTCCCTTCGCCTGTCACAGGGGATGGAAACAACTACATAAACTAAGAGAACAGCCATGAAGCCACCGACCCAGGGCCAGCTCCACCAGACTCATCAACAATGATAATTTATTGCTGGAATTATTACAACAGCATAACCCACCACTTCCCACCTGACATTTTTAGAAAGTCTTACTTGAACCATTACAGAACTTTTGATCTCACCTGTTTCTCTCAAACTGATACACAGTCTCTAAATTCTAATTCTAATCTTATGATAAGCAGCAGTGAATTCAATGAATCTTGTACTTTCCTTCCCTCACACCTAATCTTTAGGCAAACATGCCAGACATTCTTGACTTACAGACTCTCCTCTGTGTCTTCCATAGATGATCACGTTTTTAAACCAAAGATGCCTGGTCAAAATGTCCAAGTGTACTTATGAGAACAATGAGGGGGAAATTGAAGATAAGGCCGTTCCAGGATGTCCAAGACAAAAAGAGTCATTATTTGCTATATTATACTCCCCTCAAAGAGGCACCATTTGCCAAAATCTCAAAATGTTAGCTAATTGTTCAAGACCTGGAGGGTTTTTTTTGTCAACTTTTTGGCCTTTCTTTTTTCTCCCCTCTTTATTTATTTAATTTTGGGGAGGGTATTTGGCATTCCATTGTTATCTTTACTTAATAAGCCCTAAGAAAAAGAAGCCATCCAAATTGTTTTTCCATTTGTAACAAATAAATCTCAAGCTCACTCAATGACATTACAAAAGTGGTGTCTTTAAGTTTTCACTGCCCTGCTTCCTGCTTCAAATGATAATTGCCGACTTTATGCGGTTAACTCAAGGCTTCACTAGTTGTCAAAAGGGGCATTATGGACTTCTTCCAAGTCCCAAACAAAATTAATTTTAATTCAATTCAATTTCCTGACGTTCTTCTAAAAGAATACGAAATAGCATCAAAGCGTAACCCAAGGGTGATGCAGCCACGAAGCCTTCGTGAATCACTGGTTTAAGCCAGAGATCAGCAAACCATGGCCTGCAGGCCAAATCCAGCCCATCCCATTTTTGTGAATAAAGTTTTATTGGAACAAAAACCATGCTTGTTTCTTCATAGACTGCCCATGGCTATTTTTGGTCAACAGCAACAGAGCTGAGCACTTGTGGCAGACACTGCATGGCCAGCAAGGCCCCAAATAGTCACTCTCTGGACCTTTACAGAAAAAGCTAGCTGATCTATGCTCTGAAAAGTCATGTGGCTGTCAAAAAAATATCTACACTCTCAAAAGGATGCTGCCGCTTTTAAGAATCTGAATGACAAGGATAGAGGTAGTAAGCAATTCAACTGCCTCCCAGGCCACTGAGCCTTCACAGTTGGATGTGAAAGACAGTAGTTTTTCTTCAAACTTAATGGCACAGAAGCCAAAAACTTTCTGAAGAGAAAATGGAAAATTACAACAAATGAGGGACAGCAACACAAAAGCAGCCCTTTTCTCTCTCAGCACCCTCAGTTCTTGCCCCCAGTGAGCCTACCTCTCCAATGATGTCGGTCTGAGACCCAGCATCGCAGAACTGTTGCGGTAAGGAGTCGCCAAGCACACTGGGACTGTGAGAAAACTCTTGCAGAGGGTCCGTAAGAGAAAAGCTATTCTTGAAGCCATCAGTAAGCTTGGCCAGGCTCTGGAATACAGTGAAACAAGCTCCTTAAACAGATATAGTAACACTTCTCTTCCCTCTATACAAACAGTCCTTTCATTCTGGCTCCAGGTCAGCAGCTTCACTACTGGAGAGCTGGCCCACCCCAAGCCCCAGTCTCATTAGATTTAAAGAAATGTATATTCCCACATGCACCTCTAATAAAATTCTCAGCAATTTACATCAGCAGCAATTGAGTCCTTCTGGCAGCATGCAAACAATGTGGAGAACAACTGTGGTACCGTTTTTGCTGCTGTTTAAACCTTTGTGTTTCCCAAAGGAAAAAAATAAACATTCCCTACAAAAAAGCCAAACTCTCAGAAACAGAGAGTAGCAGGGGCTGGGGAGGGGGAGTAATAGGGAGATGCTGGCCAAAGGGTGCAGGCTTTCCATTAGGAGATGAGTAAGTTCTGGGGACAGAAGGTACAGCATGCTGACCATAGTTATCAATACTGGATTGTGTATTTCAAAGCTGCTAGGAAAACAGATCTTAAAAGTTCTCATCACACACACACAAAAGGTAACTCTGTGAGGTGATAGAATGTTCACTTAATTGTGGTAATCATTTCACAATGTATATGTGTATTAAATCATCACACGTACACCTTAAATTCATACAGTTTGTCAATTATCACTCAATAAAGTGGCAGGGAGAGAGGGAAGCATTCCAACACAACACATTCTATCAGGAACTGAGTCCAACACAGATGAATACCACCTTGACATCTTTACAAACCACAAAGACGCTGTTTTCATATTTTTAAAACCTGATTTTTCACTCTTAATTCTACATGGTCAAAAGTTACCTCCTATGAATGTTAGTTTGCCAAAAATTAGAGTAAATATGTTTTCTGGCCCATGGAGCCCCTTTGGGTAAAAGTTAAAGAGAAATCAGACTTTCTACAACTTTTAAAAGACTTTTGAATGTATTTATATTCAGCAGATATTTCTGTCGACAGCAGAACACCCAGGTGCAGCATTACTCACATGGTTGGCTCTGGATCTGGACAGAGGCGTTTTGGAATGGGCCAATGCTGTGAAGATTGTGCAAGAAAGACAAGAAGACGGATTTGATTTTACCAGCAGAGGACATTGTCCGTGCCTCTCCCTGGAACTTCTCAGAAAAGATGCCAGAGTCTGAAGCTTCTTTCAGAAACTCTGTCTCCAGCCTCCATGGTGGGGAACCCCTCAAGGCAACTGGGTGGCTTGCCGAAGCTCTGCACCCTCAGAAAGGCCAGAGCAAGGAGGTTCAGCCTCCTGGGGGTGAGGCCTCCCTGTTGCGTGGTGAACTACCACCCAGCTCACTGCTGGGGTTCGTGCGTGGCTTAGATGGGTGGCATCCATGGAGCACCCTCATCCAGTGCTCGGACGTCCACCCTCATCCACACGGAGGCCTCAGGAAACGGCGGCAGCTCTTCCTGCTACCAGTGCTGGGAGGAAACCTAACAACTAGGAGCTGGAAAGGGCATCTGAAAATAGAGATTTCTGGGTCCCACCTCCAGAGATTCTAATGCAGTCAGCCTGGGGTGGGGCCCGGGAATCTGCAGTTTAACTGGCACCAGCTTGGGGACACTCCATGGGAAATCTGTACCCTTGGCTTTCGGCAGCACTGCTGTGCCAAGCAGTCATTCACGCACCTGTCTCACTGGGCCTATGAGTCTGAGCTTTGCTTCGCATGTCCTTCAGTGTCTTACATTCTGCAGAACCCAGACAAATGCCTACCTAGTGCTAGGTGCTCACTTAGTGTGCCCAGCAAAAAACAAAAGCCATTAACATAAGCAACTGAGTGCATTCCAGCTTTAAGCAAAAAGACCAGCATACATCCACATGCAAAAACTCAGCTTTTGCTAAAAATAAGAGAACCTACAGGAGTTCAAAGAGCAAAAAAAATAAAGCAGTATGAAGATAAATGATCCTAGCCACATGACTGAAATCTATCTCCACAGTACATGATTACGCAGCTACAGGGAGCACAAAGCAGTTTCTTGCACACAGCTCTGGAACAGGGCACAGGCGCTGGTGCTCTGTGAGAAGGCTCTTGCAGGAGGGCAGGTGTGGGCCCGGCTTTTGTGAGGGTAGCTGGACGTGTGTTCCCACTCTTGGGTGTCCATATAAACATTGGAAGGGTGTAAAAGAAGCTAATAAAAGTGGTTACGGGAGGTGAGAGAATGGGGTGAGAGCAATATTTCCTGTCATAGACTTTCTGCATTATTTTGATTATTGAACAGTATGAATGTATGACCCACTGTTGTGGCTTAAAATGTGTCCTCTAAAAAGACATGTTCAACCCCTAACCCCTGGAACCTGCGAGTGTAAGCTTATTTGGAAACAGAGTCTGTAGATGCAATCAGGTTAAGATGAGATCATCCTGGAATCAGGTGGGTTCTAACCCAATGACTGGTGTCCTTATAGATGGAAAATGTAGACACGGAAGCACAGAGGGAGCACCAGGCGACAACCAAGGCAGAGACTGGAGGGATGCACCTACAACACACCTATTTTTAAATACTTCTACACACACACACACACACACACACACACATAACATACACATATATAATACTATATATACACATCTTTCAAATATATATATGAGTTGAATATATAATAACTATTAGTAAATTTTTGTTTAATAATGTGAAACAGAAGACAGCTAGGCCAGCAGCCAGGCATGGCCATGGGGTCAGAAGAGCACCCGGGCCTCTTACCTGCATCAGGTCCCGCCTCTCCTTCTCTCCTGTGCAAATGGCTTTCTTGATGGTCCGGAGCTCGCTCATTATAGCCTGGGCCTCATCCAGTTTGTAGTTGATGTGAGCATTTGACATCTTACGATCAATCCTGGTTTAAAAAGAAAAATGAGAGTCATTCCATGCAAGATTACAGCATTCCCTTAAACAATGATAAAAAAAACTTAAAAGCTTCACAGAAACATGGAAAACAGTAAAAAACGATGTTTTAGCAAAGAAAAATAAAGATCTCATAAAACCTTCCTTGGTTGTGGTAAACACAAAAGTCAGACCTGGCTGGTGGGCGACTCCTTCACTCCAGGAGCATCCTATGCAGGTGAAAGCGTTTGAGTCAGGATCCCCAGGTCCTCTACTAATGATCAGGCAACGAGATCCCTGGCTTGAGTAATTTCCTGGGCTTGTACACTCCCCTCTCTGAGAGGAAGATCATGTCTTACTCGTTTATCTCCAGCATCTAGGTTAGTAGTCAAAGATGTCTATTAAATAAACATACAAATGAGGTCTGTGTGCAAGAAGAGATGGGAAGTAGCAGAAAGTAGTGAACTTTCAGTAATGACGCCTTGTACAGAAACTAGAAACTCTTAAGTCTCCTCTGTTTCTCTTTCTTTCCTCTTGTTCTGGTTCTAGTTCCTCACTCTCTACTCACCTGCTCAACTCTTTCCTTCAGTCCAAACATCCATACTTGCTCGGTTCCTTCCTTGCATTCAAACTCCCTCTGTCCCTCCCTCCCAGCCAGCTGCCCCCATGCGGAGCAGGCCTGGCTCTGGGGCTGGCAGCAGCACACAGGCCAAGACAAGGCTTGACTCTGGCCCAGAGCAGGCATTTCCTGGGGCAGATCCTTTGTCACATCTTTCGCACCTAAGTCTTGAGCCCTGGAAGCCGTCAGGGCCAAAAAAGTCGGGAAGCTTTGGGCCAGAAATGGAGTGAACTCCTCTGCACAGTTACCAGTTTGTGTTTCCGGCTCCAGACCCACCTTGCACAGGTGCTGGTTCTAAAGTGTTTCCCCCATGTTACCTGAACATCTTAGTGGCCAGCCACAACTCCCTTATTTCCCACTCACAAAGGCGTTCTGTCACTGGTGGGCATGGTCACACTCCAGCTCTACAGTGGGACCCTGAGCAAGTCACTTCACCTCTCAAAACCTCAGTTTCCTCCTGTCGCAGAGGAACACCACAATGTTTCTGTCATTGAATGAGACAATGTGGGGGTGTTTATGGTGATTCTCATTACCAGGATAATGCAGAATCTACTTACTCATCGGAGAAAAAGTAAGTTAGTTACCAACTGCAGGACTTGATTAACAAATTCCTGGCCACATGTCACATATGTCACAACTCACAGCACAACTCAGCCACGGAGTTGATCTGAGCCACCGGCACTCTTGCCATGAGGGAAGGGCACATTAAACGAGCAGGAAACTGTCCCCCTTTAGCAGGAGAGCTCCAGGGCTCAGCAGCATCGCTGTGCTTGCGCCATACCACAAGTTATTTATGGGCAATGATCTCAAGTCCTCTTCCATGGAGAGTGGACGCAGGCACTCCACAGGACCCCACACATTGAATGGTGACACCCCAGATCCCTTAGAAACACTTTAGAACCAGGACCTGTGCAATGGTGGGTCTAGAGCCTGAAATGCAAGCTGATGACTTAACAGAAGAGTTCACTCCATTCCTGGCCCAAAGCACTCTGACTTCTCCGGCCCTGACGGCTTCTGGGCCTGGCCTGGCCACGTGTTTCTCCATTTGGGCTGCTCTAGGGAGAACCAGAAATCTCTAACGCAAGGCAGAAATAAAAGGCCATCCATCTCACAGCACTACAAATAATGACCCAGCTTTTCTGGCAAAGAAAATCTAGACTCATTTACATAATAACATTTCCTCATATTCATCTTCTGATAAAAAGCTTTCCAACAAGGCATCTCATTTAATGTCACAAACCAAAACGTACATAGGCTAATGACATCTGGAGAAAAGGGGTTACATCATTTCAGACAAAAACCTGAGGCCACAAAAGTCGGATTCCCCTGTAATAGTCGGTGACTAATGCCTCTGCTAACTGGGTCTACTGGCCCCTCCAGAATGAGAAGTTGAGCCAAACCATCACCTGACACTGGCACCCAGAGAAATGAAACTCCTCTTCACTGAATACAAGTTTTTCAATTGCTTGAAAATCAATGCTAATTAACAGCCATAGAAGTACAGATGCACACCCACTGTAAGACTGCCATGTGAGACGCTAACCTTGTCAGCTCTAGCTTTGTCCTTCAGAGTTGTGGTTTTTAGCAGCTTATGGCTTTTAGCAGCTATGAACTCTAGGTGTGGCCATCAGTAAACCCAGGGATTGAGCCAGCAGCCTCTCAAGGCACCAGGTTCTATGCTGGGAACGGCTCTACACGGAGGGAAACAGGGCCTGATTCCCCTCAGGGAGTGGGATCAGCAGGCCTGGACTTCAGCCCATCAGCAGACACTGCATAGTGTCTCGGAGACGAGCGTCAACCTAGAGGCCACAGATCTGGGTCTGGCCTTGGCTCTACCCACACAGCTCGGAGACCTCGACGAGAATGAAGACTGGCCCTACGGCAGCTGTTTCCACTCTGGCCCGAGGGGCTCTGGGCGTGGTGAGCACTAGCTAAGGGGAGAGCCTGTGCAGGGCTCAGGGACCCTCACCCTGTCTTCAGCAAGCACCTCCCCTTCGCTCCGTCTCAGATAGTCGGGTTCCCCAGAGATGCCGTTTGTGGGGAAGGAATGGGAGAGAGAGTCCACAGGTAAAAAAGTATGAGAGCTATTAGAGAACATGTTCCCAAGTTCTAGGAATCTCTGAAATACTTATTTTAAAATAGTTATATATTATTGTAGAATATATAATTATATAAAAATATTTCATATTATATAAATGAAACATGAACACATTTACATAGTATATATCACCTGATTTTAAGTGAACATATTTTATATAGTATATATAATTGATTATACTACATAATTGTAGTATATTAAAATAGTTCAATGTCTCAAGGACCTACTAGGTGATGGTCGTGCTGCATACTTTAGGTTTGTCACCTCATTTAACTCCCTCAACAGCATTATAAGATAAAGCATCACCTCAGACTTTATAATGAAAAAACTGAGGCTCAAAAAGAGATTAAGTCATTTCACCATGTGTGTAAATCAAACCATCATGCTGTATGCCTTAGACTTCCAATGATTATTTCTCAATAAAACTGAAAAAAACACATTAAAAAATAAAATACAACAAAAATAATCCCCCCATTAAACTGTCTGCTTTTTCTGCTATCCAACAAGTGTTCCTAATTTCCCCACATTTTTCTCAGCTTTGAATGGGCAACAGTTTGGAGATCCCCATTCCCTCACGTAGTGATGAGTTGTGCGCGCTTATGGAATAAACTATCTTTGTCTACTTAGAAAAAAAAAAAAGAGATTAAGTGACTTAAGATGACAAACTAAGATCTGGCAGAGGCAGGATTTGAACCCACATCTCCCAGTTCTCGACTCCGCACTGGATCACCAGGTATGGCAATGCCCCTGACATCACAGTGTACCCCCACTCAGAGTGGCCAGGGTAGGGTCCTTATGTATAAGGGCAAAGAATGTGTCACAGCTGACCAAGCAAGAAACAGAAAAACTAAACAGACCAATCACCAGCAACGAAATTGAATCAGTAATCAAAAACTACCCAAGAACAAAACCCCCGGACCAGATGGATTCACCTCTGAATTCTACCAGACATATAGAGAAGAAATAACACCCATTCTCCTTAAAGTTTTCCAAAAAATAGAAGAGGAGGGAATACTTCCAAACTCATTCTATGAAGCCAGCATCACTCTAATACCAAAACCAGGCAAAGACCTCACCAAAAAAGGAAATTACAGACCAATATCCCTGATGAACGTAGATGCAAAAATACTCAACAAAATATTAGCAAACCGAATTCAAAAATACATCAAGAGGATCATACACCATGATCAAGTAGGATTCATCCCAGGGATGCAAGGATGGTACAACATTCGAAAATCCATCAACATCATCCACCACATCAACAAAAATAAGATCAAAAACCACATGATCATCTCCATAGATGCTGAAAAAGCATTAGACAAAATTCAGCATCCATTCATGACTAAAACTCTCAACAAAATGGGTATAGATGGCAAGTACCTCAACATCATAAAGGCCATATATGACAAACCCACAGCTAACATTATACTTAACAGCGAGAAGCTGAAAGCTTTTCATCTAAGATCGGGAACAAGACAGGGATGTCCACCCTCCCCACTATTATTCAACATAGTCCTGGAGGTCCTAGCCACGGCAATCAGACAAAGCAAAGACATACAGGGCATCCAGATTGGTAAAGAAGAAGTCAAATTGTCACTATTTGCAGATGACATGATAGTGTACATAAAAAACCCTAAAGACTCCACTCCAAAACTACTAGAACTAATATCTGAATTCAGCAAAGTTGCAGGATACAAAATTAACACACAGAAATCTGTTGCTTTCCTATACACTAACGATGAACTAATAGAAAGAGAAATCAGGAAAACAATTCCATTCACAATTGCATCTAAAAGAATAAAATACCTAGGAATAAACCTAACGAAGAAAGTGAAAGACCTGTACTCTGAAAACTACAAGACACTCCTAAGAGAAATTAAAGACGACACCAACAAATGGAAATGCATCCCATGCTCTTGGCTAGGAAGTATAAATATTGCCAAGATGGCTATACTACCTAAAGCAATCTACAGGTTCAATGCAATCCCTATCAAACTACCAACAGCTTTCTTCAATGAACTGGAACAAATAATTCTAAAATTCATATGGAACCACAAAAGACCCCGAATGGCCAAAGCAATCCTGAGAAGGAGGAATCAAACAGGGGGAATTACGCTCCCTGACTTCAAGCTCTACTACAAAGCCACAGTAATCAAGACAATTTGGTATTGGCACAAAAACAGACCCACAGACCAGTGGAACAGAACAGAAAATCCAAATATTAACCCAA
The DNA here is from genome assembly GCA_029783875.1 of Phataginus tricuspis. Lineage (NCBI taxonomy): Eukaryota > Metazoa > Chordata > Mammalia > Pholidota > Manidae > Phataginus > Phataginus tricuspis. The sequence continues at coordinate 5,493,063 of JAQQAC010016209.1, read as the reverse complement.
ACATTTACAGTCAATTAATATTTGATAAAGGAGCCCTGGATATACAATGGGGAGATGACAGCCTCTTCAGCAGCTGGTGTTGGAAAAACTGGACAGCTACATGTAAGAGAATGAAACTGGACTACTGTCTAGCCCCATACACAAAGGTAAACTCAAGGTCTATCAAAGACCTGAATGTAAATCATGAAACCATAAAACTCTTAGAAAAAAACATAGGCAAAAATCTCTTGGACATAAACATGAGCGACTTCTTCATGAACATATCTCCCCGGGCAAGGGAAACAAAAGCAAAAATGAACAAGTGGGACTATATCGAGCTGAAAAGCTTCTGTACAGCAAAGGACACCATCAGTAGAACAAAAAGACATCCTACAGTATGGGAGAATATATTCATAAGTGACGTATCTGATAAGGGGTTGACATCCAAAATATATAAAGAACTCACACACCTTAACAAACAAAAAGCAAATAATTCAATTAAGAAATGAGCAGAGGACATGAATAGACACTTCTCTAAAGAAGAAATTCAGATGGCCAACAGGCAAATGAAAAGATGCTCCACATGGTTAATCATCAGAGAAATGCAGATTAAAACCACAATGAGATATCACCTCACACTAGTGAGGATGGCCAACATCCAAAACACAAACAACAACAAATGTTGGCGAGGATGTGGAGAAAAGGGAACCCTCCTACACTGCTGGTGGGAATGCAAATTAGTTCAACCATTGTGGAAAGCAGTATGGAGGTTCCTCAAAAAACTCAAAATAGAAATACCATTTGACCCAGGAATCCCACTCCTAGGAATTTACCCTAAGAATGCAGCAGCCCAGTTTCAAAAAGACATATGCACCCCTATGTTTATTGCAGCACTATTTACAATAGCCAAGAAATGGAAGCAACCTAAGTGTCCATCAGTTGATGAATGGATAAAGAAGATGTGGTACATATACACAATGGAATATTATTCAGCCATAAGAAGAAAACAAATCCTACCATTTGCAGCAACATGGATGGAGCTAGAGGGTATTATGCTCAGTGAAATAAGCCAAGCAGAAAAAGACAAGCATCAAATGATTTCACTCATATGTGGAGTATGAGAACAAAGAAAAAAAATACTGAAACAACAAAACAGCAGCAGACTCACAGACCCAAGAACGGACTAACAGTTACCAAAGGGAAAGGGACTGGGGAAGATGGGTTGGAAGGGAGGGATAAGAGGGAAAAAGGGGCATTACGATTAGCAGATGTAATGTTGAGGGGGCACGGGGAGGGCTGTACAACTCAGAGAAGACGAGTAGTGATTCTATAGCATCTCACTACACTGATGGACAGTGACTGTAATGGGGTTGGTGGGGGGGACCTGATGAAGGGGGTAGTTTAATAACCATAATATTGCACATGTAAGTGTAGGTTAATGATACCAAAATAAATTATAAAAAAATAAAAAGAATAAAAGAATAAAAGAAAAGAAAAGAAAAAGAAAAAATTTGTAACATGTAGTGATGGATGTTAACCAGATGTCCTGTGACTGTTTTGCAGTAAATACAAATATCAAAGCCTTATGTATATACCTAAAACTAATATGTTAATTATACCTCAATAAAAAAATTATAAATAATCATTTGGCACATGGAAAAAAATAAATTAAATAAATTACTGTAAAAAAAAAAGAATGTGTCACAGAATTTAAACCACTTCCATTTTATAACTGTGATAAATTTTCAGCTAATAAAAACTTCAAAGGATAGGCAGCCTCTTCCTTCACATCTGTAAAATTCACTGATTTGGGAGTTATCTCCCTTTTTTCAAATTCCCTCTAGCACTTTGGTCCAATTCAGAGGACATACTCAATGATTTGATATTTTCCAAAATATCAACATATTCCATTTCAAAAGAGAATCGTAACATCTGTGGCTGCCAAAGAACTATCTCTTTTGTTTAATTTCAACTAAGAGCCCAAGATAGCGCCTATACAGCTCAAACGATAGAAAATTGTTAACTGATCAACAAAAGATGATGCTAATAAGGATGGAAGTCATTGTACAGGGTGCTAGGATCTGAATGTTTGTGTCCCCCTGAAAATTCACATGTTGGAAAACTAACACCCAGTGTGATGGTATTAGGAGGTGGGCCTTTGGGAGGTGATCAGGTCCTGAGGGAGAAACCCCCATGAATGGGAGGAGCGCCCTGATAAAAGAGACAGCTCCCAGACAGCTCCCCTGCCCCTGCTGCCATGTGAGGACACAGCAAGAAGATGGCCACTCCTTCATGAATTGGGAAACTGGCTCTCATCAGACACAGAACTTGATCCTGGACTTCCAGCTTCCAGAATTATGAGAAATAAATTTCTCTTGTTTATAAACAGCCCAGTCTATGGTATGTTGTCTTAACAGTCCAAATGGACTAAGACACAACGTTAAGAAAATCCAGTACACAGACCACACAGTCTTTGCTTTTTACCCCTTAACATTTTGCAGCAGCTTCAGGGAGGTTAAGTGACTTATCAAGGCCAAGCAGCTGGTAGGACGTACAGTGAGGTTCACACTGAGGCCCCTTACTCTGAGGCCCCAGCATTCATCCTCTTCATTGATGGGTTAGCAGTACACTTAAAGGCAAGGCCTCCAAACTCACACTGTTTCAGACCTGAAGGCCACCCACACAACCAGTCAAATGTCATCCCAAAGTCCGCTGGTACTCTTTGTGGTCTGCTTTTAAAAGTGGTTGGAGAGGAAAAGAGAAGGTGCAGCTTCAAATAATGACCATAGTGGTGTTGAGAAGGCATTCTGGGGATGTTTCTCATCAACATCTACCTTCCGCTGTCCCTGAGTGTCCACATTTATTATTCAATTTAAGATGTCAAGAGAATTGCACTGGCAAAAGTAAGACCAAATGACTTCTTAAACCCACATCTAGAAGAAAAGGGCTGCCAGGCCTCTAATGATATTCCATGTTAATACCACACATTACAACACAAAAGAATGAGAAGTTTTGTTACAAGTCTACCTTTTACATCACCAGCTCTGGCAGAGGGCCTTGAATGAACCTCAGAAAGGTTCCAGCAGTTTTCTATCAATAGCAGGTCCTCTGTGGAACACCAGACCTGTCCCACAACCAGGAACAATGCTCTTTTTGTTTCTGCCCTCATTTTTATATACTTTGCTGTTATCAGAGTATTACCAGGGGGTTTGCATGGGCTGTACCTAATGGTGTGACGTGAATGGGTTACTGTTGGTCTAAGCTTGTTCTAAATGTGAACAATCCCACTCTCTTCTGAAACCACTAAATCCCCTCAGACAGAAAACTCTAACTCCAATATCTAACACTGCCTCATCCGGGAATCCAGTGCTCAGAAGAGTGTTGTCACTCTTGTTTAAGGAGATACAGGTTTCACTTCTTTCATACCACCTGATAGGGAAGAAGTTCATCAAGCCATGAAAAGGTTCAAAACAAAAAGGCTTCCCTAGTGGCTAAGAATGTACCTCATGGAAACAGGCTACTGGAACATTTAATGAACACCCCTTTGTGTGATTTGAACAGCAGTAATAAGGAATAGGATTTGTTAAAACACAGTAAAACACAAAATGTAGAAGGGAAGGAAGTACTAGAGGGCACTCAATAAGTAGGCAACTATGCCAATTTGCAGAGACTTCCCTGAGATCCCCACCACCCAGGGCCTTGCCCACAGTGCCAGTGTCTAAGATTGAAGTGATCCGTGTGCCAGCTCCCAACGGGCAGGAGCAGCAACAGTGGCTGCTCTGCGCCGTACCAGCGGCCTGGCCCATTCATTCCTCTGGGCCCTGCCCTGGGCCCAGAACTGCCTGGCTCTCGAGGATTGAGCAGGGCACAAAGCCAAGTCCTTGTCCTCATGAAGCCATGTGCTAGTCAAGGGGATAGACAACAAAAATAAATCATTAGGGCAGGCAGCAATCAGTGTTTTAAGGAAAATGAAGCCGGGCTTGGGGATAGAGTGACAGAGAGGGCTTCTTTCCAGATGCAGGGGTCAAGCAAGGATCTTGGCAAGATGCCATTTGTCCAGAGACCTACAGAGAGAGTGAACAGACATGTGAGAATTTGGGAGAAATTTTGGGAGAAAAAGTGTTCCAGGAAGCTGCAAGTCTCAGAGTGGAGAGCCAGCAGGGTGGCAGGCAGGGCTGCGTCAGTGAGTGGCGGTGACACGGGGGTGGGGGCAACTCTGCGAGAGGAGACCGTATGCTAACTGAGAGAGAAAGCCCCAGGGGCCACAGGCTGGGAAGCAGGTTTAAGAATCCCCGGGGCTCAGTGTGAGGATGGCAAGCTGTGAGAGCAGCTCGGCCGCGGTAGAAGCTGGGAGAAGGCAGTGGGTGCAGGTGCGGAGAAGGCACACCAAGCCAGCGGACAGGCAGAGGGCAGGCAGGTGGTGCTCCCCAAAGCGCCATGGGCATCTCTCAGGGGTGTGAGTGGGCTGGGGCTACAATGGCAGGAAGGCATGGGAAACTCAGGGTGAAGGCACATTAAATGAGCTTCCTGGCTGCAGCACAAGTCGGAATGTAACATGAGGCACACTGCAGATCTCCAAGAGGCCTAGAATAGAGAGGGAAATGCTCCGCACCTAGCGTTCTTATGCATCACCCACTGGGGAAACTGCACACATCCTAGCTGAGTCTGCCCCTTTGCCACTGGATGCTAGCAACCAGTGACGTTAAGGTAAGGTTTCCAAACGAGCTTCAGAAACTTGAGGGCAGAAGAGCCCTGTAGCTCCTTCACTGGAAAAGCTCAATTTTTCTGACAACCTTTGTTACTCACAAATGTTCCTCTTATTTTCTGAAGACTTTATAAAGGGCCTCAAGAGAAATGCAAATTAAAACTACACTGAGATACTGTCTCTCACCTGTGAGACAAGCAAAAATGCCACAGCCTGACACCTGCTGGCAAAGCTGTGGGAACAGGGCCACTCACCTGCTAGTGGGTGTGGCTGTACTACAGCACAGCCCCTGGAGAGGGGCATTTGGCCAAGTCCAAGGACGCCATGGCTGCACCTGCCCTCTGACTCGGCAGACCCAGTCTCATCCTGAAATCTTTGGTATCTACACACGCACTGCATTCAGGGAAAAGCTGGTGGGAAATGTTACGAGGGCATGAATCAGGCTGACAAGGCCAGGCCCCACTGGGAATCTTCACACCACAAGAAAAGACAATGGAGAGTGTGTACCACGTGATGGAAGTAACACTATCACCTACAAAATATATTTACCTCCAAGAAAAAAAATAGGAGAAGAAACTGAACGTGAATCAGATCAAGCCTCTCGAACTAATTACACCAGCTTGCATAACTAGCAGGGGATAGAGGAGCATATTAAATGACCCCACAGACATCAACCCACAAAATCCAGTATCAGGGAAATTGTATCGGACAAGCAAATTCTTTCCTTCAACAAAAAAACTGTCAGAAGAAAAAGAAAAGGAGAGGGAACTAAGATTAAGAGACACATCAACCCAGCATACCGAGTGGGCCTTGCCTGAACCTGGAACCCAAACAAACCGGAGAAACCGGAAAGCTCAGTGGGAAAGGGACTCTATGAAGAAAGTACTATTAAGTGGGAGAGAGGTATTATATTACGGTTAAGTTTTCAAAAGGAGTCCATAGCTTTAGGAGAAGTATTTATGGATCAAATATGATTCTGGGATTTGCTTCAATAAGGCAATAAGAGCTTAGGAACTGACAGACAAAACAAGATTGGCCATTGTGGACTTAATGTTGTTGAAGTGGGGTGAGGGATACAGAGGGTTCCTCGACTTTTGTGTATGTTTGACATATTCTGTCATTAAAAGGTTATATGGTATACATGCACACACACATATACATTCTATCTTTAATCCAGAAACTGTGTACAAGGTCAGCTCCCATCTACAAAAATTAACAGCATACACAGACTTGAAAAAAAATACAAAAGTTTCTTTTTTCATCACTTGGACCCAAGCATAATGATGGATATCCTTCTTCACCAGGAAAGTTCACCAAGATAAACAAGGAAGAGTTTAAAATGTTATAAGCAGCCAAACTCCTGGTGAGGTGCTCCAGAAAAGAATACACTGCATATTCTGGGAAGCAAGAACAGCAGAAAATTTTTTGGAGGAAAATCTAGGGTCTCTACCTTCAACTAATGTTGGTAATAATATCCAAGAAGCCCATTATGTACAACAGCTCGTGTGTCATCTGTGCTTGGAGTTTGGCGTTTACACTAGGGCGGGGTAATCACAGTATGAATACTTACGGAAGGTTTTCGAATTTCTCAATAAATAATACCAATCTGCAGGATTCCATCCAAACATTAAGAGCCAATCTTCACTATCAGAAAAATATTGAGTCTGTTTTTGTCTCCTACAGAGCCTGTGTAACTCACTGGAAGGTTATCACAGTTACTTTTCACTTGCAAAGGATTTTAAGCATGGCCCAAGAGCCCATGTTTTCTCTCCTTCCTGTAAGGCTGTGTCACACAGCACAGTGAACACGTGTGACAACAGCGCAGCAGCCAACAGAGCGCTGCCTCTCCAAGTGGTGCCATCTGGAGAGCTGGGGTGGGCCCCCAGAACCAAGCCCAGGTCCAAAACCTTCTCCCATGCCACTCATCAGCCTCCCCTGTGGGGGGCAGGTGTTCCCACGGGCTCTAGCAGGGAGTGAGCTTCTGAGGATCATCCTCTCGACGGGGAGCAACATTTACCGTTGCTGCTCCCGAACGTGGGCTCTTGCTAAGGAAAGCAAAGAGAAAATACAAATAGCACTGGCCCTTCTCTTCACAGGGGCACAACTCATACTCCACCCTGGCTGCAGCTGTAAAGTTACCATTCTCCCTGTACTAGCTTCGGCTTCCCATTCAATAAACCTGGAGAAACTGAGGCTGTCTTTTCCTACTCTTAATTAAATTAGTTCAACTACAAGAGATGAATTTAGTTCTTAGTGATGCCAAGGGGAAGGGATTTTCTCAGTCACTTGAGCACAGGCTCCTTTTATTTTCTAGAGCATTCAGTCTTAAGGTGACACTGCAGTATAAACCTTTGTCTTCCTATCAGGAAACGGAATGGCCAGAATGAAGGTGGCCAGACAAAGGAAGGGACGCTGGGCCCAGCAACCCTGCAGAAGCCAGAGCTGGTGGGGAAGGGTGCTGGGTAGGGCTCCTCTTTGAGGCTCAGGGGTCCTGTGTTCCATAACCAGCCCAGACCCAGGTCACTTTCACCAGAGCTTCTAGGAGTGAGAATTAAATTAATTGCAACTCCCAGTCCACACGATGCCTAGAGTTAAATGAGGAGCTATCTAGAGACATCGTGAAGTCCTGATTCTCCCTGGTAATGAGAGGAAGCTATGGCATACCCAAAGGGAAGGATGCGATCAACCTCCAATTCAACCAGAAAGTCCTAGCAACTTTTGAAGATCTCCCAAATGAAATTATTTGCTTCTGCTTGCTTCTTGTCCAGTCCTGGAGCAGGAGTGACACAGGAGGACAGGGCCACAGCACAGAGAAGCACCCCAGCAGGCTCTGAGCACCTGCAGGCTGGCTGGGCTGTATGGGATCAAATTGCAGGACTCACATTGGCACACTGGGATACACCATAGTAAAATGAGCAAAAAAGGCAGGAGCTGACGTTGAAAAGGAAGCTTGATTTGCTTAAGTGAAACCATCTTAAAAAACTGTACTGACTGGGACTAATTAAAGGAACCCCCACAGTAGGTCTAAATCACAGAAGAACATGCACACATGCACTGCTGGGAAGGGCAGAGAAAGCAAAAAAGCCGACAGTGAGGTTAAGACTCTGGCTCACACAAAGCACATGGATGGGCTTACAAAACCTGTGGCTGCGACTCAGGGCCAGAGGAAGCCAATCCCCTCTAGGCAGGACCCAGATCACTTTTCTATTGTTGTCTCCCCTGGTGCCTATAACATGTCCTTCATAAGGAAATGGACAAGCAGATCATCAACCAAACCAATCCTGGATGATTAAAAACATGAATCTCAACCTAGTGTTAAACAACAGGGTTTGATGTGCCTGGTAATTACCCTTTGTACGTGCCTGAGATGATTACACTTGTCAAGCACTTCCTGGATGGCCATCATCTAAAGAGCAATACTGCAGTCACATATGACACACTGCCACAGCGCCTGCACACAGAGTGCCAGAGAGTGGCACACTGCCCACCCTGACTGAGAATAGTGACCACACGGACTGTGTCATTGGCTGAACGCTGAGTATGCAGCAGGCACCAGGACTGCCCTCTCACCCACTGAGCCCAGTGACCACCACTATGGACCAGAAGTCCGTGTTCCCCACAAACCCATATGGTGAGCCCTAACCCCTGAAGGGACGGTATTTGGAGATGGGCCTTTTGGGGGTGATTAGGTTTAGATGAGGTCATGAGAGTGGGGCCCCCACGATGGGATTAGGGAGTGTCGTGGTAAGAAGAGGAAGAGACACCAGAGAACAGAGGTCCCCCATCACCACCGTCATGTGAAGAAACAGTGAGAAGGCAGCTGTCTGCAAGTCAGGAAGCAGGCCCTCACCAGACACCAAGTTTGCTAGGACCTTAATCTTGGGTGTCTCACCTTCAGCAATGTCTGTAAATGTCTGCTGTTTAACCCTCGTTTTTTGTCTGGTATTTCGTTATAGCAGCCCGAGCTAAGACAACTCCCAGACAGATGAGAAAAGTAGGTGAAGAAGGTGTGAAGCACATGCTCAAGTTCAACAAGTGAAGCCAGGCTCTGAATCAAGAGAAAATGGACTCTTAACCAACAAACATTTTCTTTCTTAAGAAAATTAATTCTTTCAGACCACCACCCTCAGCACTTATAAAATCACTTTTGTTTGTTGATTTAGTATAGCACACAAATGGTAAGAAATTAATCCCCAAACTCTTAGTAGGGATATGGTTCTAATTGTCAAGATGCCAACAGGAAGAAGCCCTACAGAGCAGATGGCCCAATAGCATGTTCTGTGATGATGGAAAAGTTCTGTTATCTGTGCTGTCCAGTGCAGTGGCTGCTATCTGTGGTCCAGTGGTTCTCAACCAGGGGCACATGTGCCCTCCAGGGAACACTTGGCAGTGTCGGGAGACATTTTTGGCTGTCACACGTGGGTGGAAGGGTGCTACTAACATTTAGGGGGTCAAGGCCATGGATACTGCTCAACATCTTATGCACAAGAAGAGCGCCCGCCACAAAGGGCTACCTGGTCCAAAGTGTCAATGGCACCGAGGTAGAGTAAATCCACACTAGGCACATGTGACTACTGGGCATTTCAGATGTGGCTACTGAGACTGGGGGGGGGGGCGCCCCTACATTTTTATGTAATTTTAATTTAAATTTTAGAATAAAAAAATTTAAGAGACTAAAAGTACCAAAACTAGAATTTGGATTTAAATAGCCATGTGTGTCTTGGACAGTGCAGCTCTCAAGAATGTGCAGAGATATAAAATAAAGGTCTTGTTTCCCAAGTATTTTCATTTAAAGGAGTAAAGGATCTTGCAGGAAAAGGAAGATTTTGATGCATAGGACTGGGAAATAATGACCACAGATTATAGCATAAAAGGGAACACCCACGAAGCCTTAGGACCCACATCCAGGTACCAAACAGGTCAGCACAAAAATAAGTCCTGGGAACCATCTCTCTTCTATAATTGCAGGCAACTCACTCTTGCAGGGTCTCCACCCCCTTTTCTTTGTACTGCAGTTCTTGCTTCATCTGGGTCAGCTCTCGTTTTAATCTAGAAAGCTAAAGACAAATTACATTTTTTTTTCAAAAAAAAAGCTGTGAAAAATTATTTCTACAATTGTTAGCACTGTCATCTAAGTTTCTGATCAGCTTGTGAGTCACTGGATCATCTATCCTCTCCATGAACATGCATTCATGGGCAAATAAAACAGCCATCCTGTAAGAACTGCATTGCTTGGATAAAAAAATCCCAGAGCACCAACAGGCTCCTACCCATGTGGACCAGGGAACCAACAACTATTCTCTTTTTCAAGGTATTGAATTACACGTCACAATTAGCAAACCATGTAATACTTTTTTCAACTTCCCTTCTACTTACCACTCCCACATCCCGCACAGGAAACACTGTTGCTAAAAGCAGGGTCCCAGTCCAACTACCTGAGAGTCCATCACCTGAGTGCTATTTACACAGATTCCAAGACCTGCCTCAGTCTGTGCTAAAACTCAGGGCTGGGCCTGGGAGCTCACACATTTACCAACTCCCCAGGTGTTCTGCTCAGATGCACTAGAATTTGAGAACCACTACATTAAGAGAGACACTCTGGCTTGGAGAACGAGACACCAGAACAAGAGCTTCATTTCCAAGATGTCTCCTGTGCTTTGTTGCACACAACAAAACTGTACCCCTTCCCAGACAACCAAGACAAGGGGCTGAAGGGATGGAACAAGGAAGCACATAAAGAAGTCTGGCATCACTAGGGAAGGAGCGTCACAGCCTTCCGATCTAATGCCATTGCTGAAAGACTCCTGGATACAGCAACCCGGCAGACAGCAGCCACTAAAGCTGCTAAGGGCCAGGGTTGGCACCCCACTGACAGGGAAGCAGCCCTTTGTGATCAGGCCCTGATGTCACCAAGGCTTTCCAAATAGGGGGGCAAGTCTAGATAAGGGTGATTTTTTTGTTAGATCAGCTGAGGTTTTTTCCCCTCCTATTGGGAAAAGAGTGGAGAGTAAAACAAAATGAAATAGAAAATCTTACTAAAATATGAGTGTTGGACACACTGATCACCACAGAATGAACCATGATATGTGATGTCACACAAAAATACATATGGGGCTGCTAGTTGTGAAAACACCTGTTTTACTCACCCTGTCCCGACGACTTGCTATTTCTGCTTTAATTTGGTATGGGTCGTACTTTGTATTTGTTGAATATCCAGAGAAGGCTAAACAGAAGGAAAATATTTCATTTTATAATAGATCCTTTAAAATAAATAAACACACACAGATTGGAATTTTGGATTCACCATATCAAATAACTACTTCTAAGTTTCAGAACTACAAGCTGGCACTGGCTCCTAAGAAATTAACAGTTCACAACCTCAAGTCTTGATGTTTGATTTCTGCATGAGCTACATGATTCCACATGATAAAACATTATGACTGTAGATAAATCAAAACTGTTTATTTCGACTGCAAAACTACTAACGTTAAAAACCACCTAGACACAGTGAGGGGATGATCATGGTGTGGAAAACTGTTCTTACTATGTAAACAATACATACAGTATGAATCCAGCTTTGCTTTTTCAAATGCACAGACATGCAAGTGACTGGAAGAACAGAACCAAAAAGCTAACTATGGTTATTCTCAATGGCTTCATTACATAAGACTTTATTTTTGTCTTCTTCATATCTATATTCTCCAGATGAACAACTCTTGACATAAGAAAGAAAAAAACACAGTGATTTGTAAAATGGCAAAGAACTTTCTAGCAATGTGTCAGTATCGGGAGGGCCTAGGAAAAAGCTATGCTTCCAAGCTGCTCGCTCCTAGCAAACTGAAGTGCAGCACCCACACTTTTATTCAGCAGCCTGTTGATGGATATTCAGCTAAAACCCACTACACAGCTAAATGCTTTCTTAGACAGTGCACTGTGCACAATGCATGATCTCTGAACAGATACAGCGTCATCGCTATGAACAGCCAGTACCCAGGGGCCGGTACGACATGCAGACTTTTACACAGCTTGCCAGTTCCCGTCTGCACAGAGAGCCGCAAGTCTTTTCTGGTGTTTCGGCAGCTGAAGCAGCCAGTGGCCACTCTGAATTCCCATGATCCTGTTCGCCTCCCCCACAGTGCTTTTTCTTGATGCTTCTGAAGCCAGCAGCTTTTGTGTGTAGTGACTTGGTTTCGATCCCTTCCTTAGCTGGTGGAGAGCCCCAGAACGGCTATAATCTCCCTCCGGGCCATTTCTACTAACATCACCTGCTTAGAAGACCCATCTGCCGAGCCAGCATCCTTTTTTTTATCCCTTTGACAGAGGCTGTCTTTCAGATAACTAGATGCAAACTAGAAACTAGTTGAAAATCATTTCCTGACTTTATATTGGAGAGGATGGCTCGAAGCCATCAAGTGGCTTAAACAGCAAGATTATTTGAGAGCCTCAGCTTTGGATGCAGTTCATTTGAGCAGTTCAGATAGCTCCTTCCTTAAAAAAAAAAAAACAGTTCTACAGAAAATCTACTATTTAAGCCCCCTTTTGTCAGAATTTCAAACCACTAGAATCTACTGGAAATAAATATCTGGAGGAGCTAGGTGTTTGCCAACTTTATCTCAAATGTTCTTATATTTAGAATTGTAATCTCTCAAAGACATGGAGTAAAATGTTTTTAAAATAGAATTCTTTCTTAGACAAATGCCTATTTCCAAATCCCCTAACTTCCATCCTGTCTGACTCTTTGGTTTCACTTAAGATTGGTAACGAAAGCAACACCTCAAACAATGCCCTTACAAGGCAGAAATCATTTCTATCATATCTCCACAGTGAACTCCTGGGACTTAAGTTTCGCAGACCTGAACTTAAGGGACTTCCAGTTGGGACGCAGACAATGAGCAAATGAGCCTTGGGCTTGCTGACTGCTCACATCCATGCATGTCAACTTGTCACCTTGCAGTTGAGGAAAACAATCCTGGAATCTTTCCCATTCTGGGTAGAGAGTAACCCCCGCCACCAAAGTCCAAGGAAGTTAACTACAATGTTAAACACCAGCAACAATGATCTGAAATCATTGTTATAAAACTCCTGTGCAATTTCATAAGGAAAATTAGCAAAGAGACTAGAAATGCACAGAGCACAGCTGGACGAATATACAGCACTTGTCCCCCAACTCTCCTCCCTCACTAATGGAGCCCTGAGGATGAGGGTGTCCCCTTTCCCCCAGGGAGGCTTGGCATGTACCCAGTCCTGTGGCAGCCTGCTAAAGTGTACTGTCACTGAGCCACCGAATCCACCAATGGGGAGGCACACTCCACCTCTAAAGGACTCTGCTATAGGACAGTGGATGGCCTTGTTGTCCAGGCCCATGGGAGTTAGTCTCTCCCATTACCTATAGCTGAACCATTCTAAATTGTAGAAAAGGTTTTACTTACATTGATACCATTCGTGTTACCTTTGTTTTGGTCTCTAAAATTATAAAATTACAGTACTGGGATGAAGGAAGAGGCAACTCACGCACCTAAGACAGTGAGTCCAGTTTCCCTCCAAGTGCTAAGGAGCATTGTGAACGCTGGTGTGACTTTTAATAGCATAAGTCAACTTAGCCAACTAACTTCTCAGTTCCCTATGTCTGCCAGTAAGCCTGATGGGACCCATTTCTGGGGTGCAAGGAATAGCCCAAGGCTCCAGACCACATTTTTAATGGCATGCACTCCAGAACATTTAGAAAAAAATACCTTCCTCTTTTAAGACATGGCTCTGATCTCACAGTTTATGATAAATACCAGGCTTTCACCTCTGAGGCTTTCTTTTCTCTTGAAGAGTTGAGCGGGCAGAGGTACTATTAAATAGCTTAAGGAGCCCAGTCAGGTACACAGTATTGCTTTGGATGATATAGAAATAAAGTGATAGTACTAGAACTAATATCTGAATTCAGCAAAGTTGCAGGATACAAAATTAACACACAGAAATCTGTAGCCTTCCTATACACTAATGATGAACTAACAGAAAGAGAAATCAGGAAAACAATTCCATTCACAATTGCATCTAAAAGAATAAAATACCTAGGAATAAACCTAACGAAGGAAGTGAAAGACCTGTACTCTGAAAACTACAAGACACTCCTAGGAGAAATTAAAGAGGACACTAACAAATGGAAACGCATCCCATGCTCTTGGCTAGGAAGAATAAATATTGTCAAAATGGCTATACTACCTAAAGCAATCTACAGATTCAATGCAATCCCTATCAAACTACCAACAGCTTTCTTCAATGAACTGGAACAAATAACTCAAAAATTCATATGGAACCACAAAAGACCCCAAATAGCCAAAGCAATTCTGAGAAGGAGGAATCAAACAGGGGGAATTACGCTCCCTGACTTCAAGCTCTACTACAAAGCCACAGTAATCAAGACAATTTGGTACTGGCACAAAAACAGACCCACAGACCAGTGGAACAGAACAGAAAATCCAAACATTAACCCAAACACTTACAGCCAATTAATATTTGATAAAGGAGCTCTGGATATACAATGGGGAGATGACAGCCTCTTCAGCTGGACAGCTACATGTAAGAGAATGAAACTGGACTACTGTCTAGCCCCATACACAAAGGTAAACTCAAGGTGGATCAAAGACCTGAATGTAAATCATGAAACCATAAAACTCTTAGAAAAAAACATAGGCAAAAATCTCTTGGACATAAACATGGGCGACTTCTTCATGAACATATCCCCCCAGGCAAGGGAAACAAAAGCAAAAATGAACAAGTGGGACTATATCAAGCTGAAAACCTTCTGTACAGCAAAGGACACCATCTGTAGAACAAAAAGACATCCTACAGTATGGGAAAATATATTCATAAATGATGCATCGGACAAGGGGTTGACATCCAAAATATATAAAGAACTCACGCACCTTAACAAACAAAAAGCAAATAATCCAATTAAGAAATGGGCAGAGGACATGAATAGACACTTCTCTAAAGAAGAAATTCAGATGGCCAACAGGCAAATGAAAAGATGCTCCACATCGCTGGTCATCAGAGAAATGCAGATTAAAACTACAATGAGATATCACCTCACACCAGTGAGGATGGCCAACATCCAAAACACAAACAACAAATGTTGGCGAGGATGTGGAGAAAAGGGAACCCTCCTACACTGCTGCTGGGAATGCAATTTAGTTCAGCCATTGTGGAAAGCAGTATGGAGGTTCCTCAAAAAACTCAAAATAGAAATACCATTCAACCCAGGAATCCCACTCCTAGGAATTACCCCAAGAATGCAGCAGCCCAGTTTCAAAAAGACAGATGCACCCCTATGTTTATCGCAGCACTATTTACAATAGCCAAGAAATGGAAGCAACCTAAGTGTCCATCAGTAGATGAATGGATTAAGAAGATGTGGTACATATACACAATGGAATATTATTCAGTCATAAGAAGAAAACAAGTCCTACCATTTGCAACAACATGGATGGAGTTAGAGGGTATTATGCTCAGTGAAATAAGCCAAGCCGAAAAAGACAAGTATCAAATGATTTCACTCATATGTGGAGTATAAGAACAAAGAAAAAAACTGAAACAACAAAACAGCAGCAGACTCACAGAACCCAGAAACGGACTAATAGTTACCAAAGGGAAAGGGACTGGGTTAGATGGGTGGGAAGGGAGGGATAAGAGGGTAAAAGGGGCATTACGATTAGCAGACGTTAGGTAGCGGGGGCACAGGGAGGGCTGTACAACTCAGAGAAGACAAGTAGTGACTCTATAGCATCTCACTACGCTGATGGACAGTGACTGTAATAGGGTTGGTGGGGGGGACCTGACGAAGGGGGTAGTTTAATCACCATAATATTGCACATGTAACTGTAGGTCAATGATACCAAAATAAATTGTAAAAAAGGAAAGGAAAGGAAAAAGGAAAAGGAAAAGGAAAAGGAAAAGGAAAAGGAAAAGGAAAAGGAAAAGGAAAAGGGAAAGGGAAAGGGAAAGGGAAAGGGAAAGGGAAAGGGAAAGGGAAAGGAAAAGGAAAAGGAAAGGAAAGGAAAGGAAAGGAAAGGAAAGGAAAGGAAAGGAAAGGAAAGGAAAGGAAAGAAAGAAAGAAAGAAAGAAAGAAAGAAAAGAAAAAGGATGATACATCTTAGTAGTTGAAATCGTAAAAAAAAAGAAAGTGATAGTATAGCTGGGTCACAACCATGTAAATTATTATACCTTGCTATTATGGGGTGCCTTTCACATTATTTCATCTATTCTCATAAAATGTTTGTGAGAGATGATGATGGCGTTTCCCCACTATAAAGACTAAGTTTGTAGTGACTTGACCTACATTGTGCCATTGGTCAGAGAGGGACTTCTGTCTAGAACTTGGGCTCCTGGGGGTCAGCTGTCCAAGATTCTTTAACCAGATTAGCTTTTCCAATGTAAGAATCATGGGTCTCCAATTCCCCAATGCCCAGGGCCCACTAGGGAAACCTGACCTATGTATCCAGCACTCAAAAATGCTGCCGACCCCAGGACTTAGTTTGGATTTCAATTTTATGGGGTACTGGAAGGGAGAAACATGTATGTCCATGTATCCAACTCTCTGTCTCTCTTACATACAGGCTTCCTCTGTGCTGTGAGAGCCTAAGATCACCCCAGGGGGGTGACATCCTTTAACAGACCAGTAGTCATTCCAAGACATCCTCTGGACAGACTGCTCCTTAGGCCAGGTGTACACCGCCAGGCACCAGCACAGTGGGGAGTTGCTCAAGGCTGCCCAGGAGGACCCTGAGGACTTGCAGAAAGGCCAGTGAGCCCTGACAGGTACTAATTACCAGGGCAGTGACAAAGGAATGCATGCAAATAACTGAGGCCAACAACAGAGGGTGTGACTTTTTTAAGGCTCCATATGCAAAGGAACAAAAAATATCAAACAAACCTACTCAGAGGTGACCTACAGAAGTAACAACAGATGCCACCAAATCCTAAGAACTCTCTTCCTAGGACAGACTAGGGGACTATCTCAATAGATGTATGCTTTGCTACAACCTTTAAGACTGAATCTTGCCAACTTAATACCTGTGAAAAATGCTGTGTGATCCATTCTTATCCTGCCTGTTCCAACATGCTTGCATGAAGGAAAACAAAAGGCTGAATGGATGGACTGTGGCCCTTATCCTAACCTAGATAGTAGATGAGAAACCCTTTACCAGAGAACCAATGGAAGACAGTCTTTGTGGGAAGGGCTTGGAGCCTTAGAAAGAATGTTGGCAGGACTGATGACTGATAAGGTCAAACTTTACCACCACCTAACCCAGGAATTCAGGGTGGGTCAGCACTTTCTCACCAGAGATAAGGCCAACTCTTTCCCAGCCACCCAAGGAGACTTTGGTGTAGACTTCTGGTAGCTCCTGGGAGCCAGAGTAGTAGTCACATTCCTGTTGCTAGACTAGTGGATCTTAACTCTGATCCCCTGGGAAGCTTTAAAAAAAAGTCTGGCCCCACCCAAGGCCAATTAAGTCAAAATCTCTGGGGGTGGAGCCCAGGTTTAAAAGCCCTTCAGGAGATTCTTCTGTGTAGCCAGGGTTCAGAAACACTGAGATAGATTTGGGGTTGGGAAGCTTTTTCTGCAAAGCACCATGTAATAAATATGTTTGGGATTATGGGTCATATAGTCTGTCTTAATTCCTCAATTCTGCCTCGTAGCTGTTACAAACAATAGAAAAGTGAATGGATGTGGCTGTGTTTCAATAAAACTTTACTTGCAAACTCCCAGAGCAAGCAAGATTCAGCCTGTGGGCCATACATAATTTGCTGACCTGTGGTTCAGACTATAATTCACTCCATGCAAGAACTCCTTCCAAAAGGCTCTGCAAATGGTCATAGACTTCATCTGAACACATCCAGCAGCTGGAGTTTCTCAGGAAGAATGAAAGAGTAACTCCAAAACCAAAGTTTCTGAAATAACCAATGTATTCAGCGTTAAGAAGCAAATGGAAGAACATATTAGAATGAAGAAAGTAGGAGAAAACTCTACAAAAGAGAGCTGTAGAAAAAGTACAGGGTGTGTCTCAGAGACAGTGAGTCCATTGTAGACCAACTACATCCCAGTGTTCTTCAAAGCATAAAATAGGACTGGGTACCAGGCAGCTAGTTCTCAAGCTTCCAGAAATAAAGTAGAGTAGGGGTCTTAGTCTCATGGGGACATGTGTGCTCAAATCTAGGAAAGTATCTACATTTGCTTTGGTCAGAGACAAAAAAGGTCAAGGCTTGTAAGAAGATGTGGTACATATACACAATGGAATATTACGCAGCAATAAGAAAGAAACAAATCCTACCATTTGTAACAACATGGATGGAGCTAGAGGGTATTATGCTCAGTGAAATAAGCCAGGCCGAAAAAGACAAGTACCAAATGATCTCACTCATATGTGGAGTATAAGAACAAAGAAAAAATAAATAAATAAATAAATAAATAAATGAAGGAACAAAACAGCAGCAGACTCACAGAACCCACGAATGGACTAACAGTTACCAAAGGGAAAGGGACTGGGGAGATGGATGGGAAGGGAGGGATAAGAGGGTAAAAGGGGCATTACGATTGGCAGACATAGGGTGGGGGGGCACGGGGGGTACTGTACAGCTCAGAGAAGACAAGTAGCGATTCTCATCTCACTACGCTGATGGACAGTGACTGTGGTGGGGTTGGTGGGGGGGACCTGGTGATGGGGGGAGTTCAATCATCACGGTATTGCCCATGTAATTGTAGGTTAATGATACTAAAATAAAATAAATTATTAAAAAAAAAAAAAAAAAAAGGTCAAGGCTTGGACATTCTGAGATACCAAATGGCCCAACATTGACACAAAATCTTTCCTGTCCAATGAATGAAATTTTATTCTGGTGGTTTCCATAACTCGGGGTGGGAATCTGTGAAGGGTGTTAGAGATGCACATCCCCTCCTCCACCCTCTGTCATATCCTTCTGCTCCAATATTAGACATGGCTATTCTAGCTAATTCCTCTGTTCACCATCACTGCCTCATTTTTCCCTATAATCAGCCCTTACAGATAAATCGCATTCCCAACATTTAGTATATACCAACACCAGGTACTAAATAAATATCTGCTGGAAACAAAACAGATAGTTTGGGGATCCTAGTGTGGGTCAAGAGAAAGATCAAGAAGCAGAAACTGCTCTGCCCTCCTAGCCCCTTATTTAAAGTTGCAAAATTGCCAGACAACTTGTCCATTTACATTGGCCTTTATTTCCAGGTAACTTGAACAATGGGAGAGCAAGATGTTCCAAAAACATGATCAGCTTTTCCGAGTTGCCTCTTCTATGCCTAGGGAACTGTACAGAGCACGGGAAGCTACATAGGCAAATGGATCTGGGTTTGAATCCCAATTCTACAGTTTACTGAGTATGTGACCTTGAAGACATAATGTAGCCTTCCAAGTATCTTTTCTCATGTGTACAAGGAAGAACAGATCATGTGCTTCACAATGTTGCAATCATAACAATGTATAGAAAACACTAGCTCACTGAATATTAGTTCCTTCGCCTCAAGTCACTGACAATAAAGGAAATAAGCCCAAATGTTAGTCTGTTCCCAGTACTGGAGCAAGGAGACGCCACCCTGCTTAGATGACTAAGCACTGAGAGTGATCTGGGCTGAGTATGACCGGCATGGCCAACTGGAGCCCAGGTGTGCTGTGGATGCTGCCACCAGCAGGCTCCTTACATGGGCCCAACCCCTCTCTCTGTAGGAGACATCTGTTAGATCACAATGATTCGAGCCATGGATCACTGTCTTGAGCCTTATCCTGTGGCCAGAAATAATTCATTTGAGTCATACTGAACAGAGTTTTCCTCACTGTAATTTGTAGTTCAGATAAAATGGCAAAATGAAAAGAACATGGCCAAAACCTCAGGGACAGAAGTAACCTGATGAAGTACTTGGATTAGGTCCTAGATTCCATTTGGAGTCTTTCCCCTGATGAGGCGATAGGCCCCAGAGGATCACTACCACCTCCAGCCCTTCATGAGCAGAGGCAGGCCCAATCAGGCCTCCACGGCCACCTACACAGTGGCTGCAGAGACTGTGTCTCCACAGAGACTCCTAGCAGGCTGGGAATCTGATGAGCTAACGTTAGAATCTCAAGTCAACACCACAGAGTCATCTGCTTCCTCTGCTGAAGGTTTCTTCATGCACCACTTCAAAGACAGCATCGTCAGTATTTCTTCTTTTACTGGGCAGTAATAAAACTCCATGGAGCACAGGAAGGAAACGTAATTGAGTATAATTCCCTATTTGCCCAAATGTCAAGGGAGTGAAAAGCCCAGGGAAATACAAAAACTGATGCTGAGGGATGTCGCAGCTCCATAGAACTACACGTTTTGAGTGCCCTTAACCTACAGGCTCAAGTTGCACTGGGACTGCTCCCTCGCTCCCCTCGTGCTGGCTGTGGAACCCCACATGCTGCTCGCAGGTCAGCCTATATGTGCACCTTTTAGGGCTCCAGTCCCGAGCTCCCACGCACACTACAGCTGAAGTCCTGGCTATGCTGGTGTTAGCCAGGATGTGATAAACACCTTCTCTTGATGTAACTTTTCTTTCCAATCATTGGCATGAAACTTCCTTCCCAGTTCTCTGATATGTCTTTCTCGCACTCCATTCTTAGAAAGACTGGCCAGAGAGCCTCTTTGGAGACCTAAGCAAATCCACCCATGGAACAGATAAGGTCCCTAGAGGCTATTGGGAAGAAACACTCTATTAGACTGAATCATATGAAATTGCCAATATTTGGCCCTTTTTAAGCTACAAAAATGACAATTTTATGTGGTTCAACCTAGCTTTTACCAAGTAACTTTCTGAAAGACTTAGAATAGCTACCTATCTATTCTTAGAAATAGTTATGAGCTTATGTTTCAGCTAGGTGTACTACAAGGCACCAAGTCCATGGGCTTCCAATCCTATGAGAGCACTAAAAGAGACCATATGTTGTGCTATAAAAGTCATCTCCACAGATATCAAAAGATTGAAATCTTACATAGTGGAGTCTCTGACCACAGTGGGATTAAATTGAAAATCAACATGACATCTGTAAAAAGTCCCAACAACTTACTTTTAAAGAACCCTTGGGTCAAAAAATAAATCACAAAGGAAATGACAAAACATACTGAACTGACTAAAAATGAAAATACCAAAATCTGCGGCATGCAGTTAAAGTTGTACTTAGAGGGAAAGTTTATACCTTTTGAGGCTATGTGAGAAAATAAGGAAGGTCTAATGTCAATGATCTAAGCTTCTACTTTGGAAAGCTAGAAAAGGAAGATCAATTAAAGCCAAACTAAGTAGAAGGAAGGAAAGAATAAAGAGGAGAAATCAATAAAATATAAGACAAGTAATAGGGAAAAAAAGGAAAACCAAAGCCAATTTATTGTAAAGAAAAATACAATCAGTAAAAGCTTAGCTACACTGATTAAGAAAAAGACACAAGTTATTAATATCTGGAATGAAAGAGAGGATACCACTACAGAGCATCCAGACATTAAAAGAATCGTAAGGGAATTCTACAAATAACTTTATAAGCTTGACAGCTTGGATCAGAGGTCAGCAAATTCCCTGGGGGCCAAATCTAGCTTATTACCCGTTTTTACACTTTGATCAGAACAAGCCACACACATTCCTTTATGTATTGTTACTGGCTGCTTCAGTACCATAACAGGGCAGAGTCCTTGTGACTGAGACCATATGGCCCACAAAGCCAAAAATATTTATGACCCTTTATAAAAATGTTTCTGATTTTTGGATTAGATAAAATAGACAAATTCCTTGAAATGCACAAATACCAAAACTGATTCAAGAAGAAACAGAAAATATGAATCTCCTCATACCCACTTAAGATATTGAACTTGTAGTTACAAGCATTCCCACAAAGAACTATGTACAGATAGCTTTCCTGGTGAATTCTATCAAATGCTTAAGAAAGCATTAATACCAATCCCACACAAACAGAAAGAGAGAAGGAAAGAACAATTCCCAATCCATTCTGTGGGGCCAGCATTGTCCTGATACCAAAATCAGAAGACATTACAAGAAAACTGTGGAGATAAGCCAGCCTCTTAAAAGTTAGCACTGAACTGAACCCATCACATTCTGATGGACAGTTAAAAGAAAAAACAAAAAAAATCTACTACATACCAATATCTGAAGAACCAGAGATAAGACAACCTGGAGACGACATACCACTATACCTGAGTCCCTACATTCTCTCTAGGCATGTGGTTATAGAACTCCCTGACATTCTTGTTAGAGGGGAAACCCCACCTCTTCCCACAGCTTGCATGGCTTATTCACCTTTAACAGTGCCGCAATAAAAAAGGCATATGGCCCCTTCGCCTCACCTCCATTCTGACTTGCAACACAGAGTAAAGCTTTAACCACGTCTTCAACATTCAAAGATATGTCACCAGAGCCAAATACCTGCCAACAGGACGGTCATGTCACAGGTAAGCCCTTCCACGGCCCAACTAGACTTAGGTTTTTATAAAATAAAACCTCACCACACCTCCTCTCCAAGCTCACCGGAGTCCCGGACAGTCTTGGCCAAACACCTCTGTGGTGGACTCTTACGTGTGACAGCTCTGTGGTGGAGGGAACTGGCTCAAGCAGTGACTGGGCATGTCAGTTACAAAATGCTCTGGCTTCAGAGGCTGCACCTAGTTCCTTCAGTACCTGAGTATCTGCTGAGACTCATGAGCTGAGAGCCCACCTCCAGCAGCCTCCAAACTTCAGAGGGAGTCCTTTTGAGAACATCAGTCTCCCTTGAAGGGCAGAAAGTGATAGCCCCTGATCCTCTGGGCCACACTGCGTGCCTCCGCCTTCAGTGTACTGCCCAAGAAAGGGCTCTATGAAGAGGCAAGTACTCGACATGTGTGAAGGCCCTGAATATTCCCACCTAGGATCAACAACACTGTCGTGTGGATCTCCCAAGGATGGCCCCAGGCCAACAGCATTCACCACACAGGTCTCCACTCGAAGCCCTTTCCCACACCAACCACATGAGATGCAAGCTTGTCTGGTGTCACTACCTGGAATTTGCTTTTCTCCCTTCCCCAGCCAAACGTCAGCCCCTCAAGGGCAGGGACCTCTCCCTTCTTGGGCTCCACCTATCCCTGTGTGTGGGCATAGGGTAGGCCTTGTCTGACAGATACTCACTAAAGGAGGGGCTACCACATGATATCCGAGTCCCTGGCCAACCCTGACTACCCAACAAGGTGCGGGTAGAAACCTTATGAAGCGGTCTTGCCCGCATAGAGCTGAGTGTTGGCCGATCACCTAGCAGAGAGAGGGCTTTTCAAGCCAGTCATGTTAACCGTAGGACAATCAACTCACAGCTGGCGTGTGAGCGGCTGTCGTCCTCACACATTCTGTGCAGCTGCTGGTACTCCTCCTGAGCCAGCTCGAAGCGCTGCTGCTTAATCTGGTAGATTTCCTTCTTGGCGTTGAGAGCCTCCTGGGCTACAACGAGATACTCCTTCAGCATCCGCTCCTGTTCGCGCCTCCACTGTTCTCTGGGATCCTCAATCTGGGTCAGCTCTAAAATTCCAAGAGTTACAATGTAAGTGACTTAAACGTACAATCTTTAGGTTGACAATGGTAATGAGTTACTGACTAGTTGATATGAAAATTAATGAAAGACCAGAATGCACATTATGGAAGCACCCACACAACGAGCCTCCTAGCATGTGCGGCACCTTCTACCTCTATCTACCCAGCCGAGAGGAGAAGAAAACTCCACGGGCGTGAATAGTTAATTGCAGGGGGAGACTACACCAGACAATGTTTCACAGTCAATAAATGTTGGCAGAGATGAACCCAAATGAGCTCGTCACTGTCAAACAAACAGGTGTTTCCAACCTTGCCTCACTGCACTCAGCATCGGGATGCCCTGGGCTCTGCTGGCTTGGCCCGCTGCTCCCCTGTCCCCTCCCACACTTCCCACTCGCAGCCCTTCTGCAGTCCGTGGACTTCTGTGTCGCCCCCATCCACATGGCCCCCAGTTTGCACCCTGGCTTTCTCCCCACAAGCTCCAGGCAGGGCCCATGCCTCCTTGGGCTCCAACCTCTCTCCAGAGCTCCCATCTCTTCTTTCCAACTGCCTCCTAATATGCATGTCCACCTGGACAGACCCAGAGGAATTGTGAGTCATCCGTCCACAGCACAACTCATTCTCACATGGCGCCTCCTCACTACCAGCCCCAACACCAAACCAAACAGTGGCGCTCTGCCTCCTGCCTTCCCTCTGCAAGTCAGCAGTGCCGTCTGGGGGCCACAGGGCTGACCAGGGAATGCCCCTGAGACTCATCCTCAGAGAACTGATCTTCTCCCTCACCCAGAGTATCCCCTGGGTCTTTAAGAACTGGCGATGGCTGCCCTAGACATCATAATGACTGATGACATACCCTTCTCTCCTTCTGTCGCCCCTTAGTTCAATCAGACCCTTGTGATCTCTCTCCAAACACCCAGGCTCCTGTGCCATCCCACCATCCTCAATGCACTGCCTGAACCTGCTGCTTCCCGAGCCCTGCTTGCAATGCTTTCCCACACAAACCTCTTTTAAAGCACGAAGTCCAATATCCTCTACATGTTATATGAGTCCCAAAGCTAACTTGCCAGCTCCATTTTGAGTTTCTGTCCTTTTCCCCACAAACATCCTATAAACAGATGAAATTTTTCCAAAGTCCACATATTTGGAAATGCTCATTCATGCTCTGTTTATGTTGCTTCTGTCCTCTTCTGCCCACAAGGAAACCATACCATCCCCCAATTCTCTTTGCAAAGGCACCTCATTTTGGAAGCCTCCTCCGCCCCTCCGAGCACATGCAGCGCAATGCAATGGCTGGGACCACAGCTCTCAGCACTGACCACTTGGCACACATTGCTTTTCTATTTCTTTGTTTCCCACCTAAACTACAAGCCTCTAGAAGGTGGGCACATAGCTCCTTCATCTTTACATTCTCAGGACCTCTCATTAGTCTGAAACCCAGAAGGCAATCGGTGACTGCTGGCTGCAAGCTTCCCGAATGAGGAGCAGAAGGGTCAGTCTGCTCCCTAGAGAGAGGACGGCAGGCCGGCAAGCAGGTCCGACATCGAGGCGGGGGAGGGGCCAATGGCCGGGACACCCGACTCTGGAAGGCTAGCCTCTTTTACTGCCACAACCCACCTAAGGGAGACTTCAACAGAAGGGCCACCCTAAGGGAAGCCAACATTGGAAAGCGCTGTCCCTGCTCCAAACCTGGAGACCCCAGGCTGTGGTGGCTCCATTATAACAATGACATCTTGGTAAACACATGCAGGCTGCTGGCAGCCAAAACAAAACAAGGGAGCCTTCATGGGAAAGAACTGCTAGTAAAATTTCCCTACCCAAATCTTAAATAAATATGCAAAATAATTTTTAAAAAGTGTTCTTGAGAAGCACTATCACAACAGCCAGAAGGCAGAAACAACCCTGATTCCATCAGCTGGTGGATGGATAAATAAAATGAGGTCTACCCATACAGTGGAAGGTTATTCAGCCATACAAAGGAACAAAGTACTGACACAGGCTACACCGCGGATGGAGCTCGAAAACCTGATGCTGAATGAAAGAAAGCAGACACTAAAGGTCACATATTGTATGACTCCATTTATAGGGAATGTCCACACCAAGCAAATCCATAAGGACAGAAAGGTGCTTAGTGGGTGCCAGGCTGGGTGACAGGAAGGGAATGGGCAGTGACTGCTCATGGGTTTGGGGATGAACTTGGGGTGAGGGAATGTTCTGCAACTAGACAGAGGGGTGGCTGCACAAGCCTGTGAAGGCACCAAACGCCACTGGACTATACACTTTAAAATGGTTAATTTTATGTTCTGTGCATTTTACCTCTACATGGTTGACCAAGTAAATATGTCATGTCTATGTAACCCACACACACACAGACACACACACACACGAGTGCTTGCTGGGATGTTTCAAGTAAGTTCTCCCTTTTCACCCCCTCCCACCATCTCCCCAACCCCACGCACCCTGCCATCCCAGGGCCCTCTTAGAAGGCCTCACCAGGCCTTAAAAGCTCACATGGGGAAATAAGAAGCCAAACGGAACACCACTCCAGCTCCTGCCTCAGCCCCAGAGTTCAGATTCTGGGGGCCTGGGGCAGGGCAGAGGCACAGCTGTTGGCACGTGCCCAGTGTCCCCACGTGTACTCAGCCAGCAGACTGACTGGCGTTGTTCAAACTCTGTCCAGTGCATGGAAGGTCTTTGGGAACTTCAAAGGTGGTCAGCCCAGGGGCCTCTGGTCCCTCAGCCCAGCACCGACCTGCACAATTACAATTGAATATCTGATTCAGGTTCTGTATCTTTAAAGTGGTGCTACCAAAAGTTGGCTTCTTGGGAGTTAGTTTTCTAGAGTGGGGTTTTTGGCTCCCTATGTACACATTGCTACAACAATAATTCTTCTTTTTTCCTGAGGAAAAAAGAGAGAGTTGGGTTCTCTGAGGGTCTCGGAGGGAGGAGGTAGTGTGACTCTGGAGCTGACATCATCGCCTGTACCCCACGGTGCTGAGCCATCCCAGTTATACTCAAGGTGGCCAGAAGAAAGTCCTTGCCGATCATTCAGCTTTAGGGTCCCTGGCTATGTCAGATTGCCACGTCGAATCCTTGAGCATGGAGCCTGGGGATCACTTTCCTGTGTCCGCAGGGCCTACAGAGTGGCAGTACAGAGAGGAACTCTGTACCACTTGTGGTGATACAGCAGCAGGCAAGCAAGGCTGCCCATGGCAGATGACGTATGGAGGGACAAGCAGGCTGGGTTTACAAGCGACGAGCCAGGACAGGGCCTGGGCCCCAGTGGCAGGCAGGCTTCCAGAAAGGCTGGGTAAGGCAGATGCCTAGCCATTCAGTAACACCTCCTGGGCCCGGGGAGGCCGAAGCCTGGTGATGTAGCCACAGGGCACATGTGCCCAGGCCCCTCGAGCGGCAGCCCTCACCTTGGGAGCAGCCCTCCCCCCGTGGGAGCTGCCCACCAGCAGCCGGAAAGGAAGGCCAGCCAGACAGACACCCTGAGCACACACAGACGACAGAGGCGCAGCACCAGGTCAACTGGGGCCAGGCGAGGACTGCCCTCTGTCGGTGCCTCCCTGAGCACTGCGCCTGCCCAGGCAGGTGACCCACCTACAAGCCTGCCGGCCCCTTGGATAACTGCCTGGGAGGCGTGGTACTTCTCCCCACAGCCCCACCCTCGAGTAAGAGCTGCAGTGGACTGCAGGGCTGCGTGCCGTGTGAAAGAAGCCCCACCAGGCCCGGACTGAGGCGGCAGCCCCTGCACTCAGGGGTCCCTCTGCTAATCGGGAGGCTGGCCACCCGGGACAATGCAGGAGTCGGTGCTGAAGACACCAAGAGGACAAGACGAGCCATGGACCAGTGTGAGGACGAAGTCACTCACTTGGTGGGTGTGGCGCATCTTCGGGCCCTCCCAGGCCCCGCACTTCATAAAGGGCAGAAAGCCCCCTAAAGGGAAGCCATGCTTCATGTCCTCAGTAGTGAAATATGTCAGTGACAGAAATGCTGAGGGCAGCTAGAATGAAAATGGGACAGAGTGAGGAAGTATGAGTAAAGTTCCCAGCTGGCACCAGCTGGAGGAAGGCTGATGAAGGGTGGAGATGCGATTCAGAACACAACAGAACCCATGATCCAGGGTGTGAAGCCCAGCGCCACTGACATCTGGGGTCATCTCTCTGGCGGGTGTCCCCTGCCCTGTAGGAGGCTGAGCAGCAGCCCTGGTGTCCACCACTAGATGCCAGGGGCACACCCCTAGGTGTGACCATTGAAAACACCTCCAGATGTTACCACATGTTCCCGGGAGGCAAAAATCAACCTTGGTTGAGAACCACTGCTCTGAACAGCTCCACCAAGAAGGTGAACATGGGTCAAGGACCCATTATTTTAGCTGTCATCTACACCATGTTCTCCCTGCACATAGATCAAAAAGGTTTGGTGTGTTAAAGTTAAATTTAAATTTATTAAAATTAAATGTAGAAGACTAAATGAAGTTAAGGTAACCACATGGCCATTTATTGTTCCAAGAACTTGTAAGCTCCACTTTGCAATACACAACCTGCTCATTATGAGATATTTCTATTTCCAGACTACCTGGGAAATTTATTCCTTATATTAGGTATTAAAACCCCCATTAAATATATTCCATGTAGTCCTGAGCAAAGCACAAGCTAAGGAGCTCCGTAACTGCTTCACTTTTTGAAGAAGTCAGCTAATGAAAACTTCATATGGCATTTATAAAATCCACTTTAATGCTGCCTTGGACAGCAATGATTGTTTCACTCAACAAAAAGAGTTTTTAGCATCTTTGAGATCAACATGAAAACTCATTCACATATAATAACTCAAGTGTGGCACTCTACTTACTATTTATGTGGTCCATGTAATAAATTCCAATTTGTTTATCATATACAGTTTCCCATCCTAAAGGAAGTTCATCCCCAACACAATCGGCAAAGGTCAATGGCTTTGTTATCCTGCAAAATAAATTATGAAAACAAAATTGAAAGTCAGGTCCATTTTGCATAAGTCTGCTGAATCAACTCCAGAACTCAGTTTTAATACAAAATGATATATTATATAACTGACTGCTTTTGCTCCACCTCTTTGGTTGGAAAATTAACTCACTGGCTTTGCCTAAAAAATAATCAGTGACAGTATCAGTACACTCACAATTAAAAGCATTACTATCTCAAAGTGAAGCTTCAAATACCAGTGAAATAGATATTGGCAGTTACCAAACAGGTCAAAGAGCCATCTTCCCCCCCGCAGTGTGTTTAATGAGTTGAGGGCCATGGAAAGCAGCTCTCCCACCACAGCAGGTTTTGTTCTCATTCCCTGACCAAATGCCTCGCCAAACTGTTGGTTTCTATGCATTACAGCTTAAATCTACCAAAAATGTATTTTTAAGTTTCATCTACCAGCAGTGATAAATTAAGGAGCTAAACATTAACCACTGACCAGATGCAGAAAGCCAAATACAAACATGGTAACAAAGCAAGGAGATGCCCACCAACTACTGCCTATATTCCTAATCCAGTAGGAATCAGATATTGCAATGGGTCCTTTCTGTTTTCTGGAGAAAAACAACAAAATTTCATTGTCTACAGACCTCTCTCCTTGAAGTAAACCTGATTAAGGAAGCATTGGCTTGGCCCAGACAGATAAAGGAAAGGGCTTCCAGATGGGTTTAAAGTAGAACTTACCCCTCCCTGACACCCATTTTCACACTGATTGACAAGACAGCTGTTGCATAAAACTGGCCACACCTATAATTGTCTGAGTCTGGGCAGCTATCTATTCGGTTGTCTCTATAAATGTATAATGACTGGTTCTCATAGGAATCCAATAACCTAAATTTCACTAACTCAACCCTCCCAGAACTTCTGTTCAAGTCCTTGGCCCCAGGACAGGTGAAACACCGCAACCACAGCCAAACCCCATGAGACCAGCATGAACTTTGAAGACGTTATTTCCCCAAACTGGTTCGATAACAAAGCTCTGTCTCCCCCAGTAGCATTTAGAAATTGATAAACACCATCAGAATGGCACTGACTGTAACTCGTCTTTATTTTAAACATGCAGTTTTAAGAACTTAGAGTCAATATCAAAACAGAAATATATAGAAGGTTAAAATATGCTGTGGACAGCCTCCCAAAGATAATGGACTCAAAAACACACAACATCACAAGATGAGCCTGCTGCACACTGTCTGCCCCATCCCCAAAGACCAACGTCTGCAGCACGATTCCTTTCCAGGCTGGGGATGGTGTGATGGGGGCGTGGTCCCCAGTCAAGCACACAACAGCAGGGTGTTGCACATCATTCAGATCCTGAGTTGGACCAACCCACAACACAAACAATACTATTTCAAG
Source organism: Phataginus tricuspis (assembly GCA_029783875.1). NCBI lineage: Eukaryota > Metazoa > Chordata > Mammalia > Pholidota > Manidae > Phataginus > Phataginus tricuspis. The sequence goes on along the minus strand of JAQQAC010016209.1, from coordinate 5,463,419 downwards.
ATAAACTGAGTTCTGAGTACATCTCTGTTATTCTAGATTCATGTATAAGCCTAGGAAAAAATGCCCAAGAATAGGGCATTCTAAGCACGCTTACATATAGAATGTAAGCATTACATTTAGTCAACAGACACAGGTAGGAAACCTGACCTTACAGCCCTGCTGAGCCCAATTCACTTACTTTACAATTCAGAGCTGTTATAAAACCACTGTAACTATATTTTTTAATTTTCTATCCGATAAACAGAATAAGCAATTACACTAACGCTTCCATACTCCTTGTTCCAAAAATAAACAAGCTGATGCATCTACTGTTTTAGTGAATTTTATTTGGGCTTGATATAGAATCCATATGCCTCTGATCCCACTTCCTTTCTAAAAAAAAGCATGAAGTTTGCACGACCATCCACAGAGGGAGTAGTTCAAAAGCAAGACAGTGAGGAGTCACACCTCTTGGAGTCCAGCTCATGCGGAGAGCAAGGTCTCTTCACGCACAGAGATGTTATTAAGTCCTTGCTGTTGGTCTCATCTGTCTACAAGGCCCACACTTTGAGCCCATTTACTCACTTGACAGCAGCTGGAACAGCTCAGTGATGTTTTCCAGCTCCCAAAAGACAGATGTGGTAGACTAGAAGGCAAGACTAGGGATGCCTTGGGCAGACAGAATGCAGCAAAGGGGGTAGCTGACAGCAGGGAAAAGTACATAAACTCACTCACCGGATTCACCCACTACACTGTGAAACACGCTCACCTGCAGCAGGACCCCCACAGCGGCCAGCTCCTAAGGTGGCTCCCAAAGCTGCTTGCCTCCTGGTGTTCACGTCCTCACATAGTCCCCTCCCACATTAAATAGGGCTGAGCTCTGCAACCAACCGGAAACTGTAGAAATGGCAGTATGTGGCTTCTGAAGTGAAGTTATAAAAGACACGGTGCTTGCACTTGGCTCTCTGGGACTGCTGCCATGGGGAGAACCCAGCAGCCATGTTGTGAGGTCACTCAAGCAGCCCAATGGGAAGACCCACGTGGAGAAGAACTGAGGCCTCCTGCCAACAGCCAACACCAACGTGCCAGCCATGAGTAAACCATCCTGGAATTGAATCCACCAGCTCCGGTCAAGCCTTCACATGACTGCAGCCCTGGCCACCACACCTCATGAGACCCCAAGTAAGGACCACCCAGCTAAACCTCTCCTAAATTCCTGCACCACAGAAATCATGTAACATAATGCTCGTTGTCATTTGAAGCCACTAAATTTCAGGGTAATTTGCAATGCAGCAATAGATAACTAGTAAGATACCTAAGCACCGACATCCCTTCCCAGTCTATCAGATATTTGTGCTGATAGTGGACATCTGTGCTGATGATCCAGGTTGTCCTCTATCTGGAGGCAGTGAAGTGCAGAGAAGGTTTTCACATCCTATTCAAGAACATTAAAAAACGAACATTAAACACCTACATTGTTCTTCTGATTCGTCATCTATCAGGATGATGCACATCCCGGACTTCCAGAGAGTTGCAACTTCATTTTATATTACAAATTTTGGCTTGATTTTCAATAACCGCATTGAGAACATCTAAGTTTATTGTCCTGATTATCATTCCAAAATACAAAGACTCCATGGTTCTCTATTGCACAGCACATGCCACCACGAGTATTCAAAACTGTACTACACGATATCAAAATGATACTTTTCCCTCCAGAAAGTTGTTGGTGGGTAACATTACTTTAGTAATGAGTAAAATCACTTCAGATGAATTATTCAGTTTCAGAACTTATTTGATCAGATTGCTACAATGAGGAAAGCTGAATAAATCCTGGCTTCCTTTTTCCTGTCAGAAGGGCAATGTCTGCGAGTCTGCGACAGTGGCATTCTTTTGGTGTTAGCTCTTCAGCAAGGAGTGCTTTCTGACTGTTGATGCCTAAAAAGCATGATTCCTGCATGTCAGGGTGAGGCCATGAGCCACCCGGGAGAGATCACAGACCTGGCCAAGGACAATCGCACCCGCAGCAAGGTGGTGGGCTTCATCCTACACAATCTCATGACCCCTCAACCTGCCAATGGTCATCCTTCCAACTGGGTGGAGACATTGATATCCAATAATTCTTCCTCAAGCATAGTGGCTCTTTGCAAAAGTGCACAGCATTGGTTCCTCAAAAAACTCAAACTAGAAATACCATTTGACCCAGGAATCCCACTCCTAGGAATTTACCCTAAGAATGCAGCAGCCCAGTTTCAAAAAGATATATGCACCCCTATGTTTATTGCAGCACTATTTACAATAGCCAAGAAATGGAAGCAACCTAAGTGTCCATCAGTAGATGAGTGGATAAAGAAGATGTGGTACATATACACAATGGAATATTATTCGGCCATAAGAAGAAAACAAATCCTACCATATGCAACAACATGGACGGAACTAGAGGGTATTATGCTCAGTGAAATAAGCCAGGCAGAGAAAGACAAATATCAAATGATTTCACTCATATGTGGAGTATAAGAACAAAGAAAAAAACTGAAGGAACAAAACAGCCGCAGACTCACAGAACCCATGAATGGACTAACAGTTACCAAAGGGAAAGGGACTGGGGAGGATGGGTGGGAAGGGAGGGATAAGAGGGTAAAAGGGGCATTATGATTAGCAGACATAATGTTAGGGGGGGCCACGGGGAGGGCTGTACAACTCAGAGAAGACAAGTAATGATTCTACAGCATCTCACTACGCTGATGGACAGTGACTGTAATGGGGTATGTGGTGGGGACTTGATGATGTGGGGAGACTAGTAACCATAATGTTGCACATGTAATTGTAGATTAATGATACCAAAAAAAAAAAGTGTACAGCATTGAGTTGACCAGAGCAAGCCCCCAGACTGGTGTTACAAAGTCTCCCTAAAGTTCCGTCTTCACCCACAGGTATGCCAGCCTAGGCTCTTCAGTTCTCAACTCCCTAAAAACTTGGTGCTAGATTTTCCCCACCAACTCCTTTCCTCACACAAACTCAGGGGCATTTTTGTTTCCATTACAGAAAGTTTAGGAAATAACATAAATAGGAGAGAAATGTCCATTCATACCACCATGCAAATACAACCATTATTCCTATTTTGATGTGTTTTCCTCCACCTTTTTTCTATGCATTCTTTTTATTTATTTTTTCTGACATAGTCATGATCATGCATTATACACAACTTTCTATCCTGCATTTGCCACCTAACTCTGTAACATGTTTACTTATTCACTCATACCTTGAGTCTCTCCAAAAATTACTAGAGATGACCGAACATAATAGCCCAAGTATTCTGTCCCCCTTGTTGTAAATATTTGTAAACATCACCTGGAACAGTTGAATGGATTACAATTAAGCTCTTTTGAGGACAATTACCCAGTCTCAACTGCTTTTGACCCCCAGCCCCTGGTCTAGGAATAAATAACTTGCATTTTTACAAACAGTTTGCTAAGGGAATTAACATAATTTACCTAAGCACTCTCCTATTACTGCTAGCTACATTATTTTCTAGTTCCCATTAACACAAATATTCACGAGAGCTGCTTTGGAAAACAGTTCAGCAATTTCTCACAGTTAAACAGTTTCCGTATGACCCAGCAATTCTGTGCCTAGGTGTATACCCAAGAAAAATGAAAATATTATGGCCCCACAAAAGCATTCTTCACAATAGCCAAAAGATGGAAACAACTAAGGGCCATCAACGGATGAACAGATAAATAAAACATAGCCTATCCATACAATGGAATATTATTTAGCCCTAAAAATAAAGAATGAAGTACTGATGCATATTACAACATGGATGGCCCTTGAAGCCATTGTGCTGGGTAAGAGCAGCCAGACACAGAAGGCAACACGTTGGGTGCCCTCCAGCTATAAGAAATGTCCAGAATAGACAAATCCATAGTGACAAAAATGTAGATCAGTGGTTGCCAGGGATAGGGGAAAGGTGGCATGGGGAGTGACTGCTAACAGGTGGGGAGCTTCCTCTGGGGGTAATAAAATTGTTCTGAAATTTGACAACGGTGATGGTCACACAACTTTGTGAATATAATAAAACTGTACACTTTAAATGGTGAATTCTGTGGTATATGTAGATTATATCTCAATTTAAAAAACATCTCTGTATATAAAGCTCATAATCCATATATACAATTGTTTTCTTCGAGAGACCCCAGAAGTAAATTTATAAGGTTGAAGGATATGAAGCTTATTTTTCCATGTTAAATTCAGACAGTAAAGTATGAAGAATAGGAAATAAAATTACTATAATCCAGAAGCCCTGGATTCGTTTTAGCTTATTTTCTTCCCTTCATTTGCCTATATTTTTCCACAGCTGATGCCACTAGATCAAATTTGATACACTGATTTTTTCATTTGTGTACTTCTTTATGCCCTTTAACTCTTGGTCAGCACCTCTCTTATCATGTTGGAATATTCCATCATGTGCAGTACACCGCAACTCATTCATCAGGCGCCTCAAGTCATCTATACAGGTTTGCTCCAATTTCTGCTCTTTATTGTAAATAATGGATAGAAGCTTACAATAAACACTTGAACTATACTGCCAAAGTGCTTTACCATCAGCATGCACTCCTACCAGTGAGGTAAGAAATGGTCTTTTTCATCACCCTCCGGGGATATCCTTAATGCATTGTTCAAGGGCTCAGAGTAAGTCCGTAGGGCACAAGTGGCTTTACTTTCAAGGAACAAGTTGGTAGGGAGTCCAGCCTAAGTCTGATCACATTTGCAGAATGAGGGGAGGGGTGACATGGGAAGCAATGGCTCGAGTAGCAGGGAACCCGCCATCCTCACACTTGGAAGCATGCTCTGATACTGGGCCTTAAGGCCCCAGGCCAGCTCTCCCCAGTCTCCTCCCTCTGTCCTCTGCTCTGAGCAACATTAACTCCTCAGAGATACGCCCACTGCAGATTCTCCCCTAATAAGGGGCTCCTCTTGGCCTGAGCAGAGGAGATGAGTGTGTTTTGCTGGCCATTCTTCACAGAGTTGGCCCATGGGAAGGGACAGAATGATGGCTGGCTTCTTTTCGCTCCCTTTTCCTGATGCACCCTGCAGGGCTCTCTGAGAACCGGCACGGGACCCTTTCAGTCAGAGCCAGTTCCAAGACAGCCATTTCTTGCTGTGAAACCTTGGATGGGTAATTCCATCTCTCTCTGTGCTCAGTTTCCCAATCCTCAGAACGGGGATGGTCAGACAAACCTCACTGGGTCATGTCAGCTGGGTGCGGCCTCTTTAGTCCCGGCCTGAAGACCAGCTCCATGCCCTCTTCTGCCAGCCTCCCCCTTATTTCTCCAATAGGCTTGCTTCCGCCTGTATTAGTTTCCTTTTGCCATTGTAATAAATTACTGTAAACTTGGGCTTTTATTATTTGTTATCTTACAATTCTGGAGATCAAAAGTCCAGACTGGCTTCACTGAACTAAAGCCGAGGACTCAGGTAATGCTGGGTTCCTTGTGCAGCCTCAAGGGCAGAACTGTTCACTTGCCTGGTCCAGCTTCTAAAGACAACCTGTGTTCCATAGTGGCTTCCTCCACCTTCAAAGCCTGCCAGGGCCACACCAGGCTCTCCCAGACAGGATGCTATCTCTCTGGTTCTCTCTCTTATGCCTCCCTTTTCCACTTATAAAGACCCTTGTGATGCTACTGGGCCCACCTAGGTGACCTGGGATAATCTCCCCGTTGCGAGATCCTTACCTTAGTCACATCTGCCAAGTCCCTTTTGTCATGTAAGGTAACAAACATATTGACAGGCTCCAGGGATCAGGACATGGACATGTTGGGGGGCCATTATTCTAGTGACCACAGCCAGCCACTGGGGAAAGCAGTCAGTAGTAGTTGGGCGCCTTGAAGACCATGCCCTCCTTCCCAGCCAAGCTCAGGGAGCTGGAATATCTGACATTAACTGTGCAAAACTGCAGAGCAGAGAGGCGGGTGGCAGCAGGTGAGAGCAGAGGGAAAGTATCAACACTGATTCTTGACACATTTTCATTACCAAAGGAGGCCAGGGTGACCCTGTGGTGCTTGTCACGACACTTTCATCCCCTAGAACAAGATAATCTCTATGGTTCCGATTCATGCTTCTTCTTAATGTGACATTCAGAGGATGCCGTTCATCCCAATTTCATTTCCAAACCAGTACTCAAGAAATTATAATGATGTCTTCCACCTTTTCGAACAGACCTGGCTCACAATGAGTCTCAAAGCCCACCAGAAGTGGACGCCAGTCTGTTTGGAGTTACCTACATGGTGAATTGGACCCTGTTGGCTCTGCTCGTTGCTTCTCCATCTTCAATGGCATAACACTGACACTCGAGAGCCAGGGTTCTCACTTAGTAGTGAGCCCCTGAGCTCCTCGAGGCTGCACAAACATGTCAATGAGCATAGTCCAGGGCCTTCAGCAGATTCCTGAAAGTGGTGGTCCCCCCAAAATACAAAGTTGTGAAGCTCTTTTAGAAAGAGATTCCTCATTTCTCTATCAAGTTTGAAATAGTGGTGGATGTACTACAAACCTCCCACATTGATCCTGAAAACTCACTTGAATAATCATATTTACATTTTAACTCCAGATATTTATTTAGAATATGCATATACTTGAGCTGGCAATTCTCATCAAGTCCCCATTTTAGAATTTAGGGTAAAGAGTAATCATACCTGGAACTCAGCGTAAACATGGCAACTGACACTTCAGTATATTAACACAGCATGAGTGACCCAATTTTGGTGATGAGTCTTAGAATCGTTCTTGAATTATATTTGTGATTTCTGTGTGAAAAGATTAAGTCTTCCTGAGAATCCCCCCTGAAAAAATACACTGTCAGTCTTTTCATCAACTCCAGAACAAAACTAACAGTTATGGTTCATGGACAAATGCCCAGACCACTCTGAAGAGCAAACAGCTCCTCAAATACATCTCAAGGGAAGAGGAGACAGTGAAGTTTTATGAATGGCAGTGAAACCACAAGACAACTGCCCACAGAGAACCCCTTCCCCTGAGCAGCACTAAACTGTATTTTCAGAAGAATTCGTTTCCATGTCTTTGATTAAAAAATGAAAGGCCCACCCCCAGACTCACTGCTTCAGGACAGACAGGTTTTACCACTATTCTTTATACCTCAACCAGGTACACCTCTCTGTGATTTTTCTAAGTGTCATTCCCAGGAACAAAACATCATTTAGGGAGGCACATGTCTTTCTTAACCTCCACATGCAAAGCCAGGTGCCAGCATGTTCCATAGGCAGAGCTTTTTCACAGTGAAGAAGCAGGCCAGCTAGTTGAAGGGGGACGGGAGGACCGGCTCACAGTCAACAGGCCATATTTCTGTTAAGGACAGTGCTGATCACTTTGTAGTGTAATCATTATCTGACATGGCTGCCTCCCCTATTGGTCTGTGAGATCCTTGGAAGAAAGGATGCTGTTTCTCTCCTTCACCTTGTTAAGCCGGAGCCCTCACATACAGCAGGACTTCATTAAATTTCTCCATTGATAAATTTCATCAGACCAATTTCTGAAACTGATATCATAACAAACCCAGAACAGAGACAACAAGCCGTCAAGGAGCAACCGGAAGAGGACAGACTAGAGAGACAGAGTGGCACGTCGACTCGGACTGAGGTCAGAAAGCCTAGATGATAAGAAAAGCAGGGCTCAGGGGGCCAAAGCGCTATAGGGTCACTCCTCCCTGACAGCTCTTCTTACACAGAGGTATCCTTAGAAGAAAGAAAGGCGGTTCAGCAGGCCACAGAGCTGGTGCAATGTCCCTGAACTGGTGAAATGTCTTTTGTTCAGAATCTCTATTGACCAAGCTGACCTCTCACCTGCAGTATCACTGCCTGGGTGCGGGGCTGCCCGCCGGGACGGGGAGTCCAGGGCAGACAGAGGCAACATCTTGGTAAGATGAGCTTTTCTACAGCAAACAATGAACTGTCCAAAGACAAGCCAGTCAGGAAGTTATTTCGGAAGACCAGCAAATTTCCCAGAGGCTCTACTTCCCAGCGATGCTACCACGTTCTCACCCAGGATCAGGCACTGCTGAACAGAAGTCAAAACCCCTGAAAACAAGACGGCGCACCAACTGGGTGACTGAGTAAGCATTTGGGATCCTCGGTATATATTCTGTTGAATCACACCAACAATGGACATAGACTGCAGTAACTTTTTAAGACATTATGGGAGAAAAACTTGCCCTGAGGAAACTGCACTTCAAGCTGTTACTAGTGAGCACGAGCCTAGACTGTCTCGCTGTGCCTTGGTTTCCTCATCTTTACTATGGTGTGGTGAGGCTGAAGCGCTGTGACGGATCGATATCAAGGTTTCCGGAGCTTATTACATACTCCATAAATGTTCATTTTCCTTCCACATTTTATTTCTCTCTAAAAACTGGGAGAATGTCATTACTATTCTGATTTAGCAGCACAATATTGTGCATTAAAATACTGAACATAGTTTAAAAGACTGGGATCCAGATGCTACAACATAGAGCTGAGCAAGCCAACCACAGGCCAAGCTGCAAGTCTGCCGCCCCACGGAAACCACCCCCGGAGGGGGAGGCGCTCCTGATCACAGCCATCTGAGCGCCTCACCCAGCAGGGTCCCCTGCCACGAAAACAACAGAAAGAGAATTTCTCATCAACCCTGTCAAGTGCACAGTTCTGAGATAAGGGAAAACACTTTGTTCACCTGCACATATGAGCTCAGAGTAAAATAAAGACAAACTTCAGCCCGGTTGGTAAAAAGAGTTCTCTAGGGCAGTGCTGTCCAGTAGAAATACCATGAGAGCCACATGCTTTATTCAAAAATTTCTACTAGCCACACTTAGAACAATAAAAAGAAATAGACAAAATTAAGTTTAATAACATATTTTATGAGACCAAATATACTGAAAAAACCACCAACTTAACACATAACGATTATCAAGATTATAAAAGGGATACCTTACTTTCTTTTTTGGCATGAAGTCTGTGAAATCTGGTGTGTTTCACACTTAGAGCCCATCTCCTTTCAGCCGGATCGCCCATGCGGCTGTGGCTACTGCACAGGGCAGCACAGCCCTACCAGTTCTGCCGGGGCTGGCTTCTGCCAAGGCCTACAGTGAAACCTGCCGGCTCACACAGGCTCAGACGGGCTCAGACGGACGGCTCTTAAATATCTAGACTAAGAAGCTGTCTCCCACAGCCGCTAGTGGGGACTGTGAAAAAGCTAGGTTTCTAAGACCACACCACCCTCAGGCAGGGAATTCTTTACTTCCCTCTGGCCCCTGGCTACCTACCTGCATTCCCAGCAGCCCATGGAAGCTGCTGTTCCCAAACACAGTCTTCTTTCCCTTTGCTGGGTCTCCCTCCTGCCCCCTCCTGTTCAAATCCTGAATCATCTTCCAAGATGTGGCCCAGATTCTTCCTGTCTAGATCCACCCCATAACAGCAGGAAGGAAGCTGGCCTTTCTCTCTCCTCCTGAAAGATTTACTAAAACTGTAAGTCGAATGTGGCTATTTGTTCACGTCACACTGCCCTTAGCGTTTGTTCACTGTGGGCAAGAGTGGCATGTCCTCGAACTCTGACCTGTTCCCACAGAGTGTCCCCCCATAGGTGCTCTACTGCACACACAGGGTGAGTCACAGACTTGACCTCATCAAGCGGCAAACGGTATCTGCCCTCAAACGCAGGCGTAGACCTTGTTCTGATGCACAGCTTTATTGTGCTTGTGTTACTGTGCTTCACAGGTACTACACTGTTCACAGATGGACAGTGTGTGGCAACCCTGCATCAAGCCAAGTCGATCGACTCTCAGCACCAGTTTTCCAACAGCATTTGCTTGTTTCACGTCTCTATGTCACATTTTGGTCATTCTTGTAATATTTCAAACTTTTTCATCATTATTATATTTGTTACAATGATCTGTGATGAGTGATGAAAACATGCTCAAAGCTCAGATTAGCATTTTTTAGCAATAAAGTATTTTTTAATTAAAGTATACACATTGTTTTTTAGGCCTGATGCTCTTGCATATTTAACAGACTACAGTATAGTAACATGACTTTTGTATGCACTGGGAAACCAAAAAAAATTCATTTGACTCACTTTACCACAGTATGTGCTTTATTGTAGTGGTCTGGAACAGAACCCACAATTCCCCCGAGGTGTGCCTGTACATGTCTATGGCAGCTCTAGAGCTGTTTCCCCATGGCTCTGCCTTCCCAGAATATGCTCATGAGCAGGTGTGCAGATATAAGACTTGAGAGCCTGGATCTGCGGGAGTGGGCTGCAGTGAGACGGATGCACCACTTCCTCTTTGGGGAAGGGAGTAACAGGTGCTCAGGGTCTGTGCACCAGTGCGACAGGAAACTCTGGCTAGTCACATTAGGAATGGCATCCTGGACGCACAGTGCTAAAGGAGGGGAGCCAGTGCAGGCTGGAGGGCCCTCGCAAGGAGACCCCAAAGTCAGCTCTGAGCCTTCCAATGTCCCGTGGCTGCCTTACAAGCTTGTCCTATGTATACACGGACCAGCCCTCAGTACCCAACCCCTCTGGATGGACCCAAATGGGGCCTCCTCCCCGGGCTCAGACCAGGCAGGCTGGCCACCATGGAGAACCCGGCCACTGCCGTCTCAGTCAAGAGGGTGGAAAAATGACGCCTCCCAAGAGAGTCTGACTTCTGGAACCCATTTTTTCCAAAGAGGAACCAGAAAAGCAGGCATCAAAGTACACACACAGACAGAGAGCAGAGCAGTAACTGTAAGAGACTGGAGCAACAAAGAGGACACGGCAGCAGGGAAGGGGGTGCCTAAAACCAAACTGTGCTGATGGTTACGTGGCTCTATACATTTATTAAAACTCATCAAACTACACCGAAACTGTGGATTTTGTGGTACACAAATTATACCTTACTCATGGTATATGAAAAATAGACAGGCACATGCATTCACACCATAAAGAAACAATTTCCGGATTCCACATCTTATGAAACACTCGGGAGAAGAAAAAGAAAGAACTGAGGAGGACAAGGGTAGTAGAGCTGGTTTCACTATCATCTCACTCCTGTTGCTGTCACATGTATCTGGGGATTTTGATTTGTGAATTCCATGTCCTGGCTAATCATTGTCCCAGAACATCTTCCAAATAGTTGGATATGTGTTGAAACATTCTCTAAACTCATCATTTCCAATCCTCTGTATTCATTCATCACGTTACTCTGTATCAGCCTCTCATGCTATTGTAACAACCCATTAGTAAGCAAAGAAATGGATTGAAAAGGTGTCAATCAGTGTTTTAGTTTAAACAGACAATACTGGAACATATCACACCTCATAATGGCAGCACAGAACATACTAGGTCATGAAACTTTGCTTTTGGCTGTGCGTGCGATACAAAAGAGTCTCCTCACTTTCAGCAGCAGCCGGTACTCGGAAATGCAATGCTCCAGGATACGCGTATAGGTGGACATACCAGTCATACGAGCAGGGAAGTGCTTACTGCGCAGGCCAGCCGCCTACACCCCAAAGGTTTGTAGACACACCTGAAAGTGTGCAGCCACACCCCCAGCCCCGGGGAGCCCTGTGCTGTGCTCGCCAGGCAGGGATAACCTCCCTTCCTCTGCATGACACTTTGAAGAGGTGGATCCATTACCACCACCTCCGTTTCCCCTGAAATGAAGGACCCCGAACTTGGGGACATACGCCTAGGAAGTGTGCAGGGAGAGGGGGAAGAAGTCCACTGGGTAACCAGCCAGCTCTCTGCACTACCATGGAGCTCAGAGAAGGGATTCCAACAAAAATTCAATGGCGCCCAGGGCTGGTCAGGCCCGAGCCACTACCCCTGAGGCAAACACTGGCCAGAGAGATGCTGTATTACTCTACAAAAATAGTAAGTGTATATATACACCACATTCCATTTTTAAATATCTCTCTCTCACCCTCCCCAGGTTTCTATGATGATCGCTCTGACCACAGTAGTTAGGGGAGTCAGTGAGTACGGTATTATCTCTAATACGGCCAAGATGCTCGATGAGGGGCTTAAAGGATGCCTTCAAAAATAAAACACAATATTGTAAAAGTTTGGTTCTTAGTACTGAATACAACATACAGGAAGGGATATTTTAAAATTAAAAGGGGAGGTTTTTAGGAAGGATTTCGGGAAAAAAGCAACAAATAGTAACAATTGACGGAAGAAGTAAATTCAACCGAAATGGGAGAGGAAAACCAGCCCTGGCCAAGGAGAGCAAAGAGGCCCAACAATAACATTCTTTAGAAATGTCATCACAGGGGGAGGCGGCCCGGGAGGGTCCCCGTCAGCCGTGCAGACAAGCGGCCGGCCGGCATGGTCCTTGGGGCTCCGCGAGCTCCACTTCAGCTCTGCCAACACCGCCAAGTGGAGGCTCTCCCGTCATGCCATCCCCAGTGGCAGAAAGTCCTATGCCAGGCTTCCAAGAGTAAACACAAAAGGCCTTTATCACCCACTCTTTTCTGCATAAAAACTACCCCAAAAAAACTTTCCAGCAATCTGTTTCCTTTTGGCATGAGAATTCATTATTTATAGATGCACCTTTGCCTATATCACCAACTGAATCTGAGGACAAGAGCACAGGGGAAAGTGCCCGGTCACCTCTGACACTCAATCCTCATTAAGTTCCTAGGGAGGAATGTGCCAAGGCAGGATGCAGGGAATAGTAAGCTCTCAGTGGATCTCTTTGGGTCTCTGAGATAAGCCATCAATCTCTGCCTAGAAAATTGCGCCCACACATACACACTAAATGCTGCCAGTCCGGGAAGTCCAGCTACGGAAACCCTCATTCCCAAAGGCTCCACCCAAGGGAAGACAGAGCCGGCGGAGGGCGCAGCTCCTCGGGCAGGGGCCAGTGTCACTGCAGTGGGCTCAAGGCCCGAGACAGAAGGGCCCCAAGACCAGTCTGCCATGCATGGGGGTGGGGGGCGGGGGGGACAGTCCCAGATGGCGGGGGGACCTGCCTTGGCCCCGCGCGGTGGGGGGGGGGTGGCAAAGGGAAGATGCTCCAAGAAGGCACGGGCCCTGCTTACAGAGAGGAGGGGTGCAGTTTGCAGGCGGGGCCAAGTTAAAGGAAATGGAGGCAGCCACACTATCAAATCTGCTTTATAGGAAGATCCCATGGGCTGCAGAGAAAATGAGGGCAGGAAGAGGGACAGGAGGCGTGGGCAGGAAAACAGGGATGGAGCCAGGCCTTGACCCGCTGTGAGGCCACGCACTGGGACTTTGACCAAGGTCGGGTAAACATCGCCTCCCCGCTGTACACTATGGGAAGGGTAAGGACACCAGTGCCACTCTGTAACCACGTCTACTCACTTCCATGACCCTGATGGATTCCCTTCTGAGGGACCTTGGGAAGGCACTGCGCCTGAGGTCCTGTGTGGTACATCTGCACAAATGCTCAGTGTGAAGGTGCACGAATGTTCATTATCAGTGTGAAGGTCTCTAGGATACAGGCTCCCCTGCTACTCTAAAGGAGGCAGGAATGGGCTGCTGCGGCCTTTATCACAGCATCCCTAGCAGAGGCCCAGCACACAGGCACGTGGACAAATGAGTGCCCCCAGGCTGGTGTCAGGATGTCCTGTAATGTAGGAAGATAACCCCAAAATAACAGGCACCCATGCAGGGACTCTGTCATTTTGCTCTATATCAAGTCGCAAGAATCATAACAACAAAAAAAAAATCATCAGAGCAGTGCTAGGGGCTACAGTACTTGAGCAGTCCCACCAAGTGGCTTAATCGTGAGCCCCAAACTCTCCTTCAGGACTGAAAGGAGGCTTGTCTCCCACCTACAGAAGCGTAACAAATACGCTGCATTATGCCAACTACTTGAAATTTTACACCCTGTGGACCCAAGCCAGGGCACATCACCATAAGCACACCACCACCAGTGCTTCTTTCTCTCATACCATGCCGCCCTGGCTGAAATCTCTGGGCCCTAAAGCCTCTGGAAGGTCATCAATGTCCACACCGCACTAGGCCAAGCCCTTCCAGGCCGACCATGCATGCTGGATTCCAGTTAGTTCCCTTGGAAGACACACTCTGAGCCCTCTCTAAAGGTTCCTCCCATCTTTAAAACCACCACTAGAAAGCCTGTAGAATCACCCCTTCAACCATGCAAACACGGACACCTATGGCTGTGGCCTGGGTCCCTTCTCTCTGCTGAGGCACACTCCCACCTGGAGCCCTGGCCAGGAGACCTGAGGTCCAGCTGGGTATGACTGCTGCCAAGTTAATACAAACGCACATCACCAGCTGTCTCCAAAATGGAAAGCAACACTTAGAACAAGTAACGCACAATTTTCCTGAAATACATTTATTCTGTCAAACTTCAGAGTGGACATGCCAAGTCCAAGCCACCAGCACTTGAAGCCTGGGCCAATTGAGCAGAGTTCAGTACTGTCACCAGACGGGGCCCTTATGAGAAACCCAACCTGCCTAATTATACAGTACAGCTACCTGGCCCATCGTAATCACTGAAACACTGCTTATCAGGAATCCACAGTGAGTTCCTTCGCTGAAGCAAACCTTGCGTGCCTGAGGTCTCTTGATAATGGCAGAAGGGACATGAGAGAAGCAAGGAGTTACTCCCAGGACCAGATGCAAGGAAGGCCCAAGGGCCACACACACCAGTGTTCAGACATCAGCCCGGCAATGCAGCTGCAGAGAAGGAGCCTGCAAGGACACAGGCCTCTCATCTCACACACAGCCTCCAAAAACCAGCCCGGTGCTTTCAACCCTGCAGTGACCTTAACTCATCTTCTCATTCCAGGAGTCTACAGCCCCCTTTCTCTGGAAAGGCTACCTCAAAACAGGACCAGGCAATCCTGCTCCAAGACTGCTCTGCTTTGAATCGACAATGAAGGGCAAGTGTCCTCAGATGCCCCCCACTGAGCCGTGCACACCACAAAGTCAAGGATCACAGGAGTCTCCCCTCTCCAGTATCTAGTACAGACCTGACCATACAGTAGGTGTGCACTGTCCTCAGACAGCTGGAAGGATGGAAGGAGAGAAGGCTGGAGAGAGGAAGGGAAGTCTGGAGGGAAGAATGGACAGAGAAAAGGAGGGATGGAGGCAGAGATGGACTGAAGGATGAGCAAAGGAATTGATGGAGGGATGGATAGATGGATAAATAATTGGATCAGTAGGTGGGTCAATGGATGGATGGATGGATGAAGGATGAGCAGAAGGATGGATAAGTGGAAAGAAGGAGGGAGGGAGAAAGGAAGGGACAGACAAATGAAGAGCCCATCTATATAGGCCAGTGGGGAGGAAACCTCTTGAAAAAGAGGAAGCAAATGGTTATGAGTTAAGGGAAAACGCCATCCTCCTATCGGGTCTCTCCTGCAAGCCAGAATTCCCAGATCAGGCCCCTTAGGATTTACAGGCAAACACATTCATTCCAGGCAGGCTTAGGCGGCTGGAGGACAGCCTGGTCCCTTCAAGTCTTAGTTGAGCTTCATTTCCTTAGATTGCTTTCCTAACCAGGAGCTGGAAGGCAACAAAAGAGGAGACGAAGTCAACAGTAAACACACACCAACCGTGGAGAAGTCGCCTCCAACCTTGCTACCAATTTGATTTTCAGTAGGGCCACTTTGAGAAAGGGTCGGGTGTTACAGAGAGAGGCTTTCTGGCACTGTCCGGTGTGGCAGCCACTAGCCACAGGTGGCTATTTAAGTCAAATTAATTAAATAAAATGAAAAGTTCATTCTTCAGTTACACTGGCCACATTTCAAGTACTCAAGAAACATATGTGGATAGTGGCTGCCATGCCGGACGGGACAGACAATGACTACTGCCTTCATCCCAAATGTTCTGGCGGACAGCAGTGCAAACAGCCAAAGGGCCGTGGGAAGACGCTGTTCTCCCAGGGGAGGACGGGGGTGAACCAGAGGAGTAGAGAGGGGCAAACGCTTCACTGAAATGGTTTCTCTGAGCAGCAAACGCTGTAAGGTTTAAAATCTTAAAACACTCCAGCCACTTGTGGAAAGCAGGGATCCATATCCGGCGGCTCTGGGACAAAAGAAAGGCGGGCAGTCTGAGAGACTGCCTAACAAGGAAGCCCTTAGCAAGAGGGCTGCTAAAGGGGCAAGGATTGCACAGAGCTTACTGCTCAGGAAAGAGACAGGTAGACAAAATCGTCCGGGTGCACTCTGCCCAGCAGGTTGGCAGCTTTGCCATATAGACTCTCATATTTAAGGAGGAAAAAGAAATCTTCCTCCTTAGACAATCTTCAGGTGCTCTAGCTCCCTGGCTGGCTACACAGCTCCAAGGACCCCCTCCGTGATACGCAGCCTACTGAACCTTTCTCCCGGCCAGCCCCATGTGGCTTGCAAACCGGCAAACCCTACCCAGGCGTTAGGCCAGCAGAGGGAAGATCTGTCTACAGCAACTACAAACGCAAAACACAGAGGCTTATACCTGTGTGCTCGGCCCACTGGTTCAGGCAGTGGAGACAGGCATAGCAGCCGGGTAGCAGGAAACAGCTCTTTCCTCCCCCCAGGAACCAATACCACTAACCTGCGACCCCCAACATTGCTTCAGGGACTGAGCAGCTCCAGGAAGTAGAGCTTCTGGGCACTAGAGGGTGCCACAAACAAATATGAAATGCCAAAGGAATCTGGTTCAGAGTAAAATTATTAATACCACTCCTGAGAAGATTTAAATGACATCAACCTCATGACTCTTCCTGAAAGGGAGTTCAAAATAAAAATCATTAACATGCTCATGGAGGTACGGAAACACATTCAAGAACTCAGGAATGAATTCCGATTGGAGATCCAATCGTTAAAGAGCACAATGGACGGTACTAAAAGCAGATTCGATACGGCGGAGGAGATGATAAATGAAATAGAAACTAGAGAAGAGGAATACAAAAAAGCTGAGGCACAGAGAAAAAAAGATCTCTAAGAATGAAAGAATATTGAGAGAACTGTGTGACCAATCCAAATGAATGATATTCACATTATAGGGGTACCAGAAGAAGAAGAGAGAGAAAAAGGGATAGAAAGTGTCTTTGAGGAGGTAATTGCTGAAAACTTCCCCAATCTGGGGAAGGAGATATACTCTCAGGCCATGGAGGTGCACAGATCTCCCAACACAAGGGACCCATGGACAACAACACCAAGACATATAGTAATTAAAATGGCAAAGATCAAGGATAAGGACAGACTATTAAAAGCAGCCAGAGAGAGAAATAAGATCACATACAAAGGAAAGCCCATCAGCTTATCATCAGACTTCTCAACAGAAACCTTACAGGCCAGAAGGGAGTGGCATGATGTATTTAATGCAATGAAGCAGAAGGGCCTTGAACCAAGAATACTTTATCCATCATGATTATCATTTAAATTTGAAGGAGGGATTTAACAATTTCCAGATAAGCAAAAGCTCAGAGAATTTACCTCCCACAAATCATCTCTACAGTGTATTTTGGAGGGACTGCTATAGATGGAAGTGTTCCTAAGGTTTAATAGCTGTCACCAGAGGTAATACAACCACAGTAAAGAAAGTAGAAAAGCTAATTACCAAGCAAATGCAAAAATTAAAATAACTATCTCCAAAGTCAATCAAGGGATAGACAAACAGAACAGAATATGATACCTAATATATAAAAAATGGAGGAGGAAGAAAAAAAAAAGAACCCTTAGATTATGTTTGTAATAGCATATTAAGTGAGTTTAACATTAGACTCTTAGATAGTAAGGAAGTTAACCTTGAACCTTTGGTAACCATGAATCTAAAGCCTGCAATGCCAATAAGTACATACCTATCAATAATCACCCTAAATGTAAATGGACTGAATGCACCAATCAAAAGACATAGAGTCACTGAATGGATAAAAAAGGACTCATCTATATGCTGCCTACAAGAGATCCACTTTAAACCCATAGACATACACAGACTAAAAGTGAAGGGATGGAAAAAGATATTTCATGTAACTAATAGGGAGAAAAAAGCAGGAGTTGCAGTACTTGTATCAGACAAAATAGACTTCAAAGCAAAGAAAGTCACAAGAGACAAAGAAGGACATTACATAATGATAAAAGGGTCAATACAACAAGAAGATATAACCATTATAAATATCTATGCGCCCAACACAGGAGCACCTACATATGTGAGACAAATACTAACAGAATTAAAAGGAGAAATAGAACGCAATGCATTCATTCTAGGAGACTTCAACACTCCACTCACTCTGAAGGACAGATCAACCAGACAGAAAATAAGGAAGGAGACAGAGGCACTGAACGACACAATAGAACAGATGGACCTAACAGACATCAAAAGAACTCTACACCCAAAAACAGCAGAACACACATTCTTCTCAAGTGCGCATGGAATATTTTCAAGAATAGATCATATGCTAGGCCACAAAAAGAGCCTTGGTAAATTAAAAAGATTGAAATTGCACCAACCAGTTTCTCAGACCACAAAGGTATGAAACTAGAAATAAATTACGCAAAGAAAATGAAAAATCCCACAAACACATGGAGGCTTCACAATATGCTCCTAAATAACCAATGGATCAATGACCAAATAAAAACAGAAATCAAGCAATATATGGAGACAAATGACAACAATAATGCAACAGTGCAAAATCTGTGGGACGCAGCGAAGGCCGTTCTAAGAGGGAAGTATATTGCAATACAAGCCTACCTCAGGAAAGAAGAACAATCCCATATGAGCAGTCTAAACTCACAATTAAGGAAACTAGAAAAAGAAGAACAAATGAGGACCAAAGTCAGTAGAAGGAGGGACATAATAAAGACTAGAGCAGAAATAAATAAAATCAAGAAGAATAAAACAATAGAAAGAATCAATGAAACCAGGAGCTGGTTCTTTGAGAAAATAAACAAAATAGATAAACCCATAGCCAGACTTATCAAGAAAAAAAGAGAGTCTACTCACATAAACAGATTCAGAAATGAGAAAGGAAAAATCACAATGGACACCAAGGAAATACAAATAATTATTAGAGAATACTATGAAAAATTATATGCTAACAAACTGGATAACCTAGAAGAAATAGACACCTTTCTAGGAAAATACAACCTTCCAAGGCTGACCCAGAAAGAAACAGAAAATCTGAACAGACCAATTCCCAGCAAAGAAATTGAACCAGTAATCAAAAACCTACTTAAGAACAAAACCTCTGGACCGGATGGCTTCACCGCTGAATTTTATCAAACATTTAGTGAAGACCTAATACCCAACCTCCTTAAAGTTTTCCAAGGAGTAGAAAAGAGGGAATACTTTCAAGCTCATTCTATGAGGCCAGCATCACTCTAATACCAAAACCAGGCAAAGACACCACAAAAAAGAAAATTACAGACCAATATCCCTGATGAACATAGATGCAAAAATACTCAACAAAATATTAGCAAATCAAATTCAAAAATACATCAAAAAGATTATCCATCATGATCAAGTAGGATTTATTCCAGGGATGCAAGGATGGTACAACATTCGAAAATCCATCAACATCATCCACCACATCAACAAAAAGGACAAAAACCACATCATCATCTCCATAGATGCTGAAAAAGCATTTGACAAAATTCAACATCCATTCATGATAAAAACTCTCAACAAAATGGGTATAGAGGGCAAGTACCTCAACATAATAAAGGCCATATATGACAAACCCACAGCCAACACTACACTTAAAGCGAGAAGCTGAAAGCTTTTCCTTTAAGATTGGGAACAAGACAAGGATGCCCCACTTTCCCCACTTCTATTCAACATAGTACTGGAGGTCCTAGCCACGGCAATCAGACAACACAAAGAAATAAAAGGCATCCAGATTGGCAAGGAAGAACTCAAACTGTCCCTGTTTGCAGATGACATGATATTGTACATAAAAAACCCTAAAGAATCCACTCCAAAACTACTAGATCTAATATCTGAATTCAGCAAAGTTGCACAATACAAAATTAATACACAGAAATCTGTGGCATTCCTATACACTAACAACGAACTAGCTGAGAGAGAAATCAGGAAAACAATTCCATTCACAGTTGTATCAAAAAGAATAAAATATCTAGGAATAAACCAAACCAAGGAAGTGATAGACCTATACTCTGAAAACTACAAGACACTCAGGAGAGAAATTAAAGAAGATACCAATAAATGGAAACACATCCCATGCTCATGGATAGGAAGAATTAATATTGTCAAAATGGCCATTCTGCCTAAAGCATACAGATTCAATGCAATTCCTATCAAAATACCAACAGCATTCTTCAATGAACTAGAGAAAATCGTTCTAAAATTCATATGGAACTGAAAAAGACCCCGAATAGCCAAAGCAATCCTGAGAAGGAAGACTAAAGCTGGGGGGATTATGCTCCCCAACTTCAAGCTCTACTACAAAGCCACAGTACTCAAGACAATTTGGTACTGGCACAAGAACAGACCCATAGACCAATGGAACAGACTAGGGAGCCCTGATATAAACCCAACCATATATGATCAATTAATATATGATAAAGGAGCCATGGACATACAGTGGGGAAATGACAGCCTCTTCAACAGCTGGTGTTGGCAAAACTGGACAGCTACATGCAAGAGAATGAAACTGGATTATTGTTTAAACCCATACACAAAAGTAAACTCGAAATGGATCAAAGACCTGAATGTAAGTCATGAAACCATAAAACTCTTAGAAGACAACATAGGCAAAAATCTCCTGAATATAAGCATGAGCAACGTCTTCCTGAACGCATTTCCTCGAGCAAGGGAAACAGAAGCAAAAATGAACATGGGACTACATCAAACTAAAAAGTTTTTGTACAGCAAAGGACACCATCAACAGTACAAAAAGGCATCCTACAGTATGGGAGAATATATTTGTAAATGACATATCCGACAAGGGGTTAACATCCAAAATATATAAAGAACTTACATGCCTCAACACCCAAAAAGCAAATAACCCAATTAAAAAATGGGCAGAGGATATGAAGAGACAGTTCTCCAAAGAAGAAATTCAGATGGCCAACAGACACATGAGAAGATGCTCCACATCACTAATCATCAGGAAAATGCAAATTAAAACCACAATGAGATATCACCTCACACCAGTAAGGATGGCCAGCATCGAAAAGTCTAAGAACAACAATGCTGGCAAGGATGCAGAGTAAGGGGAACCCTCCTACACTGCTGGTGGGAATGTAAGCTAGTTCAACCATTGTAGAAAGCAATATGGAGGTTCCTCAAAAAACTCAAAATACAAATCATTTGACCCGGGAATCCCACTCCTTGGAATTTACCCAAAGAATACAACTTCTCAGATTCAAAAAGACATATGCACCACTATGTTTACTGCAACACTTTACAACAGCCAAGATATGGAAGCAACCTAAGTATCCATCAGTAGACGAATGGATAAAGAAGAGGTGGTACATATACACAATGGAATACTATTCAGCCATAAGAAAGAACAAATCCTACTATTTGCAACAACATAGATGGAGCTAGAGGGTATTACGCTCAGTGAAATAAGCCAGGCAGAGAAAGACAAGTGCCAAATGATTTCCCTCATTTGTGGAGTATAAAAACAAAGCAAAACTGAAGGAACAAAATAGCAACAGACTCAGAGACTCCAAGAAGGAACTAGTGGTTACCAAAGGGGTGGGGTGTGGGAGGGCGGGTGGGGAGGGTGGGAGAAGGGCATTGTGGGGTATTATGTTTAGTACACATGGTGTGGGGGATCATGGGGAAAACAGTGTAGCACAGAGAAAGCAAATAGTAAATCTGTGGCATCTTACTACACCCAAGGACAGTGACTGCATTGGAGTATGGGTGGGGACTTGATAACATGGGTAAATGTAGTAACCACATTGTTTTTTCATGTGAAACCTTCATAAGAGTGTATATCAATAATACCTTAATTTAAAAATAAATAAAATGTTAAAACACACTGACACTCGCACAGTGAGTCTCAACCAGGGGCCATTGTGCCTTCTGGGGACAGCTGATGGTGTGTGGAGACATTTTTAATGGTCATAAACTGTGGAGGGGAAGGGCTGGTACAGGCATCGGGTGGGTGGAGGCCAGGGAGGCTGCTCCACACCCTGCAGTGCACAGAATGGCCCTCCACAGAGGATTCCCCAGCCCCAAATGTCACTAATGCCACCTATGAAAATTATCTAAAATAAGTAAAGTGCTGAATGTATAAGGAGGTGCCCCACAGTGCTATGTGCAACAAAAGGAGAAAGGAAACACACCAAATGTCCAGCAAGGATGGGGCCACTGAATGACTGCACACCAACACGCACGCAGCAGTGACTCGCCTGAGTACCCACCACTGCCAGGCTCTGCTCAGGCACTGTGGGCCAAGGGAGCAAAACCCAAAAAGAACGCCCACTCTCGTGGGGCCTACGTGGGAGAAGTTTTGAAGTGTGTCTGATAAGACGCTGTAATCGCTTGGAAGTGCTTTGGTTACTCCTGGCAGGGAGCAAGGGTTGCTATACAATTACTATAAAATTGTTAAAAAATATATGAACAAAGGACTTTTGGCTCCTTTGTTTATGAAAAGAAAAAAAGACTACCGAAGACACCAAAACACAGCACTAATTGTAGGTAGAGGGCTAGGTGAGGTTGTGGTGAAATAAAATAAGCCATTTTTAAAAGGGAGAGTTTACCTAGAATCCTACATGGCCTCTCCCCTCTCCTCTCCTCTCCTCCTCCCACAATCCCCGCAGACAAGTGTGGCCACCACCGAACTCCTCCAGGTCCCTGCTTCTCTCGGCCTAGTAGAAGGGCAAGGCAGGTAGCAGCTGCAAGGCCGCTCGGAGGCCAATGTGGTTTGCAAACGTGTCCTGTCTGGTTCACAGCACTGGCACCCAGAGTGTTCTACGAAAACCCCAACAGGTTGCCAACATTTAAACCCAGGAGATTTCATTTCAAACACTTGGATTTCTCTCCTGAAAATCAGAAGAGCTAGCAAACAGGGATTATAGTCCCCAAAGACAAAAAGTGGCTAAAGCTGATTAGGGCCATCCCCTTTAGAAGGGGCCACTCGCTAACTTGCCAGTCCCCACAACCCTGTTACCTCTGACAGTTGGCCATTCGGTTGGGGGCCCAGCCATGGTGGGCACTGTGTCTGTCATCACTGCAGCAAGCTGAGGCATAGAGCTGGGAAGTCCTCCCCAGGGAACGGCCCAGCAAACAGATGGTGTGCACAGAACGCCTGCCAAGCGAAGGCAGGCACAGAGCTTGGTGTAAATGATGCTCACAGTCTCCGGCATGTAATATTAGCTGAGGAAGAGAGAGCTTGTGGACGCCACCGTAGGAGCGGCCCTAGGAAACTATAAAGTGCCATCATTTGTTTCAATATTCACTGCGGGAAAGCTATCTGACACGCTAGGTGCCAGGAGTTAACCTCAAGGAATTCAGCTCAGCAGGGGAGCAAATAAATAACAAATCCCCAGTAGCCAACAAGCTCCTCCATGTTGGGGGCCCAGAGAACTAAGGAAGCTCAGAGGAAGACAGGATTCAACGTACACATGAATTATGTGTACGGGCAGAAGAGCAAATCCTTATCTCCCTCTTCAGGGCTCTGAAACAGCATTACAATGGCATTTATAGCTATCTGACCTTTCTTTCCGCCTTACAAACCTCAGTGTTTCTGGTTTCCAGGATCAAGGCTTATCTGTCCATGTTTCATAAAGAGGTCGAAATCATCGACAAATATTCATTCATTGCCATGAACAAGATCGAGCCCCATAGACAGTGGTGGATTTCCACCCTGACTGCAGTAAGAATCCCCGGGGAAATTTGGATTCACCCAGGAAGCTGGCTTTAATTGATTTGTGGTGGAGCATGGGCAATAGTAGTTTTTAAATGCTCTTCGAATAACTGTAACTTGAAATCTGGGTTGAGACAACTTGTATAAGTGATGCTCACAGGTAAACAGTCATCTGTCTCTTGTGTGCATGGCGTTTCCACGTTGAGAGATGATAGGCGGGTAGAGGCGGGAACCATATATGGGGAGCACATGATCTGCTATTTTAACCAGCATCTGCTTTTCAAACTGAGAATGCCACCTTGAATATCTGAAATACCTCCAGAAGGGTAATCAAATATTTAGCCACCCGCCTAGGAGTGGGTGAGAGTACTGCCACTTGCCAAGTGCAGGGATAGCTCTGGGAAATGAGAGACTAGGGCAAGCCCCAAAGAGTATATGTCTAGCAAAGAGGAGAGAAAAGCAATGTGCCAACCAAACATGTGGACTAAATACATTTCACGATGCTATGCGTCTGCATGCAGTCAACAGTAAAGAGCAACACTTACCCTGGAGTCAGCTCCTCCTTTTTCGGAGGGAGACAGTGGCTCTAAAATAGTAATGGATTTTTAAGACTGGCTCAGAGAGCACGTGCTGAGCATGAGATGCAGGGCTGACCAGATTATTCCAAACAGATGTTGCTCTGCCTTCTCTCTCACTACAGTTGAACATAAACATGATGTAGCACCTAAGTACAGCAAGCCTATAAAAACTGCCCTGCAAAAACTACCTTTCTCCGTAACTTGTAATTTAATCAAGCACATGCACTTCCAGGGAACTGATCCCCTTTGAGGTGGCCTTCTTCTTCTCTTTTCCCACTCACCAAAAGCCGATCTTAGGAGTCCCTCTGTTGTCCCCAAAGTCTGTGGGAAAATCAGTCGCTTTGGCTCAGCAGGAAAGGTGGGGAGGGAGCAGCAGGGAAGGACGGAGGGAGAGGCACGCACAGCACAGATGGTCTGGGGTGGCAAGGGCAGGGCTTGCCGCCAGGGGGGCAGAAGGCCTTTTCTCAGAGGGGTTCCTAGGAAGCGGAGGAGCCCTGGGAGGTGCCTCGCTTGTCCCTGCACCAGCTTCCCATCAGATGAGACCATCTTTCACTGGGAAGCTCCACCAACTGCCCCAGGACCATCCCACCTGCTTGATTTTGAGCCAAACCCTGAGCCATCCTTGGGAATTAAGGGTACACAAGGTAGGGGAAAACAAGCTGACAGTATCTTTCTTGGGAGTGGAACACCACATTCTT
Source organism: Phataginus tricuspis (assembly GCA_029783875.1). NCBI lineage: Eukaryota > Metazoa > Chordata > Mammalia > Pholidota > Manidae > Phataginus > Phataginus tricuspis. The sequence continues at coordinate 5,438,379 of JAQQAC010016209.1, read as the reverse complement.
CCACAGTCACAGGATTCAAGTGATGTTATAAGCAAGCACCAAGTGCTCTCTGCCACAGAAGAAACCACAAAATAGCTCAGGCCCACCTCCACATCCTGCAGCAAGTGCGGGGCGCCCTTCCCGTGGGCACAGAAGACAGAGGCAGATAGGATGCGCCTCCTAAGAGGCCTGGCAACATGGTGAGTCTTGATGGTACTTTGAGGGGGCCAGGCTGTCCTATAATGCCAGCGGGCACGACAAAGGCAGCCTGCTGCACATTTCATTAAATGCTCCGCACAGACATTCTGGGGGTGCGCAGGGAGCTGATGCTGGCTGGTTCTCCATGGAACTGCGGGGTTCTCTGTGTTGATGACACCTGCCCATTCAGGTTACCAGCCACCTTAGCTAAACCTACTCCACCACGCAGCTGTTAGTTTCGGCAGGGAGGGAGGTGCATCAGGACCCCTGGGTGACCTAAGGGTAAGGGGCTGCATTTTCTGTTTGTTTGTTTGTTTGTTTGAAGAAAGTTTTCCAGGTGTATTTTAGGAAGACCTAAGAATCACTGGTCCAGTTCAATGGTTCTTGAGCCCAGTTGCTAACTGAACCCACCAGGAGAACTTTTCAAAAATGGACACTAATTGAAAATGGCATATCTCATTAGGGTCCAGTATCCAGAATATATAAATAACTCCTAAAACTCAACAACAAAAAGGCAAACAACCCAGTGTAAAAATGGGCAAAAGGCTTAAATAGATATTCCTCCAAGATATACAAATGACCAAAAAGTACATGAACAGATGTCCACTATCATTAGTCACTAGGGAAATGCACATCAAAATGACAGTAAGATACCCCTTCATGTCTACTAGGATAGCCATTTTTTTTTAAATCAAATCAAAAGCCAGAAAATAATTATTGGTGAGGATGCAGAGAAAATGGAACCCTTATACATTGCTGGCAGGAATGTAAAATGGTTCAGCTTCTGTGGAAGAAACAGTTTGGTGGGTCCTCAGAAAGCTAAAAATAGAGTTGCCATATGAGCCAGCAGTTCCACCCCTGGGTATGTACCAGAGAATACTGAAAGCATGTATTCAAAAAGATACGTGTACATGGATGTTCACTGCAGCACCACCCACATAGCCAAAGATGGACACACTGCAAACATCCGTCAAGGAATAAAGAGATCGACACAGAGTGCTCCACCATACAATGGGATGTACTGGGCCATAAAAAAGAATGAAGCCCTGATACGTGCTACAACATGGATGAACCTTGAAAACATTATGCTAGACAAAAGAGACCATACATTCTATGATTCTGTTTATGTGAAATGTCTAAAAACTGGCAAAAATAGAGACAGAAAGCAGACTGGTGGTTGCCTGGAACTACAAGGGAAGGAGGAATGGGGACTGATACCTTAATGGGTACAAGGTTTTCTTTGCGGTGGTAGAAATGTTCTGGAACTAGACAGAGGTGGTGGCTGCATGACATTGTGAGTGTATTAAATGCCACTGAATTAATAATGATTAGTAGTTAATTTCATGTTATGTGACTTTTATCTCAATCTTTAAAAATGAAAGAAAAATAGGTATCGGGGGCTTCCTGGGCCCTGCTGATCAGAATCTTCTGGGGTGAGGCTTTCTGTGTGTGTGTGTGTGTGTGTGTGTGTGTGTGTGTGTGTGTGTGTGTACAAATGCAAATACACACAAATGTAATAGCTCCCCAGGTTAATCTTACATGCATCTATGATTGAAAAGCACCCGGTTAGGATGCCGTGTATATAAAGATGCAACCTTAATATAAAAAGAAGAGCATTTCTGCGGCTAAGCCCTCAGGGTTTTACCTGATGCTACACTATCATGGGTAGAGAGTCTAATATGCTGTCCCTGCTTCTCTCTAAAAAAAACCTATGCATTTTAGAACAACATAAACAGATGTGTAACACTCAAAAAAACAACGGAGATGACAAAAATTACAACTACAAGGCAGTCAAGAGCAACATAACTAGGACAGTGCATAGGTTCAAAACCATGTCCACATAAATGAAGACAAAGTGGAGAGGTGTCCTTGGGACCCAGGGAGTGTGGTGTGCTCGGGAGGAGCACGAAAGCAGGGCAATGCTAATGGGTTCTCCTGAGAGCTGACAAGCAGCAAAGGCGTAGGTGAAAGGGCAGCTGCGGCCCAGGCCAGCTCAGCAAAAGGGTGATGATCTAACTCAGAGCTGGCTGAGCACCCGGTTAGAGATGCCGCTGGGCAGAAAGCACCCAGCCACCTGCCTGCTGCCAGCCAACATTTAGTCTGTGATTCCTACGGGAACCCAAGGAGCAAGGCCACCTCAAAACAGAAATGATGCCCATAGCTTCAAGCCTTTGATGCTCCAATTCTGGCACTGTAGAGAGCTCCTATAGGTCTTTAGAAAGCTGGCTTTATTAATCTTGAGCGGAGATTGTGCCACACTGTCTTATTACACAATCTCGCTGGAGTGGAGCTAGTTACCATGGGGCCACTATACATGGTATTCCTATGCTCCTTTACAAACAAACTGGTAAAACTGACACAATTCCTCCAGTACTTTCTTTTCCTTGCTTCCAGAGAATTCTGACTTTGATCCTATCTTTCCAGTAAGTATAAGGCCTAATTATCAAAAGAACAGTGGCCTAAAGGTCACACTTCTATATCACCTTTACTTTCCTGGGAGGGAAAAAGAATTTCAGTTTCCTGAAAGCCCATTAATTAATATAAGAACAGCAAGTTTAATACAGGGCTACCTACCTTTCTGATGAGAAAAAAAAAACCAACACTTCTTACACCTCCCAGCTTTGCAAACATTACCAGCCAACTGCTTCACAAAACTAATTTCATTAACTCATATGCCTGTGGTACCATTATGTCATTGGTTTGCTTCATGGAAAAATCTCCCAATTGTCCTTTATTTTAGTAGTTTGGAAAACGCCAAGTACCTTGTTGAACTCTGGGAAGAGAGGTGAAGCAACCAGACAGCAGGGAAATACAGGAAGGTCCCGGGAAAGGAGAGATGCACAGGCATGCTTGCTTTCTCGGTTACACCTTCATGAAGAACTCACCACTGACAATGACTAGCTCCTGGGGAATCCAAGTTGTCTTTGAACTACCCATGAGTTTGGCGAGCATTCCACAAACTAATCTTGCAGCTCAAGAAGGTAGAAGAACCAGCTTAGCTCTTCCTCCTATCCCACCACCTGACTGGGATTAATCCCCAGGGTTTTATAACCCCCAAAATGATAAAAGGAGCATTTGTCCCCGAAGTGACATGCTAGGGTGTTATTTTCTCCGGGGATAAAAAGGGACAACATCCACTTCAACCACTGAAAGAGTGGCTATTACCCTCCCTGAAACAGAAGGGAAGAAAATGGTAAGTTTCTCTATAAGATAAAAATTAGCCCATGTGAAGGAAATGCAGACTGTGGATTCCAAATATTTACTGAACTGGCACTAGATTGAAAAACTGACTTGCTGACAATGGCTCAGGAAAAACAAGAATTTTATCAGTTGCATATTTATATACAACTTGATCGCGATGCATATTTTTTAAGGAGCTGAGTGACAAATGGCGTATGAAAAAGAATTCTATCAATAATTTCAAAGGCATAATAAGTCTATAAGTTCTTATTTTAAAATTGAAAATAAGTATGTCTAAAGCTCCAACAGAGAGCTCAGTGTTGAAAGTTGCTCAAACAGAAATTATTGGTTCTGGCCACCATGGTGGCACTTAAAATGCAAATGTTTATCTGCCCATCTCCCTTAAGTACATGTGAATGCAAGAAGCTATTCTTGGTAATCCTTGACATTTTTGTCAATATGCCATCTGCATGCTGACATCTTGGAGGTTTATGATATTGGAGGGGGGAGGGCTTGGTTTCTGGTGTCTTGGCTCTTAATACTGAGATTAACGAGATGACAATCTGGGGTTAGCCTGGGCCAGACCAATCACAGAATGATCTAGCTGAGATGCCTTCTGAAGCAGCCTGTCTGCGGCCAACAAAAGGGCGCCACAGCGCATCTTCTGAAGGAAAGTCACAGTGTGAGAAGGCTCCACAGAGCTGGCCGCCTGGGCTTGAGCCTTATCACTTTAAATCCCAAACCACCCAACCATTAGAAAGCAATAGCCCATACCTATTTTTTAAGTAATAATAATAAAAAAATCACTTTCTAAACATAAGAATTTATGGGCATTCCAAGAGCATATATAAATCTTCTCTACAGACATACTCTTTAAGGACATGGACAGCTGGACCACTAAAACAAGAACACGTGCACCCACTGCACAGCACTTCCTGCTCCGTGAACCCCTTCTGGCCTATCCGCAAAGCTGAGGAACAGCCAGGAAAAGGCCCAGCCCCGTGCTGAGCCAACATGACCGCATGCTCTCCACCTGGCAAAGCCCTGTATATATTCCCCAGGCAGCAGGGAGTCTGAGGAAGGGCCTCCAGGCGGGCTGAATCACACAGGCAACTCAGAGTCCAGGTCCTGAAGAAACCACATATGTCTAGGTGTGGAAGCGCCCCTGCTCCCACCTCCGGGCCTGAGCCACCATCTCCTGGCCCTGGGAACAGCCGCCGTCTCCCACCCTGTCTCCTTGTCTCAGCTCCTGCTCTTGTCCCCCACAGCAGAGAGACCCAATAATAGGGTAAGTCTCCCAAGAGAAAGGCTCCCCCACCTGCTCAGGGTCACAACCAGAGTCCCCACAATGGCCCACAGGCCCTTCAGGGGCCACCTCACCCCAACCACAGTCCCCCAAGGCTTCTGCCTCAGCACCTGCACTTCCTTCTCCCTGAAAGCCTCAGTCCTCAGATACCTCAGACTTCCTCCTCATCTCCTGCAGCCATTGCTCAAAGGCCCCCTTTGAGGCCCCCTTAACAGCAAGGCCTCCCAACACCCTACACAAACTAGCCACCCTGCCCGGCCACCTCACCCTGCTGGAGTTTCTCCCCATTGTGAGTACTGACATGGTCAGTTATAGCCATTTGCTACCACTGCAGTGTAAGTTCCCCAGGGGCAAGGACCATCTGAGAATGGCTCCTCAGTGTACCCCTAGCAGATTCTCAGCTCAGCTCTATTTACAAATGTGCTGGACTACCCTTCGTTGTGGGCCATCCTGTGCACTGTAGGATATGGAGCAGCAGCCCTGGGCTCTGCTCACTAGACGCCAGTACCAGCGCCTACCCACAAGCTGTGACAACCAAAGATGTCTCCAGACACTGTCACATGTCCCCTGGGAGGCAAAGCTGCCCCTCCCTGACAAGCCCTGTTTTAGTGCAATTAGCTACCTTAAGGGTGGGACTATCTCTTACAGCTTTGGGCACATGCTGCCAGGAAAACATCTAAGCTAACTGTGGAAGTGACTGTTAACTGTTTTTTGCTGCCTCTCTCTAACCCTGCTTCACCCACTTTCCCACCTCCCATCAATGGCATATGAACCCCCTGCAAACAAGGACTGTCCAGAGGTGTCAGTATTGACATGCGCTCAGAGAGTTTCCTTCCAAGGCCCAATCAGCACAGCAATTTGGGTAAAAACTTAACTTCATCCCCAAAATAAGTTTATCTGTGCATTCAAATGTACACCCAGAAGCTGTTAATACACATATGAAAACTGTCTCATAGATAGTGCACAAGGTTGCCGAGAAAATGTAGCTAAAGATCTTGACCTTGAATCAACTTCTTCTATTCTTACTATCTGTCCAAAATTAAGTGTCCAATACTAATTATGGAACAAGGTCTAATCATGTGATGTGACTTTAAAAAGTCTCTAACATCACCAAGTGCCACAAATACCAAGTTCCAGAACAAGATTACATCCATACCCAGAAATCAGTAATTCTATACACACCTGGGGTATTTTCAGATTTGTATTCAAGCTAATACAACAATAATGAAAGCTGAAGATGTGAAAGCTTTGGTTGTGTTAACATGCCTCACAGACAAGCACGACATTGATAACAGGTTGGCAAACTAGGGCTTGTGAGCCAAATCTGGCCTGCCTCCTATCCTCATAAATAAAAGTTTTATTGGAACACAGCCAGGCCCATTCACACGTATGTATTATCTCTGGCAGCTTTCGAGCTACAAAAGCAGAGTTGACCAGTTGCAACAGACATCCTAAGGTCTGCAAAGCTGCAAAGCCTAAAATATTGATTCCCTAGCCCTTTACCCCTTCACCAAAAAAAAAGTATTGATGGTTCTGCTCTAATCTATTAACTCTTTTTAGTACCATTTCATTTCCAGCAACTTCTCTCAGCCAACCAACGAAAACAAGAGAATGCAAAGAACAGCTCCAAGCAGAGAAGAAAAATAGTTACTATGAACTCTGAGCCCCTTGTCTTTACACTGGTGGGTCCCCAGCACTACACAACTATGAGGAAGATGAGGAAGCAACTCAGAAGCAGAAGTGACATCATGGAGGGAGGAAATTCTGATAGGCAGAAGAAAAAAAACACTGAAGAATCACCAAGCTGAATGACTAACATGACCACAAGAGTAACTAAAATGTGCCTACTATGCACTAGACATAAGTGCCCCCATTTTACACAAGAAAAAACTGAGGCTCAGGGAGCCCGAATCCTTCCTTAGGGCACACATCAAATGGTGGAGCTGGGAGTCAGACTCAAGATCGTCCATGTCTAAAATCAGGGCTCACCCTTCTTGGGAAGTCCCTGTGGTTAGTGGTACATTCCAGGACACAGCAATGCCCATGTCCACCTATACAAACCCTAACTATCAAGAAAATGTTACATGTTAATCTGTCTAGGAAGAAACAAAGAGCATGTAATACAATTTTAGGAGGTTCCTCCAAAAATGTGTGAAACCTAAGAATGCTGATAGTTAAAGGCCCAAATATTAACTGGTCCTTTATCTACACTCTTACCTTACTCCAAACACTGCCACCCAATCAGATATCATGTCGACTTTTCTAGAACAAACAGCAGGGCTAGTGAGTCAATCTATAAGACAAATTCCCCTCCATCAAAGAGGTAGTTTCCTTCCTGAAAACCATATTCTTAATCGAATAATTATTACCAGGTTGTTACATGGCGGTATTCGTCCCTTACAGCTGTCAAACATCCTGGGCAATGTTACCATGGAGCTTCTTAGTAAGTGTCCCTGGGGATTGTATGGACATTCTGAGAAGCCCAGACACCTTTTTCACAATTAGCAGCCACCAAGTCTCAACTAATAGCCTGGCTACCCAACAACCTAGGCAAGGCACCGCCTGAATTGAAACGGGTTCACTTGAAAAGCTTTTTTGAAACTTTGAGATATAATCTGCATACCATAAAATCCTCTCTTTTTATGTGCACAATTCAATGGTTTTTAGTCAATGTACTGAGTCGTACAACCCAGAATCCCACGTTAGGACATTTCCTCACCCCAGGTACATCCCTGTGCCCAATAACAGCCACTCACCTTCCCTGCCCCCAGCCCCAGCAAACATCCATTTACTTCCTAGCTCTATGACTTAGCTTCTCTGGACACTATGTTGTCTTTTGTATCTGCTTCTTTCACTTAGCATCTTGTCCTTGAGGTTGACCCACCACTCCCCTTTTCATGTGAAACCTATCCAGTCCTTAGGGATTGTATCTAGTGACTGAACACTGCAGTTCAATGCTGGGTTGGGTATGAGGCTGGGAAAGAGTTGGAGAAACCACGGAAGGCTCTCCACGAATCACTGTTCAGTGGACGCCATACAACATATGTAGGCTGGTGATGGCAGACACGAGTATTCATTCCTTACTCACCAATATTCGCAGCGTGTGGGACAGGCACCTCTGGGGGCATCTGCCCTTCTCAAACCAAGCCTCCTGGACTCTAGGAAGCACAGATGGGCTTTGAGAGGTCTGTTATCCTCCTGAATGGCTAGGCAAGCTTCCATGTGTGTGCATCTAATTGTTTCCAAACACAGATCCTCCATCATGTGTCAGATCTTCCAGGGCCCATGACTCCACAATGCTTTAGAATCCTGATACTCTGCCATGAAGGCTCAGAGCACTTTAAAGAGGTCTGCCAATGGACCAAAGCTAAATGAATGCCCATAACCAAGAGATGTAGGAAAAAACTTACAAATATTAGGTTTGAGCCATACAAATAGCAACAATAGTTCTAAATACTGCTGAATAGAGAAAAAGACATTAGTGGAAAAACTGATGAAATCCGAATAATATCTGGAGTTTGGTTAATAGTAACATATCAAGATTGGCTTCTTAGTTCTGATAAATATACTACACTGATATAAGATGTTCACAATGGGGGAAACTGTCTTATCTTTTCTGTAATTCTAAAACATTCTAAAACAGATGTATATTAAAGCAAACCACTGGGTTGTGTTCATCCCAAGACTAGAATCTCTCCTAAGGCAAACACGAAAAAAAAAACGCACTACACAGAAAATAATTGCCTGTAAGCAGCATTACAGTGATAGTATTTATATATCATAAACATCAGGGGGCAATGTAATGGTCAAAAACAGGCTTTTTTTTATAATTTATTTTGGTATCATTAATCTACAATTGCATGTGCAATATTATGGTTATTAAACTATCCCCTTCATCAGGTCCCCCCCCCATCAACCCCATTACAGTCACTGTCCATCAGCGTAGTGAGATGCTATAGAATCACTACTTGTCTTCTCTGAGTTGTACAGCCCTCCCCGTGCCCCCCCAACATTACATCTGCTAATCGTAATGCCCCTTTTTCTCCCTTATCCCTCCCTTCCCACCCATCCTCCCCAGTCCCTTTCCCTTTGGTAACTATTAGTCCGTTCTTGGGTTCTGTGAGTCTGCTGCTGTTTTGTTCCTTCAGTTTTTTTCTTTGTTCTTATACTCCACATATGAGTGAGATCATTTGATACTTGTCTTTTTCGGCTTGGCTTATTTCACTGAGCATAATACCCTCTAGCTCCATCCATGTTGTTGCAAATGGTAGGATTTGAAAAACAGGCATATTTAATAAAGAATGGGATTAGCTGCTCAGTGTGGCAGCCTATGCCCCCCCAGAAGAATGAAATTCATCTAGTGATGAAAACTGGAGGGCAACATGGGATAGAAAATACATGAGGGAGGATGCCTCTGATGGCTGCAATAACAGAAACCCCAATTCAACCGGCTTTAAAGGGTAAGGAGACCTTGTTACTTCACGTCTCACATATGGAAAGGTGGTGCAGACAGGCAGCTCTAGAACCGTAAACTGTCCGCCCATCCCATCCACCTTGTCAAGGACGCAGCCATTCCACTCTGCTCACCTCTGGTTCTCAGCCAGCTCCCGCCTGGCTTTTGTGGCAGCTACATAACTGCCCAGACTCCAGATTTATGTGAAGACAGGCTGTCGATTAGCAGAAGTTACTTCCATGTAGATCTGTGGGAACAAGGAGCCTCCCCCCCAGTCCTACCAGTCTCAGACCTCCCCTTCAGAGCTCACTGGACAGCTCCGGCCACAGAGATCCTGCCTCGGTCAACTGCAGGCCTAGCTGTTCTATGATTGGTTCACAGCAACCTAGACACTCTTAATATTTGGAGCCAGATCATTCTTCGTTGCAGTGGGGGCTGTCCTGCACTTCAAGACACTCAGCAGCACCCAAGGCATCTACCCCTGAGATGCCAATGGCACCCCACCTCACCCCCAGTTGTGATAATCAAAAATGACTCTAAACATTGCCAAATGCCCCCCTGAGATATAAGTGATATTTAGCAAGCACATATGTGCAAAATCACCCGCACTGGGGATCCACTGGCTTTGAGCAATTAGGACTTCCCCAATCAGGCTGTAGAGGGGGGTCACATCCCCCAAGTCAAGATAAGGGGGGCCACCCCAACAAAATGGGGGTCTAATAGCTGGCAAGGAGGGACTGTTCTTAAGAACTCTAGAATATATGAGAAAAACTAAGTGAAATGCAGAATATTATTATAAATAAATAAAACCTGTTTCTACATGCACAATTTTTATATTTAACAAACACTTACTGAGGGCCTACTACAGGCTAGGTACTGTAGAGAAAAAGCAGGGTAAAATTTACTCAAGTGAGTTAAAGAAAGAAGATGGGTCTTAAAAAATTTTTAAGTATAAAAAACTGGATTTGTTTCCTTTATTCTCTGATTTCCTTTTTGACTTTTTATTTTGATGTAATCATAGACTAACAGAAAGTTACAAAGAAATGTACAGGGAGTTTTGGGCACCCTTCACCCAGCCTCCCCCAGTGTCACATCTTGCACAACTATAGCACACGCCAAACCAGAACTGATACTGGTACAATGCAGAGACCTTATACAGCATTCACATGCATGCGTGTGTATCTGTGTGTGGGTGTCTGTCTGTTTGTATGTAAGAATGTAGTTCCATGCCATTTTATTCCGTGTGTAGCTTACAATCAAGATACAGAAATACTCCCCAAGTAGGAGCCTCCCTGGGCCACTCTTTCATAGCCACACCTACACCTGCCCCCACCCCTAACCTCTGGCAGCCACTAACCTGTTCTCCAGCACTATAGTTTTATTATTTGAAGAATGCTTTACAAATGCAAACATACCAGTTTCCTTTTATGTGTTGTGTTGCCTGGAATGGGATAATGGTTTGGGGCTGGATTGCCACACGGCTTCCTCTGTAGGGGAACGGGCTAGCAGAGGGCTCTCCCCGTGACCCGGATCCCAGAGGGTCCTTCCTGCATCTCCAGGACTGTAAAGGGGGGTGGGAAGAGGTAGACAGCAGCTGGGTTTCTTCTTTCCTTCCGCATGTTCTGAGCAGCCACATGTGCACACACACAATTCCACAATTCCCTCAAGTGGCCTTTCAGGCCCCCTGAAGTTCATAAAGAATCGGGAGGAATGGCACTCATTTACCTGGGAACACAAAAGAATAACCGTACCATACCTGCATTCTTCCAGGAACTAGAACGTTCTGTACCTTTAAACCTTAGCTTTCTATTCGTATTTTTTTCCAGTTTTACTGAGGTGTAATTGACATGCAACACTGTGTAGTTTAAGATGGACAATGCGTTGACTCGATATACTTATATATTGCAATGTGTCACCATAGCACTGGCTAACACCTCCATCACGTCACATAATTACCATTTCATTTTTGTGGTGAGGAACAGTTGAGACTTACTCTCTTGGCAGGCAATGTGAGCATGCAATACTCTTAACTGTAATCACAATGCCATGCATTAGATGCCCAGAACGAATGTGTACTTTTAATGAAAAACCTTTCTAGAAGCGGTCATTTTCCTGCCTTCTCATCTGAAGTAGTCTTAATTTGCATGCTACTTAAATCATCTACTCTAACTTTCCCAGGTTGTCTTGTGACAGATGTAACATCCTTTTTTGAAGAAGGAGAGAAGTTCCTACTGAGGGGATCCTTGACTAAAGGATTCCCACTGGCTTTTATGATTCTGCACCCCTTCTCTAGTTGGTTAGACTTCCCACTTGGGTCCCCATATCCTGCATGCCCCCACCCCACCCCCACTGACCAATGGTTATCTTGATTAGGTTCCATTACTCGTAAGATCAGGGGTCAGCAAACTTCTTCTGTAAAGAGCCAGAGAGTAAGTATTTTCAGCTTTTTGGGCCACATGGTCTTTGTCTAGCAACTCAACCCTGTCCTTGAGTGGTAGCTTGAAAGCAGTACCTGACAATAAACACCCAAGTGTGGCTATGCTCTAATAAAACTTTACTTATGGGTGCTGAAACTTGAATTTCACATATATTTCATAAAATACTATTGTTTTATTCCTTTTCAACCATTTGAAAATGGAAAACTCACTCTTATTTTGCAAGCTTGTACAAAACAGGTGGTGGGCCAGATTCAGCCTGTGGGCTGCTGTTTGTCAACCCCTGTCCTAAGGTCTCCTAGGGCCAGCCATCACATTTGGGAAAGTTTACACTTAATAAACACTGGTTCATCAACTAACAACAAGCACTGTTGTTCTCGCAGTACATGTGAGAAAATCTAGCCACGAGGTAATTCCGGGACTTGCACGGCACAGGTGGTGGGAGCTGACCTGGACCCTCCGCGTACTGACATCAGGGCTGCCTCACAGAAGCACACTGGTAACCTTTCCGTGGCTGGTTTATTACTTTACATAGCCTTTTCGTTTCTCCCAACCACCTCAGGAAACAAAAGGAAAAGGCCTGGGTGAGGTATAGTAACAAACTAAAAGTTAAGTAACAGCCTAAAAGCTAACCTCTCTGTTCTTTGATCCTCAACTGATCTTTGTTAAAAGGGTGCCAGCTGCTCCAGTGGGCAAAGTTTACACAGCAGCCCTAGTTAGGACCCCATGATGGCATGTCCCCTGCATTAAGCCAAAAGCAGAAGCACACACCAGACTCCTACAAGCACTGTTGGATGAATGCCATGAAAACCTTAGGCTGGGTGAAAGGAGCCTACCACGAAAGGTAGTCCAATTGCACTTGGATGAGATGCCCGGAAGAGGCAAGGCCACAGAGATAGGAAGGAGGCTACTGGTGGCCGGGGGTCGAGAAGGAGGAACGGGAACAGGGAGTGTCTGCTCGGAGGCACTTTTGGGGCTGATAAAAATGTCCTGGAATTCAACAGTGGTGACCGTGGCACAACCTTGTGAAACACTAAAAACCACTTAATTGTGCACCTTAAAATGGTGCATTTTACGGTATAGGAATTATATCTCAATTTTTTTAAACAGGGATCATTTTCAGGGCAAATCCAGTTGACCCACACAGTCAGAGGCCTCCCCCACCCTACAGAGAAGCACCTTTCCCCGGGACAGAGTTCCAAGTGGCAAAAGGCATTCATCTCCTGCAGCGGCTACACGGTGTCCCACCACACAGCCTGGAAATGGCCTGCTCACCCTGGCAGCACTGTCTCCTGGGGGAGCGCAAGAGCCCAGCAGCAGCTCTCCACAAGACCCACCCACCAGACGGCAGGGCTTGTCCCCAAGGGCCAGCCAGCCGCCTTTCTCCTTCCCTCACTCTCCCTCAGCTCCTTGACCTTTAAGGAAACAAAAAGGCCCCTCCAGGTGGAAAATGCTGGACATTCCACAGTTTCATAAGCAGCCTTTCAAGGTGCCCTTGCCCTGTCTTTCTAGAGCTGCTGAGCAAAGGCAGAGGCAATCCTCTCACCACGCCTTCATCCACGGAGGGACTGTAGTCTCTTAGGGCATCTTGCAGATGAACACCCCCGTCACACACCCAGAAGGCCAGGCCAGCTCTCTGGGTTGCCACAGAACACTGAAATGTGAACAGATTCATTTTCTTCTGGTCTACTGTGTATACATATACATTTGACATTCAGCAACTACCTACTGATGGAGAATATTCTACAAATTGAAGAATATACTCTGACTAAAATACATTCCCAAAGTTTTATATACTGGTATGCCTGTTTGTGTGGTGTAGTAAATTCAGGGTTTTTCAAAGCATCATGTTTAATATCCGTTCCTCATGGAAACACAGAAATCGGGCCTTGTGATCTTACCCTTTGTTCCGTAACATCTCATGAACTGTCAATCTGCTTGAAACAAATTCAGCTCCTAAACACGCACAGTGGTAACCAGGCAGATGGAAGCAGTGCTGCGGTTCTCAGCCAGGCCATACTGCCCCCAAGTGGACATTTGGCAATGTCTGAGGACACTGTCGGGACCTGCGGGGGCAGGGTACCCCTGGCATCCAGTGGGTAGAGACCAGGGATGGTGCTAAATTCCAATACTACACAGGACAGCCCCACAACAGAGAATTACCCAGCCCCAAATATCAGTAGTGCTAAGACTGAGAAACCCTGGTCTTCAGTAACACCGGCGCGGCTGGATACCTCTTAGGACGCTACCCATCAGTGAGAGAGTAAGATGAAAGGCTCGAGCTGCTTCGCTCTGCAGCCAAGGCACTGAGCACACACCATCAACAGCAGCAGCAGCAGAAACAAGGCAGGCTTCCGAGTGGGGTTAATAAAAGGCCCCAGGTTGGCCCATGGGGCGGCCCCACTCCCCCAGAGGGGGCAGCAAGACTCCTCTCTTGCTGCCCCACTGCTCTGATTGCACCTGCCTTGTTCAAGATCGCCGAAAGCCTGGGCACTTCTTGTTTCCGTCACAATTTCTCTGATGTAGTCCCTGCCTTTTCCAGTCCTCATGTCCCGATCTCTCTAGCTCAAGGCCAGTCACTGTCTGTGAAAACCTCCAATAGTTTCCTACTGGCTCTTCTCTCAGAAATCCACCCTGCCCACTAGGCCATCAGATATGACTTGGTACCCAATGTGAGTGAGACTCCAGGCTCAGTCCACAGGCATGAGGATTCCTAGCTGTTGTGAGGAACCAGGGAGAAAAAGAATGTAAAATGTTTAGCATGGTGCCCCCTAAGCACCCAACAAGCGGCAGCTATTGTGGTTGTTATCAAAGACACCATGCTGACCAGATGCTCCCGTTCTCACTGGGAAAACAAGGCATGGGCTGTATTAGTTTCCCACTGCTGCTGTAACAAATTGCCAAGTGGCTTAAATGACACAGATTTATTATCTCACAGTCCTGGGGGTCAGAAGTCCAAAATCAGTGTCATTCAGCTAAAAGCAAGGTGTCTGCAGGGCTGCATTCCACCTGCAGGCTCTAAGGAAGAAACCATTTCCTTGCCTCTTCCAGCTTCTAGAGGCTGCCTGCATTCCTTGGCTCATGGCCACATGACTCCAACATCTGCTTCTGCTGTCACATCTCCTCTGACTCCAGCCCTCCTGCATCCCTCCGGCAGCAACTCGTTATTGCACTGGTCCCGCCAGGTAATCCAGGATGATTACCTCATCTTAAAATTCTTAATCACACCTACAAGTGTCATTTGTCATGGAAGGTAATTTATTAATAGGTTTCAGAGACTAGGACATGGACTTCTTTGGGGGGCTAGTATTCTACCTACCATGGGGGAAGGGAGGTGTTAAACTTCAAACAACAACAAATGCAAGATAAAAATAACTGGTAGTTATAACATGGTGCAAAGGGCACACAGATCTAGCCAAGGGCAGGTCAGGTACAGATGGTGGATCTGGGCTCGACTCTGCCATCAGGCAGACACTGCACCTTGCAGGCTATGGGTGAAGTTACTCAGTCAGCCGCCCCAGGCCTCGGTTTCATCCCCTGACCACCCACAGCTTGTACAGCCACTGTGGGCTTTCAGGAAGAGCATCCACACAAATGCCTAGAGCACCTGGCGGATGGTGAGCACTCTGTGTACATCTGCCATAATCAGACTCAAGGGATCCCAGGGGGGAGGAACCGGGAGGCAGAGCCAGCATGGGGAGGCCTCAGGGAGAAGGACATGAGTGCAGGTCAGCCCACAGAGGCCAGGACTGTCTGCGGGTGCTCACCATTGGAGCCCTGAACCCTGGAAGAGCGCCTGCAATGGTTGCTGAATGAATGAGCAAATGAACTAACGAATGGAGGCAGGATGCTTAAATATGGGTGGCATACGGGAAAGAGCACTGGTTCCTGGTCAGAAGACTCACCTCAAGTCCCTGTCCCTCCAACTACCGGCAGGACGCACCCCTCGGCTGCAGCCCCCAAGTGTGAATGAGGAGTCAGAAGAAGACAGTGCTAGCTCTTCCAGCCCCGGGGCTGCAGGATCCTAAGCTGTGTGGGCTCTTGTCCAGGTCTTACCGCCCTTTATGCAGACTCTGGGTCAGTCACATTGACCAGTCCCCTCATTTATTCGGGACACTCAGCACTGCCTGTCTCCAATACTTTTCTCCCATTCCCCCTTTCCCTCACCAGCACTGAGAAAGCACAAGAAACCCTCCAGCTAGGAGATGATGGATGAGGATAAAGGTGCCCCAGACTCAAATGAGCCCTCCCTCCCCTCCCGTGAAGCCGTCACCACCTGCAATGGCGCCCTGTGACCATCAGTGTCCTTGTTTCATGTGTCTGTCTCCCACCTCACAGGAAACTTGGTCTCCATCTATGTCCCAGCGCGCAGGGGGCCAAGAATCTCTGTGAATATTTCTTCATTTCACTGGATTTAAATGGGAATAACGGCACTTGGAATAATTTAACTCTGCTTTTATCCCATCAGATTAAATTTATTGGAAAGGCAGCCATTAGCAAAAAGACCTGGGCTAGAGGAAGCTCGCCAGGTGACCTTTAACACGTCACTTGACCCAAGGGTTCCTGAAGTAAAACCTACCAGAGATGAAACACATTATTCCCACTTAAAAAATCAGAGAGAAAGGAAGAAAAGGAAACAGAGTTCCAAACATCCGGGAGGTATTTTTGGAAATGAATGACTTTTCCATTCACTTTTCTTAACAAAAAAAAAAAAAAAAAAGAAGAAGAAGAAGGAAGGAAAGAAAAAGATACTAGACAAAGAACAGACCAACAAGTGGCTGCTGAGGATCTAAATGGAAGACGACCCTTCCAGGAGCCCACCCTTCGTGACCCTAAAAGCAAGACACTCCCCCATGTTCAGACAAACATTACCCATAATTTTAAAAAAAGAAACACTGAGATATTATTACGTGTTTATCATGAAGTTTATACAATCCAGAAATGGACTCTGTGTGGTAAATACAGTAAACGTCCTATTAATTAATACTAAGGACAAGTTCCAAGAAGGTAGCAATGATGTCATCTAGCTCTGTTATATGTGGCTCCAACCTGGCAAATTCCCAAATCATGGATTGTTTTCTCCTCAAGCAATAGCCTATTCAAAGGACTTTTACTATACTACAGAACTCCTCCATGTGGCGCAGGTCAAATCTCATCTCCTGAACAAATGGGTCCCTGAAAGCTTATGTCATGGTATCATCTGGGCCTTCCACAATCATCATTATTTACACTCTGCTTTGACCTCAAATGCAATATGGTCCACCATTCTTAAGCTGCTCACGGTTTGCATTCCAGTATTGTACAATCTCAGCTGAGCTACTGGAAACAGATCAACACAACCCTGCAGGAAGCACATGCACACACAGCCACTGAAGGCACTAAGTTTTTCCAAAGGAGACAAAAATGTTCTTATCATATTGCCTACCTAAATGGTAAATACCTTTTTGTAAAGTGGTCATTGAACTCTCAAGTTAACATATGTAGAATACATATGTGCAACTAATATAAACCACGTAAGACTCACCCACGGAAACTACTACCATAAAAATGGTGGGTTAACCGTCTATTTTTTAACAAAGTTTTTGGGTATGATTCCCAGAAAACTAACTATGAAAATTGTACACACAGTGCTGATCTGCAGAGACCGGGGATTTAAACCTAAGGTGGGTTCATAATCAAACTAAAAAACTCTGTTTTGAAAATACTGAGATTTTTTCTTTTTTAACACATCTATAGCCACACCCATAAAGATGTTTTCTTCTACCACCTCTCTGTTGTAACTTGACAAAGTACAGCTACAACAATACATCGACACACTCCAGGCTGGCAATACGAAATGCTGTTAAACACAGCATTGAATGGAATTACTATAAAACTCTAGAAGAAACTGTTTACAGCCTTGGCCCCTGGTTACTTGGTGTAGAGCAGCATATTTTATGCTGTTACAATTTTTACTAAGTCATATATGAAATGAAGTTCTAACCTACCACATTCATTTATTCTTCCATAATTTCATTTTCTTTAAGAAGCTATTTATTTATTTGCCTCTTTCCTCTCAGTTCTCTATTTGGAAGCTGTTTGGGGATAGTCCTTATTTCTTGAACGCCGTTTTCTGGTCATGTGAATCAAATGAGACTCAAGAAGGGTTTTAACATCAGACGCACATGGAGAAAATGCTGTACTCTGACACAGTTTTTTCCATACAGTAAAAATCAATTACAACTTGAAAGGATAGCTGGTCACCTTATAAAAATCGGCAGGGTTCTGTTCTGAAAGAGGAAGAAGAATGACTATTACACCATTTACACCCTCCCGTAGACTCCACTTAAATGTTTGTGGCTTGCTGCAACATTCCATACATATTTCGGGCAAGGTATTATGGGAGCCGAAGTGCAAGCTGTCCCCTGCTGAATTTTCACTCACTATAAAAACATTGTCTCAGGAAAGTATACACGTTTTGACTTTACAAAAAACATAAAATACCCATTTTCAACTTGAGCTACACTTTTAGCATTTAAAACAGGACTTTTTAAAAATCTACAAACTTGTAAGTGATATCTGAAAAGGGTGAAATTGTCATTCAGTAACATAAGCAGGTTTCTGGAAAGAGGAATATAGGAAATGTGTATGAAACACAGGGAAAGGAAGGTGCTACCAGCTGACTTCTGCAGGGTCTGCTCACCTTTGTCCTGGGTCACACCAGTAAAACAGCAATTCTTACATTTCTATCTTTCATCATGAATCCCCACTCCAATGTCACAACTGTTTTATATTACCTCATAAAATGAGCCTTAGCCTTTTCTAAGCAAGAGTATTTTTAATTGGTTCACTTTCCAGTTGTTAGGGTTTTTAACAGATATACAGCATAAAAGGGCACCACATTCCAAGCAGTTTTACCAATTCCACAACCATTCAAGGCCCGATCAAACAGTTGTGACTCTAGCCTTTGGTTAAAATTATAATATGATCTCACTTGATTTTCAAAATAACTGAGCATCTTTTTTAACCATAAAACCGTGGCAGGATTTATCTAAGTTTCTGAATCCAGAAGTTTGCAACATTCAGAGTGGAGGTCAGGGGACCAGGATCCTTGCTTTGTTTTCTCTCTGAACCCAGGGAAACCTTCAAATAGTAATTGAGCAGCTTCCCTCCTGCAAAGCTATTTCCAAAGGCCAGTGCCATGTAGCCCTGCCTTTCCTGTGCAGGTAGGAGGAAGCAAGCACCATGTCACCAGGCTGGGCCCTTCCAAGTCTTGAAATCACTGGGATGCCTGCAGTATTTCCTTTTTGGCACTCAGACCCAAAGTGGAGACGTTGCTCTAGAAAGGACAAGATAGCAGATGCCACTGGAAACACTCGATTTCAACACAATTCCCAATTCTACAAAAAGAGCATCTCTCCATAAGCAGCTGAACCATTGAAGCCAGCAGACAATGGGTCAAAAGTTAAGGAAAGGCGTCATTACATGAACTTCATTAAATGCAATGTGGTAGTGCTTTAAAGAAGAACCCGGTTTTTTATCCACAGGCTTTATTTACATGAATAATAAGACAACTTGCTGCCCTATTCATATCTTTCACAAAAAGGAAACCCGAGATTCAACTATTGTTTTTCGTTTCCTCCAAAGACATATGGGTCTAATCAGACTCCACACGGGCCGCAGTACGCAAGGCTATTTCAACCAGAATTTTAACTCAATTTGTAAAGAACTAAAGGGTAACCATCACAGTTTGAGAACCGGCTCTCCCCAACCTCCAAAAGAACTGGAAATCCCTTAAACCGTCGCGGCTGGCATCGGTCTTTGGATGGAAACTAGGCTGAGCCCGCCAGACACGGAACCCACACCACGCAGCTGGGGCGCACGTCTGTGCTCCAAGATGACAGCTCATCTGGCCACCGCGGGGCCGAAGGCGGTGGGCCACAGAGGCCCGGCAGGGATGGGCGAGGCCGCGGCGGAAAAAGGAAAAGAGGGCCATCCGTCAGCCCGAGAGAGGAAATTCCAGGCGCCCAGCTCCCAGGCGCTGGTCAGCGGGTGACGTGAGGGGACCAAGTCAGAGCGCCCGCCCCGCGGCAGGGGCCGGGAGGAGGCCGGGGCGCCGCACACGGGCCCGAGGCGGGGAGGGGGGACGCCCCGATCCTCCGCCAGGAACCGGGGGGTGGGGGCGTCCGGATCTTCGCCCAGACCCGGAGGCAGCCCGGCGTCCTCGATCCTCTCCCTGGGCCCAAGGGATGGGGCGCCCGGATCCCGTCCCGCCCTTACCGGTCGCGGGGGTCGATCCACGACGTCTGGCGCGTGTTGTGGTCGATGTAGAAGAC